>CM038218.1:18716612-19348253 GCA_021442155.1 Cymbidium sinense | reverse complement strand
GGACGGTAGAGGATAAACTAGTAGGATTAAAAGGGAAAATGATTTATAAAATGTGGAAAATAATCCTAGCCATCCATATATAAACATGTGGATGGATGCTTAGATTGGTAAGTTCTTCCGTGAGGAGGAATGTGATCCATTCACAATCCAATGTAAGATTTGAGCCCGATCTCTTATGGATTCAAACAAAATTCAGCACACACCATCTAAGGGACCAGCGCGGCCTATCCAACGGCTAAGATCGTATGGAATGAAAATCCACTTCACAAAAGACCAACACACCTTAGCCTAAGTGGTCAGAAATTCACTAACCTCTCCGGAGGTGATCACTGCTCGGGGATGATGAGATAGCTTCATCTAGTGAGGCAAGCCTTGAGATTCCTAGCTCTTGAGGTTAAGTGAATGAGTGGGTGGACCAACTCCCCAGCTACCCTTACGGATTGAATTGATTCCTTCCTTGATGTGGGAACTCAATTGCAAGCTTGGGCAGGCTCGAATGGATCCTCTGATGATGAGTGTAGGAGAAATTTGGATGAAATTGAGTATGGAAGAAGTTTGCACTTCAATGTATCTCCCCTATTTTCACTATTTAAAAATCGAAGATGATGAATTCTTAATCTCCCCTAGAGGCCTTGGGAAAGCTCTATGAGTGTTCTCAAAGCTCCTTAGGTCTCAATCGAGTGTGTGTGTGTGTTTTCATTTCAGTGAATTAAGGGTAGTATATCTCCCCTTATGGAAATCGGACGACCGGGCTCATTCATTCCTTTTGATGCAATTGACACAATTGAGTGGGTTGTTTGATTAGTTAGGAGTGTGCAGATTATTAGTTTGGCTAGAAGAGTGGATGCTTAGCTTCCATGTGCAATCAAATGAGGTTTGGGGGGAGTTTGAAAATTCAATTTGGTGCCTATGGGTCAGGTTTGGTCCATAGGCCAAAAAACCCATTGGTTGGGTGTCACTCATCCCTTGATGTTTTGGGAGAGCCTCAAGTGTTTGTGATGAGTGTATGACCATAATACCCATGGCCTAGGCCCAAATTTGTTCTATTTCCTAGGGTTATAATGGTAACTTTGCTATTTTTTCAATTTGGATATGTTTGGTATGTTGAGAAAATAGGTTGGGCCAAGTTTCAATGGATTTGGAATCCATTTGATAATGTTTGGCTCATGTTGACCCATTTAGGTCAAAATGGGTCAACTTGGGTCAAGTTGACCAATAGGTCAAATTGGGTCAAAATAAGGGTTGGGTCAAGTTCATATGACCATTTGAAATGTTTTGGTGCCTTTGGTTTGGTTCAATTTGGTATAGATTAGGTTTAGGATGAAGTCAATTCCAACTCCTCCCATCCAGGAATTGTTGGATTGCTACGCACCTTTATCACAAGCCATATCATAAGAGAACCTATCTATATAAACAATATTAGCAAGGGCTTGGCCATTGATCCAAGGATCCCAAAAGAATAGCCATGCCATGTGCATCCATTCTCTCTTGAAGCTCTCTTTCAGTGGAGATGGCCCGGAAGATGCAGTTTGGTGAGAGCCAGGTTTGCACATCCAAAAGGATTTGTCCTAAAAGTAGCATGGATCATATGACCCATTTAGGTTAAATGGGTCAAGTTGACCTATTTGACCCATTTGACTTATTTGGGTTAGGTCAAAGGTAGGTTTAGGTTTGGTTGGTCATATGGAGGGAATTGGTATCTTTGTTTCCAATCAATTTGAGTTAGGTTCAATTTTTGGCCCAACATGAACCCATGTTGGGTCTAAGGTCAATTGGGCTAGGTTGGATCTAGTTGGTCAATTGAGGCTTTGGTAAAGTTCCACAAGTGATTTGGAATGGACTTGACCCATTGGTTTCAATCAATTTGGCTTAGATCAATTTTTGACACATTTTGACCCTTTAGGGTAAAATGGGCCAACTTGGGTCAAGTGGGCCAAATGGGCTAGGTTAGGCTCAAAGGTTGACTTGGTCAAGTTCAAACATAGGTCATGAGTGAACTTGGATCAGGTTTCAATCAATTTGGCCTATAATGGATTTTGGCTATGTTAGGTTTCATTTTAGATTAAATGTTGACTTGGTCAACCCTTAGAAATGACTTGGTTTGACCCAATTTGATTGATTAATCATCCCATTATGATTTTTAATCATGATGAGAGGGATATATGAGTTTTGTTCAATCCAATTTGGTTAGAATCAAAAATTGGCTCATAAGGGTACTTTAGGTCACTTTGGGTCAAGTGAGCCTAAGTGGGTCAAATGGATTGGTCAAAGCTTGATTTGAAGTTGATTGATCTTGTATATGGACTTATGATTGAAATATAAATCCATTTACAAGAGATTTGAAGTCAAATGAATTTTATCCGTTTGAAAATCTCATATTCAAGGAAGAATATGAAGGAGTTTTGGGTTTGATTTTTGATTTGGGTTTTGATTGAAGGATTGGAGTTTGGATTTATATATGAGCTCATGATTGTAGGATTGATTGAACCATGAGAGAAAATTAAGAGTTTGTCTTGATTTGAATTAATTTTTGCTAAGTTCAAGATTTTGACTTGAAAGGCTTAGATTTGATTTTGATTTGATTTGAGTTTGATCTTTGGAGTTGGTTTTGATTGTTTGAATTTATATTTCATTTTTATATGTGAATATAAATGAGAATATAAATTGATAATGAGAAAATTTCAAGAATTTGAAAGAGTTTAATCATGATTTGAGTTAAATCCATTGAATTTTTAATTAGAAATTTAATTTTTGACTTAGGTTTGATTGATGTATATTTATATTTCATTTATATATGAGAATATAAATGAGAATAGAATTATATTTTGAGAAAATCCCATGAGTTTGAAAGAGTTTGATCAAAGTTTAGGTAAATCCATTAATGAAAATTAAAGGATTTAAAGGGATTTTAAGCTTTTTTTAGGATTTAATTTTGGGTTTGATTAAATTGAGTTATATTTATATTTGATTTATATATGAGAATATAAATGAGGATATAAATGATTTTGAGAAAATTTCAAAGGTTTGAATAGGTTTAAATCATAGTTTTGGCTAAGTCCTTTAGGAAAATTAAGGACTTAGAAAATTTTGACTTGGGAATTTTGATGGATTTGATATTTCAATGTGAATATAAATGGCTTCAATCAAGGTTTGAATAGGATTCATATCAGGATTGGACTTGAATTTTACTTGAATTTTGATTTGATCGGAATCAAATCAGGATTTCAATAGATTGAATCATGATTTAGAGTTTGACTTGAAAGAAGGAAGGTAAGGAATGGTTTAAGCTATAGGAGATTTTCCTAACACTAAGGCATGACCTATTTCTATGGCTAACTCTTCTAAGTCTTCTAGGGGAGAGGAACCTAATCACTAGATGTGTCTTAAGAATAAGGAACTCCTAAACTCTAAGAGGAAGTCCTTAGCCTAAGATGAAGGTGTTGAGGGCTCATTTTAAAAATGAGGTCAACACATGGATGAATAAAGTAGGGTTTATATTAAACTAGATTCAAAAGTTCCCTATGGGGGAAATCCCCTATAGTTAATTACATCCTTTGGAAGGTGAGTTCCTTAAGAATATTCTTGATTAAAGTAGGCAATTGTTATATCCAAAGATTTCAAATATAGGACTATCAATAAATTGATTATGTTTGGAAAATCAAATGGGATAGTTCAAAAAGAGAGACTTATTATCAAATCCAAAAGAGATGAATAGGGAATGCTCATGATACTATAAAGCCTAGCTAGCATTCCAATCTATTATATGATTAGGCTTTATAAATTTGAAAGTGAGGAGGATTATTTTATTTGAGTTGAAATTTTTATTAGAAAGATAGGACTTAAAATCCACTAACACAAGGTTAGGGGAATGCCTAAGAGGTGAGAATTTATGCTTGTAGCCAAAAGAAAATAATAACCTCAGATCTTGAATATAGGGAGCTTTAGTAAGATCTAGAGCATGACCTAAATCTAAGAGAAAATTGGTATATAGTTTATCTCCATAAGAGAGGATAAACCACCCAACTGCTGGACTTATAATCACTTAGAGTGGTAGCTAGCTAACTCCTCCTACGCTTTAAAACCATGTAGGCAAGTCATATGATTTTACAAGATAGTTAGGTTGTTATTATTTAGAAAGAAACTAAAGTCTTTAAACCCACTCCCTAAGAGACTAGAGCATGAGTGGTATGAGTAATGACTTAGTCTAATGCATATCTTTTCAATTTTTATTTGATTTTGACACCTCATCTTGAAAAAAGCCATAGGATTTTGTATGCATATAAACATGATAAAATTAGATTATTGGCTAAATCAGCAAGAAGGTGTATTTTTCACCACAAGGGATGCCCTCATAGGTTAACCATTCCCTTATCATGTAAGGATGAAAATCCCATATTTTCAAGAGAGAAAGAATTTACGTGCATGATGTGCAATATACAACATTCAACTATGGGGTTGTTAAATATTTAAATTATCTTGATTTAATGCTTAGGATTTATGTGAGGTTATGAGTAATTTAAAATTTAATTATGAGTTGTTAGAAAATTTATTTTTCCCTAAGCCTAATCGATCCAAGCATTAAATCATCATATAAGTAAGAAAACTAAGAAGAAGCATGTTGTTTCTATTTAAATATAACATCAAGCATTTTATAAATCTAACACAATAGAATAAAATGGGTGGGTGATGGGTGAGCTCTACCCAACCCAATATATTAAAGAATAATTATAATTTTATAGATGAATATATGCTATGGGGTCTTCTTATCTTCATTGTTCATGTCTCTTTCATTTATCCATTTGGATGTATTTGCTTCAAAGGTATCATAGGGCCTCCCAAGATAAAGCCTTCTAGCCACTGCTCATCCTAATCTCCCATAACACTAATCCTAGTTCCTAATGAAAATTACATTAAAAGTAGGAAAAGTAAATCTTATACCTACAAAACAAATATGTTAGCTAAACACACCGTACAACCCAAATAGTTATTTGAATAATTTGGACATAGCACCCTACACATGGGTAACCAAGCCCACCTGTCCTAATATAGATTATGCTTAGGGGCTAAGCAACCTGCAAAAGAGAGCATTTGCATTTATTTTAAGCACCCCTTAAGTTCGTGAGGCATATGGAAGAAAATAGGGAAGAAAATAGGGGAAATCCAACATGATTTGGTTAGAGCCATCTATTCCAATCACATAAAATGGATGGCCCATTATCATTCTTCCCGTGAGCGATGAACCATGGGGTCCATCTTCTATAGATCATTCGATCCAATCTCAACTGAGCTTGGATTAACTTCAAAATCAACCCACACCATCAAGGAAGGAATTCTAAGACATCTGGTGGTCAAGATCAACTCACATGCAAATTTCCTTTGAAAATGACCAACACCACTTAAGCTAGAGATTAGTTTTCATGGAAATACCTCATCAAAGCTAAGATTGGTGGCTCACATGCTTGAGGAAGCTTCATCTAGTTGAGATGAAGCCCTGTTGAGTAGAAATTGAGTTTGTTACAAGTGGATAGCTGGGATGACCAAAGATCGAGTTTTGGAGCTTCAGTCTTGATCGAAGTAACTCCTCTAGCGGCTTTAGAGCTTGGGAAATGGCTTGGAAGGCTTCAACGATGTGCATGGATGGCATGTGTAAGAAACATTAGATTGAGATGGAGTATTGGTGAAGTTAGGATTGAAACTAGCCTCCCCTATTTTGGTTCCGCATGGGAAGAGGGAATGTCGAAGGTGGAAGCTTGGGATTGCCCTTGGGCTTGCAAGGAGGCTCAAAATTATGTTAGGAAGCTCTCACAAATCGAAGTGATGTGTTTTTTGGTCGAATTGAGGGGTATACTCCTTAGTTTGTTGAGTTAGATGGATAAGATGACTTCCCATTTTTGGCCTACTGTGGCCAGAGGGTCTCAATTGAGTCCATATGGCTCATGGATGGATTGGGAGAGGCCATGGTAGGAGGCTCCAAGCGATTTGGGTGATTAGGTTTCCTTGACCCTTTAGGTGTTTGGCTTGTATGGGAGGTGAGTTAGCTCACCTCCCTTTGTCCATGACAAGTCCTCCCTTGTAGAGTGGGCTAGGAGGCTTGGGGATCCTTCATTTGGGTGACTGAGGGCTGTTAAGGTGAAAGGAGGGTGGACTTTGCCATTTTTGGCAAAATCCCACATGGGTGAGAGGAACCATGGAGGATTTGCGTTGGTCTTGGCTTCAAATGGGTTTGGGATGATCTAGGGGAGTTTGGGTCTGGTTAGATCAGCCTTCAAGGTCCCATGGGTTGGTTTTATGATGTTGACCACATTTTTAGGATGACCTCTCAACCCCTCCATCTTAGACATAAGACTTCTCTTAGACACTAAGAGTCTCCTTAGTCTTAAGACACTTCTAGTGATTAGGTGGACACACAACCTAACCCTAGAGACTTAGAAGAGTTAGCCAAAGGAATAGGTCATGCCTTAGGGGTGTTAAGAAAACTTAGTTTGAACCAACTCCTCACTTCCTTCCTTCAAGTCAAATTCCAAATCAAGTCTAAACTAACTCCAAACTCCAAATCAAATCAAATTCAAGAAGTTTTCTCATAACCCATTTATATTGTCATTTATATTCACAAATATGAATGAAACATAAATTCAAATATCCAAAAATAAATTCAAAATTCAAATCCAAATTTAACCCAAATCCAACCTAAGTCTTTCAAGTCAAATCTTGGACTTAGCCTAAATCAAATCCAAATCAATTTAATTCAAATTCAAGAAATTTTCTCATAACCTATTTATATTCTCATTTATATTCACAAATATAAATGAAATATATAATTTCAAATATCCAAAATCAATTCAAAACTCAAACCCAAATTCAATCAAAATTCAAAATTCAGCCTTTCAAGTCAAATTCTTGAACTTAGCCAAATTCAAATCAAATCAGCTCTTGATTTTTCTTCATGATTCAATCAATTCTTCAATCATGAATCCAAATATAAACATAAACTTCAATCATCAAACCAAAACTAAATTCAAAAAAATGAAACCCAAGTCAAACTCATGTTCACCCTTTGAACTTAAAATTGTCAAATGAATCAAAACCTATTTAACTTCAAACCACTTGCAAATGGATTCATATTTCAATCATAAGTCCATATGTGAGTTCAATCAAACTCAAATCAAGCTTTTGACCATTTGACCACTTAGGCTCACTTAACCTAAAGTGACCTAAAGTTCCCCTTATGAGCCAAATTATAATCCTAACCAATTTGGATTGAACTAAGCCCAACTAAGCCTCACATTGTGAGCAACAATCATCATGAGATGATCAATCACTCAAATTGGGTCAAACCAAGTCAAAGCTAAGGGTTGACCAAGTCAACACTTAGCCAAAATGAAACCTAAACTAGCCAAAATCCACCATAGGACAAATTGATTGAAACCATTGATAAAAACTAATTCATGATCAATGTTTTAACTTGACCAAGTCATCATTTAAGCCTAACTTAACCCAATTGGCCACTTGACCCAAGTTGACCCAACTTGACCTAAAAAGTCAAAATGTGTCAAAACTTGATCTAAGCCAAATTGATTGAAACCAATGCGTCAAATTCATTCTAAAATGATTGTTGAACTTGGCCAAAGCCTCAATTGGCCAACTAGACCTAACCTAGCCAAATTGACCATGAACCCAACTTGACCTAAAAGGTCATGTTGAGCTAAAATAAAATTAAATCAAAATTGATTGAAAAAAAAAATACCAATACATCTCATATGACCAATGAAGCCTAAACCAACCCATGACCTAACACAAATAGGACCAATGGGTCAAATTGGTCAACTCGACCCATTTGACCTAAATGAAATCAAATGAACCAAATTCAATATAAATCAAATTGAACCAAACCAATGATGCAAAAATATTTCAAATGGTCATATGAACTTGTCCCAACCCTTGGTTTGACCCAATTTGACCAATTGGTCAATTTGACCCAATTTGACCAATTGGTCAACTTGACCCAAGTTGACCCATTTTGACCTAAATGGAAACATGAGCCAAATCATATCAAATCAATTCCAAATTCATTATCCATTTTTAAATCATACCAAACATATTCAAATTAAAATCCAATCCAAATGACCATTTTACCCCTAGGCCATAGGGTAATCTAAAATAAAAAAAACTTGGAATTTGGTTATTTCCTTTTCATGGACACTTGACATCCTCTTAGTGGATCAAATGGTCAGTAATGAGGATGATGCACATGACCCAATGGGTTTGGGTCTCCCTAACCCAACCCAATGGTCAAACTGACCACCTCACTTGGCATGAGAACATGGGAATCATTCCTCCACCCATTTCAAACACATGGTACTCCTCCACTTAGTAACATCACTTAGCTTTTATCATGAAGGTGTGTTAAACATTTCCATTTGCATGTATAGATATGCTTAGGATTCATTCATATGCATGTTATATATGTTGGAAAAGAAATAAAGTGATGTGTATTTTGTGATAGTATTTCACTTAATCTTAAAATGCCTTTCTCTTTGAGAAGGTTTAGAGAAAAATCTAAACTTAAGATTAATTAAAACACATCATAAAACATTCACTAAACAAAAATCAAATATGAATCTACCTTAGAAATTACTTATGGTAGGGAGGAAAGAGAGTTTCTCTTTTCCTCTCTTTACAACTTTTAGTAATTAATTATAAGTTCATTCAAACCAAATCAAATCACAAAATAAAATCAACCAAAGCAACTAAATCACTTAAATGAAACAACCCCTCTAAGTTGAACATTTTTCATACTTAGAAAATTTTAAGCTTAAAGCCTAGCTAAGCATACCACATAAACCTTAAATGTCACACATATTAGGCTAAGTCACCATTTCTAGCTTTAGGTTAAGGAGATGCATGGTTTTGATGTTTGCTTTTATTTTGTGATGCTTTATTTTAGTCTGGATGTTAGAGTGTATGTGTGTAGACTGAATGGTAGGGTGATCTTAGTCTAACTATTATTTGTAGGGGATTGTGCTTAAGGGGCGTTGTAATAAAAATATAACTGCTTTTGCTATGCAAGTGCTTATACACCTAAGCATAATCAAAAATAGGCCAGGTGGACTTGGTTATCTATGTGTGGGGTGCTAAGTCCAATTTATACATATACATGCTTGGGATTGTATGATTTGTTTAGCTAATTTCTATTTTGCAAGTTTTAGTTAGATTTCCTTTTTCCCATTTTCATGTAATTTTACAATTAAGATTTTGAATGATTTCTATGGGGTATTAAGGTGAACATTGGTTATAAGACCATGTCTTATGTACCATGTAAAGCCTTTGGAGCAACCACATTCCAACGATCCAAAAGAAGGAACCAAAAGAAGAAAAAAAAAAGAACAAAGAAGAAATGAAGAATGAACACCCCCATAACAATGATTCCTTCTTGATTGTATTTAATTCATTTGTAATCCAAATTGTATAAGGGTAGAGCTCAGCTACCTAATTTATTTTCAAGTTTGTGCAGTGGAGCCCGATGACAATGACATTTTATTCTTTTTATAAATTGATTGATGTTTATTTAGCTTGTGCATTAAGAAGACATCTTTTTCTAGTTTCTTCCTTACTTTGATGTATGATCTGGATGATGATTAGGTTCTTAGAAAAATAAATTTTCTATCCAAATAATTAATTCAAACTAAAAATTAAATAACTCAAACACTCACCTAATGCCTAGGTTGTAAATCAAGATAAAAGAATTAGCAACCCCTTAGCTGGATGTTGTACTTTCTTTGTTCACGTCATGCATAAAAAGCATATTTTTTTACTCTTGATTGGAGGGCTTCCACCTTTGCTAGAGAACTTGGCTTGACCTTTGAGAGCCATGGTGGAAACACACTTCCTTATCTTGCTAAATTTAGCCCATAATCTAATTTCTCATGAATTAGGCATATGAATCCTAAAGCTTGTGTCAAATTGATTATCCAAAATAAAAAAAAAAGTATGATTAATTTGCATTAAATTTAAGTCATTAAATCACGCCGTACATGATCTAGTCTCTTAAGGAGTGTGTTTAAGGATTTAGTCTCTTTCTAAATAAATAACAACTTAGCTATCTTGCAAAAGCATTTGACTTGACTACATGTTTTAAAATCATAGGAGGAGTTAGTTGGCCACCCCTAGGCGGTTGTAAGTCCAATAGTTGGGTGGTTTATCCTCTCTTGTGGAGGTAAACTAAATACCCATTTTTACCTTAGATTTTGGTCGTGCTTTTGGCCCTCGCCAAAGCTCCCTAGATTTAGGTTTTGAGGTTGCTTCTCCCCTTTGCGGGCTACAAGTATAAATCCTCACCTCTTAGGCATTTCCATGACCTTGTATCATGGAATTGTAAACCCTAGATTTTTAATAAAAATTCTACTCAAATAAATCAATTCAATTTCAAAATGTAAAGCTCAACCATAAGGTAGTTTGGGATGCTTACTAGGCTTCCCAGTATCCTAGCATCCCCTACTCATTTTTCATTTGGCCTCGATAGGAACTCACTCATTTTGATCGATCTCAGTTGATCTTTTAAAAATAATCCAATCGATTGATAATCCTACCTTTCAAAATCTTTGAAGACAATGATCATTTACCTTAATCGAGAGTATTCCTAAGGAATCCTATTCCTTAAGATGTACTTAACAATGGGGGCTTGCCCCTGTAGGGAACTTAACAAACCCAGCTTAAAATAAACCCTACTTTACTTTTCCATGTAAAGTAGGGGAAGAATCTATGGTACATTCCGAAGACCCATAGTCCATAAGAGTCCTTATTGAGGTGATTAGGTCCATTATAGGATGGTGACTTATATATTTTGAGATAGTACTCCTTTCCTCAATGTTGTACCTGATCACCCTAATAAGAACATCTACAAATTTATGTGGTGTCCCGACAAAGGCATTATATATTTTTGTTTCATTTATGCTTCTTTCCAAAGGGGGTAGATGAGGCGGAGATATAAAAAATTCACCATAGATTTTTTTGGTGACTCTGCTGGGGATAGTTCTCTCTCCATCTTTAGTAAATGATCATTATCTTTAAGTATTGATAGTGGGTTTGTACTTTTGTTTGAAGCACTTTTCAAAACTTAACATTTCATCCTTAATAAAATATTTGTACATCTTTAGGTTTTAGGACCTCACCCCATGTTGGTCTTAAAACCCCTGTTGGGTTCTCCAATGGGTAAAAATAAAAGTTTAATAAAAAGAAAATGATCAAAGACTTTCTCTTTATCATTTTTATGGTAAGGAAATGTTCATTCCAAAAATAAAGATAAAATAAATCTTTCATAGAAGTCTTTCTTTTCAAAAGCAGTTTTTCAAAATACACTTAATAAAATATTTGCATTACACTAATAATATTTATAATTATTACATGTAGGAACATTTCAAAAATAAAACCAACAATCATATTTTCCAAAAGCACAAATGAATACCTTCACTCAATTTACTTGAATGAAGATTTCATCTTCAAATAAAAACAAAATCATCATTTCAAAAATAAATCCCAACAATCATGTTTTCAAAAAAAAAAGCACAAAATTTGAAGATGGGCCTTCCATTCAACACATACAAATATGTTGGATGAATGTTACATCTTCAAGCAAAATCATAACTTTGAAATTAACACATTCCACATGTGTTATGAATTTTCACCTTTCACATATATGAAACCTCTCCATTTATGGAATGAAGGTTTTATTTCCAATCAAAATAAAAATAAATTAATTTTCAAAAGCACATATGAGACCTCTCCATTCAATATACCCACATTTATTGAATGGAGGTTTCATTTCCAATCAAAGTCAAAAAAATCAATTTTCAAAAAGCACATATGAAACCTCTCCATTCAATATACCCACATTTATTGAATGGGAGTTTCATTTCCAATCAAAATCAAAAATAAACTTTCAAAAATCACATATGAACATCTCCATTCAATATACCCACATTTATTGAATGGAGGTTTCATTCCCAATAAAAACCAAAATATACTTTCAAAAATCACATATGAACATCTCCATTCAATATACCCACATTTATTGAATGGAGGCTTCATTCTCAATCAAAACCAAAATTTTTTTTTTAAAAAGCACATATGAAACCTCTCCATTCAATATGCCCACATTCAGTGAATGGAGGTTTCATTTTCAATCAAAATCAAAAATAAACTTTAAAAAAGCACATATGAACATCTCCATTCAATATACCCAAATTTATTGAATGAAGATTTCATTTCCAAATAAAATGACACTATTTTGAAATCCCACTTAACATATTCCATATATGATTAGGTTGGGATTTCCTCTTTCAAAAATTGATTTCCATCTCACATACCCAAATTTTTTAAATGGAAATCTCTCTTTTTAAAATCAACAAAACACAAAAATTTTCAAAACACATTTGGAACTGCATTTTTGCATACCGCATTTGCTAAAGTGAAGTCTCGATCTTCAAAAAAAAATTTGAAACACATTTATGGAATTTCATTTAGCATACTCAAATTTGCTAAGTGAAATCTCCAAATTTTAAAACACATTGGAACTTCATTCTACCATACCACATTTGCTAAAAATGAAGTCTCCATTTTGAAAACAAAATTTTCAAAAAAAAAAAAACACTCACACATTTGGAACTTCATTCTAGTATACCACATTTGCTAAAGCTTACATTTTTAAAATAAAATTTGAAACACATTTTTGGAGTTTCATTTGGCATACTCAAATTTGCTAAGTGAAATCTCCATTTCATAAAATTCAAAACACACTTGGGACTTCATTTTAGCACACCACATTTGCTAAAGTGAAGTCTCCATTTTCAAAACAAAATTTACAACACATTCTTGAAATTTCATTTAGCATACTCAAATTTGCTAAGTGAAATCTCCATTTCACAAAGTTCAAAACACATTGAAACTTCAATTTAGCATACCACATTTGCTAAAGTGAAGTCTCCATTTTCAAAAAAAAGAATCCAAAACAAAAAGAAACACATTAGGATTTCCTTAAAATACCCAAATTTGCTAAGAATCTTATTTTCAAAATCAAATCAAAATCAAAAGAAACACATTAGGATTTCCTTAGCATAGACAAATTTTCTAAGTATCTTATTTTCAAAATCAAATCAAAATCAAAAGAAACACATTAGGATTTCCTTAGCATACCCAAATTTGCTAAGAATCCTACTTTTCAAAATCAAATCCAAAACAAAAATAAACACATTAGGATTTCCTTAGCATACCCAAATTTGCTAAGAATCCTATTTTCAAAACAAAATCAAAAATAAAAGAAACACATTAGGATTTTTTGATAAAAAGTTTCAAAACACACACCTCGATTCCTCATTTAGCATACCTAAATTTGCTAAATGAGGATTTCCATTTCAAATCACAAATGATTCACAAAACAAAGCAAACAAAGAAAAAGAAGAAATTGTTTTCAAACACCTCACTTAGCATACCCAAATTTGCCAAGTGAGTAGATTCCAAAAATCTCAAATCAAAATCAAATTGACCCTTTACTTTAACATACTCAAATTTGTTAAATAAAGGATCCTAAAAATCAAAAATTCAAATTCAAATATGAACCTATGGAAGCATCTCTCCAAAAATACTTGAACCCATTTTCAACATACCTAAATTTGTTGAAAGTGGATTTTACATTCAAAAATTCCTCTTTTCAATCAATCTCAAAATCTCTTTTAAATTTATTTGAACCACTCTTAACACTTTTAAGATGTTGAGTGTGGGTTCAAACTCTAAACTTCAAATTCAAAAATCAACAAAACATAAATCTGATTCAAGTTTGTTTTCATCATTGCAGACTTTCAATATCAATTTTAGTTGATTGCAATGGCAGCGCAAAAGTATGCATTCACATTTCCTCATGGGATGAACTTGGCCATGAATCAAGCCAGCCTTCCACAATCTGACTATGCCCACCACATACACTTCAGTTGAGGCTTTGAGGGGGCCAGGATTACATGTGAGGGCACTCCCCTCACAATGTAGAGCAGTGGCCGGACGAAGTCGGTCATCGATCAACATGTCGCGACTCATATTCCCTTCGAGAGGAAGACAATGATGGTTCCCATAGTAGCGATATCAATGCCGATTCGTCATCTTGTTCCCCATCTTTGCCCTAATTAGGGCTAGCATCCACTCATTAGCACCCTCCAAGGAGAAACCGGGATTGTCTCCCTTGCTTTTGAGGTTGGGTCTATTACTCCTCCTACGGGCAATGAAGAAACAAGAATCGCTTGATAATGTGGTACAACCCTTGCATTTCTAGGAAGTTAGAGGTAGCTACTCAATCCATTGTAGAGGATCTACCCACGATGGTTTCCCTGCATGTTATTAGAGGAGCAGGTATACGATAATTCGTGACCTCACACTTGTGGATTTTAGTCGGTGCTACCCGCATATTTGACAACACCTTACTCCGGGGGTCCACACATCATAGGAGGCAGCTCTATCACGGAAAGTCGGTGGTGCCTCCACCACCGCTCATCTCCCATCCATGTCTCTTGCCATGTCTCAACATCTACTATTCTAATGCCATGAAGGACACTTGATCTGATGCATGGCCAAGAGATCATCTACGCTATTATGGCGGTGCTCTCCTTTCGACCCCATAGTGGTGAAGAAGGAATATCAACCTTGAAGTATCGTAGTCATCCCATCACCACCACCACCGCAGCAGGATATAGAGATTATTGCAGTAGTTGAGGGAGGAGGAGACAATTTAGTCACCCTAATGGTTATAGATCCTTATAGGAGTGCCACTCCGCCTAAATCCAGTAGCAGTCAGGAGTACCTTTCCTCTAATGAGCATAATCCTCACAAGATCAGCTCACCACCAGCTTCAGAGGTTAGGTGCTTGTGCGTAGTGACCTACTCGCCACTAATCTTTCATGCTTGCGTTGGGTGATCCTTAGATGACATAGTAGCTCAATATCTAGTGGAAAAGAAGAAAATCTTAGGATATGCCTGGTCTAATTTGGAGGATGAGAAGATCAGCTTTGATCCGAATGAGGATGACTTATTTGAGGATTCAATGGGGGAACACATGGTTGATACCTGAGGTTCTCTCCTCCATGAGCAATAGACTATGGAAGGAGTTGAGGCCGAGCAAGAAGACACAACCTACTTGACCCAACACCTCCTTCAACAAATAAAGCAGAAAGATGATCAAATAGATAGGATGGGAAAGCAGTTTGAGGACTTGTTAGCAGCAGTCATAGCACTTCAAATAAGCAGATGAGTCCATCCTACCCTCCATAGGCGGAGACTAGTGTTGGAGGTAGTTGAAACCTCCATATAAGAAAAAGATATCAACACCATGGTTGTGCAGCAGGTGAGAGAAGAGTTAGCTCAAGCCTAAGGAGGATCATCCATTCCAAAGGGTAGACCCTACCCAAAGGAATTTGATGTCATCCAATATCCTAAGGGTTTCGTGCCTCCTTCTTTCAAGAGTTTTGATGGCAGTGGGAACCCGAGGCAGTACATTGTACATTTGAGGCCAATTGTTGCAACACCAATGGCAGTGATGCTTTACTCTTTCGTTTCTTTGTCAGTAGCTTAACAGGCATAGTCATTGATTGGTATGCTGAACTTCTCAACAATTCAGTGAAGACTTTTGCTGAGTTGGAGAAACTCTTCATCAAGAGGTTTGTTGGAACTCAGCAAAGGGTGACTATAGGGGATCTCGATGAGTTCCTCATTGATTACATTCTTAGATGGAATAATTTGAGTATAAAATGCAAACCACAGCTGTCCAAACAACATGCCATTGAGATTCTACTTAAGAATATCCATGGCCAGTCCTTCATGCTCAAAGGTTTCACCATCAAAATATTTGAGAAATTAATCAACAAGGTGGGTAGCTTATAAGGAGAAGCCAAACAATTTTTTCCATACCAATCAACAAAGCATACAACGAGAAGCCAAACAACCATAGAAAGATTTTGAGAAGAAGCCTGGAACAATGATAGTACTAGATTAGGGGAAATAGCCAGCTAGAGAGCAGTTTAAGAGAGCTCATGCTCTACAGCAGCCACCATCACGTCCACCTTATTTACCACCACCGAGGTAGCCCTACAGCAACGTCCATGGCCTGCACCTCCTCTTCCTCAGCCACATCATCAACATGTAGTACACATACCCGAGTTGCTATGATCCACCTACTCTTTTGGATAAACTTAACAAGCCTGATTCATTTAAGAGGGAGGTAATCAAGAAGATCTTTAAGAATCTATTAAAGAAGCTTGATTTTCAACTACCCGAACCTAGGAGACTGGAGGAAGTAGGCAAAAGTAATGATCCTAACTTTTTCCCCTATCATCGCATGCTAGGTCATGTTTTGAAAGATTACTTTACATTCAAGGACTGGATTGAACATAGCTTCAAGACTGGTGCTATAGTTATCCTGAAGGAAACAACCATCCAGCTCCATTAGGGTAATCCTTGGGGATACTTGCGATCCTTCCAAAACCAAAGAAGGTTGGATATCTCCTTATCCCATACCTCCAAGAAAATTATATCTAAAATCAAGAAACTTTCCTTGTAGGTGCCCGAGCCAGCTCAAATCTCCAACATCAAGGAAGGTTTGCAAGTTGCCAGAGCCAATTCAAGGAAAGGGGGAGTTCAGCAGCTTAGATAGCCAAGTAGCACAACCATTGACTGAGTCCATCCTCTAATCCACCATTGTAACTACTACATCAGCGGCTGCCTCTACTTCAACTAGTTCTTCTTCTAATAAGCATCTTATATCGGTGGATGAGGGCATCAAATCTCTTACCCTCTTACTTTACTTGATTTCTACTATGTACCTCCTATTAAATCCAAGAAATTGAAGAATAAAGCTAGCTTGAATTATATATGTGTCACTTTTGATGGGTTATCATCTATTCTTAATGATAACTCTTCAAGTTTAAACAACAACTATAATAATTTTGATCTTCCTCTTTCTGATTCAGAATAGGACTTCCTACTCTGTATACTATAGGTTGGCCTTTTGAGATAGACTTGGAATCATCTAATTCTGAGGTCCCTTCGGAGAAGGTGTAGGTGAGCGAGTAGGTAGAATCTTCCATTAACCGCAAGAGATCACCAAAGTGAACCTCAGTGGCAAGGTTCTACCTCCTAGGCACTCAAGATGGGGAAATAAGTCATTGGTTGGAGGATAGCCCCTCCATGATGATCCACCCTTGGATGCTATGGAGGATCAACCCAAGGTGGACTACAATATCCTCTCTGACTTACGAAAGTTTCCATCTAAGCTAAGCATATATGATGCCCTTATCTTATCCAAAGAGATGAGGGAATCATTAATCGAGGCTCTTCTTGATCCTGAGATATGCTTAGCTCAGTTGACCACTATTGGATAGGAGGCACATTATTCTAGAGAAGCCCATGGGATCACTTTCACATATGAAGACCTTCTTCTGGGGGACATGGAGCATAACCGTCCCCTCTACATTACAATGGACATGGGATTCAAACTTGCGAGTTCTGCCGATCCAGTGAACATTATGAGTCTAAAGACCCTTACCTATTTGAGGATTGACATGTCTACACTCTGAGTTGATCGGATGATGTTGAGAGGATTCAATGAACAAGGCGAGCGGGATTTAGGTTACATAGTGTTACCTTTGTAGATAGGTGACTGGAAGATTGAAGCCAAGTTTTATATCATTAATTCAAAAACTTTGTTCACCACTTTGCTCAATAGGCCTTGGATATATCAGAGTAAGATGATTCCATCCTCCCTCCATCATTGCATCAAGTTCAGGAAGAATGGGATTGAGTACTGTGCTAAAGGAGATGAAAAGCCATTTTTAGTCAGAGAGGTTGAGATATATGAGGATGCAACCTACTATCATCCTCAAAATACCCTTTCTCATGAACTTGGGAAAAATTTAAATTCAAATGCAAAAGAAAATGAAGAAAAATAAAAAGTAAAAGAAAAGAAAAGAAAAATGAAAATCTAAGTGAACAAGAAAGGGAAACTAAAGAAGAAATAGAGCCACATATCACATTCCACCCACAGTTCATTCCATCATATGGACAGGTGGGATGACCTCCACCAGGGGAGGTAGAAAGAGGCGATTCAGAGGTGGAAGACCCCTGGTTGGCCATCAACCAACAAAGTTATGTTCCAGTTCACGAGTACCCTTACTATTCACATAGACTTGGAATCCTGAGGCAATGTGATTAACCCCCTCTCAGTGAGTTTCATTGGAGGTGACACTCTAGCTGGACAACGATGAAGATTTGGCCTCCAGACAAAGCAAAGTATTTGAATCAAATGTATGTGAAACTATCAGGCAGTAGTTAGAAACCTTAGCTCTAACCTCACTTTCATCTCAAAAAGTTGAAGGTTTAGTAGTTAAGGAAGCCTCTCAGTCTTCCAGGGATGTCAAACTGAAGAGATTCTTTTTAGGATCATCATCCTCAAGTCTTAAAGTTGATGTAGAACTTGAGGATGATTCATATAAATAATTAATGGAATTACCATTTGGTTGGTACTCGCCTTATGTTATTAATCTTGCGAAGAAGGGTTTGATTCCTTATTCATGGTAAGCACAATGAGTACTTCAAAAAGCTATGGAACAACACATGCAAGAATGCACAATCAAGATTAGGACTAGGATTCAGTATAATGGGTCCAGCCAATGATGAAGATTACTGCTTAGTTGTTACCAACAATCTGGAGTCTGATAGGTTATTTTCACACCAAAGGAAATCTTATGAGGATGTGTGTTTAGAAACTTTAGATGATCTAGATGATCTCCAAATCAAAGATGCACCGGCAAAATTTGAAGAGGAGATCCATTCAACAATTGACAAGCTTAAAGAAATCAATCTCTGGATGGAAGAAAATCCATGCCCGACATACATCAGTTCATTGCTAAATGAAGAAGAAACCAATGACTTAGTTAGGCTATTGACTGAATTTAAGGACTGCTTTGCATGGAGCTATGAAGAAATGCCTCAATTATCTCCAGACATAGCAGTCCACAAACTAGCAATAGATTCTAGCGCTAACCCTATCAAGCAAGCTCCTAGACGCATGCAATTAGAAATCAAACAACAGGTCATTTCTGAAGTCAAAAAATTGATCGATGTTGGTTTCATCAGAGAAGAAAAATATCCCACATGGTTAGCCAGTGTCATCCCAGTTAAGAAGAAAAATTGCCAAATTCACATTTATGTCAATTTAAGGGACTTAAACAAGGCTTGTCCTAAGGATGAGTTTCCTCTTCCTATACCAAAATTTATGGTGGACATCACATCATCTCATGTAGTATTCTCCTTCATGGATGGGTCATCTAGTTACAACTAAATCAGGATGGCCCCCAAGGATGAAACAAACACTACTTTTTGAACCCCGATCGAAATCTATTATTATAGGGTCATGCCTTTCAACATTAAAATTGCTGGTGCTACATACTAATGGGCCATGACTCAGATCTTCAACAAACTCATCCATCATCAGGTTGAGTGCTATGTTGATGATCTAAGTGTCAAGAGAAAGAAAGAATCTCTTTGACTTGAGAGTAGTTTTTGATTGGTTAAGATAATATAATTGTAAAATGAATCCTCTGTAGTGTGCATTCGGAGTAGCTTCAGGAAAATTCCTTGTGTTTTTTTTTGACACTGGGGAATAGAAATAGATCCTGAAAAGATCAAAGCTATCTTGGAAATGCCACCTCCTAAAATTTTAACTTAACTTAGTTCTTTTTAAGGACGTTTGGCATATCTGAGATGCTTTATTTCCAACCTATAGGGGAGATGCAAGCCATTCAACACTTGTCAAAAGGATGCTAAGTTCAAATGGGATGACAAGTGCCACCTTTGAAGATATCAAGCAATATTTGGTGAACGCCGGTTAGCCCCAATCCTGGGTGCCACTCATCCCTCTGCCTTCTTTGCATTGGATGACTCTCTAGTGTCATTGGCCCAAGTCAATGATGAAGGGACGGAGAGTGCTCTATACTACCTCAGCCATCATCTGATCCCTACTAAATCAAACTACCCACCTATTGAGAAACATTGCCTAGCTTTGATCTTTGCATCTCAAAAGCTACAACACTATATGCTTTCTCATAAGGTGAACTTAATTTCAACCAATCCACAATACCTCATGACATTAGCCTATCAGGATGTTTGAGAATGGTCCATGATCCTCTTGCGTTTATATCACATTCATACCCTCCATGGGTAAAGGACAAACGCGATTTCTTAGGCACACCCTTGCGATTCCTCATTTAGTGATGATCTTTTTGAACAAATCATGAACTTAGGGGAGTGTTGACCTCATTTTTTGAATGAGCTCTCAGCACCTCCATCTTAGCTTAGGATTCCACTTACACTTTAAGAGTTCCTTAGTCTTAAGACACATCTAGTGATTAGGTGGACACTCCCATAGACCTAGAACTTAGAAAAGTTAACCATAGGAATATGTTATGCCTTGGTGTGGAAAATTCCCACCCTTAACCTTTCCTCACTTTCCTTCTTTCAAGTCAAACTCCAAATCAGATTTTCTCCAAACTCAAATCAACTTGATTTGGATTTAAATCCTAAGTCCTTAATCTTAAGGACTTAACCAAAATCATGATTCAAACCTATTTAAACCTTTGAGATTTTCTCATATACAATTTATATTATCATTTATATTTCCATACATAAATTAAATATAAATTCAAACCCATCAACTCAATTTCAAAATTCCAAAACAATTCATGAAAATTTCCTTAAGTCCCTTTAATTTTCCATGAAAGAACTTAGCCAAAATCAACTTAAAAACTTGATCAAACCTATTCAAATTTATGGGATTTTTTCAAAACTTATTTATATTCTCATTTATATTCTCATATATAAATGAAATATAAATATAAATCAATCAAATCAAAGGAAAAATTTAAATTCCAAATTTAAAATTATTGAAATTCCTTTAAATCCCTTAATTTTCCATTAATGGATTTAACCTAAACTTTGATCAAACCTATTCAAATTCATGGGATTTTCTCAAAACTTATTTGTATTCTCATTTATATTCTCATATATAAATGAAATATAAATATAAATCAATCAAAAATCAACTCAAATTTCAAAATAATAATTTTCTTAAATATTTTAAATTCCCTTTAATGGATTTAACCTAAATCATGATTAAACTCTTTCAAATTATTGAAATTTTATCATGATAAATTTATATTCTCATTTATATTCACATATATAAATGAAATATAAATTCAAACAATCAAAACTAATTCAAAAATCAAACTCAAATCAACTTGAAATCAAATCTAAGCTTTTCAAGTCAAAATCTTGAACTTAGACAAATCATCTTCAAATCAAGCCAAATTTTTCATTTTCTCTCATGGTCAAATCAATCCTACAATCATGAGCTCTTATATAAATCCAAACCTCAATCACTCAATCAAAATCCAATTCAAAAATCAAACCCAAGACCACTTCATATTCTTCCTTTGAATATGAAATTTTCAAATGGATCAAAATCCATTTGACTTCAAACCACTTGAAAATGGATTTATATTTCAATCATAAGTCTATATACAAGATCAATCAACTTCAAATCAAGCTTTGACCAAGCACTTTGACCTAGTTAGGCTCACTTGACCCAAAGTGACCTCAAGTACCCTTATGAGCCAACTTTTAATCCTAACCAAATTGGATTGAACCAAGCTTATATTTACCTCTCATCATGGTCAACAATCATCATGGGATGATCAATCAATCAAATTGGGTCAAACAAAGTCAAACCTAAGGGTTGACCAAGTCAAAACTTAACCTAAAATTAAACCTTACATAGCCAACTTCCATCATAGGCAAATTGATTAAAACAATTGATCTAAGTTCACTTATGACCTATGTTTGAACTTGACCTGGCCAACATTTGAGCCTAACCTAGCCCAATTGGGCCACTTGACCCAAGTTGACCCATTTTGATATAAAGGGTCAAAATGTGTCAAAACTTGATCTAAGCCAAATTGATCCAAACCAATGGGTCAAGTTCATTCCAAATCACTTATGGAACTTGACCAAAGCCTCAATTGGCCAAATATATGCCAAATTGTACCAAAAGGGCACCAAAACATGTCAAATGGTCATATGAACTTGACCCAACCCTTGATTTTGCAATTTGACCAATTGGTCAACTTGACCCAAGTTGACCCATTTTGACCTAAATGGGTCAACATGAGCCAAACCCTATCAAATGGATTCTAAATATAATGAAACTTGACAAAACCTAGTTTTTCCACATACCCAACATGTACAAAGTGGAAAATTAGCAAAATGACTATTTTACCCCTAGGCCATAGAACCAATTTTGGCCTATCCCATGGGTATTTTGGTCATACCCTCTTTACAATCACTTGAGGCTTTCATAAAGCTCAATGGGACTTAATGGTGAGTGGTGCACCCAACCCAATGAGTTTGGGTCAGCCCATTTGACCCATAGACCAAACCCAATCACATAGCTTGAAATTGAGTTTTCAAATTCCTCTAGCTCAAATTGCACATGGGAAGTTGGCAATCCACTCAGGGATCAACCCGACCATGTGCACTCAAACCATCAAACAACCTCTCCCTGGTCAATTGGATCAAAATGGAAAGCTATGCTCAATATTTGCCATAGGAGATATACTCCCCTAATTCAATGAAATTTTACTTCACTCAATTCGATTGGGCCTAGAACCCCGAGCAACCTCAAGCAAGCTCTTGATTGAATTCCAATTCTTGGTTTTGTGAAAAGGGAGCTCAATCCATTTGCTAACTTCCTCCACTTCATTTCATCAAATTCCTTCTACATTTTCATCTAAGGACCAACTCACAAGCTCACATTGAAGTTCCATAGCAGGATCAATTCAATCAAAGTAGAAGCCCAAGTGAAGTGGTGGTCCATTGATCCACTCAATCCCAAGGCTAGGAATTTCAAGCTTAGTCTCCACGAAGCTACCTCATCGAGCTCAGTGTCATGATCACCTCCGTGAGGTGCTTTTGACCACTTAGCTTGATAGGTGTTGGTCCTTTGTGAAAGAAATGTTCATGGCATGAGAAATCAATAGTTGGATAGGTTGATAATAATGCTTGGATGGTGTGGGTTTATTTTTGTATGATTCCATGCTAGATCGGGCTCGGATCTCCCCTTATATCATGGACGGTCTCCATTGATCCTCAGGAAAGAACTTGGCTCATCTAAGCCATCTAACCGCGCCTTTTAGATGGATGGCTAAGATTATTTAGCATGTTTAGTAAATCCATTATCCTTTTAAAAGCGGTGAATCTTAGCCATCGATCTTTGATCAACGATTAAGATATAGCGCATCGCGCATTTTGGATGTGACATTCAAGTCACACCCTCACGGTGCGACGCGTGTAAAGAACGATGACTGCCGCTGCCACATGTTGCATCGTGAGCTAAGGATTAACTAGGGATTATTTAAAGGCCTAATTAATTCCTAATTAATCCATAGAACTTCTAAAATTCATAACCCTTCATGGAAAAATAAAAAAAAATTAAAGGAAAAGTGCTATGGAAAGATAATTTCATCTAAAATATTTTTAAAATGATTTTAAAGTATTTTGAATTAGCCTTTTCTCTGAATTTGGGTTTCTTTGGGAATCTTAATTAGCTAATTATCCTTTAATTAGTTCATCAATTAATCTCAAACTAAGGTTCATTTTAGGGATGACCCTCCCTAATTTTCTTGAGATTTATTGAGGGCTCAATTAAATTTCTATTTCATTCCTAATTACCCTATAATTAAGAATTAATTAAGGTGTGATTATTGGATTTACCTATGATTAAGTTTGATTAAGGTTAGATCCAGTGAGTAGTGGTTTTATAAAATAACTTTTGGGGTTTCCCTAAGCTATTCCCTAAACCCCTTTTCTCTCAATCCCCTCTTAATTAAGGGTTAACTCATTAATCACCCTTTAATCAATTTTCAAATATTCTAAAAAGTTTTAGAACTTAATTAATCTACCTTGGGTAGATGCTTAGGTGTTTAATAGCCTAAGTTAAACTAAGGAAATTAAAACCCCTTTCATAAGTATGAAAGGGTGTTTTGAAAGTACTTAAGCTAAACCCCTTAGCTTAATTAACTTTTAATTGTGAGCCAAATTATATTAGGCCTTTTTCTTATTAGGTTCATTATAATTTTAAATATCTTGTGGGTTTTATGTCATGTCATTGGCTCATAATTACTTAGTTAATTTTTCTAAGGTGGTGTAGTTAAGGGTTAATTAAGCCACTTAATTCATACCTTAACCTAATCAATGCTTAAAAGTGGATTTAATTATCTAAAAATTAAACAAAAATACAAAACACATGTGGGAATGGGTTAGGAACAGCAAACTCATCTGAACTTTTCAAAATTAAATCAAACTTCAAACTAAACAAAATCATTTTGAAATTCACTTTGATTTATTCTAAATTTTCTTATTCTATAAGAATGTCTTTAGGATTTAAAGTTTGTTTATGCTTTCATTACTTTGGATCTTTCCCAACATGTTAAGTTGTATGTCATGTGATTCATGCATTCATAATTTCATGTTTCAAAATTTTAAAATGAAATTGTTTACTTTATGTCAAATGTGCATGTGTTGGCTAAAGTAAAATATGAGTGGCTATTATCACTACTAAATTGAAAATATGTTCAAAACTTATAAATGAAATGTCAAATCTGAAAGTGTGCTATTCATATATTGATTATAAGCTTGCATGTGAAGTGCTATAAATGCATGCTTAGTATAAGTTTTCTTTCTTTCCTATGTTGGTATAGTTTTGAATAGGAATTTTGGAGAGACATAAGGTTCATTTGAAAAGGGACTGCTCACTAATTTCATATCTCTCATCTATCACTTAATAAAGTTTTATACTTGCATGCATAAATTGCATAAACAAAAATGAATCCATTAACTTTTGCATATTCCTTATCCATTTCATTTCTTTTATACATGTTTGTACTTAAGGAAGTGGTATATTAGTCTGGACAACCCTAAGGTTGCAGGCTTTAAGTATTAAACTAAGTAGGTCATGTACCTTACACCTCTAGTTAACAATTATGTACTCACTTATGCCTTTCTTACCTGTGGATAAGGAAAACCTTTTCTACTTAAGAAAAATCATGCATATTCAACTTCTAAATTTTCTTAAATGGATTACTTAGCTTCATAAAGTGTGTTAACTACTCTCATTTGTATGTATAGATATGCTTAGGGTCTATCCATATGCATGTTATTTATGTTGGGAAAGAAATGAAGTAATGTGTGTAATGTAAATTTTGATTCATTTTATTTAATCTTAAAATGCCCTTCTTTTTGAATAGGTTTGTTTAGGGTTTATCTAAACTTAGGATTAATTAAAATATGTAATCAAAACATTCACCTAAATAAAATGTGAAACTTAGAAATTACTAAAGGATTAGGGAAGGGAAAGTTCTCTTCTCTTTTCCTCTTTTCATAACTTAGTAATTAATTTTAAGTTTCACTTAAACCAAATTAAAACATGAAATAAAATTAATCCAAAACACTTAAACAACTTAAATGAAACCCTCCTATAAGTTGAGCATGTCCTTCACACTTAGAAAACTTAAAACTAAAGTCCTAAGCTAAGCATACCACACAAACCTTCAAAGCACACACATTAGCCTCAGTCACCACTTCTAGCCTTAGGTTAGGTCAGTGCATGGTTTGATGTTATGTTTTATTTTGTGATATATGTTTTAGATTAGATGTTAGGGTGTATACTCGTAGAATGAATGGTAGGATGTGCTTAGCCTAACTATTCTTTTCTATAGGGGATTGTGCTTATGGGGCATTATCATAAATAAAAATATAAATGCTTCTTGCTTGTAGGTGCTTATACCCTAAGCATAATCCATAGGCCAAGTGGACTTAGTCACCCATGTGTGGGGTGATAATTCCAATATACATGCTTTGTATTTGTTTGGTGTGATTTAACTAATCTTTATTTTGTAGGTGTTAGTTAGATTTCTACTTTTTCCTTTTCATGTAAAAATTTGTATAAGTAGGATTTTGGAATGAATTGTTATAGGGATTATGATGAGCATTGGTCATAAGATCCCATCTTATGTATCATGTGAAGCCTTGGAGCATCTACCATCTAACCTTCCAAAGGAGGAACCAGAGAAAGAAAAGAAGAAAGAAGAAAAAGAAGAAGAAAGGAAGAAGAAAGAAGAATAAAGCTTGAAGACCCCCATAACAATGAATTCCTTTGCTTAAGTTGTAATTCAATTCATTTGTAATCCATGTTGCATAAGGGTAGATCTCGACAACCCACATTTGATATTTTTGGGTTTGTACAGTGGTGCCCGACCATAAACGACCATTTATTCTTTTTGCGATTAGCTTTATAAATTATTTGATGATTTGTTTATCTTTTGTATTAAGTGGCATGGTTTTACCTAGTTTCTTCCTTGCTTTATGTATGGCCGGATGAAGATTAGGCTCTTTAAGAAAAATAAATCTTTTACCTAACTTAATAATTCAAATTAAAATTAAACAACTCATGACCTCAAGCTAAATTAAAATCAAGATAAAAGAATTAGCAACCCATATTTGGATGAGCATTTCTTTATAATATCATGCACAAATGCATCTTATTTTAATCTTGAGGAGGGCTTCCACCTTTGCCGAGGAAGAACTTGACCTTTGAGGGGAAGTGGTGGAAACTCACCTCTCCCTTTTCATTGATTTTGGCTAATTTCTCATGCATTAGTCATAAAATCTTGTTAGCAAGTCAAAATGATTGTAAAAAAATGAAAATAAAATGAAATTTGAAATTCATAAGATTTAAGTTATTTGAAGCATATCCCTTTACATGATCTAGTCTCTTTAGGGAGTGATTTTAAGGACTTAGTCTCTCTCTAAATAAAAATAGCCTAGCTATCTTGCATAAGCATAAAGACTTACCTACATGTATTTAAAATCATAGGAGAGTTAGTTGGCCACCCAGGCGGTTGTAAGTCCAAATGGGTGGTTTCTCCTCTCTTGTGGAAAATTACCATTCTTCGATTGCTTTGACTCTCACCGAAGCTCCCTAGATTTAGGTTTTGAGGTTGCTTCTCCCCTCGGTGGGCTATAAGTATAATTTCTCACCTCTTAGTCATTTCCTTAATATTATGTTAAGGAACCTTAAGTCCTAAAACTCTAATGAAAAATGTAACTCAAATAAACTAAATCAATTTCCAAAATGTACAGCCCAATTTTAGGATAAGTTTGAGATGCTCGCTAGGTTTCCTTGCATCGTGAGCATCTCCTACTTATTTCCCATGGCTTTGATAATAACTCCCTCTTTTGATCAATCCCATTTGATCTTCAAAAATATAAACCAATCGATTGATATTCCTTTCTATTGAAATCTTCAGAGACAATGATAATTTACCTTAATCGAGAGTTTTCCTAAGGGATCCCGTCCCTTAAGATGTAATTAACTATGGGGCTTGCCCCTGTAGGAAACGTAATGAACCCAATTTAAAATAAACCCTACTTTACTTTTCCATGTAAAGTAGGGAAAGAATCTCTGGTACATATGCAGACCCATCGTCCTTAGGAGTCCTTATTGAGGTGGTTGGTTCCATTAAAGGGTAGTTACTTCTGTCTTTCAAGGTAGTACACTATTTCCTTGATGACGTATCCGATCACCTAAATTAGTACATCTGTGGATCTACATGGCTTCTTACTAAGATGAATTTCTATAAGGTCTCTTCTTTCTTTTCTCCACAGATTTAAAAGGAGACTCCCCAATAGGAATTTATTCACCACAGGGAGGTTGACAACCTCTGATGGGAGATGTATTTTGATGGTGCGGCTTCCTTCCATAAAGGAGAAGCACCACGATCTACTTTTCTAGGAAAGGTAGGGGTAGAAATAGTTTTCTTAACCTCATACTATGATGTGATGGGATTCTCATACTATCTCTCCAATCCCTGCACCAACAACAAAGCTGAGTATGAGGCTTTGATTGTTGATCTAGAGTTAGCTATCACAGTGTGTGTCTAGAGCATCAATATCTATGAGGATTCTCAGTTGGTCATCAACCAAATTATTGGGTATTGCAAGGTTCTCAAACCCAAGCTTTGTTATTACCATGAGTATACCATGAAGCTATTGGCCCAAATCCCTGAAGTCACCATCTATAAGGTTCCTCGAGCAGAGAACACAGTAGTAGATGCTTTGGAAAAACTTGCCAAAGAATTGGCATGTTTGAAAGATGAGTTCATTCCAATAAGGGTCCAAAAGAGACAAGTCCTATCCCTTATTGATGTTGAACTCATCGAGAAACTTTCTCTTGAAGGGGAGGTTACCATTGCCTATAAGGACAAGGAGCTAGATTGGAGGCAACTTTTTATAGACCATTTGAACACTGGCAAACTACCTCAAGAAAAGTCACAAGCCCATCAGGTGAAATAGAGAGCTCTCTCCTATGCTCTCGTTGATGGCACCGTGTACCGACGGTCTTTCAATCAAATGTGGTTATGCTGTCTGGGTAAACATGAAAATAGTAGGATTTTTATTGAGGTACAATCAGGTCTATGTAGAGCACATCAATCTGGTCTAAAGATGAAGATGAAGATCAAGAGACTAGGATACTACTCGCCTTCAATGATCATAGATGCATGGATGTAGCTAGGAGATGCCATCAGTGTCAGGTACACTATGTTATCTTACATCATCCACACAACATTCTACACCATATATTGACTTCATGGCCATTTGAGTGTTGGGGTACCGACATTGTGGGTCTGATCAATCCTCCTTCTTCGAAGGGTCATCGGTTCATTCTAGCTGCCACCAACTACTTTTCTAAGTGGGCAGAGGCAATCCCACTTAGAGAGGTCATCAGCATGTGCTTTAGTTTTTCAGGAACCATCTCGTATATAGGTTCGGGGTTCCTTGATGAATTATATCCGATAATGGAACTACATTAAAAAGCACCATGATCAATAGCTTCACAAGAAGACATGGAATAGATTGGAGATACTCCACCATCTAATACCCCATAGTAAATGGCTTAGTAGAAGCATTCAATAAAACTCTCATCCAAATACTAAAGAAGACTCTTGATGAAAATAAGCGACAGTGGAATGAGTAGTTGGTTGAAGCCTTGTGGGTATGCCGCACCACATACCGAATCCCAACTCAGTCTACCCCATTTTCCTTAGTGTGTGGGTCCAAAGCTATTTTGCCTTTAGAAGTTCAACTCCTATCGCTAAGGATAGCTTTGGGTAGCAAGATCACTACAGAGCAGAATGCAAAGTTGTAGTTAGAAGAGCTCGAAGGTTTGGAGGAGAGTCGCCTACGGGGATGCCATAACCTTGAGTTGTACAAAGCCAAAATGATTCAAGCTCACAACAAGCTGGTTCGCCTTATGTCTTTCCAAGTAAGAGAACTTGTGTTAGTCCTAAGGAGACCAATTGTTGCCCGTTGAAAGATGGGAGGCAAGTTTGAACCCACTTGGGAAGGCCCCTATGTCATAGGGAAGGCCTACCAAGAAGGATCTTATAAGCTTATTAATTGTAAGGTGGAAAAATCGATGCTTCCAATTAATGGGCTCTATTTGAAGAAATATTACCCATAAAAATCATGTTTGAAAACAATTCTATCAATCAACAAAAATTTAATTCCAATTTATCAAAATCTTCTCTTCATTCCAAAGCGTTGTTTGCTTGTCTTGTGAATTTGCCACGATGTGTCTAGGATAGGTATAAGAGAACCCAAGAGGCATCCTATCCCTCTTTCACAACACAAACATAATCAAACGCAATCTCTCACCACTACTAGAATAGGTGTAAGAGAACCTAAGAAGCATCATATTTTGATTAACACAACTAAGTTAAGTGTAAGAGAACCCGAGCGATATCCTTGCTTAGTGGGAATTCGCGGTTACCATCCATGGCACCATTTCATCCAAACCCCCAAGTGTGTTTAGGGTAGGTGTGAGATAACCCAAGTGGCATCCTATTCCCTTTAACACGAGCACAAAAATAAACATGTATCTTTTGTATCAGTCTATTTTGATGTGAGAGCAAGCCCCCTGTGGCACTCACTCATTTACTGCTCTAGGTTGAGTCTACATGCTACCTCGCTAGCCTGTCACCCCAGTGGTCATTGGTTGAAGGATGTGAGTCCCCACACTTTCTTCCTAACTTGACCAATGCAAACTAATGAGCGCCTTGTTAGTTTGGTAGTCTTTACTACTCAGCCAGTAAATTATCTCATGTTGACTTTGTTTAAGAAGATGTGAGTCCTCGTGCTTTCTTCTTGAACTAGCCATCATGCACTAACTAAGTTGAGTATCCTTGAGGTCTAGGTGTAAGAGTTCCCCAGAGGGATCCTATTCCTTCAAGTACAAACACATATCATTTATCTCGTTTGATGTAAGTATGGCACTCCTCTTAGCTAGGTCGGTACATGCTACCTCACTAGTATGTCACCTTAGTGGTCATTTGTTGGATGATGTGAGTCCTTGCGCTTTCTTCCTAACTTGACCATTATAAACCAACGAGTGCCTTGTTACTTAAGTAGACTTCACTGTCTAGCTAGTAAGCTACCTCATGTTAATTTTTTTTAAAGAAGATGTGAGTACCCGTACTTTCTTCTTGAATTAATAATCATGACGGTCAGTATATTTGGTTTATAAGTCCCACTTTCCTCTTGACTACATTTGTGTTGATATAAATCTGGCATTCACCTTTAGTGTTGGATGGCACTATCAAGCCCTTATCCCAATGTTCATATGAGGATTCCTTAAGCTTTCTTCTTAGGTTGATTATTCCAAACTGACGGGCACCATAAGTTGGTTGATGTTCACCATGCTGACAGTATCTCACCCAGTGGATACATTACTCTAGTCCTGACTTTCTCCTTGGTCATTGAATACCTAACATATGATCCATGTCATCTTCTCCAAGGTTTTGGATCAAGCTTCTGAGCACTATTTGGATCACGTCCTTTCATTTAGACACTACTGGGTTACTTTTGGATTGGATAGTCCCCCTTTCGTGGTAGCCCCCATGGTTGGAAAATTTGTTCGGATGCATATATTCTCCAGGTTCATAAATTTGAGATAGGTCTAAAGATAAGCTTCTTTTGTGATCCACAAACTACAATCCATGATAAATAAACTAAAAAAACAAATAAAATATATTCGCTTGAGGATTAGAAATTCAAGCCTCCAAGGGGCCCTTTCCCAAGCAGGCATCCTATCTTTTGGTCAGTGTTAGCAGAACTCCCTATAGGAATTGCTTGACTATTTGAGTTGAGATAAATCACTAGGTCGGTACTCACTCCATAGTCACTCTTAGGTCAGGTTCAATCAACCACAAGCAGGTTACCCTGAAAGTCATTCCACTTTGGATGATGTAAGAATATGATGCATTCTTTCTAGCATGATTGACACAAACTAACAGTAACAGGTCGGTTTTGTTTAAAACGATCACCCTAGTGGTCTTTTTTGGAAGATGTGAGTCCTCAAGCTTTCTTCCTTTGAATTGATCATTGCAAACTGAAAGGCACTGCTTCAGTCGGATAGTTCTCCCATTGGCCAGGAAGCTACTCCCTTTGGATTGGTAAATCTGAGCTAGGTTTAGGCCTCCTTGGCCCCTACTTAGTATGATCCATTGTAAACCAATAGAAGCCATCAAAATAAACAAATTAAAAAAAAAAAATCAATCTTGGCTATCTTTGAGCTGATTTAAGTACCCTAGTGGAATTCACTCAATAGTCAGCCCTAGGTCGAGTTTGATTTATTGCCTTGCCAACCGATCACACCAGTGGTTCCTTATTTTGGAAGATGTGAGTCTCTGCACTTTCTTCCTAACTTTCCTATTGCACATTGAAATGCATCCCTTTGCTTGGTTAGTCCTAATATGTGTCTGGTAGACTACCCCTTTGGATTGGTAAATCTGAGTTAGGTTTAGGCCTCCTTGACCCTTACTCAGTACGATCCATCGTAAACCAACAAGATCTATCTCAAATTCAAAAAAATCTAAAAATTTGAAACAAACTCAACCATTCTTCCCCAGTGGAGTGAAAATTAATCAAAATAATCAATCAATCTAAATCATTTGATCTGTTTCTCCTCAGTGAGATGCAAATCTTTCTAGTTCCCTCAACGGATCTTGAATTCTAATCCCTCAACAGATTTCAAACCTCTCACCCCCTAGTGGATGATTTGAACCTATTTCCCAAGTGGAAGGTTCACATACTCTATCCCTAGTGGATTCCTCCTTCACTCTCTTATGTCCCTGACATGAGCAGACACATTGCACTAAGCTCTGGATTCATTCTACACCTTGAGAGATCATTTTTATTAGTGCTTATAATCATTCAGTGTTGTTGATCATCTCAGTCAACACCAATACATGTGGTGTACCTAGTCAGTCACACCCACCTATTGGGCACCCTTTATTAACCTCATTTTTAGGATAAGCTCTCAACCCCTCCATCTTAGACATAGGACTTATCTTAGACACTAAGAGTCTCCTTAGTCTTAAAACACTTCTAGTGATTAAGTGGACACTCATAACCTGAGACTTAGAAGAGTTAGACATAGGAATAGGTCATGCCTTGGGGGAAAACTTTTGCCCTATGGCTTGAACCAACTTCTCATCCTTCCTTCAAGTCAAATTCCAAATAAAATTCAAACTAACTCAAATCAAATCAAATCAAATTCAAGAAAATTTCTCATCACCCATTTATATTCTCATTTATATTCACAAATATAAATGAAATATAAATTCAAAATTCAAATCCAAATTCAACCCAAATCCAACCTAAACCTTCCAAGGCAAATCTTGGACTTAGCCTAAATCAAATCCAAATCAATTCAAATTCAAGAAATTTTCTCATAACCCATTTATATTCTCATTTATACTCATAAATATAAATGAAATATAAATTCAAATATCCAAAATCAATTCAAAACTCAAACTCAAATTCAATCAAAATTCAACCTAAGCCTTTCAAGTTAAATTTTTAAACTAAGCGAAATCAAATTCAAATCAAGCCAAACTCTTAATTTTTCTTAATGATTCAATCAATTCTTCAATCATGAATCCAAATATAAACATAAACTTCAATCGTCAAACCAAAACTAAATTCAAAAAAACCAAACCCAAGTCAAACTCATGTTCACCCTTTGAACTTGAAATTGTCAAATGAATCAAAACCCATTTGACTTTAAACCACTTGCAAATGGATTTATATTAAAATCATAAGTCCATATGTGAGTTCAATCAAACTCAAATCAATTTTTGACCAAGCGATTTGACCCACTTAGGCTCACTTGACCCAAAGTGAACTAAAAGTACCCCTTTTGAGCCAAATTCTAATCCTTACCAAGTTGGATTGAAGTAAGCCCAACTAAGCCTCACATTGTGAGCAACAATCATATGAGATGATCAATCACTTAAATTGGGTCAAATAAAGTCAAACTTAAGGGTTTACCAAGTCAACACTTAGCCAAAATGAAACCTAAACTACCCAAAATCCACCATAGGCCAAATTGATTGAAAATATTGATCAAAACCAATTCATGATCAATGTTTGAACTTCACCAAGTCATCATTTAAGCCTAACCCAAAAAGGTCAAATGGGTCAAATTGGTCAACTCGACCCATTTGACCTAAATGAAATCAAATTAACCAAATTCAAATATAAATCAAATTGAACTAAACCAATGGTGCAAAATATTTCAAATGGTCATATGACTTGAACCCTTGGTTTGACCTAATTTGACCAATTGGTCAACTTGACTAAGTTGACCCATTTTGACTAAATGGGTCAACATGAGCCAAATCAAATTAAATCAATTCCAAATTCATTAAACTTGGCCTAACCCATTTTTCAATCATACCAAACATATTCAAATTAAAATTTAAGCCAACTGACCATTTACCCCTAGGCCATAGGGTAACCTAAAATCAAAACCACTTGGAATTTGGTCAATTCCTTTTCATGGATAGTTGACATCCTCTTAGTGGACCAAATGATATCTAATGAGGATGGTGCACATGACCCAATGGGTTTGGGTCTGCCTAATCCAACCCAATGGTCAAACCGACCACCTCACTTGACATGAGCACATGGGAATCATTCCTCCACCCATTTTAAACACATGGTACTCCTCCTCTACCTTTCTCTGGCCAAACTGAACCATGTGCAAGCCCTAACAGCCTAATAAACTCATTTCATCTCATCAATTGATCAAAAATAAAAGGAGAGCTTGCGACCATCTGATCCTTCAAGGGGGAGATATACTCCCCATAATTCCACTAGAATCAAACACTCTCATACTCGATTGAGCTTAAGGAACTCAAAGCTAGCACATCAAGGTTCCTCCAAGCTTCCTCAACCCATTTCCATTTCTCCTCTTCTCAGTTTCTTCAAGCCAAAAATAGGGGTGCTCCACCATTTTTCCATCTCACTCAATACTTAATATCAAGTCAATTCCTCTTGGAAGCTTCTTCGAAGGACTCAATCGAGCTTTCCTAAATCTTAATTCAAGTTCTCAAGGCATGGGAGAGGGGAGCTAGACCAAGGTTGAACCCAATTGAAGTGGTTCTTGGTCCATAGGAAGATCCACTTCATCCCAAGGCTTGAAACTTTCACGTCTCTCTAAGCTATCTCCTGATTGGGAGCATGTGATAGCCTCATGAGGTATGGATCAAAATCGAGCCTAGAATAGGAGTGTGTGGTATTTTGTGAAAGAAATTTTTTATCTCAAAATTGGCATTTGGATGTCTTCTCCCTTGAATGATGATGGTGTGGGTTAATTTGAGCTCAATCGAGCTTCAAGCTGATCTTGCCTTAGAAGATGAACGATGGCCATTTCCGTGAGCTTGGGGGGATCATGGGCCATCGCATTTTGGATGGGCACTTGATCAAGCATATCCCTTGTTTCATCCCTTAAGAACCGCAACCTCGATCTCAACCGTCTGATCTTTGATCGGACGGATGAGGAGAAAGTGCATAACATTCGTTGTGACACTCATGTGATAACTGATGAATCTCACCACCATGGAAAGTGCCCGTGTCGGTCCATGTGGCACCATGGATTGTCATTTAATTAGGCCTATTTAATTGTGGATAATCATGAAAACTTCAAATAATAAACTAACTAAATAGAAAATAAAAAAATACAAAATAAAAAGCATTGTGAAGATAGTTTAAAGAGGAATAATTTAAAATTAATTTCACCTAATTTTAAATAGCTATATTTCTTGAATTATGGTTTTATTGGGAATATAATTATATTAATTACTCCCTAATTATTCCATTGATTGATTCCAAACTTCCTAAGGTTGATTAATGGGATGACCTCTGCCTCTCATGATTTTCTTGGAATTTATGAATGATTTAATTAGGGTAATTACTTGGTTCATTCCGAATTACTCTCTTAATCAATTAAATGATTAATTAACCTTTTAAATAATGATAAATAAACTAATTGATCTTGCTAACTACCTTAGAATAGTAAACAAACTTAGGGAATGAGATATCTTCTTTTCCTAAGTTTATTTCATTTAGATAAAAATATAATTAAGGTACAAATTAATTAAATAAGTTTAATTACTTAATTAAATGGCTTAATTAATCAAATTTTAAAATCAAATCAATATGAAATTAATCATTCATCTTGGGTAGGTGCTTGGGTGTTTTAATAACCTAAGTAATTTAAGGAAATCAAAATCAACCCACATGTGGGAAGGGTTATGAAAGTACTTAAATTAAACCCTTTAGCTTAATTAATCACTAATTGTGAGCCAATTTGCATTAGGCCCTTTCTTTCCTAGGTGCATTTTGATTTATTTTTTGTGTCGCATTTCATATTATTTGATTAAATATGCTAAAGTGGTATATAAAATTAATGAATTTAATGTACACATAACCTAAACAAAATATAAAATCAATCTAATCACCTAAAAATTAAACTTAATAACTCACATGGGGAATGGGTTAGGACCAGAAAACTCATCTCACATTTCTCAAATTGAAATAAAACTCAAACAAAATCAAGCTTTCCTTAAACAAAATTTTATTTACTTTAAATAATCATATTCCATAGGATTGTCTTTAGGAATTAATTAGGGTGAATGAATTTACATGCTTTCATCACTTTATTTCTTTCCTAATATGGTAAATGTGTATGCCATATGAAAATCATGCATTCATGCTTTTTTTAAAAAAATCAAATTTAAAATGAAATATTTCCTTTATGTCAAATTGGATATTTTGGCTGAAGTAAGAATATAAGTGGCTATTATCACTATAAAATCTAAATTTCTTTTTCCAAACTTATAAAACAAATATCAAAATTGAAAGGTATGCTACTTATAATTATTCTTAAATTTGCATGTGAGTATAAACATAAAGATGTGCATTGTGTGACTTTCCTTCTCTTCTCTTTTAACATAGTTTTGAATAAGATTTGTAAAGTGTATAGTTCATTTGAAAAGAACATAACACTTGCTTAAATCACTATTCATTCCAATGTTATTAATTAAGAAGGTATTCACACTTACATGTAAATTGCATAAACAAATCAAACAAGTAAACATAAACTTTTGCATCTTTTTTTTCCATTCATTTCTTTTATATATGCATATGTATTTAAGGAAAGTGGTATATTAGTCTACAACCCATTTTGAGCTTTAAGTAATAAGTAGGTCTTGTACCTTACACCTAGTGCTAACAATGCATACTCACTTATGCCTTTCATATGTAAATGTGCATAAAAAATGGATAAAAGAATCACTCTTTTCTACTTAATGAAAATCATGCATCATAAAACATCCAAATTTTCTTAAGTAACATCACTTAGCATTCATCATGAAGGTGTAAACATTCCATTTGCATGTATAGATATGCTTAGGATTCATCCATATGCATGTTATATATGTTGGGAAAGAAATAAAGTGATGTGTGTTTTGTGATAGTATTTTACTTTATTAATCTTAAAATTCCTTTATTTTTGAATAGGTTTGTTTAAAGAAAATCTAAACTTAGGATTAATTAAAACACATAATAAAACATTCACTAAATAAAAACCAAATATGAATCTACCTTAGAAATTACTTAAGGTAGGGAGGAAAGAGAAGTTCTCTTTTCTTTTCTTCTCTTTACAATATCTAGTAATTAATTCTAGGTTCATTCAAAATAAATAAAATCATAAAATAAAATCAACCAAAGTAACTAAATCACTTAAATGAAGCAGACCCTCTAAGTTGAACATTTTCATACTTAGAAAATTTTAACCTTAAAGCCTAGCTAAGCATACCACACAAATCTTAAATGGCACATGCATTGACTAAGCCACCACTTCTAGCTTTAGGTTAGGGCAGTGCATGGTTTAATATTTTCTTTTATTTTATGATATTTTATTTTAATTTAGATGTTAGAGTGTATGTGCATAGACTGAATGGTAGAGCGAACTTAGTCTAACTATTATCTTCTGTAGGGGATTGTGCTTAAGGGGTGCTGTAATAAAAATATAACTACTTTTTCTTATACCCCTAAGCATAATTCAAAATAGGCCTAGTGGACTTGGTTACCCATGTGTGGGGTGCTAAGTCCAATTTATACATATACATGCTTGGGATTGTATGGTTTATTTAATTAATTTCTATTTTGCAAGTTTTAGTTAGATTTCCTTTTTCCCATTTTCATGTAATTTTGTAAATAGGATTTTGGAATGATTGTTATGGGGTATTAGAATGAACTTTGGTTATAAGACCATATCTTATGTACCATGTGAAGCCTTTGGAGCAACCACATTCCAACCATCCAAAAGAAGGAACCAAAAGAAAAAAGAAGAAAGAAGAAATGAATAATGAAGACCCCCATAATAATGAATTCTTTCTTGATTGTATTTAATTCATTTTATAATCTGTTGTATAAGGGTAGAGCTTCACTACCCAATTTTATTTTTGTTTGGGTAGACCACAAATGGCCTTTTATTCTTTTATGCTAGCTTTATAAATTGATTGATGTTTATTTAACTTGTGCATTAAGATGACATCTTTTCCTAGTTTCTTCCTTGCTTTGATGTATGGCCTGGATGATGATTAAGCTCTTAGGAAAATAAATTTTCTATCCAACTAATAAATTCAAACTAAAAATTAAATAACTCATAACATCACCTAAAGCCTAGGTTGTAAATCATAATAAAAGAATTAGCAACCCCTTAGCTGGATGTCATACTTTATTTCCTCACATCATGCATAAAAAGCATATTATTTCACTCTTGATTGGAAGGCTTCCACTTTTGTCAGAGAACTTGGCTTGACCTTGAGAGCCATGGTGGAAACACACCTCCTTAACTTACTGATTTTGGCCCATAATCTAATTTCTCATGCATTAGGCATATGAATCCTAAAGCCTGTGTCAAATTGATTGTCCAAAATAAAAATAAAAAAAGGTGACAAAATTTACATTAGATTTAAGTCATTAAATCATGCCTTACAAGATTTAATCTCTTAGGGAGTGTGTTTAAGGACTTAGTCTTTTTCTAAATAAGCAACATCTTAGCTATCTTGCAAAAGCATTTGACTTGACTACATATTTTAAAATCATAGGAGAAGTTAGTTGGCGGCCACCCTAAGGCGATTATTAGTCCAACAGTCGGGTGGTTTATCCTCTCTTATGGAGGTAAACCAAATACTCATTTTTGCCTTAGATTTAGGTCATGCTTTTGGCCCTCGCCAAAGTTTCCTAGATTTATGTTCCAAGGTTGCTTCTCCCTTTTACGGGCTACAAGTATAAATCTTCACCTCTTAGGCATTTCCATGACCTTGTATCATGGAATTGTAAGCCCTAGATTTCTAATAAAAATTCAACTCAAAAAAATCAATTCAATTTTAAAAATATAAAGCCCAACCATAGGATAATTTGGGATGCTTATTAGGTTTCCTAGTATCCTAAGCATCCCCTACTCATGTTTCATTTGGCATCGATAAGAACTCCCTCCTCTTGATCGATCCCACTTGATCTTCTAAAAATAAACCAATCGATTGATAATCCTACCTTTCAAACTCTTTGGAGATAATGATTGTTTACCTTAATCATGAGTATTCCTAAAGAATCCTATTCCTTAGGATGTAATTAACTAAGGCTTGCCTGTATTTGAACCTAATTTAAAATAAACTCTTCTTTACTTTTTCATATAAAATAGGGGAAAAATCTCTGTACATTCCGAAGACCCATAGTCCTTAGGAGTCCTTATTGAAGTGATTAGGTCCATTGTAGGATGGTGACTTCTATCTTTTGAGATAGTACACATTTTCTTAATAACATACCCGATCAGCCTAATAAGAACATCTACGGATCTGCGTGGTGTTCTGACAATGGAATTATTTATTTCTATTGTCATTTATCCTTCTTTTCAGAAGGGGATAGATGAAGGCAGAGATATAAAAATTTCACCACGTATGGGTTTTGGCTTCATTTGGTCAAATGAGTTCAAGTTGGGTCATGTTGGGTTGAGTTTGACCAATTGGTCAAATTGGGTTAAACCAAGGCTTGGGTTAGGTTCAAATCATGATTTGAAGAGTTTTGGCTCAAGTGGTTTCAATCAATTTGGCCTATGATTGATTTTAGCTCACCTAGATTAATATTGGTCATATGGGCTAAATTGACCAAATTGGGTTAGATTAGGTGTTGGTCCAAGTTCAATTGGTCAATAAATGAATTTTAGTTTGAATCAATTTGGATTTTAATTTGGATTTTGGCCAATTTAATCCATTAGTCAATTTTTTTAATTCATTATTGGTCAATGGGATCAATAGCTTTGGTAAAGTTCAATAATTAATTTGGAATGAAATTGAGCCATTGGTGGCAATCAATTTAGATCATGATTTTATTTTTGACCTTTTAGGCTAATTTAAGTTAACTTGGGTCAAATGGCCAATTGGACTTGGTTTGGCTCAATTAACGGTATAGTCATGTTCAATTATTGATCATGTGTTGGTGTGAATCAATAGTTTTAATCAATTTGATGTATGATGGTTTTTGGTTAGTTTAGATTTCATTTGGGCTAAAGGTTGACTTGGTCAAAGGATATAGTTGACTTGGTTTAACCTAATTCAAAATGATTGATCATCCTAGGATGATTGTTGATCATGATATGAGGCTTGGATGGGCTTGGTTCAATCCAATTTGGGTTGGATTAGAACTTGGCTCAAAAAGGTCCTTTAGGTCACTTTGGGTCATGTGGACCTAAATGGATCAATTGGTTTGGTTTTAGCTTGATTCAAGTTTAGTTGAACTCATATATGAGCCTATGATTGAAATATAAATTCTACTACAATCAATTTGGAGTTCATGGATTTTGGCTCATTTCAAGTTTTCAAGTCAAAGAGCTAACTTGGGCTTGACTTGGGCTGACTTGAGTTTGGTTTGATAATTATATGTTTCAATTATATTTGGATAGATGATTGAAGGAATGATTGATTCAAGAGAAAATCCATTAATTTTGGTCTAGTTTGAATATGATTTGGCCAAGTTTGAGGAAATGGCTTAAAAAGCTTGAATTGGGTTTTAATTTGATTTTGGACTTTGTTTTGGCTATTTGAATTTATATTTCATTTATATTGAGGAATATAAATGAAGATATAAATGATTTATGAAAATCACTTGAGTTTGGAGTGACTTGGAAGCAAATTTGACCAAGAAGGATGTAGGTCAAAAGGGTTAAGGAGGAAATCAATTTAATTATTTTTTTTAAGGTGGGTTTCATATTTGTTAATATAAATGAAGGAATAATTGATTTATAAAGAAATTAATTATTTTTTGGTTGATTTACATGAGTTTTGGCTAAGCTCATGGAGGTGGGTCCATAAGACTTAAGAAGTGTTTTGATTGGATTTGGGTTTAGTTTGATTTAGATTTTGCTATTTAAGTATGAATTTCATTTATATTTGTGAATATAAATAAAATAACAATTGATTTATAAAGAAATCAATCAAGTTTAGGTTGATTTGCATGAGATTTGGCTAAGCTCATGGAGGTAGATCCATAAGGCTTAGGAAGGAATTTTGGAACTTGGATTTGATTTTGGGATTGAATAATTTGAAGTTGAATTTATATTTGGATTTTAATTTGGTACATGATGGAGGGATTGAATTGATCTTGGAGAAAATCAATTGAATCTTGATTTATTTGAATTTGGCTAAGGCTAAGTCCATAGGATAATATCATAGGGCTTAGAAGGGATTTTGATTTTGGCTTTGATTATGGGTTTCAATCATTTGGTTTGGATTTGAATTTAGATTTGGTACATGAATTTGAATTTGGGGTTTGGTTTTAGAAGGAAAAGCATAGGTTGGGTTTAGGCTATAGGATGGGCAAGTCTCTCTAAATCCTTAAGGCACAATTACCCTATGGATAACCTTAATTCTAAAGTTAAGTGTTCTGATCCTAGAGTATCTTAAGACTAAGGAGCTCTTAGTGGCTATAAGAGTCCTAGATCTATGATGATAAGGTTGAAGACTCACTTCAAAAGTGAGGTCAACACTCTATTTAAGAGCTACACTTCACCCATCTATCTATTCATGCCCACAACAATCCATAATTCATCTCCCTACCTATGTCTTTATCACCTATTTGCTTCATAACCACCTCTAATCACCATCAACTAATGCCCTTCATGAGCCCCCTTCCTTCTCCACACACCATTGTCAACTCCAACCCACCTCAATCTCTAAATTTCATTCATTTACCATTATCCCATCTCCATTATCTCCATACCCCAACAACCACCCCACCTACAACAGTAGACAACAACCTCTTCCATCCATACCTTATTTATAGTTGACCCAATCTTAGAAATATCACCCATCTCTCTCCTCTTTATTTCCTTCTCTCCATCTTTAGCTCTCTCTCTCTCTCTCTCTCTCTCTCTCTCTCTCTCTCTCTCTCTCCTTTCTCCTACCCTTTTCCCACTCTATATTTACACACAAATAAAGCACAATAAATATCAAATAAAAAGGTTTTTAAAAAAAGGAAAATTACTATGTATTGACTTATGTCTATCTTGCATAAATTGATCCCATCATTTCATCTCAATATTCCATCAAAATTGTCTCGTGCGTAAGGTATAATCTAAAGTAGCTTATCCTTTCAATGTCATGGATAAATCTTCTAATATGTATATATTTTCTTATGTAAGTATTAAAACTCATGCACATTTTTCTAAGTATGGTGGATTAAAGACTCATAGGCATCATCTAGACACAACGATAAATCTCTATTATTGTCTTATTTCTTTTATGTATGTATTAAAACATCATGCACACTTTTTAAGATCCTCAATTTCCATGTCACATATGTCAGTCATATACACTTTTTTAAGCATTGTGTGAAAGTCTAGCCTCGATGTAGATGCTCCCAATGGGTGAGATGTTAAGAAATTAATAGAATTCCATCTAAACACCACTTAAAAAGAAAATTTAAAATAAATTATTAAGATTAATCTATTGGAGAAATTGAATATATATATATATATATATATATATATATATATATATATATATATATATATATATATATATATATATATATATATATATATATATATATAATTGCAAACTTAAGATAAAATGAGCATTTAAGCTATTGTGTATGTTATTTCAAATGAAAAAAAATTAAGTGTGCATAGGATTTACATAATATTTACAAGAAACTTGAGAACTTACTTGCATGTGCCAAATAACGCCTCCTTGCACTCAAAATTATCAAAATAAATAAATAATTTAACTTGAACATGTGAAAATTTACTTGAATAGTGTGGGTTTACTCTAATGAAATATATCTCATATACATACAATTCTTGCCTCTATCAAAAAAAAAAAAAAGAACATATAAAATAAAATATAATTTGCTAGCCTTAAAAAAATATCCACAAATTATAAAAAAACAAACATATAAAATGTGTGTGTGGGTTTGAAATAAAAATGTTTGCACACATTTCAACAAAAAAATACTATTGCAAGCAACTACACTTGGATAATCCAAAAGTAAAGTAGATGTATCTTAAGTTGACTTCCAATTCAAAGATGATGCATGAATAACATATCTAGAATCACTTTCACTTAGAAGCATGTCAAAGTTTGTTAATTTATCAGTCATTATTAAAGTCACAATGATTAGCTTAGATAAAGAACTATAGAATTAAGTGTCATATATAACTAAAGGCCTCCATCGTATAATATTTGTATCCCTCTAGTGTTTATTTTTGGTGTTTTGGTTTGGGTTTGTATATGGGGGGACACCACATAGATCTAAGGGTGTACTTATTATTGAGGTGATCAACTACAATATTGAGAAATAGTATACTATCTCAAAAGGTACAAGTCATTACCTTATAATGCACCTAATGACCTAATAAGGACTCCTAAGGCATGTTGGGTTTTCGAATATACTAGAGATTTTTTCTCTACTTTACATGGATGAATAAAGTAGGGTTTATTTAAACCAGGTTCTAAAGTTCTCTATGGGGGAAAGCCTCTATAATTAATTACATCTTAAGAAAAGTGAATCCCTTAAGAAAAATCTTGATTAAAGTGGGCGATTGTTGTCTCCAATGAATTCAAAGATAGGACTATCAATAAATTGGTTGTGTTTTAGAAAATCAAGTGGGATGGATCAAAATGAGAGAGCTATTATCAAAACTAGAGGAGATGAGTAGGGAGTGCTCATGATACTAGGAAGCCTAGTGAGCACTCCAATCTATCCTATGATTGGGCTTTATATTTTTAAAATTGAAGAGATTTTATTTATTTGAGTTAACATTTTACTAGAAAGCTAGGACTTATACTCAAATAATACAAGATTATTAGGATGCCTAAGAGGCGAGGATTTATGCTAGTAGCCCAAAGGAAAATAGCTACCTCAAATCCTAAATCTAGGGAGCTTTGGCAAGGGCCAAAGCATGACCAAAATCTAAGGCAAAAAAGCGGTATATGGTTTACCTCCACAAGAGAGAGTAAATCACTTGACTGCTAGACTTATTATCACCAAGAGTGGTAGCCCTTCATATACTTCAAATCCATGTGGCAAGTCTTATGCTTTTGCAAGATGCCTAGGCTATTATTATTTAGAAAAGAAACTAAGTCCTTAAACTCACTCTCTAAGAGACTAGAGCATGAGGGGTATGAAAAATGGCTTAATCTAATGCAAATATTATCATATTTGATTTGATTTTGGACTCTTTCTTTTGACACGGGCTATAGGATTTTATATACCTAAATGCATGATGAAATTGATTATGGCTAAATCAAAAGAGAAAGAGGTGTTCTTCCATCATAGGCTCTCAAAGGTTAAGCCCTTACTATCTGGCAAAGATGGAAGCCCTCTCTTAGCAAGAGTGAAATAACATGATATGCATGATATTAAACATACAATTATCCAGCTAAGGGGTTGTTAAATATTTTATTATCTTGATTTAATGCCTTGGCTTTTATGTGAGGTTATGAGTTATTTTTAGAAAATTTAGTTAAGAGTTGTTATTTTGGGTAAAAGAAAAATTAATTTTTTATTCTAGGAGCCTAATCGCATCCAGGCCATACAACAATCACCAATCATAAATAAACTATGAAAAGACATGCTTTTTCTAAAGCACAAGCTAACCAAAATATCAAATAATTTTATAAAGCTATTGCAAAAGACTAAGAGGGCAGTGTGATTGGGTACTGTTGTACAACCCAAAAAAATATGGGTAGTAGAGCTCTACCCTTATATAAACTAGATTATAAGAGAATAGTTATAACTATAAATGATGAATGTTATGGGGGTCTTCATTCTTCATTCTCCATTCTCCTTTAACTTGATTTATATGTGTTTGCTCTAAAGACTTCACTTGAAACATAAGACTTGGTCTTGTAACCAATGCTCATCCTAATCCCCCATAACACTTATCCTAATCTTAATATAAAATTACATTAAAAGAAGAAAAGTAAATCTAGTTATACCTGTAAAATAAATGTTAGCTAAACACAATATACAACCCAAACAGTTATATGAATAATTTAGACTTAGCACCCCACACATGGGTAAATAAGCCCACCTATCCTGACTTGGATTATGCTTAGGGGCTAAGCAACTTACAGAGAAAAAAAAGCATTTATATTTTTATTACAGCAGCCCCTTAAGCACAACCCCTGCAGAAAATATAATTAGGCTAATATCAGCCTAACATCCAGACTATGTACATATACCCTAACATCTAGTCTACAATAATACATCATAAAATAAGCATACATCAAACCATACATTGCCCTAACATAAAGCTAGAAGTGGTGACTTAATCTAATGTGTGTGCATTAAGGCTTGTGTAGTATATCCTAACTAGGCTTTAGAGTTATAATTTTGCTAAGTGTGAAGGATTTAATTTATAAAAGGTTGATTTCTCTTTAAGTGATTTAATTGATTTGAAGATTTTACTTAGTATTTTATTTTATTTTATATGGCTTACACTTAACAACTAAGTGCTATAAAGAGAAAAAAGAGAGGAGACATTTCTTTCATCCCCATCTTAAGTCATTTCTAAAGCAAGTTAATCAATTCCCTTTAGTGAATGACTTATTACATATTTTAATTAACCCTAAGTTTTAGTTCACTAAAATTATCTTATTGAATAAGAAAAGTATCTTAAGATCAATTAGAATGAATTACTATCACATAACACATATTTATTCATTTCTTTCCATCATGTATATCATGCATATGATTAAATCCTAAGCATAACTATACATATAGTGTATGTCTTAGCACACATAAATGATGAATGCAAACAAGTGTATTTGGAATTTAAATATTTCATTTGATTGAATTATGAATGCATGTCTTTCTTTTTTTAATAGAAAAAGGGATTTTCATCCATTAGCTAAGTACACATTCACATGTATAAAGAGTTTTAAGTGAGTACGTCACCATTGTTCTACACCAGGGGCGTAAGGTGCAAGACCTAATTAGGGCTATTTAACGCCTTGCAACCCCGGGATATCCAGATTAATATTCCACTTTTCTTATATACATATGGGTGTATAAGCAGCTATAAGCATAGGAAAACCCAAGCAAAAGTTGTATTTGATTTATGATTCTTATTCATTGGTCATATCATACATACATATGTATAAGAGTTTTAAGTAGGTACGATGCCATTATTCTACACCAGGGAAATAAGGTACAAGACTTACTTGGGGTAACTTAAAGCCTTGCAGTCCAGGGATGTCCAAACTAATATACCACTTTTCTTATATACATATAAATGTACAAAAAGAACCACAATAATGAGAATTCATGCAAGAAGTCATAGTTGATTTGATTATATGATTTACATATGTGATATAAAATTCTTTCTAAGTCTTAGCATGGAGATGCATAGAAATAGATTTAGGCAAATGTTGTGTTCTTTTTAAATGAACTATACATTTATAAATCCCATGCAAATCCATATAAGGTAAGGAAAGAGAGCTTCATATTACATATCTTAGATTATGAACACATGCACACTTATAGATACTTATAATTAACATCACTCCATATATTATAATTGATTTATGGGCTTTTGAAGATAACTTTTGATTTAATAGTAATAATAGCCACACCTATTTTTAATTTAAATCAACACATACAATTTGACATAAAAGAAACAATTTAATTTAGTTAATTTTAAAAGAAATGAATGCATGATTACAAATGGCAAACAACATTTAACATAATTGGAAAGAAATAAAGGAACATAAATATATGATCTAATTCATTCCAATTAATTCCTAAGGGTAATCATACTAAATAAGGCTATTTAAAATAAACTAAAATTCTTTAATGATATTTTTAATTTTGAGTTTGATTTGATTTAGAAAATGTGAAAGAGGTTTGCTAATCCTAATTCCATTCACCATGTGTGAGTTAATTTGGTTTAATGAAGAATATTTAGGTTGATTTTATGTTTTAATTAGATTAAGGTATGAATTAAGTGAATTAATTAACCCTTACCTACATCATCTTAAGTTAATTAACTAATAATAATGAGTCAATATGATATGCAACCACATGAAAAGTAAATTTTGCAATGCGCCTAAGAAATGAAAGGGGTCTAATGCAATTGGCTCATGATTAATAGTTAATTAGGCTTAAAGGATCTCACTTAACTTCTTTTATGATTTTCTTACACATGTGAGCTAACCATAATTTCATTATCTCTCACTTTTGGTTATTGAACACCCAAAGAGCTACCTAAGAATAATTAAAAGTTACTTAGATGTGAATAAATGAAATTTAAATTAAGTTAATTAAGCTTATTAATTCATTTGATTAAGCATGTTCAATTAATGAAATGAAATTAACTTAAGAAAAGAGATCAAGAAAGAGGTCTTGATCTCAATCCCCAAGTCCCATATTTGATCATTTAAGCTCTAATTTTATCTTGGACATTAAGTAATTAATTATCTCATTAATCATTAACAAATCAAATTCCAAAGAGTGAAGAAAACTTAGGAAATGAATAAGGAAAAATATCCCAATCACATTCCCTAAGCTCCCTTAATGTTTAACAGAGGTAATTAGGCTTAAATAATTAATTAAACCACCGTTCATTCATTAATTATCACTAAATAAATTATGAAAGTGATTAAGGCTTAATCAATTGATTTCCCTAATCAAGCAACCAATAAAATCCTAGAAAAATAAGGGAGGCAGAGGTTATACCCCTAAATATCCACAAAAAGTTGGAGATCAATTGGGTAATTAATTAAAAAATAATTAGGCTAATTATATTTTTAATTAATCTTTAATTAAGCCAATATCACTATTTAAAATCAATTAATAATAATTTTCTTATATTCTACTCTGAAATATCTTTAAAATGAGCCAAAGTTTATATTTTTTGGAATTTTCTAGGATTAGTTATGATTTTTAGAAATTTCAGCCTTAAAAATGGATTAATTATGCCTAATAAAGCCTTAATCCCATCAGACCACGTGGCAGCTGATGCGGCATGCTAACGCGGTGCACTTTTCACGTGGCACGATGAGAGTGGCTATTTAAGTTATCACATCATGACTCGGTTGTGGCGGTGCAGCTAACTCCATGGACCATCTAATCTAAGATCGGATGATCATAATCAGATCTATAATTTAGAAAGGGAACCAAGGAATCTAATGTACGATCTAATTAGAGTTGTTCATTTCGATCACACATAACGGATAGCTCATTATCTATCCCATTCATGAGCGATGAAAGACGGATGTCGTCCATCTTTTCCCGTTCAATATGAGCTCACCCAAGCTCAAGTTGCCTCCAAATTGATCCCACACCTTCGGGGAGAGGAGGCGCACACATCTAATGGTCAAAAAACTCATGACATTCGATTTAATTCATAAAAGAACAAGCTATTTTCCATACAGGCTCGGTTTTAAATTTCCACCAGCTAATGTCAGTGATGGATTGATGGAGGTAGCTTTACTGGCTGAGGCCTTTGAAAGCTTTGAGCTTGATTTGGGGTAGAGTGCTCAATCAACAAATCCAAGCAAGTAAAGGCTTCGACTCTGATCGAACTCTGATCTCCAGTGCTCAAGAAATGATTTGGCTGTTTGGCTCGAGAATGGTGTGGGTGCAAGGTGAAGTTTGATCAGTGGAGGAGGAGTGATCAATTTTATTTAGTTTCTCACACAGGGAAATTCAATTGAGGCTTGGAAAGCTTGGAATTGAGGGGTTTGAAATTGGCTTGGGACTCACGATGAATGACTCCTTTTCCACTTGAATTCAGGGAGTATTCACCAAAAATGTGTGTGGAGGATGGACGAGATAGGTTGGCTTATTTCAACCAGCAGGACACTATTAGGGTGTCGGAGAGGTCATGTCCAACTCCACGTGGCTCGACTTGAGTGGAGGGAGCCATAAGAGAAGCCTTTAAGGCTGGTGTGCAAAGTTCCCTTTCGGTTTGTCCATGGGGTGCTTAGTTTGGCTTGAGTGAGGATGAGTTGAACTTCCATTGATCTTTGGCTAACCTAAAGTGGGTTAGATGAGCTAGATGGGTTTGGTGGAGCCTCACTTGAGTGCTTGGAGGCTGCCATGGAGATGGAGAAGTCAACTTTGCTTGTTAGCATGAAGATCTAATGGAAAGATGGTTTGTCCAATAGCTAATCCCCTTGGTGAGGAAAACTATAGATTTTGGTTGATTTGAGAATGAATTAGGATACGTTTGGGTCGGGTTTGACCAAGTCTTAGGGTCCCATGAGTTGGTTTGGAGTGATTTGGCTTCATTTGGGTTAGGTTGGGTTGGATTGACCAATTGGTCAAATTAGGTCAAACTAAGGCTTGGGTTAGGTTCAAGTGATGATTTGGGATATTTTGGTTTAATTAATTTAGATTGGTTTGGCCTAAGTTTGGATTTGACTCATTTGGATTCAAAAGGGTCAAATTGGTCAAGTTGACCAATTTGACCAATTTGATTAAATTAGGTTGGGTTAGGTGTTGAGTCGAGTTCAATTGGTTGATTGAAAGTAATTGCAGGCTTTGGTTTGATTTAATTTAGATTTTGGCCAATTTGACCCTTTAGCTTAGTTTGGGCTAGGTTGCGTCAAGTTGACCAATTGGTCAACTTGGGCTCAATTATGGCTTTGGTCAAGTTCAATAAGTGATTTGGAATGAACTTGAGCCATTGGTTGCAATCAATTTAGATCAAATCATGATTTGACCCATTTTGGCATTTTAGGCCAATTTGGGTCAACTTGGGTCAAATGGCCAATTAGGCTTGGTTTGGCTCAAGTGAGGGTTTGGACATGTTCAATCATTGATTATGAGTTGGTTTGAATCAATGGTTTTAATCAATTTGGTATATGGTAGATTTTGGCTAGTTTGGGTTTCATTTGGGCTAAATGTTGACTTGGTCAAGGCTAGGTTTGACTTGGTTTGACCTAATTTAAGGCAATTGATCACCCTAGGGTGGTTGTTGGTTATGTTGTGAGGTTTAGATTGGCTTAGTTCAATCCAATTTTGGTTGGATTAGAACTTGGCTCAAAAACATTTCTTTAGGCCACTTTGGGTTAAGTGAGCCTAAATAGGTTAATTGGCTTGATCATGCCTTGATTCAAGTTTATTTGAACTCACTCATGAGCCTAGGATTGAAATATAAATCCAATTGCAATTGGTTTGGAGTCAAATGGGCTTTGGTTCATATGACAATTTCAAGTTAAGAAAGGTCAACATGGACTTGACTTGGGTTGACTTAGGTTTGATAATGGTGGTTTATTTTTATATTTGGGTCAATGACTATAGGAATGATTTAATCATGAAGGAATCCATGAGTTTTGAATTGATTTGGGTATCATTTAGCCAAGTTCAAAAATTTGGCTAAAATGGCTAAAATTGGGAATTTGAATTTGATTTGGGTTTGGTTTTGGCCATTTGAATTTATATTTCATTTATATTTGTGAATATAAATGAAGATATAAATGGGTTATGAGAAAATCACTCTGAGTTAGGAGTGATTTGCAAGCAAATTTGACCAAATCTAAACACATAGGTCAAAAGGGCTTGACTTCAAAATTGATTTGATTTGATTTATTTTTGGTTAATAGAGTGTGGGTTTCATTTATATTTGTGGATATAAATGAAGAAATAGTTGATTTATAAAGAAATCAATCAAGCTCAAGTTGATTTGGATCAATATTTGATTAAGCTTATGGAGGTGGGTCCATATGACTTAAGAAGGGTCTTGATTTGGTTTGATTTATTTTGATTTGATTTGAATGGTTTGAATTTGGATTTCATTTATATTTGTGAATATAAATGAAGGAATGATTGATTTGTGAAGAAATCAACCAAATTTGGGTTGGCTAAGCATATGAAGGTGGTTCATATAACTTAGGAAGAGATTTTAGAGTTTAGATCTAATCATGGACTTCAATCATTCAAAGTTGGATTTGATTTGGAATTTGGATTAGGATTTGATTTGAGATTAAATTTGATAATTAATAAAATCAATTGGATTGGGGTTGATTTGAATTTGGTTAAGGATAAGTCCATAAGATAAAATCAAAGGGCTTAGGAAGAGATTTAGAGTTTGAATTTAATCATGGGTTTCAATCATTTGATAGTTGGATTTGATTTTAGAATTTTGATTTGAATTTGAGGTTTGGTTTAAAAGAAGGAATCAAAGATTGGGTTTATGATATAGGGTAGGCAAGTCCTCCTAAATCCCTAAAGCCTATTCCTATGGCTAGCTCATTTAAGTCTCTAGGATTAGGTTAAGTGTTCATCTAATCACTAGAAGTGTCTTAAGACTAAGGAACTCTTACTATCTATAAGAGTCCTAGATCTATGATGAGGAAGTTGAGAGCTCACTCCAAAAGTGAGGTCAACAATCCCTCTCAAGCATCATCGCACTCATTACTTTATTGTTGCCAACATTATGATTAATTTATGCCATAAGGTTTTGTGAATATCTCTTTAGAGCAAGGTAATGACCTTATAATAAACTTCCTTTCTACATTCTTTAATAGTAATTTGACTACCACCATTATTACACAAAGGTCCATCATTCCCACTAAGAGCAAATCCTATAATCAAACACTATGAATGTGCAACTTTTTCTACATGAAATGCTTGCTAATTCAATGGCAGCGAGAAAGTTCTTGAATGTAAGAAAACTTTCTCAATCTATTAATCTTAACATTCTTTGCTTATTATAAAATATAATCAATTCAATGCATATTAGTAATCCACATTTTCTCAACAACCACTATAACTAAAATAATTAAAAGAGTATAAAAAACTTCCATCATAATAGGATAATTTTAGATCAAATAGGATTCCTCCAAACTTTTTAAAATCTCTTACAGACACAATGAATTTATGCTTGTTGATTTTAGTCATGGTAACTCCCCTCATTCTATTATATTGGTGCATATGTTGCAAATTCCCTTTTTAAAAGAGATGCCTCTAGAAAGGTTTATGCGAGAACACCCCTTCCATCAATAATGTGTGGGCCATTTTGGTTGATTTTAATTTTAATTACTTTAGAATTCAATGTGAGAAGGTTAGTGTAGCCACATTATGCCAAGTTTTTTTTATTAATGGGACAATTTCTTCTGTTTTCTTCTTAGATCTCCCTTCTATAGATATATTTTTAATTAATATTAAATAATAGTTTCAATCATAATTAAATTGGACAATAAGTTTATCAATGTTAGTTAATTAGACATTTTTTTCATGTCTAAGATTTGACATTACTATATTCTGACCACTCTCCTATCATTGTCCATATTATAAACTAAACCTCTACACTTTATGTGCAAAAATTACTAGTCCTCCATTCTTACTTTTAAGGATTTGGTTGCCTCTATAAGGATTGGATACAAAAAGAATCATATTTTCTTTATTTACCAAAAGCTTAAATTTCTTAAAGTTGTAATTAAAAGTTAGGATTGATTTTTTTTATTTTTTTCTTTTTGTCTTGGACAATGATGCATTGATACTTGAAGTTAAAATTTATGTAATATTCAACATATATTGGACACAAACATGTGTTCGACAAGCATTTAACATATATTAGACATAATTGTTATGTTTGATTAAATAAATATTAAAAAATATATAATATTTATGCATGACACACATGTCCTAAATAACTTGATAAAATTTTATAAAGAACTATTTTAACTAGAAATTATATTATACTTTTTATTTTTACCATTCATTTCCTTCTCCAAATCCCCTCTCACAAATATCTTTGCTTAAGATTTTTCTTTTTCACAATCATCTAGGATTTATGTTATGATCATCGAATCTGGAAAATCTAGTTGCATAGTGCTTCATTGACAGAAACCCTAATGTCATTTCTCTTTTTGACACTAAAACTTGATACCAATTCACAATGACTTTCTCTCCCTTCTCAATGCCAAAGTTCAACCCCACAACCAATGTCCTCTCCTCTCAATATAGAAGCTATGGTCCTCAACAACAACTACAAGCAATCTAACCCCGGCATCATTATTATTGTTTTTGAAATGTTACGAAATTGTTGCTTACTAAAATAAGTAGTGTGTATATATATTATGATATTAATATTATATACTCTTTATTATTCTTAATATTATATACATTATTTTTTTAAAAGATATACAAATTATAATATCATATCCCACATATGTCCATATCTTATATTTTCTATAAGGGATGTGTCTCTAACCATTTTTGTGGCATGTATCTGTGCCCATATCTATGTCAATATATTCAAGCTCATAGATCTCTAGCTTCAGCAGTCACATAAATGATGAACAATTTAGATTATATTTTTTTCTTAGTAATCCTTGTATCCCAATTCTATATCTTATTGCTAGAAGTATTAATAAGACATTGTGCTCTTCCACTACCTTTCAATACTCTTGAATTATCCAATGTGTCAAGGATCAATGGCTCTTGAATGTTAAAGATGGCCTTCACTTTCTATAATATATGATCAAGTCTAGAAAGATTATTAGCAATATCTATGAGCTTACCACTTCTTAAGATACACTCACAAATTTGATATTATTTTAATCTTCATTAAGCATTATTATTATTATTATTGGCTATTTTTATAAATAAATTGAATGATTAATTATGTTGAAATATTATCAAAGTCGGGTTAGAGTTGTTCAAACTTTTATAAATCCTTGACAGGATATATTGTCATCATAATAAATCCTTTTGTGATTTATAATCAAAATATTTTCATTATCTTTCAGTATAATCCTCACTTCATTGCATATGGTAGTAATTCCATAGGGATTGGGTTGTATGTCTTATTTATATTGACTATTTTGGATATACTAACAAAACTCAAATTTATTTGATTTATTTATTAAGCTTCTTTATTTGTTGAATTCTTCCCCTACTCTTCTTATGGCTTCCTATTTTAACTTGAATTCTAATCTTATGATTAGAAATTCAAGAAATAATAATTTAATTAAAAATGTTGAATTAGTGGAGTTTCCTCTAAATGAAGAAGAGCTAAATAAATAGTCTTTACCCAAAGTCGATAAATCTCTAATTTATCAAATTGGTACCTTTGATTTCAAAGAAAAAAACTATGTTAAAATGGTATAGCAATCTATCACTATAGATCAAATAGATAAGACTTTTTATTTGTTAAGTCAAGAAGATTTGCATAGATATACACAAGACTATAACTATATTCATATTGGGATAATACAAATAACATTCAAACCTTTAACTTTAAAAGGATTAAATGCTTCCATCCTTACTTATTTAAGAGATGGTCGATGCCTTAACTGGGCTCAATCTCTCATGGGTATTATAAAAACTAGTCTATATTACAGACCAGTTTACTTCAATGCTTTTTATAATTTGATTTTATCTTTAACTGATATAAATCTTTTTAAAGCTATCAAGTTGTAGTTACAACTTCATGGATATGATTTTCTTCTAGGATCTAAAACTATTGCACTAATTTTTATATTACACTTTAGGGTTCTTAATGCTCTAAATCATAATGTTAAAAGGATTCAACCACTCAACATTGTTAAAACAAATTTGTTTGCTTTAGCTAACTCAGAGTTAGTAAATGGAATGAAGTGGTATTTCTTGAATCTTGGACAATAACCATCTGTCACACAGACCTCAATTACATCCATATTCAAACATGAGATGAGAGGTGATTTAATCTGATATAACTTTCAAGAATATTCAATTGGCTCATATAATTTTAGTAAATGATCTATATAAAATAGGATAATCAAATAATGTAGAGAAATAAACATTATGATATATTAAGGGATGAGAAAAATAAGAAGGAAAGAAAATTCCTTTGAAGCTAATTAAAATTTTAATTTTCAAAATAATTTGCACAAATTTTAAAAATAAGAAAACAAGTGGTGGAAATTCTATATCGTCTACTAATTGCCCAAATGGTTGATGATAAATCTCTTGATATTGTAGCTTTTGGAAAGTTAACACTGACCCATAAGCTTTAAAAGAATTTATTGTTATAATTAAACAGCTTAATTATAGCAATAACACTCTTCAAATTTTTTTTGATCATTTATTTAGATTAGAATCTAAAGTCGATCAGTTATTCAAAGAAAATTTTCTATGAGAAAATATGGAGAATTGGTATCTTCAAAGAAATTCATCATCACCCCTTGTTAAAAACCTTTTTTCAACCTCCTCCTAAACTTACTTTAAGTTAGGACCTAATAAAGTGAAGATATTCAAGATTTAATTTAAATTTAAGAATCATTCTCTAGGGACCTTAGAGGATGAATCATCTGATGATCACAAGAAATGCTAGAAGAATTAATTAATGTCCAAATTGAAATAAATACAAGATGTATTTCAAAATCTTCAACTTCAATCTCCACTTAAGATAAATAAAATATCTTATCCTTAAAGGAATGTAAATAAACACTATTAAAAGATACAAACTTCTCAATATTTACTCTTTGAGGAACCTATTGATTTTATCATTAACTCTTATGATGATAAGTCTCTTTGTGAATGGAATATTGATGGACTTGCTGAGCATCAACTTCATCAAATTCTTCACCATATGCTAATGTTTACATCACTTTTGAGGCCGTGACATCGACCGCTACTTTTGAGCAAGCGTATCATTTCTCGATTCGTGAATGTTAAAAGGTCGGGATCATTATCTATCCAAAGAACAAAAGGATGATTTAATTAGTGAAAATGAACATAATACTAAAGGTCTACCCAAAGACCAGCAGAAGCTAAATGAAAATAATGTTTATAATTTGATCCAAGCCATTCTGGATCATTTTGTTGGTACAATTGGAGACCAAGAAGAAAAGACTCATTCCTTGCTCCAAAAATTAAGATGTCCATCTCTTACACATTTTAAATGGTATAAAGATGTTTTTCTCTCGCATGTTATGACGTTACATGATGTCAATAGCTTATATTGGAAGCAAAAAATTATTGAAAGACTTCCTACAAAATTGGATCTAGTAAAACACAGATTGATTATTTTCTGATAAGAAAAATAGATCTTTTAGATTGTAAAGATTGTAAGGTCATTCCAAGTGAAAATCTAAGTACCCAACATCATTGTTAGTTTTAGATTTTAAGATGAAAGGTTATCGAGAAAAATAAACCAAATTATTGTCCTAAAATTAGATGGGGACACTTAAAGAACACAAATAAAAATATTTTTTTAGCAAGCTACAAGAGATTAGAATTTGGGATGTTCATGAGGAAGCTAACATTAAGTGGGAAAAAATAGCAAGTAAAATTAAGCAAGTTGCTAAAGATGTGCTTCGAGAATCAAAAGAAAAAGCTACTTTTAATAAGAATAATTGATGGTGGAGTGAGAGTGTGCAAGAAAAGATAAAAAAATAAGAAGTATTGTTATAAAACTTGATTTAGATGTAAAAATTCAGAGAATTGGGAAAGATATAAAGTAAAGAGATTCTAAGAGAAGGTATGATGCAAAAAATTTAGCTTTAGTGATTTATACAATAGATTAGATACCAAAGAACGTGAAAGATGTATGTATAAGTTAGCCAACCAAAGAGATAGGAGAAGTAAAGACAGTTCAAGTGAGGTGTATTAAGGATGAAAATAATAAAATATTTTTTTTAGAAAATGATATTGAAAATAGGTGGATGAAGTATTTTGATAAACTTTTCAATGAAGGATCTGAAAGTACAATTGATTTTAGCAACCTTAATACCCTAAAAAAATAGAGAATTTTATTTTTATCATCGTATTAGTAAATCTGAAGTTAGTGAAGCTTTAAAGAAAATGAAATGTGAAAAAGCAATAGGACCGGATAATATTCTAATAGAAGTGTGGAAATTTTTAGGAGATCAAGGAATTTCTTGGCTTACAAATCTTTTTAATGTCATTTTAAAGACTAAAAGATGTCGATGAGTGGAGAAAGAGTTTGTTGGTTCTTATATTTAAGAAAAAAGGTGATGCACAAGAGTGTACAAATTATAGAGGAATTAAGTTAATGTGCCATACATTAAAATTATGGGAGAGAGTAATTGAGCATAGGTTACGATGTGATACATAAGTTTCTCACAATCAATTTGGTTTCATGCCAGGTAGATCTACTATGGATGTTATACATTTGTTAAGGGGTTTGATGGAGAAGCATAGAGAAAGTAAGGAGGATCTACATATGATATTTATTGATTTAGAGAAAGGTTATGATAAAGTTTCAAGAGATATTCTTTGGAGAGTTCTAGAATAGAAAAAAGTTAATATTGGTTATATTGGTCATTAAGGATATGTATGTATAGAGCTATTACTTGTGTCCAAACACAAGGAGGATTGACAAAATATTTTCCTATTTCGGTTAGATTACATCAAGGATCAGCTTTAAGCCCTTATCTTTTTTACTTTAGTTATGAATGTTCTTACTAGGCATTTACAAGAAGATGTACCTTGGTGTATGCTCTTTGTTGATGACATTCTTTTTGTTGATAAGACTAGAGAGGGAGTCCAACAGAAACTTGAATTATGGAGGTCAACTCTAGAGTCTAAAGGTTTTCATCTAAGTAGATCTAAAACTGAATATATGGAGTGTAATTTTAGTTGTAGAAGTTCTAGTGGTCGTTTTGTGACATTAGGTGAACAAGCCATTAATAAGAGTGAGCATTTTAGATATTTAGGCTCTGTTGTTCAAAATGATGGTGAAATAGATGGAGATGTTATTAGTAGAATTCAAGTTGGATGGTTGAAGTGGAGGAATTCATTTGGCCTATTATGATAGAAAAGTTCCACTTAAACTTAAGGAAAATTTTATAAGATGGTGGTAAGACCGCAATGACTTATGAATGTTGGCCAATAAAAGAGAAGCATAAGACTAAGTTAAGAGATGAGGATGCTTAGGTGGATGAGTGGCTTTACTCTTAGAGATAGAATGTAAAATGAGTATATTCGAGAGAAAAGTTGAAGTAGCTGTCAGGTAGATAAGATTAGGGAGAGTCGCCTTAGATGGTTTGGCCACATAAAGTGTCAACCGTCCGATGACCCGATTAGGAGAGTAGATGCATTAGAGTTGCCTTATGTTAAGAATGGTAGAGGTAGACCTAAAAAGACTCGGTTAAGATGTATAAAAAATGATCTTAGTATACTTGATTTAAATGAGAATTTGACACATAATAGAACACAATGGAGACGAAGGATTCATGTAGCCGACCACACCTAGTGGGATTAAGGCTTATTGTTATTGTTGTTGTTGTTGTTGTGTTATGATGTTAATGCCAATAGCTTACATTGGAAAGAAAGACTTAACCTTTCGTTGAAAGGTTAAGTCTCATCTTCTCTTATTTAATGGTTCAATTCCATATGAAGCATACACATATAGACATCCTATATCTGGTTGTATTAACATGAGTCTAACCATTTGTTCTGATATAAGACTAAACAATCAAATCAAATGAGAATGCATTCTCTAAAAATGTCAACTCGGTGAATTCTGTGAGCAATTTGCCTGTTAACCTCATATGATAAGATCTTCCTCCCGGAAGAAAGGTAAGCAAAAAAAAAAATTTTAAAAATATGTGGATTAAGAGATTTTCTAAAAATACTAAAACCTCAAAATCTAAAACTTCAAATAAAAAAAATCAAAAAGCATATTAAATGTTATAAATGTGGTCGTATGGGTCATTATGCTAACGGATGTACTGATAAGAAGAAGTTAAATGAATTATAAATTGATGAAGGGATAAAACAAACCCTCATGAAGATTCTTTTAACTTCCTCTTAATCTTAGAAAGATTCATCATAATCATGAAATTTTTTCATCCTCTTTCGATGACAAAAAATTTGAGTGTTGCAACTCTTGTCAACAAACAGACAATTATAAAAATATCATTGAAATGTATGATCTTATTACCCTTACTTCTTATCAAAAGGACCAACTTATTAAAATCTTAGGTCAAGTAGAGAATTCACCTACTCAAAATAAGATTATTAAAGTTTTAAATGAAAAAGAACCTGATAAAACCTTTTCTAACTTATATACTATATGAAAGAGTATATAAGAGAATAGCAGAAAAGAATATTCCCTCAGCCAAAGTATCTCTAAATGATTTAAAAAAGGAAATAAAAAATTTACAACAATAATTAGATATATCAAATCCGAACAAGGTCAGATGAGTAGCGAAATAATGGATTTAGAAATAAATCAATATCTGGCTTATTCACTCATATCATCTCAATCATTCTGGTAAGTCGCCAATCCTGAAACCTCTAAAAATCAAGAACATGGATTGTTGCAGAGTATTTAGAAGGTAATATACCAAAAATGGTATATTTTCATAAAATTAATTATCAATAAAAATCTATTTTATCAAATCTGATGGTCCATATTGATAGTGGCACATATTTAAATTGTATCAAAGAAAGATTAATACCTTCTAAATATTTTGAAAAAACCACTCTGATGCTAAAAACTGCTGATGGAGAAACTCTACAGATTGACTATAAATTATTTTCTGTAGCAATCTGTCATGATGATATTTGCATCCATATGTCATTTTTATTAGTTAAAAATTGAATACAATATATTATTTTGGGAATACTATTCCTTCTCAAAATAATACCTATAACTAGAATTGATTAGATCAGAATACATTGTAAAATGTGCGATGAAAAGGTTATATTCCAATTTATCACTAATCCTAAAAAAATAATTATAAATGAAATAAATAGACTTAATAATAAGTCTATGTATATAAACTACTTAAAAGAAGAAATTTTTGATTTAACCACTGAACAAAAAATCTCTTCTCCATCCATGCAAAATAAAGTTCAATCTTGCCTTCAGGATATCCAAAAATTTATTTGTGGTGACAACACAATAGCTTTTTGGAATCATAAAGTTCACTTTATGGAACTCCCGTACATTGATACTTTCAAGGAACATGACATTCTCACTAAGGCTCATCCTTGTCAGATGAACGAGCATCATCTTGATTTATGCAAAAAAGAGATGGCTGAATTATTAAATAAAGGAATAATTTGACAATCCTATTAACCATTATTGACCTCGCTATTGGAGTGAGCTCTCAACTTCTCAATCTTAGACATAGGACTCCTCTAGACACTAAGAGTTCCTTAATCCAATTGGTCAACCTAACCCAATTTGACCCAACTTGACCCAAATGGGTCAAATTGAGCCAAATCAAATTAAATGAACTCCAAATCACTTAAAATTTGGCCCAACTCACTTTTAAATCATTTTAAATTTTCCCAAATCAAACTCATAGCCAAATGACCACTTTGCCCTTGGGTCAAAGGGTATCCCATGACCAAATTCACTTAGAATTTGGCCATTTCTTTCCTAAGGCCACTTGGCACCCATCTATTGGTCCACATGGGCACCAAGGAGGGTGGTGAACATGACCGAATGAGCTTAGGATGGCCATAACCCAAAGGGAGGCCAAACTGACCTCCCCAATCACCCTTGGACACTTGCTCACCAAATTCACTCACCAACCACATGGGCAGCAACTCTCCCTCACTCTCTGCCCAAAATGACCCCCATGTGGGATGTTATTTAGCTAAACTAATCATCCAATCCAAGCCATTGAGCCAAAATAGCAAATCGCCATCCATCGCTCGACGCAGAGGGGGGAGATATTACCCCCCCCCCCCCCCCACACACACACACACACTCATTCTCACTCAAACTAGAAGTGATTCATTCCTTAGAGTTCTAGAGCCAAATCAAAACCTCCCAAGCTTTTCCCAGCCATTCTCGAGCTCACCTGATTCTTATTTCTAAGTTTTACTCAAAACTGGAACAGGGGAGATCAATCCTGAGCTCAATTCACTCAAACCTCAACCAAAGTGTAATTAACCTTGCACACACCATCCTTAGACCTCGTCAAGCTCAATCAACCATTTACCAAGCCTTTAAGCAACATGAAGTGCCACTTCAATCAAGACTGATCGATACTGAAGAGGAGCTTGGTCGATCGAGAAAGCCACTTCAAATCAAGACTAAATTTCTTCAACAGGGCTTTGTCTCTACTAGACAAAGCTACCTCCTTTGTTGGAAGCACCAGTGATAGCCTCCGGTGAGGTATTCCATTGAAACTGACCTTAGAGTAAAATTTGCTTGGTTCTTTGTAAAGGAAATCATTATGTCATGCAATCTCCACCGTTAGATGTGTTGCTTGTGCTTTCTCGAAGCTGTGAGATGAGTTTGAGCTCCATTTGAGCTCGAGTGAGCTCGAATCAAGCAACGATCGATGGACGAAATCCGTATCTCACCGCTTGAAAGGAGATAGATCATGGACCATCCGCTCCACATGATCGGATCAAACGGTTATGATCAAATCACACTAGATCCACTGTAATTCTTAGCCTAAATTATGGAATCTTGGCTGTCTGATCTTAGATCGAACGACACGTAAAGAAAGTGAGTTTGCCGCCAACTGACTCAGCCAATGGATGTGACAACTTAAATAACCAATCCCATCATGCCATGTGGAAAGCACACCGCGTCAGCCGCCACGTGGCCCGACGGGATTAGGAATTTAATTTGGCTTAATTAATCTAATTTTAATGGTGAAACTTTTAAAATTCATAACTAATTATAGAAAAATCTAAAAAATAAAAATAAAAATTCATTTTAAAGGTAGTTCAAAGGAGAATAATAAAAATTAAAATTAATTAATTTTTAATAGTAATTTTGAGTCAATTTTGGTTTTATTAGAATATAATTAAGCTAATTACTCTCTAATGGCTCCAACAATTAATTCTAAACTTTTTAAGATTGATTATTAAAATGGCCTCTATCTCCTATGATTTTCTTGGAATTTAGTGCTTGATTAATTAGGGGAATTTCTTATTTCATTCTTAATCCCTCTCTTAATTCATTAAATGATTAATTAGCATGTTAAATAGTAATGAATCCATTAATTAAGTTGGCTAATCATTATTAATTAGTGGATGGACATAGAGAATGAGATTAAGACCACTTTTCTAATCTTTTTCCCAAAGTTTACTTCATTTGGATAACACTTAATCAATTTTCAACTAATTAATGGCTTAATCACCTTATTAAATAATTTAATTAATCAAACTCAAAACTAAATCATTTCAGAACTCAATCATTCAATTCTTTGGTAGATTCTTAAGTGTTCAACAACCTAAGAGAATTTCAAAGTAAATTATAATCAACTACATGTGTAGGAGGGTTATAAAAGTACTTAATCAAACTCTTTAGCTTAATTAACCAACAATTGTGAGCCAATTGTATTAGGCCCCTTCATTTCTTAGGTGAATTTTTGATTTAATTTCCATGTGATTGTATATCATATGTTGGCTCATAATTACTTGGATAACTATGTTAAAGTGCTATAGGTAAGGGGTAATTAATGGATTTAATTCATACCTTAACCTAATCAAAATATAAAATCAACCTAATTGTTCTAAATTAAACTAAATCAATTCACACATGGGGGAAATGGGTTAGGACTAGCAAACTCTTCTCAAATTTTTTAAATCAAATCAAATTCAAAGATAAAAATCTCCTTAAAAATTCTTGATTAATTTTAAATGATCTTATTTTATATGATTATCCTTAGGAATTAATTAGGGTAAATGGAGTCATGTGCTTACACTCCTTTATTTCTTTCCAATCATGCTAAATATTATTTGTCATATGAAATCATGCATTCATTTCTTTTAAAAATTAATTAAATAAAATGTTTCCTTTTTTGTCAAATTGCATGTGTTGGCTAAAATTAGGAGTATGAGTGCCTATTATCACTATTAAACCAAAAAATATTTTTTTTCAAAAAAAACCTACAAATCAAGGATTATAAATGAAGTGATGCTAATTATAAATATTTATAAGCTTGCGTGTGATGATAACATAAGATGTGTATTATAAAGTTCTATTTCATTCTCTTAACATGGATTCATATAGGATTTTCAAGTGTATAGTTTATTTAAAAAGAACACAACACTTGCCTAAATCTATTCTTATGCATCTCTATATTAAGACTTAGGAAGGAACTTCATATTACACATGTAAATCATACAACCAAATCAAACATAATCTTTTGCACGATTCCTTATCCATTTGGTTCTTTTAGTACATCTACATGTATCTGAGAAAAGTGGTATATCAGTCTAGACATCCTGGGGCTACGAGGCTTTAAGTAGCCTAAGTAGTTCTTATACCTTACGCTCCTGGTGTAGAAAATAATGGCACCATACTCACTTATAACTTTTATACATGCGGATGTGCATTTAGCTAATGGATAAGAAATCCTTCATTTTTGCATAACAAAGACATGCATTACTGATCCAATTAACAAATGGAATATCCAAATTTTCAAATCACAACTCTTTGCATTCATCATCAAAGTGTGCTAAGATATGCATTGCATGTATAGGTATGCTTAGGATTATTCATATGCATGGTATACATGAAGAAAAGAAATGAATGGGTGTGTGTTATGTGATAGGAATCTACCCTAACTAATCCTAAGATTCATTTCTTATTGAATAGACTATTTAGAGAAAATCTAAACTTAGGGTTAATTAAAACACATAATGAATCATTCATTAAAGAGAATTTAATTAATAAATTTACCTTAAAAATGCTTTAAGATAGGGATAAAAGAGAGCTCTCTATTCTTTTCTTCTCTTCATAATTTTTAGTCACTAAGTGTAGGTTCATTCAAACCAAATCAAATCACCAACTAAAATTGACAAGTCAACGAAATCACTTGAAATGAACCACCATCACGCTTGGAAAATTTTAATCTTAAAGCCTAGCTAAGACATGCCACACAAGCCTTAAATGGCACACACATTAGGCTAAGTCACCACTTCTAGCTCTACATTAGGGCGGTGTATGGTTTGATGCATGATTTTATTTTGTGGTATAATATTTTAGACTGGATGTTAGGGTGTATATGCATAGACTAGATGATAGGGCGATCTTAGCCTAATCATATCTTATGTAGGGGACTGTGCTTAAGGGGCCATTGTAATAAAAAAAAGAATATAAATGCTTTAGCTGTGTAGGTTGCTTAGCCCCTAAGCATAGTCCAAATTAGGATAGGTGGACTTGGTTACCTATGTGCAAGGTGCTAAGTCCAAATTATTAATATAACTACCTGGGTTGCGTGGTATGTTTAGCTAACCTTTATTTTGCAAGTTTAGTTAAATCTACCTTTCCCATTTTGATGTAAATTTTGCAATTAGGATTTCAAATGAATGTTATGGGGAATTATGATGAACATTGGTTATAAGATTAAGTTTTATGTACCATGTGATGCCTTTGGAGCAACCATATTCTAATCAAGCTAGAAGGAAGAAAGAAAAGAAGCAAATTAAAATGAAGAAATAAAAAAAATGAAGAAATGAAGAATGAAAAATGAAGAATGAAGACCCCCATAACATGAATTACTTTTAATTGTAATTATTCATTTGTAATCCATGTTGTATAAGGGTAGAGCTCAACTACCCACATTTCTTTTTGGGTTGTATGGCAGTACACAACTGCACTGACCTCTTATCCTTTTTACACTAATTTTATAAATTGATTGATGTTATGTTTATGATTGCGTAATTAGGATGGCATGGTTTTCTTAGTTTCTTAATTATTTGATTTTTGTTGAATGGCCTGGATGCGATTAGGCTCTTAGAAAAAAAATTTCTATCCAATTAATCAATTTAAAATTAAACTAAATAATTCATACCCTCCCCTAAAACCTAGGACATAAATTAAGATAATAAAAGATTTAGTAACCCCTTACTTGGATGTTGTATGTCTCATATCATGCATAAATCATATTGTCTCACTCTTGCCAATGGAGGGCTTCCACCTTTGCTAGAGAAAATGGCTTGGCCTTTGAGAGCCATGGTGGAAACACACCTCCTTCTTTTTGATTTTAGCCCATAACTGATTTTCTCGTGCATTAGGCATATAAAATTCCATAGCATGTGTCAAATAAAAATGTATAAAAATCAAAATAAAACTTGACAAAATTTGCATTAAATTTAGGTCATTATTCATGCCCTTCATGATCTACTCTCTTAAGGGGTGAGTTTAAGGACTAAGTTTCTCTTCTAAGTAAATAACAACCTAACCATCTTGCAAAGCATATGACTTGCCTACATGTATTTAAAATCATAGGAGGAGTTAGTTGGTAGCCACCCCAGGTGGTTGTAAGTCCAACAGTAGGGTAGTTTATTTTCTCTTGTGGAGGCAAACCATACACCCATTTTATCGCTTAGATTTAGGTCATGCTTTGGCCTATGCCGAAGCTCCCTAGATTTATGATCTCAGGTTGATGTTTCCCCTTAGGGCTACAAGCATAAATCCTCATCTCTTAGGCATTTTTATAATCTTGTATTGTGGAATTATAACCCTTAGATTTCTAATAAAAATTTAACTCAAACATATAATTCTTTTCAATTTAAAAAATATAAAACTCAACTATAGGATAGTTTGGAATGCTCACTAGGCTACCTAGTATCATGAGTATCTCCTACTCATCTCCCTTCGGTTATGATAATAACTCTCTCCTTTTTTATCAATCCCACTTGATTTTTAAAAAATAATTGATTGATTGATAATCCTATCTTTGAAATCTTTGGAGATAATGATCATTTACCCTAATCAAGAGTATTCTTAAGGAATCTCATTCCTTAGGATGTAATTAACTATGGGGGGCCCTTTATAAGGAACCCGACTTTAAAATAAATCCTACTTTACTTTTCATGTAAAGTAGAAAGATCTGGTACATTCAAGACCCATTGGGAGTCCTTATTAGGTGATTAGGTCCATTGTAAGTGACTTTTGTCTCTTGAGATAGTACATCATTCTTCAATGTTGCACCTGATCACCCTAATAAGTACTACAGATCTAAGTGATGTCCCCTCACATAAACATACACAAACATAAAAAAAAATAAACACCATAGATTTTTCTAGCAACTCTGCTGGGGATAGTTCCTCTCACCATCTTTGGTAAATGATCATTGTATCCATGTATCGATAGTGGATTTGTATTTCATATGAGTCCAATACTATCTTTCTTTTCCATTGGCACTTAGCTCATTTCATTCTTAAGCTAAGCTAGCCAACATCCTTTAGGTTTTAGGACCTCACTCCATGTAGGTCTTAAAACCCCTATTGGGTCCCCCAATAGGTGAAAATAAAAATTTAATCAAAAGAGATAACTAAAGACCTTTTTGAAACTCCTTACCATATCTATGGTATGGTAAGGTTCATTCCACAAATGAGAAAAACAAATCCTTTATAAAAATATCACTTTTCAAAAGCACTTTCCCAAAGTTTACAGAATAAAATACTTGCACAAAAAAGTTTCTCAAAATATATAACTCAACCACATCTAACAATCGTTGGGATTGTTACATGTAGGTTCTTTTCAAAACTAAAATCAAAATCATCTTTAGCACATATTTGAAAACAAACATCTTCATTCAACATACCCAAATTTATTGAATGAAGGTTTCATTTTCAAAATAAATCATTTCATAAAATTGAACTACAATATATTTCATATATATTAAAGTTGGAGTTTCTTTCTTCCTTTTTTTTCAAAAAAGCACAAATTTGAAAATAAGCACCTTCATTCAATATATCCAAATTTTCTTAATGGAGATTTCATTTTCCAATAAAATCACACCATTTGAAACTCCACTCAGCACATTCCACATGTGCTAAGTTGGAATTTCCTTCTTTTCAAAAAAAAAAAGCAATAATCACACACAAAAATTTCATCTTTGAAAAATAAAGTATGATTGACTTCCATTTTACATACTCAAATTTGTTATATGAAAATATCCTTTTAAAAATTCATGAAAATTAAAATACATTGAATTTCATTTGACATACCCAAATTTGTCAAATAAGAGTTTCATTTTTCAAAAAAAAAAATAAATAAATTGGATTCTATTAAACAAACCATATTTGTTAAACCCGACTCTTTTAAAAAATAATACAAATTAAAATAAAAATCAAACACATTTGGACTTTATTTAGCATACACAAATTTGTTAAGTAAAGATCCCATTTTCAAAATAAAAAATCAAACACATTTGAACTTTATTTAGCATAAATTTGCTAAGTAAAGATCCCATTTTCAAAATCAAAACAAAATCAAACACATATGAGATATATTTATCAAACATAAATTTGCTAAGTAATACTTTCAAAATCAAAACAAAAATTAAATATATTTGGGCTTTATTTAGCATACACAAATTTGCTTAGTAAAGATTCCATTTCTAAATTCACACATGATATACATCATGGGAAAACAAACAAAAAGAAAATTATTTTCAAACATCTCATTTAGCATACACAAATTTGCTAAATGAGTGATCCCAAAATCAAACCTAAAAAAAAATCAATTGACCCTCTGTTCAACATACTCAAATTTTCTAAATAAAGGGTCCACAAATATAAAATCAAATTCAAATATGAACCAATGGAAGCATCAAAAGTTTCTCCAAAATATTTGACCCATTCAACATGACAAATTTATTGAATGTGGATTCTAAACTCAAATGAACTCAAAATCTTTCCTCCAAGTTATTCAAAATCTCTCCTAAATTCAATGAGCCCCACTTAACATATTCAAATTGTTGAGTGTCTAAATCAAATAAAAAAACTAGTAGAATACCAAGGCAGAAAATCTGATTTGAGTTTATTTTCAACAATTGCAGAGTTCCAGTTCAGTTTCAACTTAGTATAGTTAGCTTTCCTCAGTGCAGTACTGTATAGATGGATTCACAGAAGTATGTGTTCACCTTCCCCTTTGGGATGGATTTTGCCTTAAATCGAGCAAGCCTCCCCCAAACTAATTTGCTCATTTACTATATTTTGGCTCAGGATTTGAGGGAGCTAGGATTATTTATGAGGGGGCAACCCTCACCACTGTCAGCAAGAATGTGGTGCGTGGCTCCAGATGATGACCTCACTCTGAGCCCTTTGCTAAAGAGGAAGTCAGGAGGCTCAACATCTATAGCTCCTACACAGCCGCTATTCCTAGACCGCCTCTAAGGCAAGTGTAGTACCCACTCATTGGCCTCCTCTAAGGGGAAGGATACCCTTACTTCAGGGGTAGTCTCTTCTACCTTTGAGGTAGGGTCTAGCTCTCATACTACTCCACCTAGCTGAACCAAGGGCCACAATAGGAGCCGAAAGATCAAGCATCACCATGCGCACATTGCCAGGGAGATGGACACATCATCTCACATTGTAAAGGAGGGGTCACCCAGGGAGGTTTCTCCTTTGCTTACTTAGAACAAGTTCCATCCCCTTTCTAGTTATAAAGGATAGGAAGATGTCAGGAGGATTGCAACATCACCTCCAACTCTGGTTCATTATGAGACACCTGTTAGAGATAGAAGAAGGTCATATGCTAATCTCAGGATAGTTTTATGCCATGTTGGCAAGGCTTATGGATGGTCAGAGTCCAGTGCTTAGTTTTATTTGCAATCAATTATTCCTCATAGTGTAGGCGAGCAGATCCATCAAGAGAGGGGCAGAGAGGCCCGATTATTAGTTCACATCACTAACAAAGAAATGCGAAGATATGCCACGCAGTTAGCAGCCTCTACCCTCATAGATTTCCCTGATCGGTGTGCTACCTGAGTCGGTCACACCGATAGAATTGTGTTGACTCGTACCACCCATCATAGGAGGGGAGCCCCCGTATAAAGGCAGTCGGTGGTCTCCTCCACGCTACTCTACTCCACATTTATTATTACCAGTTCAGGTTCCATCTTCTATGGTTCCAACCAAAGCCATGAGAGCAACATCAGGAGAGATGAAAGCCCCACTGGTGATCCGGCTACGACCAAGGGATCCCACTTCATGTACTCCACTAACTGAAGTGAGGGCAAATTCTCCTGCTCGACCTCCTACTTTAGTTGCGAGGAAGAAGGAGTGGCGACCCCACAGCATTGTAATCATGCCACCACCACCATCACCTCAAACGATTATGGATATAATAGTAATAGAAGGGGAAGGGGATAGTTCTATTATCCCCATGATGATAGATCCCACTAGGGACAACACTCCACCCATAATAGTTGACAGTCATGAGCATAAGTGTTCCAGTGAGTGTAGCCTTCACAGGGTTAGCACTCTAGTAGTGGGTGAGGTCAGATGTATCTCCCTTAATGAGCATAATCCCACCACCGATTAGCCGCGAGTATTTGTGTTAGCATAGTTAGACCGCTCCTTGGATGATATCTTGGCACAGTATTTACTGAAAAGAAAAAAATCCTTGGTATGATTCGACCTCAAAAGAGCGAAGGTTAGCCGAGAGGATAATTTATTGGAAGACTTGATAGAGGTACACATGGTTGATACTAAAGGTTCCCTTCTTCGGGATCATTATAGTTTGGAAGGTGTGTCAAGGATGATACAAACCTATTCGACCCAACACCTCCTTCAACAACTCAAGAAAAGATGAGCAAATTGATAGATGGGGAAGAGAGTTGAAGATTTGTTAGAAGTTCTAGCACTTCGTAATCAAGCTCCAGGTATACCTACCATTGGAGACGTCCTGAAGTTATTACATGTCTTGGATCAACCCAAGAGTTCACCTCCAATAGTGGAGGGTAATACTAGCTTGTATAGGAAGGTAGTGGATAATACCTCCATACATGAAATAGACATAAAACTTATGGTAGAATAATAAGTGAAGGATGCATTGGCGCAAGCCCGAGGTGGTTCATCAGTTCCAAAGGGTAGACCCTACTCAGAGGACTTCGATGCTATCCAATATCCTAAGAGTTTTGTGACTCCTTCTTTCAAAAGTTTTGATGGTAGTGGGAACCCTCACCAACATATAGCACACTTCAGGGACAGCTATTGCAACACTAGTGGCAGTAATGCGTTATTATTCTGTCTCTTTGTAAGCAGTCTAGTGGGCATAGCTTTTGATTGGTACACTAAACTTCACAATGATTCAGTGAAGAGTTTTACTGAGTAGGAGCAACTCTTTGTTAAGGGATTGCTAGAGCTCATCAAAGTGTCACTATGGGTGATCTCGTTGTAGCTCAACAACACCCAGGTGAGTCCCTTGTTGGTTACATTCTTAGATGGCACAATTTAAGCATGAAATGTGAACCACAGCTATCTAAACAGCATGCTATTGAAATTCTATTAAAGAATATTCATGGTCTGGTTTCCTTCATGCTTAAAGGTTTCACCATTAAGACATTTGAGAAATTAATCAATAAGGCACCTAGTCTACAAGGGGAGGCCAAACAGTTGCCTTTTCATGATTAGTCATTAAATCTAAAGCCACAGAAAGCCTATGAAAAGAAGCCATAGGCAGTAGCAGCAATGGATAAGGGAAAGCAACCGGCCAGAGATCAATGTGAGGGACCTCAAGCTCAACATCCTTCATTTCCACCTCCTTTACCACCGTCTTGGCCATCTTATCGTCCATCATAGTAGCCTCCACGGCCTTTTCCACCTCCTCCTCATATATTTAGGTATACATACCCCACTAGCTATCACCCACCTACTCTTTTGGATAAATTAAATAAACTTATTCATTTAAGAGGGAGGTAGTCGAAAAATCTTTAAGAACTCTTAAAGAAACTGATTTTGACTGAGCCTGGGAAGTTAGAGAAGTGGGCAAGAGTAATGATCCTAACTTTTGCCCCTACCACGCATGCTAGATGTTTTTGGAGGATTGCTTTACATTTAAGGAGCTTGAGCATAGCTACAAGTTAACTAAGTTATCCCTAAGGAATATCTAGTAACAACCATCCAATTCTTTTGGGTAATCCTTGGGGATACATGTGATCCTCTCAAAATAAAAGAAGGTTGGGATATCTCTTTATCTCAACCTCTAAAAGATCATTTCTAAAATCAAGAAACTTTCCTTATAGGTGAGGCATAACCTCCAACATCAAGGAAGGTTTGCAAGTTGCCAAAGATAACTTGGGAAAGTAGAATAAAATACTTGCCCGGAGATACCACAAAGTACAACCACCGATCGAGTCCAACCTCCATTCCACTATTGCAGCTAGTACTTCAGCTGGCATTCCTACTTTAGCTAGTTCTTCTTCAAGTAGACATCTTGTATCGGTGGATGAGGGCATCAAATCCCTCACCCCACTTACTTTACTAGATTTCTACTATGTACCTCCTTTTAAATCTAAGAAATCAGAGAATAAAGCTAGTTTGAATTGCATCATGCCACTTGATGGGTTATCTCGATTCTACCTTTAGAAAACTCTTCAAGTCTTAATAATTATAACAACTCCGATCATCATCTTTCTGATTCATAGATCGGCTTTCCTTTTTTGAATAATGCATGTTCACCTCTTGAGATAGACTTGGGATCATCTGATTATGAGGGTCCAATAGGAGAAATTGTAGGTATGTCTGATGAGTAGGTAGAATCTTACACTAACTCGTCAGAAGAGATCTCTGAAGTTAACCTCCATAGTGACAAGGTTCTACCTCCTAGGGTAGCAGTTCAAAATAAGGGAAAATAAGTCATTGGTATTAGCAAGCAAACAGTCCCTCCACATGATGCTCCACCTATTGATATGCTTGTGGAGGATCAGCCCAAAGTTGATTATAATGTCTCGCCACCTAAGAAAGTTGCCGAGTTAAGTATATATGATGCCCTCTTATCCAAAGAGATGAGGGAATCATTAATCAAGGCCCTTGACCGAAATATGCTTAGCTCGACTACCGCTTTGGAGAGGAGGCACATTATTCAAGAGAAGCCCAGTCACATTCACCGAAGACCTTCTTGGGGGATATGGAGCACAACCATCCCATCTGCATCACAATAGATATGTGCAGATTCAGACTTTCTAGGATGTTGGTTGATCCAAGTTCATCAGTGAACATTATGAGCTTGAAAGCTCTTGCCTATTTGAGGATTGACATCCCTGAACTCTGAGGAGATCAAATAATATTGAGAGGATTCAATGAACAGGGCAAGAGGGCTTTAGGCTCCATAATGTTACCTTTGGAAATAAGTGACTAGAAGTTTAAAACCAAGTTCTATATAATCAATTTGAATACATCATTCACTGCATTACTCAGTAGGCCTTGTATACACTATAACAAGATGATTCCATCCTCTCTTCATCAGTGCATCAAGTTTTAAGAGATGGAATCGAATACTATGTCAAATAAGATGAAAAGCCATTCTCAGTTAAAGAGGTTGAGATATATGAGGATGCGACCTACTATCTTCCTCAAAGTCAAAATATTTATTCTCGTGAACTTGGCCAAAATTTGAATACAAAAGAAAAAGAAAAAGAAGAAAAAGAAAAAGAAATAAAAGAGAAAAAGAAAAAAGAAAAGAAAAAAGAAAGTACAAGTGAGGGAGAAAGGGACACGGAGTAAGAGGTAGAGCTGCATGTTACATTCCACCCACAGTTCATTCCACCATACGGCCATATGGGTAAGATGACTTGTCCTCCACTAGGTAGAGGCAGAGGTAGATACAGAGACAGTTCTAGAGGTGAAGACCTCCTACTTGGCTGCCAGCCAATAAGGTCCATGCTCCAGTTCACAGGAGTACTCCTGCTATTCACATTGACTTATAATTCATCTCGGAGGATGAGTCTCATGTGGTTAGCACACCAGCCAACCCCTCTCAGCGAGTCTCATTGTAGGTGACACTCAGCCAGACAGTGATGAAGATCAGGCCTTCGAGCAAAGCATAAATGTATTCAAATCAGGATTATATAAAACCATTAGGTAGCAATTAGGAACCTTAGCTCTACCCCACTTTCTTCTCAAAAGTTGAGAGTTTGTAGAGCTAGATCTTCCATGGATGTCAAGCTAAAGAGATTCTGGGATCATCATCCTCAAAGTCAAGAAGTAGATGTATGACTCAAATGATTCATATTTAAATGAATTACTTTTGATTGGTACTGTGTTCATAATCTTGTAAAGAAATGTTTGATCATACACATGTAAGTCTATGAGAAGCTTGATATACAATCAAAGATAGATTCAGATAATTGATCTTTGATTGTTGTCACCAATCATCAGTTTGATGATCTTAAACCACACTAAGAAGAGGTGTGTTTAAAAACTTCAAATGATTCTGGTTATTCAAATCAAAGATGCACCTCCGAATTTGAAGAGTAATCACAACCATCAAAAGCTCAAAGAAATCAAACCGTGGTGATACACAATCAAGATTAACTAGATTGGGGCCGATGATGATTACTTAGTTGTCACCAATCATCTGGAGTTTGATAGGATCTTCTCAAACCACACTAACTCTTATGAAGAGGTGTGTTTAAAAACTTCAAATGATCCTGATGATATTCAAATCAAAGATGCACCTCTAAAATTTGAAGAAGTAATCAATTGAACCATCGAAAAGCTCAAAGAAATCAACTCGACAAAAGAAGATCCATGCCACATACATCGTTCTTGAATGAAGAAGAAACCAATGACTTAGTTAGCTATTAACCGAGTTTAAGGACTGCTGCATGGAGCTATGAAGAGATGCCCGGATTATCTTTTTAGTAGTCCACAAACTAGTAATAGACCAAATGCTAACCCTATCAAGCAAGCTCCTAGATGCATTGATTAGAAATTGAATACAAGTCAAGTCAAGAAATTGATTGATGTTATCGTGGAAGAAAATACCTACCTTAGTCCGTCATCCAGTTAAAAAGAAGAATAGCCAAATTTGCATATAAGTTGATTTCATGGACTTAAATAAGGCATGTCCTAAGGATGAATTTCCACTTCCTATACTAGAGTTAATGGTGGACATTGCCTCATCTCATGCAATATTCTCCTTCATGGATGGGTCATCTGGCTACAACCAAATTAAGATGGTCCCCGAGGATTAAAGAATGCTTTTGAACCCCAATCGTAATCTATTGTTATAAGGTCATGCCTTCGCCTTAAAATGGTGCTACTTATAAAGCCATGACTCGATTTTCATGAACTCATTCATCATCAGAATGCTACGATGATCTAGTTTTCAAAAGTAAAGAAAAGGAGACCATCTCTTTGACTTGAGAGTAGTTAAGATTAAGATAATCAACTCAAAATGAAGAAGTGTGCATTAAAAGTAGCTTGGAAGTTCCTTGGGTTTGTTGTCTGACATCAGGGAATAGAGAAAGTCCCAAAGAAGATCAAAGCTATCTTAGAAATGACACCCCCTAAAAGTCTAACTTAACTTAGATCATTCTAAGTGCAGTTAGCATATCTAAGATGCTTTATCTCCCATTTATCAGGGAGATGCAAGCCATTTTAGCACTTCAAGGAAGTTCATGGGATGATAAGTTTGACATGCTTTTGAAGACATCAAGCATTATTTGGTGAATAGCCTATCCCTGCAAGCCACTCATTCTTTACACTATGATGACTTGGCTTTGTTGGCTCAATGACTGGGAAGGAGAACACTCTCTACCTCGCCCATCGATCCAAGTAAAACTACGCACCTATTGAGAAATATTGCCAACCTTTAATTTTTGCATCCCAAGAGCTAGGACACTATATGCTCTCTCATAAGGTAAACTTGATTTTAAGAATCAATCCACTGCAGTACCTCATGACATGGCCAATGCTTTTCAGACATTTAGCTCATTGGTCCATGATACTCTCACAGTTTGATGTCACATTTGTACCCCTAGGTGAAAGGTGTGCACTAGTAGATTTCTTAGACACCCACTTCCTGTTGATTCTCCACTAGTGATGATCTCCGATGAACAAATCATGAACTTAGGGAGACAAGATTATGGGAGATGTATTTTGATGGTGCTTTTTTTCAAAAGGAGAAGAACCATGATCTATTCTTCCGGAAAGGTAGGGGTAGTTTTTTAACTCCAAATTGTGATGAGATTCTCATACTATCATCTCCAATCCATGCAATAATGAAGTTGAGTATGAGCTTTGATTAGAGAGTTATATTAGTGTCAAAAGCATCAACATTTATGATTCTCGTTGGTCATCAACGATGGGGTCCTAAGTTCTAAAACCTAAGTTTTATCATTACCATGAGTATACCATGAAGTTGTTGGCCCAAAGTCACCATCTACAAGATTCCTAGAGAGAACGCAGAAAATGCTTTGACAAACTTTAAAGAGTTGGCATGTCATAAGATGAGTCCATTTAATGTCCAAAATAGACCTATCCTTATTGATGTTGAACTCATCAAGATACTTTCTCAAGGGGAGGTTGTTGTTGCCAATACAAGGAGCGAATTGGAGGCAACCATTCATAGATTACTTGAACATGATAAAAACTATCAAGAGAAATCACAGTCATCGTGAAATAGAGCTCTCTCCTATGCTCTTGTGATGGCACCTTATACCGATGGTTTGATCAAATGATTATGTTGTTTAGACAAACACAAAGCCCATGACATTGACCAAGGTACATTCGTGTTATATGTGAGCACATCAATCTCAAGATGAAAGCAAGATCAAAGACTTGGATATACTAGCCTTTGATGATTACATATTGCATGGATATAGCTAGAGATGCCATCAATGTCGTACGCGTGTGGTCCTCCACCAACCACCCAACATTTTACACCCTACATTGGCCTCATGGCCATTTGAGTACTACATTGTGGGTCCGATTGATCCTCCTTCTTCTAAGGGTCATGATTCATCTTAGCCGCCAGACTACTTTTCCAAGTGGGCGGAAGCCATCCCACTCAAAGAGGTCACAACTCACCATGTGCTTTAGTTTTTTAGGAACCATATCACATATAGGTTTGGGTGCCTCAACCAATTATATCTGATAATGGTACTGTATTTAAAAGCATGAAGATCAATAACTTTTCCAAAAGACATAATATAGATTGGAGATACTCTACCATCTACTACCCCAAAGCTAATGGTTTAGAAGCATTCAACAAAACTCTCATCCCTGAAGAATGATGATAATAAATGATAGTGGAACAAGCTAGTTGAAGCCTTGTGGGGCATACCACACACACTCCAACTCCAATCTACCCATTTTCCTTAGTGTATGGGTTCAAGATCTTTCTTAGAAGTTCAACTCCCATCACTAAAGATAACAATGGGTAATAAGATCACTACAGAGAAAAATGCAAAGTTACAGTTAGAAGAAGAGCTCAAGGTTTGGAGGAGAGTCACACGCATGCAACCTTGAGTACAGGCCAAAATGATTCAAGCTCACAACAAGTCTCCGCCCTAGGTCTTTTCAAGTAGAGCTTGTTTAGTTCTAAGGAGACCAATTATTGCCCATCAAAGATGGGAGGCAAGTTTGAACCCACTTGGGAAGGCCCTTTATCATAGAAGGCCTACCAAGGAGGATCTTATCGCCTTATTGATTGTAAAGGGGAACACCGATGCTTTGAATTAATGGGCTCTATCTAAAGAAATATTACCCATGAAATAAATCATGTTTGAAAATAATCAATAATAAAAAGAACAAAATTTGATTCCATTCATCAAATCTTCTCTTCTTTCGAAGTGTTGTTTGCTTGTCTTACGAATTCTACATGGCATGCTTAAGGTAGGTGTAAGTGTCTCCCAATGGCATCCTATCCCATTTTTCACAATACAAACATAATCTCCTGACGCTATTAGAATAGGTGTAAGAGAACTTGAGAGGCATCCTATTTTGATTAGCATAACTAAGTTAGGTGTGAAAGAACTCAAGCGACATCCTTTCTTAGTGGGAATCCTGTTGCCATCTGTGGCATCATTTCATAATTCCCCAATGTGTTTTAAGGTAAGTGTAAGAGTCCCTCAGAGGCATGTTGTTCTTTTTGACCCATGCATAACAATAAACATGAATCTTTTGTCTCGAGCTATTTTGATGTGGGAGCAAGCCCCCTGTGGCACTCACTCATTAGCTGCTCTAAGTCAGGTCTACATGCTATCTCATTAGTATGTCACCCCAATGGTCACTTGTTGGAAGATGTGAGTCCCAGAGCTTTCTTCCTAACTTGATCATTACAATCTAATGTGAACCTTATTATTATGGTAGTCTTCACTGCCCAGCCAGTAAGCTACCTCATGTTGACTTCATTTAAAGAAGATATGAATCCCCGTGCTTTCTTCTTGAACTAGCCATCATGTTCTAACTAAGTTGAGTATATTTGAGGTTTAGGATAAGTACCCCAGAAGCTCCTTTCCTCTTGACTACCTTTGAGTTGATATAAGTCCCCAATGGCATTCACTTAAGTAGTCGCCCTAGGTCGGATAGCACCTGTCGAGCCGAAGACAAACTATCCTAGCAATCAATTCCACTATAGGAGGATGTGAGTCTCCAAGCTTTCTTCATAGGCTGATTATTGTAAACTAATGGGCACCTTAGGTTGGTTGATGTTTTCTATGCTGACAGCAACTCACTCGGTGGATACACCACTCTTGGCAGATGTGAGTCCCTAGGCTTTCTCCTTGAGTTGACAATCAAATACCTATAGACATTATCCTTTTTAGGGTTTTGGATAAAGCCCTTAGTGGCCCCTCCCTTATGGGCATTCTACTTGGATCACATCCTTAGCAACCCCATTTAGACACTACTTGGGTTACTTTTGGATTGGCAGTCCCCCTTTCCTAGTAATCACCCCTGTGGTTGGAGAATTTGTTCAGCAGATGCATAGATTCTCCCTTGGGCCAATAAATCTAAAATAGGTCTAGGCTAATATAAGCTCCTTCTCACTATGATCCCTCGTAAACCAACAGGGTTCATGATAAACAAATAAACAAATTTATTCACTTGTGGATTAGGAACTCAAGCCCCAGCGCCCTCTTTCCCAAGCAGGCATCTTATAGGGCAGTGTCAGCAAAACTCCCTATAAGAATTTCCTGACTACACTTAAGTTGAGATAAGTCCCCAGGTTGGCACTCTCTCGATAGCCCTTAGGTCAGGTTCAATCTATTTTTCCACAAATAGATTACCCCGGTAGTCATTTCACTCTGAAAGATGTAAGTCTACTACGTATTCTTTCTTGCATGGCTATCACAAATTGACGGGCAGCCCTAGGTATGGTTGACACATTACCTTGCTAATTCGTCACCCTAATGGTCTTTTCTTTGGAAGATGTGAGTCCCCATGCTTTCTTCCCTAAATAGGCTACTGCAAACTGAAAGGCACCCCTTTGGTTGGATAGTTCTCCCTTCGTCGAAATTACTCCCTTTGATGGTAAATCAAGTATTCCAAGACATGGCCCCTACTCAGTACGGCCCATCACAAACCAATGGGATCCATATAATAAATTAAAATGAAATTAATTTTGACTATTTTTGAGCTAATTTAAGTCCCCCAGCAGCATTCACTTAGTAATCAACCTAAGGTTGGGTTCGATTTGTTGTGTCACCAATGGATCACCCTAGTGATTGATGCCTACTTTAGAGGATGTAAGTCTACTATGCTTTCTTCCGTACAACACATCGAAAGGCAACCCCTTTGGTTGGATAGTCTACTATGTGGTTGGTAGACTATCCCTTATTGGTTCTAGTAAGGCCAACATGGCCCCTACTCAGTGCAGCCCATCACAAACCGACAGGGTCTATCTCAAAATTCAAACTTTAAAATCTGAAACAAAACTATCCCTCCTCCCCAATGGACCAAATTAAACAATCAAATCAGTCAGCTTCTCCTTAGTGAGATGTAAATCTTCCCAATCTCCCTAGTGGAGTCAATTTAATCTAACCCGAACATGTTCCACTAGTGGAACGTTAATATCTTTTATCCCCAGTAGATGAGTTGAGCATTTTCCCTTAGTGGAAGGTTCATATTTTCAATCCCTAGTGGATTCCTCCTTCGCTCTCTTATATTTTTGACATAAGTAGAGTCGCATTGCACTAAGATCTTGATTCCTTCTACACCTTGAGTTTAGGAGTGGATCATTTTTGTTAGTGCTTGCAATCATTTGGACGTTGTTGATCACCAATAACACATGTATGCCTTATCGTCACACCACACCTATTGGGAGCCCTTTGTTGACCTCACTTTTGGAGTGAGCTTTCAACTTCTCCATCTTAGACATAAGACTCCTCTAGACACTGAGTTCCTTAGTCTTGAGACGCTTCTAGTGATTAGGTGAACACTTAACCTAACCCTAGAGACTTATAAGAGTTAGCCATAGGAATAGGTTATGCCTTAGGGGTATTCGGTGGACTTGTCTACCCTATAGCTTGAACCCAATACTTGCTTCTCTCCTTCAAACCAATCCAAATCAAATCATAAATCAATTTCAACTCAATTGATTTTCTCAATTCATAAATCAATTCCAAATCAAATGATTGAAACCCATGGTTGAATTCAAATCCCAAAATCTTTCCTAAGCCCTTTGATTTCATCTTATGGAATTAGCTCAAATCAAATCCAAATCACTCCAAGATAAAGAGATTTTCTCATAGCCCATTTATATTCTCATTTATATTCATAAATATAAATGAAATATAAACTCAAATAACCAAAACTAATTTCAAAACTCAAATCCAAATCCAACTTATATCCTTTAAGCCAATTTCTTGATTTAGCCAAATCATTCTCAAATCAATCAAACCCTTGATTTTCTTCAAACAATCACTTCTTCAATCACATGCCCAAATATAAACATAAACTATAATCATAAAACTAAAATCAAACTAACCCAAATCAAACCCATGTTCATCCTTTTAACTTGAAATTATCAAATGAACCAAACCCCATTTGACTCCAAACCACTTGCAATTGGATTTATATTTTCATCATAAGTCCATATGTGAGTTCAACCAAACTTGAATCAAGTTTTGATCAAGCCAATTGACCCATTTAGGCTCACTTGACCCAAAGTGACCTAAAACACCTTTTTGAGCCAAATTCTAATCCAACCCAAATTGGATTGAACTAAGCCCATCCAAGCCTCACATTGTGATCAACAATCATCCTAAGATGATCAATCACTAAAATTGGGTCAAACCAAGTCAAAATTTTCCTTTGACCAAGTCAACATTTAACCCAAATGAAACCCAAACTAATCAAAATCTATCATATGCCAAATTGATTGAAACCATTGATCTAAACTAATTCATAATCAATGATTGAACGTGACCAAGTCATCAATTAAGCCAAACCAAGTTCTATTGAATTGACCTAAAAGTCAAAATGGGTCAAATCTTGATCTAAGCCAAATTGATTGCAACCAATGGGTCATTCTAAATTGATTGTTGAACTTGACCAAAGCTTCAATTGACTAATTAGACCCAACTAGCCCAAAAAATCAACCAAATCAAACCAAACTAAAATTGATTGAAACCAAAGCTTGCAATACATTTCAAATGATCGACCAAGCCTAAACCAATCCATGACCTAACCCAATTGAGTCAAATGGGTCAAATTGGTCAACTTGACCCATTTGACCTAAACCTAATTGAACCAAAACCAAACCAAAATCAAATTGAACCAAACTAATGATACCCATAGGCTCCAAATGATCATTTGAACTTGAACTAACCCATGGTTTGACCCAATTTGACCAATTGGTCAACCTAACCTGATTTGACCCAACTTGACCTAAATGAGTCAAATTGAACCAAATCAAATCAAATGAACTCAAAATCACTTGAAATTTGGCCCAACCCATTTTTGAATCATTTCAAATCTGCCCAAATCAAAGTCATGGCCAAATGACCATTTTTCCTTTAGGTCAAAGGGTATCGTATGACCAAATTCACTTAGAATTTGATCATTTATTTCTCAAAGTCACTTTGCATCCTCCTAGTGGTACACATGGACACCAAGGAGGGTGGTGAACATGACCCAATGAGCTTGGGTCAGCCATGACCCAAGCTAAGGCCAAACTGACCTCTCCAATGGAATTTGAACACTTGGATCACCAAATGCACTCACCTAGCACATGGGCATCCACTCACCTTCACTCCACTATCCAAAATGACCCACATGGGGTGTTTGACAGCTTAAACCTGCCATTGATCAAAAATGGCAATTCAGCTCATCACTGTCTGATCCAAGGAGGGGGAGATATACTCCCCCTCATTCCCACTCAAACCATAAGTATTCATTTCCACAGAGTTAGAGAGGTTGAGTTGAAGCTTCTCTAAGCCTTTGTAAGCCATTCCCAAGCTCCCTTGATTTCCATTCTTGATTTTTCTCAAAGTTGAAATAAGGGAGGTGAATTGAAAATCCAACTCACTCAATTCTCCATCAAAATTAAATTAACCTCACACACACCATCAGTGGAGTTCATCAAACTCAACCAAGTCATTTCCCAAGTCGCCAAGCCACAGGAAGCATCACTTCAATCAAGCCTGATCACCATTGAAGGGGACCTTGGTCAACTGAACCATCTACTTCAAATAAAGATCTAATTCCTTCAATAGGGCTTCATCTCTACTATGCGAAGCTACCTCCTCTGTTGGAAGCACCGGTGATAGCCTCCGGCGAGGTAATTGCTCAAAACTATAGCCATAGGAAATTTTTCTTGGTCCTTTTTGAAGGAAAGTATCATCCCTTGAAATCTTGACCGTTGGATGTGCATCCCCCTCCTTATGAAGGTGTGGGATCATTTTGATCCAACTGAGCTAGTGAGCTTGATAATGAATGAGATGATATCTCTCATCGCCGCTAAAGGAGAAGGATCATGTCATTCATTCCTTGCAGATTGGAATGAGCTATGATGATCACATAGATCCTTTGATTTAAGCCTAAACCATAGATTAATCCCCATCCGATCTTGATCAAATGGCTTGTAGAGAAAGACGCCATACCACTCAGGCAAGTGTGACAACTTAAATAACCTATCCACGCCATCATGGAAAGTGCAGCATCAGCCATGTCGACGAGATTAGGGGTTAATTAATTAATTTTAATGCTAAAACATCCAAAATTCATAACTAATTGTAAAAAAATCTAAATTAATATAAATAAACACTCATTTTAAAGATAATTCAGAGAGGAATAATAGAAAATTAAAATTAATTAATTTTGAATAGTGATTTTAACTTAATTTGAATTTTATTAGAAATATAATTAAGCTAATTACTCTCTAATTATTCTAGCAATTAACCCCAAACTTTTTGAGATTAATTAGTGGGATGACCTCTACCTCCCATGATTTTCTTGGAATTTATTATTGGACTAATTAGGAGAATTACTTATTTCATCCCTAATCACTTTCTTATTAATTAAATGATTAATTAACATATTAAATAGTGATAAAATTATTAATTAAGCATGCTAATCATCATGAAACAATGAGTGGGCTTAGGGAATGAGATTAGGACTTCTTTTCTAATATTTTCCTCTAAGTATTTCATTTGGATAAACACTTAATTAATTTTATAATTAATAGATTAATCACTTCATTAATAATTCAATTAATCAAACTCAAAACCAAATCATTTTAGAACTTAATCATTCAATTCTGTGGTAGATTCTTAGGTGTTTAATAGCCTAAGAGAACTTCAAAGAAAATTATAATCAAACTACATGTGTATGATGGTTATGAAAGTACTTAATTAAACCCTTCAGCTTAATTAATCAATAATTGTGAGCCAATTGCATTAGGCCCCTTCATTTCTTAGGTGCATTGCTGATTTAAATTCCATATGGTTGCATATCATATGTTGGCTCATAATTACTTGGATAATTATGTTGAAGTGGTATAGGTAAGGGGTAATTAATTAATTTAATTCATGCATTAACCTAATCAAAATATAAAATCAACCTAATTATTCTAAAATTAAACTAAACCAATTCACACATGGGGGAAATGGGTTAGGACCAGGAAACCCATTTCATATTTCCTAAGTCAAATCAAATTCAAAAGTAAAAATCTCCTTAAAGAATTTTTATTCATTTTAAATAATCCTATTTTATATGATTATCCTTAGGATGTAATTAGGGTGAATGAAGTCATATGCTTACATACCTTTATTTCTTTACATGCATGCTAAATATTGTTTGCCATATGAAATCAAGCATTCATTTTTTTTTTTTGAAAAATTAATTAAAAAATGTTTTCTTTTATGTCAAATTGCATGTGTTGGCTAAAATTAAGAATATAAGTGGCTATTATCACTATTAAACAAAAAAAATTTATTTTCAAAACCTATAAATCAAAGATTATGAATGAAGTGATACTACTTATAAGTATTTATAAGCTTGCATGTGATTATAGCATAAGATGTGTATTATGAAGTTCTCTTTTCTTCTCTTAACATGGATTTACATAGGATTTGCAACTGCATAGTTCATTGGAAAATAACACAACACTTGCTTGAATCTATTCCTATGCATTTCTATGTTATGACTTAAGAAGGATCTTCATATTATATATGTAAATTATACATCTAAATCAAACATAATCTTTTGCATGATTCTTTATCCATTTGGTTTTTTTTTTGTATATCTACATGTATTTAAGAAAAGTGGTATATTAGGCTGGACATCTCGGGGTTATGAGGCTTTAAGTAGCCCTAAGTAGGTCTTGTACCTTATGCCTCTGGTGTAGAAAATAATGGCACTATACTCACTTATATCTTTTATACATGTGGATGTTCATTTGGTTAATGGATAAGAAATCCCTCTCTTCTACATAATAAAGACATGCATCAATAGAATATCCAAATTTTCAAATCATATCTCTTAGCATTCATAATCAAAGTGTGCTAAAATTTGCATTGGATGTATAGGTATGCTTAGGAGTATTCATATGGATTGTATACATGGTGAAAAGAAATAAATGGGTGTGTGTCATGTGGTAGTAATCCACCCTAACTAATCCTAAGATGCCTTTATTATTAAATAAGGCTATTTAGAGCAAATGTAAACTTAGAATTAATTAAAATACATAATAAAACATTCATTAAATAAAAATCAATAATGAAGATACCTTATAAATATTTTAAGGTAGGGATGAAAGAGAAGTTCTCTTATCTTTTGTTGTCTTCATAACATTTAGTAACTAAGTGTAGGTTCATTCAAACCAAATCAAATCATTAACAAAAATTGACAAGTCAACTAAATCACTTAAAATGAAACTACCCTCTAAATTAAACCTTTCACACTTAAAAAAAATTTCAACCATAAAGCCTAGCTAAGACATGCCACACAAGCCTTAAATGACACACACATTAGACTAAGTCACCATTTTTAGCTTTAGGTTAGGGTGGTGTATGGTTTGATGCATGATTTTATTTTGTGATGTAATATTTTAGACTGGATGTTAGGTTGTATGTGCATAGTCTGGATGTTGGCCAATTTAAGCTTAATCATGCTTTCTTTAGGGGGAAGTGCTTAAGGGAGGTTATAATAAAAATATAAATACTTTTTATTATGCAGGTTGCTTATACCCCTAAGCATAACCCAAATTAGGACAGGTGAACTTGGTTACCCATGTGTGGGGTGCTGAGTCCAAATGATTCATATAATTGCTTGGGTTGTGTGGTATGTTTAGATAATCTCTATTTTTCAAGTTTAGTTAGATTTACTTTTCCCATTTTGAGGTAAATTTAGCAATTAATATTTGGAATGAATGTTATGGAGGATTGAGGTGAACATTGGTTATAAGACCATGTCTTATATACCATGTGAAGCCTTGGAGCAAATTACACCCCAAGTCAAACCAAAAAGAATGAAAGAAATGAAGAAAGGAAGAAAGGAAGAAATGAAGAATGAAGACCCCCATAACAAGAATTCCTTCTAATTGTAATTATTCATTTATAATCCAGATTGTATAAGGGTGGAGCTCGGGTACCTATATTTCTTTTTAGGTTGTACGGTGGAACCTGACTACATTGGCCTCTTATTATTTTATGCTACTTTTATAAATTGATTGATGCTATGTTTATGATTCTGTAATTAGGATGGCATGATTTTTCTAGTTTCTTAATTGCTTGATGGTTATTGAATGGCCTAGATGCGATTAGGCTCTTAAGAAAAAAATAAATTTTCTATCCAATTAATCAACTCAAAATTAAACTGATTAATTCACAACCTCATGTGGTGAAAAATTTCCATAGAGTCACCTTCAATCTATGGTAAAAAAAGGAAATAATATAAAAATTCATCTTTTAAGGATGGCACGCAGATCCACAAATGTGCTTATTCAGGCGATCAGGTACATCATTAAGGAATAGTGTACCATCTCAAAAAATAGAAGTCACTACCCTTTAATGGACCTAATCACCTCAATAAGGACTCCTAAGGATGTTGGGTCTGCATATGTACTATAGATTCTTCCCCTACTTTACATGAAAAAGTAAAGCATGGTTTATTTTAAATCGGGTTCATTAAGTTTCATACAGGGGCGAGCCCCCATAGTTAATTACATCATAAGGGACGGGATCCCTTAGGGATACTCTCAATTAAGGTAAATGATCCTTGTCTTCAGAGATTTCAATAGGAAAGGACTATCAATCGATTGGTCCATTTTTAAATATCAAATGGGATTTATCAAAGGGAGGGAATTATTATCGAAGCCAAAATGGAAGATAAGTAAGAGATGCCCACGATGCTAAGAAACTTAACGAGCAATCTCAAACTATCCTATAGTTGGGCTTTACATTTTTAAAATTGATTTAATTTGTTTGAGTTACATTTTTTATTAGAAATTTAAGACTTATGATTCCTTAACATAAGATTAAAGAAATACCTAAGAAGTGAGGAATTAAACTCAGGGCCCACAAAGGGAAGAAGCAACCTCAGAACCTAAATCTAGGGAGCTTTGGCGAGGGCCGAAAGCACAACCTAAATCTAAGGTAAAAAAAGGGTATTTGCTTTGCCTCCATAAGAGAGGACAAATTGCCCGACTGCTTGGACTTACAACCGCCTATGGCTGGTCACCAACTAACTCATCCTATGATTTTAAATACATGTAGGCAAGTCTTATGCTTATGCAAGATAAGTTAGGCTATTATTTACTTGGAAAAAGACTAAGTCCTTAAACTCACTCCTTAAAGATACTACATCATGTAAGGGCATGCTTCGAATGACCTAAATCTAATGCAATTCAAATTTTGTTTCATTTTTATTTTTGGATAACTATTTTGACTCAATTACATAAGGAGGGTAATTAAGAAACACATTTGCAATTCCTTCAATTAAGCCTTAAATAAATCCCAATAAAATTAGGGGAGGCAGAGGTTATCCCCTAAAACATACCTAAGAAGTTTGGGATTAATCAGAGATTTAATTAAGAGGTAATTAGTAAAATAAAATTTCCAATAAATCCTAAAATTAGAGAAAAGTATAACTCAAAATCCATTGAAATTATTTTTAAAATATTTTAGGTAAAATCATCTTTCCATAAAATTTTACCTCATATTTTTTTGAATTTTATTGAGGGAGATATGAATTTTTAAAGATCAGGAGATTAATTAACATTAATTAAATCCCCTAACTAATCCTATTACCTGTCGAAGCGGAGGCGTCACGCGGATTTAATGCATCATGTTTAAGCCCACTTAAATGTCGATCGTGGTGGCAGAGATGATCTTGATCGATCAAGGATCGAACGGCTAGGGATCATCCCGCAATTTCTAAAGGGATAATTTATTTCTAAAATGTCGGATTAATCATGGTCGTCCATCAAAAATGCACGTATGGAGGGCCAGGATCACCTGAGTTCTTCCCTTAGGCTCAATAGAGGCCATCCATGATCTTGGGAAGATGAGCTCGATCGTTGGAACAGATTGTTCCCACACCATCTAAAGCTAATGAGAAGCCTATCCAATGATGGATTTCTCATGACATGAAAATTTCTTTCACAAAAGACCAACACCCCCAAAGCTAAGTGGTTAGAAAATTCCATACCTCACCGGCGGTTGAGCTTGATGAGGTAGCTTTGTCTAGTGGAGATGAAGCCCTGTTGAAAGTTTCAAGCCTTGGGGTTGAGTGGATCTCTCTATGGACCAACACCACTTGATCTCCTTTGCGGATTTGATCCAATTGAGACTCTCCTTACTTTAGGAACTAAAATGAGAGCTTGAGTGCCCTCAATTTGATCCTCTGAGGGAGTGTACAAGAGGAATTGGAATGGATTTGAGTATAGAGGAAGTTCAAGATTGAAGTGAGCTCCCTTATTTTCTAAGGAAGAAAATCGATAAATGCACTTTTCAAATCCCTCTTAGAAAGCTTACGATGGCTCTCTGATATTTCCTAACACTCACTAGGCTTCAATTGAATGTGGGAATGATGATTTCAAATTGAATTAGAGGAAGTATATCTCCCCCTATGGCAATCGGGCGGTCGAGCCTTAGCTTGCCATTTTGATCTAGTTGACCACATTGGAGGGGTTGTTTGATCTATTTAGAGTTTGCACATGGTCAGTTGGAGGTGTTGAGTGGATTGCTAACCTTCCATGTGCATCAAATTGAGTAGAGGGAGGATTTTGAATTGGACAATTTGACCCATGGGGTTAGTTTTGGGCTTGGGTCCATTTGGGCTTACCCAAACCCATTGGGTTGGGTGCACCACTCTCAATTAGGTCCACTTGAGCTATTAAGAAAGAATCAAGTTGATATGAAGAGGGCATGACTAAATTACCCATGGATTAGGCCAAACTTTTTTCTATGGACTAAGGGTAGAATGTTCATTTGGCTAATTTTTCAATTTTGATATGTTGGGTATGTGGAGAAACTAGGTTTGGCCATGTTTTGAGATTTGGATTTGATAAGGTTTGGCTCATGTTGACCCATTTAGGTTAAAATGGTTCAACAAGTTTAACCAATTGGTCAAATTGGGGTGAAACCAAGTTGGTCAAGTTCATATGACCATTTGAAATATTTTGGTGGCTTTGGTTTGATTCAATTTGGATTTGTTTTGAATTTTGCTCATATGACTTTATTTTGGTTAAATGGGCCAAGTTGACATATTTTACCCATTTGACCTATTTGGGCTAGGTCATGGGTAAATTTAGGTTTGGTTAGTCATATGGAGTGGATTGGTATCTTTTTTTCCAATCAATTTTGTTTAAGTTCAAATTTGGCTCAACATGACCCCTTTAGGTCAAGTTGGGTCTAAGGTCAATTGGGGTTAGGTCAGTTGGCCAATTGACTTTGGTCATGTTCAACAAGTGATTTAGAATGAACTTGACCCATTGGTTTGAATCAATTTAGCTTAAATCAAGTTTTGACACATTTTGACTTTTTAGGCCAAGTTGGGTCTACTTGGGTCAAGTGGACAATTGGGATAAGTTAGGCTCAAATGTTGACTTGGTCAAGTTCAAACATAGGTCATGAATGAACTTAGATCATTCGTTTCAATCAATTTGGCCTATGGTGGATTTTGGCTATGTTAGGTTTCATTTTGGGCTATGTTGACTTAACTCTTAGTTTGACTTGGTTTGACCCAATTTGATTGATTGATCATCCCATGATGATTGTTGATCATGAGAGGTATAGGTGAGTTTGATTCTCCCAATTTGGTTAAGATTAGAATTTGGCTCATAAGGTACTTTAGGTCACTTTGGGTTAAGTGAGCCTAAGTGGTCAAAGCATGATTTGAGTTTGATTGAACCTGTATGTGGACTTATGATTGAAATATAAATCCATTTGCAAGTGGTTTGAAGTCAAATGGATTTTGATTCATTTGACAATTTCATATTCAAAGGAAGAATATGAAAAGATTTAGGGTTTGATTTTTGAATTGATTTTTGATTTGGTGATCTAAGTTTGGATTTATATATGGATTCATAATTGTAGGGTTGATTGAATCATGAAGGAAAATCAAGAGTTTGGCTTGATTTGAAATTGATTTGGTTAAGTTCAAGATTTTGACTTGAAAGGCTTGGGTTGGATTTTGAGTGGATTTGAATTTGATTTTTGGAATTGGTTTTGATTGTTTGAATTTATATTCCATTTATATATGTGAATATAAAAGAGAATATAAATGGATCATGAGAAAATTTCAAGGATTTGAAGTGATTTGATCATGATTTAGGCTAAGTCCATTAAAGGGAATTTTAAAGGACTTAGGAAAATTTTGGAGTTTAAAGCTTGAATTTTTGATTTGGATTGGATTGATTTATATTTATATTTCATTTATATATGTGAATATAAATGAGAATAGAAATGGGTTATGAAAAATTCCAATGAATTTGAATTGATTTTGATTTTACTTTGGTTAAGTCCATTAAAAGGGAATTAAGGACTTAAGAAGGATTTTAGATTTAGAATTTAATTTTTGCATTTGGTTTGATTAATTTACATTTATATTTCATTTATATATGTGAATATAAATGATAATATAAATAAGTTTTGAGAAAATCCCATGAGTTTGAATTGGTTTAAACATGATTTAGGTTAAGTCCTTTTAGGAAAGCTTAAAGGACTTAGAAAATTTTCATTAATTGATTTTGATTTTTTTTAGTTTAGTTTGATTGGTTTGAATTTGTGTTTCATTTATATATGTGAATATAAATGAGAATATAAATGAATTATGAGAAAATCTCAAAGATTTGATTTGATTTTGATCATGATTTTGGCTAAGTCCTTAAGAGGGATTAAGGACTTCAGAAAGATTTGGACTTAGGAATTTCAAATTTTGAATTTGGTTTCAATCATAGATTTCAATCATATGGAGTTGACTTGAATTTGGAAAAAATCAATTAAAATTGATTTGGAGTTTGACTTGAAGCGAGAAAAGTGAGGAATGGTTCAAGCTAAGGGAAGGCAAATTTTCCTAACACCCCTAAGGCATGACCTATTCCTATGGCTAACTCTTCTAAGTCTCTAGGGCTAGGTTGAGTGTCACCTAATCACTAGATGTGTCTTAAGACTAAGGAACTCTTAAAGTCTAAGAGAAGTCCTATGTCTAAGATGGAGGGGTTGAGAGCTCATTCTAAAAATGAGGTCAACAAAGGCACAATAGGTGTTCCTGACAAGGAACATCAACATATTGGTGCCGACAAATGATCAACACCGATCACAAGTACCAATAGAAATAATCTATCTCTTAACCCAAGGTGTAGAAAGAATCCAAAGTTTAGTGCAATGTGACTCTATTTATGTCCAAGACATAAGAGAGAGGGAATAATCCATTAAGGGATAGAGTGTGAACCTTCCATTAGGGAAGCAGGTTTAGGTTACCCACAAGGGGATGAGAGGTTTGATTTGACTTGAATCTCACTGAGGAGAGAAAGATTTGTTTAAGTTTAGCTGGGAAAAAGGGTTGAATTTTCTTTAATTTTTGTTAGGTTTAAATTTTTTAGATGAACCCTATTAGTTTGCAATAGACTGCACTAAGTAGGAGCCATGAGGCTAAGACCTAACTGCATTTACTGATCCAAAGAGTAGTCTACCACATAGTAGGACTAGCCAAAGGGATGCCTTTTGGTGCAAGAGACTAAGAAAGCAATTTACATCCTCCAAAGTAGATCGATATAATCTATTGGCAAGATAATAAATTGAACCCAACCCAGGGACTATTGAGTGAATGCTTTAGATCAACTCAAAGATAGTCAAGATTAATTTCATTTTTTGGTTTATTTATTTTGATGGATTCTATTGGTTTGTGATGGATCACACTGAGAAGGAGCTTATATCAGCCTAGACCTATCTCAGATTTACTGAACCAAAAAGAATAGCTTCCAAGCCGATAGGAGAACTATCCAACCAATTCAAGGGAAGAAAGCTCGGGACTATCTTCCACTAGAAAAGACCACGGGTGATCGCTTTGGGCAAATCAACCCACCTGGCGTGCCAATTTATAATCATGCTAGAAAGAATGTGTCATAGTCTTACATCTTCCAAAGTGGAATGACCGTACCTATTTATGACAAAATAGATTGAACCCGACCTAAGGTGCTACTGAGTGAGTACCAACCTGGAATTTATCTCAACTCGTAGTCGCAATTCCTATAGGAGTTCTACCGACACGCCTCTAAAGATAGGATGTTTGGGAAAAGGGGCCCTTTGGGGCTTGAATTCCTAATCCACAAGTAAATATTTGTTTGTTTTTATTTAGTTTGTTTATCATGGACCCTTAGTTTGTGAGGGATCAAACCGAGAAGGAGCTTATATCCCTAGACCTATCTCAAATTTATTGAACCGGGAGAATCGCATCCTCTTAACAAATTCTCCAACCACGTGGTATTACTAGGAAAGGGGATGTCCAATCCAAAAGTAACCCGTAGTGTCTAAATGGGGTCGCAAAGGACTTGATCCAAATAGAGGGGATGGGGCCTCTAAGGGCTTAATAAACACCTGAGAGAAATGACATCATCATATATCCAATAGTATTGTCCAACTCAAGGAGAAAGCGGACTACATCTATAGTGGTGTATCACGTCAAAGATAGAACATCAACCAACCTAAGGTGTCCGCTGTCAATAAATCACCTAGAAGAAAGCTGAGGACTCATCCTCCTATAGCAAACCGGATTGTAGTTTCTGCCGATAGTGTCATCCACCTAGATGACTATTGAGTGAATGCCACTAGGGACTTATATCACTCAAAAGTAGTCAAGAGGAAAGGAGCCTGGGACTTATCCTAAACCTCAAATATACTTAACCTAGTTAGAGCATGATGGCTAGTTCAAGAAGAAAGCACGGGGACTCACATCTTCTTAAATAAAGTCAACATGAGGTAGCTTACTAGCTAGGCAGTGAAGCCTACCATACTAGCAAGGTGCTCGGTTTGCAATGGTCAAGAAGAAAGCGGGACTCACATCCTCCAACAAATGACCACTAGGGTGACATACTAGGAGGTAACATGTAGACCGACCTAGAGCGAATGAGTGAGTGCTTGCTCCCACATCAAAATAGCTCGAGATTAAAGATTTGTGTTTATTGTTGTGCATGTGTTAAAAGGAATAGGACATCTCTAGGAGCTCTTACACCTACCTTAAAACATGCTAGGGGATTGATGAAGTGGTGCCACGGATGGCAAACAAGAATTCCCACTAAGAAAGGATGTCGTTTGGGTTCTCTCACACCTATCTTAGTTATGCTAATCAAAATAGGATGCCTCTCAAGTTCTCTTACACCTATTCTAATAGCGTTGGGAGATTGTGTTTGTGTTGTGAAAGAGGGATAGGATGCCACTAGGGGACTCTTACACCTACCCTAAACACGTCACGATGGATTCACAAGACAAGCAAACAACACTTCGAAAAAAAGAGAAGATTTGATGAATGGAATCAATTTTTATTCTTTTATTAATTATTATTTTCAAACATGATTTATTTCATGGTAATATTTCTTTAGATAGAGCCCATTAATTGAAGCATCGGGTGTTCCCTTTACAATCAATAAGTCGATAAGATCCTCCTTGACCTTCTATGACATGGGGCCTTCCCAAGTGGGTTCAAACTTGCCTCCCATCTTTGATGGCAATTGGTCTCCTTAGGACTAACACAAGTTCTCCTACTAAAAGACCTAGGGTGACCATTGTTGTGAGCTTGAATCATTTTGGCCTTTATACAACTCGAGGTTCATGCCCGTAGCGACTCTCCTCCAAACCTTCGAGCTCTTCTAACCGCAACTTTGCATTCTATGTAGTGATCTTACCTATCCTTAGTGATGAGAGTTGAACTTCTAAAGGAAGAATGGCTTCACCCATACACTAAGGAAAATGGGGTGATGAGTTGGAGTTTGGTATGGTGCAGTAGCCCACAAGGCTTCAACCAACCGCTTCATATCATTTATTGTCATCAAGAGTCTTTCAAGATCTGGATGAGAGTTTTGTTGAATGCTTCTCTAAGCCATTTGCTCGGGTAGGAGTATCTCCAATCTATACCATGTCTTCTCGCAAAGTGTTGATCTTCATGCTTTTGAATGTAGTACCATTATCGATATAATTCATCGAGGCACCTCAACCTATATATATATGGTTCCAAAAAAATCGAGCACATGGTGAGTTGTGACCTCTGAGTGGGATGGCTTCCACCCACTTGGAAAAGTATGGCCTAAGATGAACCGATGCCCCTTGGAAGAAGGAGGATCGATCTACCCAATGTACCCCAACACTCAAATGGCCATGAGGCCAATGGGTGTAGAATGTTGGTGGAGGACCACACCGTACCTGACCGATGGCATCTCCTAGCTACATCCATGCGCCTAATCATCAAAGGCAGTATCCAAGTCTTGATCTTCATCTTCATCTTAGACTGATTGATGTGCTCCACATAGACTGAATGTACCTACATAATGCCATGGCTTCATGTTTGTCTAAACATAACCACATTTGGTCAAAGGTGCATGTGGTGCCATCAACAAGAGTGTAGAGAGAGCTCTATTTCACTGATGGGCTTGTGACTTTTCTTGAGGTAGTTTTCGGTGTTCAAGTAATCTATGAATGCTCCAACTCCTTGTCCATTTTGGCAATGGCAACCTCCCTTCAAGAGAAAGTCTCATGAGTTCAACATCAATAAGGGATAAGACTTGTCTATTTTGGACCCTTATTGAAATGGACTCATCTTCAACATGCCAACTTTCAAGTTTGGCCAAAGCATCTACTTCATTTCCGGGAACCTTGTAGATGGTGACTTTGGAATTTGGGCCAACCTTCATGGTATACTAGTAATGATGAAGCTTGGGTTTGAGGTTGAAACCTGGACCGATGATAAAGAGAATCCCCAAAGATGTTGATGCTCTTGACAATGATAGATGGCTAACTAGACAAAATCAAAGCCTCATACTCAGCAGGTTGGAAAGATAGTATGAGAATCTCATCACATCATAATTTGGAGTTAGAAGAACTATTCCTACCCCTGCCTTTCTTGAAGAATAGATCATGGTGCTTCACCTTTAAGAAAAGAAACAACACCATCAAAATACATCTCCCATCTGTTGACCTCCCTAAGTTCATGATTTGTTCATCGTGAGATCCACTCGAAGAGAAGTGGTGTGCTTAAGAAATATGCCCATCCTTTTACCGAGGGGTACAATGTGATATCAAATTGGAGAGAATCATGGATCATGCCAAATGTCCAATAGCATTGGCCATGTCACAGGTATATAAAGTGATTATTCTGAGATCAAGTTCACCTTATGAGAAAGCATTTAGTGTTATAGCTTCTGATATGCAAAGATCAAAGCTAGGCAATATTTCTCAATCGATGGGCAGTTAGCTTCAGCAGGAATCAGATGATGGCTGAGGTAATATAGAGCATTTTCCTTCCCTTCATCATTGGCTTGGTCCAACAGAGCGCCGAGAGAGTCGTCCAATCCAACAGTGTAAAGGATGAGTGGCTGCAGATAGGGGCTAGAACTGGGGCTTCAAATATTACTTGATGTCTTGAAAGCATGCGGCACTTATCATCCCACTTGAACTTGGCATCCTTTTGACAAGTGCTAAAAATGGCTTGCATCCCCCGATAGGTTGAGATAAAGCATCTTAGATATCCATCCTTGAAAGGATCTGTTGAGTTAAACTCTTAGAGGTGGCATTTCTAAGATAGCTTTATCTTTAAGATCTATTTCTATTCCCTAGTTGAATACAAACCCAAGGAATTTCAAGCTACTCAATGCACACTTCGGGATTCATTTTGAGGTTATATTATCTTAACCATTGAAAACTACTCTCAAGTCAAAGAGTGGTCTTTTTCTGCTTGACTACTAGATCATCAACATAGCACTCAACTGATGATGGATGAGTTCATTGAAGATCTGAGTCATGGCCTGTTGGTATGTAGCACCAAAGATTTTAAGAAAGGCATGCTATAAAGATTTGATTGGTTTGAAAAGCGTGTTTCTTTCATCTTCGTGAGACATCTTGATTTGGTTATAGCCAGATGACCCATTGAAAGAGAAAAATGCATGAGATGAGGTGATGTTCACCATTAACTTTGGTATAGGAAAAGGAAACACATCCTTAGGACATGCCTTGTTTAAGTCCCTAAAATCAACGCATATGCAAATTTGGCCATTCTTCTTCTTAACTAGGATGACACTAGCTAACCAGGTAGGATATTTTTCTTCCCTGATGAAACCAGCATCGATCAGTTTCTTGACTAAATGTTGTTCAATTTCTAATCGCGCATCTAGGTGTTGCTTAATAGGTAGTATTTAAGCTATGTGGACTGCTGTTAGAGATAATCGGCATCTCTTCATAACTCATGCAAGTAGTTTAAACTTAATAGCCTAACTAAGTCATTGGTTTCTTCTTCATTCAGAATGATGATGTATGTCAGGATTTTCTTCTATCAGAGGTTGATTTCTTTAAGCTTGTCAATTGTTGAATGAATCTCCTCTTCAAATTTTGGTGCCTCTTTGACTTGGAGATCATCTGATCATCTGAGTTTCTAAACACACATTCTCATAAGAGTTGGGATGTTGTGTGAGAAGAACTATCACTCCAAATGATTGGTAACAACTAGCAAGAATCATCATCGACCGACCCACTATCCAATCCTAGTCCCGCTCTTGATTATGCTTCTCGCATTGTTCCAACTCAAAGTACTACTTGTGACCATGTGTGAGGAACTAAACCTTTCTATATAAGATTTTGAACACAAAGTGAGTAAAAGTCAAAAGGTAATTAATTCTTTAAAGTATCCTCAAGTTACACATCAACTTCGTGACTTGAGGATGATGATCCCAAAAAGAACTTCCGCTTCATGTCACTGGAACACATAGAGACTTTCTTAACTATCAAACCTTCAACTTACTAAGATGTAAGTGAGATAAGAGCCGAGGTTCCCAACTGTTGCCTAATAGTTTCACATAAATCAAATTTGAATGCTTTGCTTTGCTTGGAGGCCTGGTCTTCATCTCTATCTGAATCAAAAGTCACCTCCAATGGAACTACCGAGAGGGTTGGTTGGTATACTAATCACATTAGACTCTCTCCAGCTAGATTCCAAGTCTATGTGAATAGTGGGGGGTACTCCTGAACAAGACCTCTATGGCCAAGGGTCCACCCTTGAACCTGCTTACCCTGCCTCTGGAGGTTGAGCCATCCTACCCACATGTCCATATGATGGAATGAAGGTGGAAATGTGATATGGATCTATTTCTTCTTCAATTCCTTTCTTGTTCACTTGACTTTCATTTTCTTTTCATTTTCTTTATCTTTTCTTTTCATTTTCTTTTGTGTTTGCATTTGAATTTTATCCAAGTTCATGAGAAAGGGTGTTTTGAGGAAGATAGTAGGTCATCCTCATAAATCTCAACCTCTAACTAAAATGGCTTTTCATCTCCAACATATATTCAATTCATCTTTTAACTTGATGCAAAGGAGGATGGAATGATTTTTGATGTCCAAGCCTACCAAGCAAAGAGTGAATGAAGTATTCAATCAATGATGTAGAACTTTTTAGTCTTCCAATCACCTATCTCCAAAGGTAACACTATAGAACCTAAAGATCACTCCTTGATCATTGAATCCTCTCAACATCATCTCCCCGTGAGAAATCCTCAACAGCAAGGGTCTTTAAACTCATGTTCATGATGCACCTAAATCCATGAGAACTGTGAAGTCCCGCCATGTCAAATGTGTAGAGGGGACGGGTGCTCCAAGTCCCAAGAAGGTCTTCATCTGAAGGTGATCCCTTGGGCTTCTTTTGTAATGTGCTTCCTCACCTATAGGCACTGAGCTAAGCATATTAGATCAAGGAGAGCCTTGATTAGTGATTCCCTCATCTCTTTGGATAAGACAAGGGCATCATATATGCTTAGCTTAGATCAACTTTCTTAGATGAGAAAGGACATTAGTCCACCTGACGATCTTCCACAAGCATATCCAAGGGTGGAGCATCTTGTGGAAGGGCTTCTTCGCAATGACTTATTTCCTATCTTGATGTCGCTCTAGGAGGTAGAACCTGCCACCAGAGGTTGACTTGTGATCTCTGGAGGTAATGGAAGGTTACACTTCTGCTCACCTACAGCCTCCTATGGGACCCTAATCGATGATTCCAAGTCTATCTCAAGAGGTGAACCTAGTTCAGTTGGGAAAGTCCAATCAAAAGAGGAAGATCAAAATTATTATAGTTATTTTGACTTGAAGAGTTATCATTAGAATAAGAAGACAACCATCGAAGTGACACGATGTAATTCAAACTAGCTTTATTCTTCAATTTCTTGGAATTATTTGGAGGTACAAAGTAGAAAAGTAAAGTAAAGTGAGTAAGGATTTGATGCCCTTATCCATTGATACAAGAGTTCTACTAGTAGAAGAAATAGAACTAAAAATGGAAGAAGTTGTGGTGAAGCTACAATGAAGTGAGGCTACATGATGGGTTGGCTATCTTGAGCCACTACGCCGCTGTTGCACAGCCCCCCCTTTCTAGATCGCAACTTGCAAACCTTCCTTGATGTTGAGGTTTGAGACTAACCGCAAGGAAAGCTTCTTGATCTGGATGATCTTCTTAGATTTTGGATAAAGAATCCCAACCTTCTTTAGTTTTGGTAGGATCACATGTATCCCCAAGGATTACCCTAATGGAACTGGAAGGTTATTCCACAAGGTATTCCTTTGGGATAACTATAGACCTCTTGAAACTGTTCAAGCGCCCTAATGTGAAGCAATCCTCCAAAATGTGCTCCAAGATAATAGGGCAAAAGTTTGGATCATGACTTTTACTACTCCTCAGGCTCAAGTAAATTAGGTTTCTTTAAGAGATTCTTAAAGATTTTTGATTACCTCCCTCTTAAAAGAATAAGGTTTGTTTAACTTATCTAAAAGAGGTGGACCATAGCTACCGGCGAGTATGCATGTCCACTGGTGGTATGGTGGTATGTGGGCCATTATGTGGGAGGCTGCAGGGTGCCTATGGTGGCAAAGGAGGCTGAGGTCATGGTCTCTGGATCTCTATCTAGCTACTTCCCTTATCAACCATTGCTACTTCCGCTTCTTCTCATAGACCTTTGATTTCTAGCAACTTATCTTGAAAAGGTAACTATTTGGCCTCTCTTTGTAGACTAGCTGCCTTATGGAATAGCTTCTCAAATGTCTTGATAGTGAAGTCCTTAAGCATGAAGGCGATCGAGCCATGGATATTCTTAAAAAGAATCTCACTGGAATGTTGTTCAAATAGCTGTGATTCATACTTCATACTCAAGACACATCGAGAATATAATCAACAATGACTCACGGGTGTTGTTGTGCTACAAAGATCACCTACAAGTAACCCTTTTTGAGCTGAAACCTCTTGATGAAGAGTTGCTCTAACTCAGAAATGTATTTTTGAACCATTAAGTTAGCATACCAATCAAAATACGCTAGCTACTAACAGTGAAAAGAAAAGTCGCCACCACGTTGTTAGCCCTCAAATGTGCTATGTTTCCACTGCCATCAAAGCTTTTGAAGGAAAGAGGAATAAAACCCTTGGGATATTAGATAGCATTGAATTTCTCTAGGTAGGGTCTTCCCTTTGGAACTGATGATCCACCCAACGCTTCCTTCACTTGCTGCTCAACCATGGATTTTATGTATTTTTCTTGTATGGAGGTACTTATCACTACCTTCCTATACATGCTAGTGCTACCTTGCTCAATGGGAGGTAGAGTCTTGACTGAGTCCAAGACATGCATTAACTCAGGCTGACTAATGTTGACTGTAGTAGGATGAACTAATGGGGCTTATTTCTTAAGCACTAGAACTACTGCTAACAAGTCCTCTAACTGTCATGCCATCCTATATATGCTCATCCTTCTGCCTCAATTGATGTGAGGTGCTTGCCGCGTGTCTTCGATCAACCTCATCACCTTCCATGGCTTGTTGTTCCTAAGAAGAGATCCTCTAGTGTCACCATGCACTCCGAGTCTCCCAACAAGTCATCTTCATAAGTCGACTTTCTCTTCATCTAACCATCATATCTCCTTCTTTTTCATGAAATAATGTGCTATCTAAAGAATGATCCATCGAGTAAAATAAATATTGACCGGTGTGATCACTATCGCACTAAGAGGCACGGACCTCTATCATGGAGAGTCAATCCTATGTGGATTGTACTCAAGATGAATGACACTGACCGCCACTAGCTATGAGAGGGTAACAATCCTAGGATGTTCCACTATCAGGTGCAATCGGACTATCATCTACATATCCGAATATTGTCACCATCTCCATATCCATGTCAAGTTGGTGAAGGGATGACCAATGCTTCGGGTCACCACTTCCGCACACCAGGTAAGGTCGAGCTGAGAGCTACCACAATGGGTGTGGATGGGGTAGATCCCTCAACCATAGCCGGATCACCAATGGGTGTGCTTCTCCTGATATGGCCTTCATGGCATTTAGATGGAATGAGATGTTGACTGACCGGTGATGGTGGATGAGGGTAGAGTGGTGGGGTGGAGACACCACCGACTCTATGCTGGAGTCCCATGACTAGTCCCAAAGAAGAATATCGCGGGTGCGAAGCAGTGGAAAATCAACAAGAGGCTATGATCGACCAACCTCCATCTCTCTCCCTACTAGTAATATGTGTTGTATCTGCCCTCTCCTAGATATGCTTCTCCATGGGGATGATGGATCAAAGATCAAACTGAGTTCTGACTCAGCGAAGCTCGCCTACCCGCATAAGATAGATGAGGCGCATGACCTCCTACCCTAGAAGCTGGTTGATGCACCATTGGAGGATGATGATCCTCCAACATCCTCTCTCCGAGAGAGAGGATGGAACGGTTTTTGTAACCAAGTGAAGAAGTGATAATGGAGCTCCTATAATGATCGCCGCTCTACCATCTTGCAATCCTGGTGTGGTACGCTTGATCATGCGCTTTTATTCATGTGTGTCCGTAGGATGGGAGAGAGAGCTGACATACTCCGGGGAGGCAATCACTGGGGAGCCTTACCCCAGAGGGTACAGATGAGAGGTGCTAGCTCACCAACAAACATGGGGCAACAAACCGAGCTAACACTATCGCACACGGCACTACTAACTAAGCTTGGGACACCGCTTTCCTCTTCGAGAGACATCGAATCAGGTAGATCAATCGATGATACTTCACCCTCACCACCCTACTATGTAATGAGGGGAGTGCCTCACAGTATCGCTCCCTCAAATCTACCAAAGTGGAATGTGTATGTGGTCCAGAGGGAAGTTGGCTTGGTCCAAAGCCAAATCCATACCATGGGGAAGGTAAAATGAACTTTGTGAATCCATTTCAAAAAACTTAAAAAGACTGAAACTAAACTGTCAACTATCACCGATGAAGAATCTACAATAGAAATGAGTTTATCAATTTTTTTCTTTATAGATTTTGAATTTGAATGATGAACCCACATCAACAACTTGGAAGTGTTAAGTGGGGTTCAAATATTTTGATAAGAATGCTTCCATAGGTTCATGTTTGTTTGAATTTAGATTTTTGATTCTGAGGACCCTTTCCTTTAACAAATTTGGGTATGTTAAAGTAAGGATCAATTGATTTTATTTTGTTTGATTGATTTTGAATTTCACTTAGCAAATTTGATATGCTAAGTGAAGCATGAAAATGTGATTGTTTTTGTGAATTTTGTTTGATTTTTGGAATTCTCACTTAGAAATTTAGGTATGCTAAGTGGAGAACTCAAGTGTGTTTTGTTTGACTTTTGAAATAGGATTCTTAGCAAATTTAAGTATGCTAAGAAAATCCTAAGTGTTTCATTTGTTTGTTGGATTTTTGAAAGAGTAAGATCCTTAGGAAATTTGGTATGCTAAGAAAATCCTAAGTATTTCATTTTTATTTTGATTTGATTGAAAGTGAGACTTTACTTTAGAAAATTTGCTAAAAGATGAAATACCATTTTGTGAAATGGAAATTTTTAACAAATTTAGTATGCTAAATGGTTCCAAATGTGTTCAAAATTTTGATTTGATTTGTTTTTTGAAAATGGAAACTTAGCAAATTTGGTATGCTAAAGAAGTTCCAAAGTGCTGAAAATTTTTGTTTTGAATTTGGAAACTTCACTTAGCAAATTTGAGTATGCTAAATGAAGTTCCAAAATATGTTTTAAAAAATTTGATTTTGATTTGGAGACTTTTAACAAATTTGGTATAAATGAAGAAATGTATTTTGAAAATTTGATTTGAATTTGGAGAATTCACTTAACAAATTTGTGTTAAATGAAGTTCCAAATGTTTGAAACTTTTGATTTTGAATTTGAGACTTCATTTAACAAATTTGGTATGTTAAATGAAGTTCCAAATGTGTTTTGAAAATTTTGATTGATTTAGATAAATTTGGTATGAAAAATGAAGTTCCAAATGTATTTTAAAATTTTGATTTTGATTTGGAGAAGCAAATTTGAGTATGCTAAATGAAGTTCCAAATGTGTTTGAAAATTTTGGTTTTTTTGACTTCACTTAGCAAATTTGAGTATGCTAAATGAAGTTCCAAATGTGTTTAAAATATGATTTGATTTTGATTTTGATTTGGAAACTTCACTTAGCAAATTTGAGCATAAATGAAGTTCCAAATGTGTTTAAAAAAATTTTGATTTTGATTTTGGATTTGAGAATTCACTTAACAAATTTGGGTATGTTAAATGAAGTTCCAAATGTGTTTGAATTTTAAAAATATGATTGTTAAGTTCTAATTTTGAAAGAGGACTTCCATTCAACAAATTTGGGTATGTAAATGGAGATCAATTTTTTGAAATATGAAATTTTATTTTTTGTGTGATTAATGTTTTTGAAAGAGGGAATTCCAACTTAATATATGTGGATATGTTTAAGGGATTTCCAAATGATGTTATTTTAGTTGAATGAAATCTTCATTTAATAAATGAGAATATTAAATGAATATGTTCATATGTTTGAAATTTAATTTTGTTTGAAAATAAAAACTTTCATTCAACAAGTGTATTGAATAGAAGGTTCATGTGCTTTTGAAAAATTTTGATTTTGATTTTTTTTGGGAAGATGATTGTTCATTTTATTTGGAAAATGAAATCTTCATCATGAATTGAAGGAAGATTCATTTATGCTTTTGAAAATTTAATTTTATTTGAAATGAAACTTCATTCAATATGTATGAGTGTAGAAAGGAAAGGTTCATGTGCTTTTGAAAACTTAATTTTTGATTTTGATTTTTGGAAAGATGATTGTTCATATTATTTTTAAAGATGATATCTTCATCAAAGTGAACTAAAAGAAGATGTTCATTTGTGCTTTTGGAAAATAGATTGTTAGTTTTATTCTTGAAAATTCCAACATGTAACAATTATGAAAATTGTTAAATGAGGGTGATAAAATTTTGTGGAAAATTATTTTATTAAGTGCACTTTCAAAAGAGTGATTTTTGAATAGCAAAGTTATTATGGAAAATTTATTTTGTCTTTATTATTTTTAGAATGAACCTTTTCTTATCATAAAAATGATAAGGATGAAGTCTTTAATCCTTTTTATTTTTACCCATTGGAGAACCCAACGGTGGTTTTAAGACCAACAAGGAGTGCGGTCCTAAAACCTAAAGATGTTGTAACTCAACTTAAGAATGAAATAAGCTAAGTGCCAACGAAAAAGAAAGATAGTCGATTCATACCAAAGTACAAACCCTCGATACTCAAAGACAATGATCATTTACCAAAGATGGAGAGAGGAACCATCCTCAAGTCGCTAAAAAATCTATGAAAAATTTTCATAGAGTCATCACCTTCAACTGAAGAAAAGGAAGATAAAAAATTCATCTTAGATGCCAGATCCAGATGTGCTTATGATCCATCATCAATAAATATAGTGTACTCTCAAAGATAAGTCACTACCCTTTAATGGACCTAATCACCTCAATAAGGACTCCTAAGGATGATGGGTCTGCATATGTACTAGAGAGATTCTTCCCTACTTTACATAGAAAAGTAAAGCAGTGTTTATTTTAAATTGAGTTCATTAAGTTCTAGGGGCAAGCCCCCATAGTTAATTACATCTAAGGCGGATCCCTTAGAATACTCGATTAAGGTAAATGATCATTATCTTCAAAGATTTCAATAGGAAAGGACTATCAATCAATTGTTTATTTTGAAGATCAAATGGGATTGATCAAAAGAAAGAGTTATTATCGAAGCCAAAATGGAAGATAAGTAGGAGATGCTCACGATGCTAGAAACCTAAGTGAGAATCTCAAACTATCATATAATTGGGCTTTACATTTTGAAATTGATTTAATTTATTTGAGTTATATTTTTCATTAGAAATTTAGACTTATGATTCCTTAACACAGATTAAGAAAATGCCTAAGAGGTGAGGAATTATGCTTATCCCACAAAGGGAGAAGCAACCTGTAACCTAAATCTAGGGAGGAAAGGGCCAAAGCACAACCTAAATCTAAGGTGAAAAGGGTATTTGGTTTGCCTCCACAAGAGAGACAAACCACCAACCGCTGACTTACAACCGCCTAGGGGTGCCAACTAACTCCTCCTATGATTTTAAATACATGTAAAGTCTTATGCTTATGCAAGATAAGTTAGGTTGTTATTTAGAAAGAGACTAAGTCCTTAAACTCACTCCTAAAGAGACTAGATCATGTAAGGATGCTTCAAATGACCTAAATCTAATGCAATTCAAATTTCATTTTATTTTTATTTTTGGACAATTATTTTGACTCTAATAGGATTCATATGCCTAATGCATGAAAATAAAGTTATTGGCCAAAATTAGAGAAGGAGGTGTTTCCACCATGGCTCTCAAAGGTCAAGCCAAGTTTCTCGGCAAAGGTGGAAGCCCTCCAATCAAGAGTGAAAAAGATAAGATGCATGCATGATATTGTAAAGAAATACTCATCCAACTAAGGGGTTGCTAATTCTTTTATCTTGATTTTAAACCTAAGTTTTAGTGAGGTTATGAGTTATTTTAATTTTAATTGAGTTGTTAAGTTTGGTAAAAGATTTATTTTTCTAAAGAGCCTAATCCACATCCAGCCATACATAAAGCAAGGAAGAAACTAGGAAAATATGCCACTTAATGCAAATCTAAACAAATCATCAATCAATTTATAAAGCTAATCAAAAAAATAAAAGGTTGTGGTCGCACCACACAAACTCAAAATAAAATTAAAGCTCACCCTTATACAACTCAAATTACAAATGAATTAAATTATTAAGCAAGGAATTCATTTATGGGGTCTTCAAGCTTCATTCTTCTTTCTTTCTTCTTTTTCTTCTTTTCTTCTCTTGGTTCCTTCTTGATGGAAGGTGGATGCTAAGGTTCACATGGTGCATAAGATAAGATCTTATGACCAAATGTCATCCTAATTCATAACAATCATTCCAAAATCCTAATTTCATAAATTTAAAAAAAGAAAATTAATGGAAATCTAACTAACACACAAAAAATATAGATTAAAAATAAAACCAAAATCCAAGCATGTATATTGGACTTATCACCCCACACATGGGTGACTAAGTCCACCGCCTATGGATTATTTAGGTATAAAGCACTGCAAGCAAAAGCATTTATATTTTTATTTATGATATCCCTAAGCACAATCCCCTGAAAAATAAATTAGACTAAGAGCATCCTACCATTCATTCTATGAGCATACATCTAACATCTAAAAACATATATCACAAAACAAAACAAACATCAAACCATGCACCCTAACCTAAAGCTAAAGTGGTGACTTAAGCTAATGTGTGTGCTTTGAAGGTTTGTGTGGTATGCTTAGCTATGGCTTTAGTTAATTTTCTAAGTGAAGCATGTTCAACTTAGGAGGGTTTCATTTAAGTTGTTTAATTTATTTGGGTTGATTTTATTTCATGTTTTGATTAGGTTCAAGTGAATCCTACAATTACTAAGTTAGAAAAGAGAAAGAGAACTTCTTTCCTTCCTCTAAGTAATTTCTAAAGTAGATTCACATTTTAGTTTTGTTAGTGAATGTTTTGATTAAGTCTTTAATTAATCCTAAGTTTAGATAACTCTAAACAAACCTATTCAAAAGAAAGGCATTTTAAGATTAAATAAAATGAACCAAATTCACAAAACACATCACTTCATTTCTTTCCCAACATGTATAACATGCATATGAATAACCTAAGCATATCTATACACACAAATGAGAATATTAACACACTTTATGATGCATGCTAAGTAATTCATTTAAGAAAATTTGAAGTTTAAGATGCATGATTTTCATTAAGTATTTTCTTATCCAATTTTCACATACACATGAAAGTAAGAAAGGCATAAGTGAGTACAGCACATAACTGGTGTAAGTAAGACCTACTTAGGGCTACTTAAAATCTTGCAACCTCGAGGTTGTCCAGACTAATATACCACTTTTCTTAAATACGAATATGTGTACAAAAGAAATAAACTAGAAAAAAAATAAAGCAAAAGTTGTATTAGTTGATTCATTTTATTTATGCAATTTATGTATGCAAGTACAGGTAACCCTTCTTAGGTGATAGCATAGGAATGAATAGGATATGGAATTAGGTATGTGTTAGGTTCTTTTCAAATGAACCATACATCTCACCAAATTCCTATTCAAAGCTATACTAACATAAAAGAGAAGGGAAATGTATACTGAGTACACCTTTATATTCTTTCACATGCAAACATATAATTGAAATATATGTAGCACACATTCAGATTTGATAATTAATTTATATGTTTTGAAAATAATCTGAATTTAGTAGTGATAATAGCCACTCATTAGCCAACACAAGCAAATTTGACATAAAGTTAACAATTTCATTTTAAATTTGATTTTTTTTTTTTTGAAAAATTTGGATGCATGAAACCACATGACATACAAATTTAACATGTTGGGAAAAAATCAAAGCAATGCAAACATGTAAACACATTCACTTTAATTAAATCCTAAAGACATTCTTATGAAATAAGAAAGTTAAAATAAATCAAAGTGAATTCAATGTGATTTTGTTTGATTTTGAAGTTTGATTTAATTTTAAAATGTGAGTTGAGTTTGTTGTTCCTAACCCATTCCCACATGTGTTTGATATTTTTGTTTAATTTTTAGATAATTACATTCATTTTAATATATTAATTAGGTTAAGGTATGAATTAAATAAGTTAATTAACCACACACCAATTATTTAACCAAGTAATTATGAGCCAATGAGATGACTAAAAACTCACAAGAATTTAAATTTGCAATGCACCTAAGAAGAAAAGGCCTAATGCAATTTGGCTCATGATTAATGGCTAATTAAGCTAAGGGGTTTAACTTAAGTGATTTCAAAAGACCCCTTCACATATATGAATTGGGTTTTGATTTTCTTAATTGAGCTTAGGCTCTTAAACACCTAAGCGTTTACCCAAAGTAGATTAATTAAGTCAAGAAGTTTTTAGAATATTTGGAAATTAATTAAGGGGATAAATAATGAATTAACCCTTAATTAAGAGAGGGTTAAGGAAAGAAAAAGGGGTTTAGGGAAATGCCCCAAAAATTATTCCTAATTCCTCCAGGATCTAACCTTAATCAACCTTAATAATGGATTAAAACACTAATCAAACCTAATTATCCTTAATTACAAGGAGTAATTGAACATTTTGCAATTCCCAATTAAGCAAATAAATCTCAAAAAAATAAGGGAGGTAGAGGTCATCCCCTAAAACATACCCAAGAAGTTTGGGATTAATCAAAAGTTTAATTAAGAGATAATTAGCAAAATAAGATTTCCAAAAATACCCAAAATTGGAGAAAAGGATAATTAAAACCATTGAAATTATTTTAAAATATTCTAGGTTGAATTATCTTTCCAGAATTTACATCATATTTTCAATTTTAGAAGAGATATAAATTTTGAAGATCAAGAGATTAAAATTAAATTAACTAATCTATCCTCACGACACATGTGGTGGCATGCATGGCATGTCACGCTAGAGCTACCCACTAAATGTCGCATGGTGGTGGGGTTTGATCCCTATGATTAAGGATCAATGGGGATCATCCCAGCTTTTAAAGGGATAATATTTCTAAAATGAGATTAATCATGGTCACCATCCAAAATGCATGGATGACCAAGATCACTAGTTCTTCCCTTAGCTCAACATAGAGCCATCCAAGATCTAGGAAGATCCGAAGCTCGATTGAGCATATTAAATGAACACACACCATCTAAAGCTAAAGCCCATCCAATGGATTTCTCCCATGAAAATTTCTTTTACAAAAGACCAACACCTGCTAATAAGGTCAAAATTCCATACCTCATGTCATCATCCGCCATCGAGGTAGCTATCTAGTGGAGATGAAGCCCTTGAAAGTTTCAAGCCTGGGATTGAGTGGATACCAACACCACTTGATCTCCTTTGCTGATCCAATCAGACTCTTCTACTTTGGGAACTGAAGAGCAGCACTCGCTTGATCCTCAGGGAGTGTGCAAGAGGAATTGAATGGATTTGAGTGTAAAGAAGTTGAAGTGAGCTCCCTATTTTCTAAGGAAGAAAATCGAGAAATGCATTTTAAATCCCTCTAAGCTTAGATGGCTCATCTTTCAACACTCACTTCAATCGAATGGGAATGATGATTTATTGAATTAGGGGAGTATATCTCCCTATGGCAATCGAGATCGAATGCCATTTTACCACATTGGAAGGGGTTTTGATCTATTTATTTACACATGGTCGGTTTGAGGTCTTGAGTTGATTGCTAACCTCCCATGTGCATCAAATTGGGTGGAGGGAGGATTTAGAATTGGCCAATTTGAACCATGGGGTCAGTTTTTGGCCTTGGGTCCATTTAGGCTGACCTAAACTCATTGGGTTGGGTGTACCACTCTCCATTAAGTCCACTTGAGCTATTAGGAAAGTATGAAGTTGATATGAAGAGGGCATGACCAAATTACCCATGGATTATGCCAAAATTTGTTCTATGGTCTAGTGGAATTCATTTCTGATTTTTCAATTTGGATATGTTATGTATGAAACTAGGTTTGGCCAAGTTTCATGAAATTTGGAATTCATTTGATAAGGTTTGGCTCATGTTGACCCATTTAGGTCAAAATGGGTCAACTTGTGTCAGGTTGACCAATTGGTTAAATTAGGTCAATCCAAGAGTTGGGTTAAGTTCATATGACCGTTTGAAATGTTTTGATGGCTTTGATTTGATTTGATTTGGATTAGTTTTGATTTTGGCTCATATGACTTCATTTAGGTCAAATGGGTCAAGTTGACCTATTTGACCCATTTGACCTATTTGGGCTAGATCTGGGTAGGTTTAGGTTTGGTAGTCATATGGATTGGATTTGTTTCCAATTTTGATTAAGTTCAATTTGGCTCAACATGACCCCTTTAGTCAAGTTAGTCTAAGGTCAATTGGGCTAGGTTAGGTCTTGGCCAATTGAGGCTTTGGTCAAGTTCAACAAGTGATTTGGAATGAACTTGACCCATTGGTTTCAATCAATTTGGCTTAGATCAAGTTTTGACACATTTTGACTTTTAGGTCAAGTTGGGTCAACTTGAGTCAAGTGGCCAATTGGGCTAAGTTAGGCTCAAATGTTGACTTGGTCAAGTTCAAACATAGGTCATGAATTAACTTAGATCATTGGTTTCAATCAATTTGGCCTATGGTGTATTTTGGCTATGTTAGGTTTCATTTTGGGCTAAGAGTTGACTTGGTCAACTCTTAGGTTTGATATGGTTTGACCCAATTTGATTTATTGATCATCCCATGATGATTGTTGATCATGATGAGAGATAGAGAGTTCAATCCAAATTTGGTTAGGATTTGGCTCATAGGGTTTTAGGTCACTTTAGGTCAAGTGAGCCTAAGTCAAATGGTTTAGTCAAAGCTTGATTTGAGTTTGATTGAACTTGTATGGACTTATGATTGAAATATAAATCCATTTGCAAGTGGTTTGAAGTCAAATGGGTTTTTGATTCATTTGATAATTTCATATTCAAAGGAGGAATATGAAAGGATTTAGGGTTTGATTTTTGAATTGATTTTCGATTTGGTGATTGGAGTTTAGATTTATAGATGGATTCATGATTATAGGGTTGATTGAATCATGAAGAAAAATTAAGAGTTTGGCTTGATTTGAAATTTATTTGGCTAAGTTCAAGATTTTGACTTCAAAGGCTTAGGTTAGATGGATTTGAGTTATTTAGTTTTGATTGTTTGAATTTATATTTCATTTATATATGTGAATATAAATGAGAATATAAATGATCATAAAATTTCAAGGATTTGAAATGATTTGATCATGATTTAGGCTAAGAAAAAGAAAATTCAAAGGGCTTGATTGAATAAATTGATTTAAATTTAATATAAAATAAATGAATAGTGAAATGGGTATTTTAGAAAAGATTGATTCTAAGTGAAAATTGTAAATGGACTCATTAATGTTGATTTAATAAAAATTTTATTTTCTAATTGATGATTTAAAGTAAAAAATGAGACTATCTAGGATAAATTTAAAAAAATAAAAAAATTTTACAAATGAAGGATCCTAAAACAATTTTTGAAAGTTACCTTAATGGGATGATTTTAAAGATGGTGACTCGAGAAAATTTATTGAGTGAGGGAAGATTTGAATGAGTTGATCTTTATTCATGTCAAAATGAAGTTTCCTAATGATCAATCACCAAAAAATCCATTAGTTTGAAGAGTTTCTAAAATCAATGATGATAAATGGCTTTGGGAGCTCTAGAGAAGAATGAGAGGAATGGGAAATGCTTTAGTTTGTGCCTTGGAATGAAAAGTGAATTAAAATCCCACTTTACTTTGAATTTTTGGCTCCAAACTCATGTCATTTAGCTTGGGGTATTTGAAAATGAAAGAGAATCATAGAGGCTCACTTTGGCTGGGCATGGTGATGCCATGAAGGAAAAATGGGTGTCCTAGCAGGAGAGTCCTCATGCCAAGTGTCCCAATGGGAGAGGTGAGATTTCACCTCATGAGTCAGGCTTAACCACTCTTGGGAAAAAAATCAGTATTTTGGTGCCTAGTGGACCAAATGGATGAGTGCCAAGTAAGGAAGAGAAATGACCACTGGAAAGTGTCTTTTCTCATGGGATGCCCTTCACCCAAGGTCAAAGTGGTCATTTAGCATTGAATTTGATTTGAGCAAATTTGAAATGAGTTAAAAGTAAGTTGGACCAAATTCCATGTCATTTGAAGTTCATTTATTTTAATTTGGGTTAATTTGACCCATTTGGGTCAAATTAGGTCAAACCAAGAGTTAGTCAAGTTCAAATGACTATTTGAGTATATGTTCAATTAGTTTCATAATTTGATTTAATTTGGATTTAATTTGATTTTGGCCAATTTGATCCTTTAGGTCAATTTCTAAGTTGAAAACCCAATTGACCAAATTGGCTGAATCATGGCTTGGTTTGGTTTTGGTTTTATCATTTGAAATATTGTAGGCTTTGGTTCAATTAATTTTGGTTTGGTTTAATTTCAAGTTGATTTGACTTTGAGTCAAGAAGTTCATGGTCAATTGGGCTAGTTGTCTATACAATTGGTCAAATTGGGCTTAATTGAGGCTTTTTCAAGTTCAATAATCAATTTAGAGTGAACTTGAGCCATTTATTGCACCAATTTTGTTTAGTCACAATTTGGCTATTTGTTCAGAGGGTTAAAGGTTGACTTGGACAAGCTTTTGACTTGGTTGAAATTCATTAAAATGATTAACTATGATGATCGACAAACATGAAAAAATTTGGATAGCTAAGATGATTTGGATTGAATTATTTGGTTCATGTTGGTCAAATACCTGATCAAGTGAGCCAAGGATTTAGTTTGTTTTAGGCTTGATTCAAGTTGGTCAAATCACATATGAATTATGATTGAAATATAAATCCATTTACAAGAGATTTGAAGTCAATTGGTTTGATTCATATGATAATTCAGTCAAAAGGGTAATGTTTTTGACTCATTGATTTTGATTTCAGATTGAAGTTTGTATTTATATTTGGATTCATGATTGAAGGATTGATTAAATCAAAAGAAAATCAAGGTTTGGCTTTATTTGAGTTTGACACTAATTTAAGAATTTGACTGAGGCTTAGAATTTTGGAATTGAGTTAAGTTTTGAATTTTTGATATTTAATTTATAATTCATTTATATTGAATATAAAGATAATAAAATGGATGAGATTGAATCAATTGATTTGGATTTGATTTGAGCTAAGTCCAAAAGTTAGAATCAAGAAGAAAATTTTTTTGGAATTTGAATTGAGTTTTGATTCAGATTGATTTGAATTTTATATTTCATTTAACATGAATAAAAGGAATATTTTTGATGAAAATTCCAATTTGAATTGGTTTGATTTGATTTGAGCTATGTCCATAAGATAGAATCAAAGGGCTTAGAAAGTTTTAATTTGAATTTGGATTTCAATCTGGTATAATTATTCAATTGATTCATGATTTGAAAAAATCAATTGAAATGATTCAATTTGATTTAGTCAAGTTGATATGAGTTTAGTTGATTTGAATTTGATTTGAAGGAAGGAAGTGAGAGTTGGTTCAAGCAGGGTAGCCAAATTTTCCTAACAAAGGCATAACCTATTCCTATGGCTAAACCTTTAAGTCCCTAAGGTTTCAAGTGTTCCCAATCACTAGAAATATCTTAAGACAAAGAACTCTGTCTAAGAGGAATCCCATGCCTAGATGGAGATTGTGAACTCATTCTAAAAAATGGGGTCAACAAATCTACTATCCAAGGCAAATGGTCTAAGCATTCAACAACTCATCCATATACAAAGAAGCACTCAACAACAATTTCTAATGAAATGACTAGTTGAAGCCATGGGCATACCACAAATACTGTAACTCCAACCCAATCACCCTTTCTTTCTCCTTAAGTATGTGTTGACCTCATTTTTAGAATGAGCTCTCAACCCCTCCATTTTAGACATAGGACTCCTCTTAGAATTTAAGAGTTCCTTAGGTTTAAGACACATCTAGTTATTAGGTGGACACCCAAATCTAGCCTTAGAAGACTTAGAAGAGTTAGCCATAGGAATAGGTCATGCCTTAGGGGTGTTCGGAAAATTTCCTACCCTTAGCTTAAACCATTCCTGACTTTCCCTCCTTCAAGCCAAACTCCAAATCAATTCTTTTTAACTTTCTCCAAACTCAATTCAATTCCATAATTCAATTACATGATTGAACTCCATGATTGAAATCCGTGATTGAAATCCATGACCAAAATCCATCAAAAATTCCTAAGTCCAAATTTTTCCTAAGTCCTGAACCTTCCCTTAAGGACTTATTCAAAGTTATGATTCAAACTTATTCAAATCGTTGAGAGTTTCTCATAACTCATTTATATTCTCATTTATATTCACATATATAAATGAAATATAAATTCAAACTCATCAAATCAATTCATGAAATTTTCCTTAAATCCTCTAAATTCCCTCTAATGGATTTAACCTAAATCTTGACCGAACATATTTAAACCATTGGGATTTTCTCAAAACTTATTTGCATTCACATTTATATTCTCATATATAAATGAAATATAAATATAAATCAATCAAATCAAACCCACAAATTAAATTCCAAATTTAAAATCCTTGAAATTCTCTTAAATCCTTTAAATTCCCTTTAATGGATTTAACTTAAATCATGATCAAACCATTTCAAAGTCATGGGATTTTCTCAAAACTCATTTATATTCTCATTTATATTCTCATATATAAATGAAATATAAATATAAATCAATCACCAATTCAAAATTAAATTTCAATTAAAATTTCTTTAAATCCTTTAAATTCTCTTTAATGGATTTAACCCAAATCATGATTAAACCATTTCAAATCCTTAAAATTTTCATGATCTATTTATATTCTCATTTATATTCACTATATAAATGAAATATAAATTCAAACAATCAAAACAATTCCAAAAATCAAACTCAAATCAACTCAAAACCAATAAAGCCTTTTCAAGTCAAAATCTTGAACTTAGCAAATCACTTTCAAATCAAGCCAAATCCTTGATTTTCTCTCATGGTTCATTCAACCCTACAATCATGAGCCATATATAAATCCAAACTCAATCAAAACCCACCAAAAAATCAAACCCAAAACCCCTTCATATTCTTCCTTGAATATGAAATTTTCAAATGGATCAAAACTTTGACTTCAAACCACTTGTAAATGGATTTATATTTCAATCATAAGTCCATATACAAGATCAACCAACTTCAAATCAAGCTTTGACCAAGCCATTTGACCCACTTAGGCTCACTTGACCCAAAGTGACCTAAAGTACCTTATGAGCCAACTTTTGATCAAATTGGATTGAACCAAACTCATATACCTCAATCATGATCAACAATCATCAGGATTAATCAATCAAATTGGGTCAAACTGTCAAACCAAGTTGACCAAGTCAACACTTAAATGAAACCTAACATAGCCAAATTCCTCCATAGGCCAAATTGATTGAAACCCAATGATCTAAGTTCACTCATGACTTATGTTTGAACTTGACCAAGCCAACATTTGAGCCTAACCCAGCCCAATTGGCCCACTAAGTTGACCCATTTTGACCTAAAGGTCATGTCAAAACTTGATCTAAGCCAAATTGATTGAAACCAATGGGTCAAGTCCATCCCAAATCACTTGTGAAACTTGACCAAAGCCTCAATTGCCAACTAGACCCAACCCAGCCCAATTGATCTTAGACCCATCATGACCTAAAGGGGTCATGTTGAGCCAAAATTGAACTTAACCCAAAATTGATTGGAAACAAAGATACCAATCCATTCCATATGACTAACCAAAACCTAAACCTACCTCACCTCCTCAAATAGGTCTTAGGTCAACTTGACCCATTTGACCTAAATGAAGTCATATAAGCCAAAACCAAATATATACCAAATTGAATCAAACCAAAGCCACCAAATATTTCAAATGGTCATATGAACTTGACTAACCCTTGGTTTTAATTTGACCTATTGGTCAACTTGACCAAAGTTGACTCATTTTGACCTAAGTGGGTTAACATGAGCCAAACCCTATCAAATGGATTCCAAAGCCAATGAAACTTGGCCAAACCTAGTTTCTCCACATGCCCAATATATTCAAAGTAGAAAATAGCAAAATGACCATCCTACCCCTACACCATAGAACAAATTTTGGTCTAACCCATGGGTAATTTGGTCATACCATCTTCACAATCACTTGAGGTATAAAATTTTTCACTAAACTCAATGTCGTGTGGAGCTTTGTGAAAGAAATTTTCACCACATCAATTTTGACCATTGGATTTGTCGCTCTCTGTCTTTAGATGGTGTGGGTTGAATTTGATATCCATGCTAGATGATCTTCCCTGATCATGGACAATTCTCTGATTAAGAGAACAAGATCATCTCAATCCATCCGCATTTTTAGATGGATGAAGATTATTCACATGTTTAGAAATATATTTACCCCTTTAAAATGCTGGGGAAATTGTCATCTTTGATCGAACGACGAGAATATAAGTGCACCACCGATTGACAACTTAAGTTGTTCCTCAAGCGACGTGCAAGAGCCGACCGCTGCCACGCCAGGAGCTGTGGGATTAGTGGGATTTTAAAATGCTTAATTAATTTTAATTAATCCATGGATCTTCAAAAAATGTATAACTCTTCATAAAAAATTCAAAAAATATGAATAAAAAACCTATTAATAGATAATTTAAAATTTTAAAAAGTTTTGAATAATGATTCTCTAAATTTTTTTATTGAAAGTATTTTGTTTTAATTACTCTTCTTACCTTTGATTAATCCCAAATTCTTGAGTAATTTTAGGGATGACCTTCCCCTAATTTTCTGGGATTTATTGAAGCTTGATTAGAGTAATCATATATTTCCTAATTACCTTCATGTAATTAAGCATAATTAGATGTTTGATTAGTGGTTTACTGATTAGTTGATTAAGGTCAATCCAGTAAGTAGGTTTTTTTTGGGGCATTTCCTAAGCTATTCCCTAAACCCCTCTCTCTTCTCCTCTTAATTAAGGGTTAATTCATTAATTATCCCCAATAATTTTCAAAAAAAGAAAATTAATCTAATTAGATGCTTAGGTGTTTAATAGCCTAAGTTCATTTAAAAAAAATCAAAACCCAATTCACATGTGTGAAAGGGTGTTTGAAAGTACTTGCTAAACCCCTTAGCTTAATTAACTTTAAGAGCCAAATTGCATTAGGCCTTTTCATTATTAGGTAATTTTAAATTCCTTGGTGTTTTATGTCATCTCATTGGCTCATAATTATTTAGTTAATTCTTCTAAAGTGGTGTAGGTAAGGTTAATTAAGTTTAATTAATACCTTAACCTAATCAACACATAAAATGGATCTTTATATAAAAATTAAACAAAAATATAAACACATGTGGAATGGGTTAGAATAGCAAACTCATCTCACCTTTTCAAAATTAAATCAAACTTCAAACTAAACAAAATAATTCACTTTGATTTATTCTAAATTTTCTTATTTTATAAGAATGTCTTTAGATTTAAGTGAAGTGAATTTGTTTACATGTTTCTTTTGGATCTTTCCCAACATGTTAAGTTGTATGCATGTGATTTCATGCATTCATAATTTGAAATTCAAATTTTAAAATGAAATTGTTTACTTTATGTCAAATGCATGTTCTAAAGTAAATATGAATGGCTATTATCACTACTAAATAAAATTATTTTCAAAACATAAATAAATAAAATCAAATCTAAAAGTGTACTTATACTTAATTATAAGTGCATGTGATATGATTATAGTCATGCTTAGTATAGTTTCTTTCTTTCTTGTTAGCATAGTTTTGAATAGAGTTGGTAAGATGTAGGTTCATTTGAAAAGAACCCAACACTTACTTAATTCATATCCTATTCATCCTATGCTATCATTTAAGAAGGGTTACCTATACTTGCATACATAAATTGCAAAAAATAAAATCAACCCATTAAACAACTTTTGCATATTCCTTTTCATTTCATTTCTTTTATATACATGTTTGTATTTAAGAAAGTGATATTAGTCTGACAACCCCAGGTTGTAGTTTAAGATAAGTATCTTGTACCTTACAAGTTAACAATGGCTATACTACTTTATGCCTTTCTTACTTTCATGTATGTATGTGAAAATTTATAAGGAAAACCTTTTCTACTTAAGAAAAATCATGCATATTCAACTTCTAAATTTTCTTAAATGGATTACTTAGCATGCATCATAAAGTGTTAAATTCTCATTTGCATGTATAGATATGCTTAGGGTCCATCCATATGCATGTTATATATGTTGGGAAAGAAATGAAGTAATGTGTGTTATGTGAATTTTGATTCATTTTATTTAATCTTAAAATTTTTCTTTTGAATAGGTTTGTTTAGAGTTTATCTAAACTTAGGATTAAAAGATTTAATCAAAACATTCACCTAAATGAAACTAAAATGTGAATCTACTTTAGAAATTACTTAAGTTAGGAAGGAAAGAGAAGTTCTCTTCTCTTTCCTTTTCTTCATAACTTAGTAATTATAGGTTTCACTTAAACCAAATTAAAATGAAATAAAAAAACCCAAAATACTTAAATAACAAAAATGAAACCCTCCTAAGTTGAACATGTTCTTCACACTTAGAAAATTTAAACCTAAAGCCATAACTAAGCATACCACACAAGCCTTCAAAGCACACATTAGCCTAAGTCACCACTTCTAGCCTTTAGGCATGGTTTGATGTTTGTTTTATTTTGTGATATATGTTTTAGACTGGATGTTAGTGTATGCATGTAGAATGAATGGTAGATCTTAGTAACTATTCTTTATGCAGGGATTCTTAGCTATCATAAATAAAATATAAATGCTTTCCTTGTCATTTTTATACCCCTAAGCATAATCCATAGTGTGGACTTAGTCACCCATGTGTGGGTGATAAGTCCAATATACATGCTTGGGATTTGTGTGGTGTGTTTTAGCTAACCTTTATTTTGGTGTTAGTTAGATTTCCACTTTTCCTTTTCATGTAAAATTTATATAATTAATGATTTTGAATGATTGTTGATAAGATCCTATCTTATTCACCATGTGAAGCCTTTAGCATCTACCATCCAACCATCCAAATAAGGAACCAAGAAGAAGAAAAAAGAAAAGAAAAAGAGAAGAAGAAAGAAGAATAAAGCTTGAAGACCCCATAATAATGAATTCCTTTGCTTAAATTGTAATTTAATTCATTTGTAATCTGTATAAGGGTAGCTCACTACCACATTTGATATTTTGAGTGGTGGTGCACCACAACCATTTATTCTTTTTGATTAGCTTTATAAATTGATTGATGATTTGTTTAGCTTTTGCATTAAGTGGCATGATTTTCTAGTTTCTTTTGCTTTATGTATGGATGGATGGATTAGGCTCTTTAGGAAAAATAAATCTTTTACCCAACTTAACAAATTAAATTAAACAACTCATAACCTCACCTAAAGCTTAGGTTTAAAATCAAGATAAAAGAATTAGCAACCCCTTGGATGAGCATTTTTTTATAATATCATGCACAAATGCATCTTATTTCACTCTTGATTGAGGGCTTCCACCTTGAGAGAACTTGCTTGACCTTTGAGTCATGGTGGAAACTCACCTCCTCCCTTCTCACTGATTTTGGCCAATAATCTTCTTTCTCATGCATTAGTCATAAAATCCTATTATCCTGAGTCAAAATAATTATCCAAAATAAAAATAAAATGAAATTTGAATTGCATTAGATTTAGGTCATTTGAAGCATGTCCCTTTACATGATCTAGTCTCTTTAGGAGTGAGTTTAAGGACTTCTCTTTCTAAATAAATACCTTTATCTTGCATAAGCATAAAGACTTGCCTACATGTATTTAAAATTGTAGGAGGAGTTATACACCGTGCAGAGTCCAAGTCGTGGTTTGTCCTCTCTTGGAGGCAAACCAATTACCCATTTTGCCTTAGATTTGTGGCTTCATCAAGCTCCCTAGATTTAGGTGAGGTTTTTCTCCCTTTGTGGGCCATAAGCATAATTCCTCACCTCTTGCATTTCCTTAATCTTGTGTTAAGAATCTTAAGTCCCAAAATTCTAATGAAAATACAAACTCAAACAAACTAAATCAATTTCTAAAATGTAAAGCCCAACTATAGATAGTTTGAGATGCTCCTAAAGCATCATGGGCATCTCCTACTTTTTTATTTTGGCTAATAACTCCCTCTTTGATCAATCCCATTTGATCTTTAAAACATAAACCAATCATTGATAGTCCTTCCTATTGAAATCTTCAAAGACAACAATGATCATTTACCTTAATCAAGAGTTTTCCTAAGGGATCCGCCCTGGATGTTTAGAGGGGCTTAATGAACGTTTAAAATAAACTCGCTTTACTTTTCCATGTAAAGTGAATCGTACATATGCAACATCTTAGAGTCCTTATTAAGGTGATTGTTCCATTAAAGGGTAGTGACTTCTATCTTTCAATATAGTTATCTTGATGACGTACTCAATCACCAATAAGTACATCTGGATCATGTGGTCTTCCAAAAGATGAATTTCTATAGTTCTTCTTTCTTTTCTCCCACATTTGAAAGGTTTCTAAGAATTTTTCACCACAAATTTTTCTAACTCACTGATGGTTCCTCTCTCTCCATCTTTGGTAAATGATCATTGTCTTTGAGTATCGATAGTGGGTTTGTACTTTGGTATGAATCCAAGACTATCCTTCTTTCTGGCACTTAGCTCATTCTTGAGTTGAAGTTAGCCAACATCTTTAGGTTTTAGACCTCTTTGGTCTTAAAACCCCGCTCCAATGGTGAAAAGATCTAAATAAAAGAAACATCTTAAAGACTCCTCCTTATCATTTTCATGATAAGGAAAGGTTCATCCTAAAATAATAAATCTTCCATAAAACTTTGCTTTTCAAAAGCACCTTTTCAAAATGCACTTAATAAAATATTTTCACAAAATTTCACCCTCATTTAACAATTCATAATTGTTACATGTAGGGATTTTCAAAATAAAAAATAATTTTTCCAAAGCACAAATGAACATCTTCTTTCAATTCACTTTGATGAAGATTTTATTTTCAAAATAAAATGAACAATCATTTTTTCCAAAAATCACAATCAAAATCATAAAATTTTCAAAATGAATCTTTCTATTTCAATACATTCACACTTATTGAATTGAAAGTTCATTTGTAAACAAAATTAAAATTTTCAAAAAAAAAGCATACATGAATACCTTCATTTAATATACTCAAATTTATTAAATGAAGATTTCATTCAACTAAAATAAAATATCATTTAGGAAATCCACTTAAACATATCCCACATATGTTTTAAGTTGAATTCCTCCCTTTCAATAAAAAAAAAAAGAAGCAACAATCACATTTTTATATTTCAAAATAAAATTGATCTCCATTCTACATACTTAAATATGTTGAATGGAGGTCCTCTTTTCAAAACATTAAAATCAACAAATTTTTAAACAACATTTGGAACTTCATTTAACATATCCAAATTTGTTAAGTGAAGTCTCCAAATTCAAAATACAAAAATTTCCTAAACACATTTTGGAACCTCACTTAGCATAATCGAATTTTTTAAGTAAAGTTTCCAAATCCAAAATCAAAATCAACAATCATATTTCAAAAAAAATTTCAAACACATTTTGGAATTTCAATAATCAAATTTGTTTAAGTTTCCAAATCCAAAATCAAAATCAACAATCATATTTCAAAAAATTTCAAACAAACATTTGGAATTTCATTTAGCATAATCAAATTTTCTAAGTTTCCAAATCCAAAATCAAAATCAACAATCATATTTCAAAATTTTCAAAACATTTGAATTTCATTTAGCATAATCAAATTTGATAAGTGAAGTTTCAAATTCAAAATCAAAATCAACAATCATTTCAAAAATTTTAAAATATTTGGAACCTCCCTTTTTAAGTGAAGTCTCCAAATCAAAATCAAAAATTTAAAAAAATTTGAATTTTATTTAGCATAATCAAATTTGCTAAGTGAAGTTTCCAAATTCAAAATCAAAATCAACAATCATATTTCAAAATTTTTTAAACACATTTGGAACCTCACTTAACATACCCAAATTTGTTAAGAGAAATCTCCAAATCCCAAATCTCAAAAAAATTTCAATACACATTTTGGAATTTCATTTAGCATAATCAAATTTGCTAAGTGAAGTTTCCAAATCCAAAATCAAAATCAACAATCATTTACAACATTTGGAATTTCACTTAACATACCATTTAAATAAAAAATTTCAAAATTTTAAATACATTTTGGAATTTCATTTAGCATAATTAAATTTCTAAGTTTTTCAAATCAAAATTTCATCTTTTCAAAACACATTTTGGAACCTCACCTAGACTCAAATTTGTTAAGAAAGTTCCAAATCAAAACAAAATTTTCAAACACCTTAAACTTTCCTTAGCATACCAAATTTGCTAAGGAGAAGTTTCCATTTTCAAAATAAAAAATGAAATCAAAATTTTAACACATTTGGAATTTCATTTAGCATACTAAATTTGCGAAATTTCCATTTAAAAAACCAAGTGGACTTCATCTTTAGCATACCAAATTTGCTAAAGTAATCTCCACTTTCAATCAAAATAAAATAAAAAACACTTAGATTCCCTTAGCATACCAAATTTGCTAAGGATCCTACCCTTTCAAAAATCAAAATATTCCAAACAAATGAAACACTTAGGATTTTCTTAGCATACCTAAATTTGCTAAGATCCTATTTTCAAAAAATTAAACAAACATTTGGGTTCTTCACTATACCTAAATTTGCTAAAGAATTCCAAAATTTTCCAAAAAAACAACAAAACATTCAAAAAGAAATCACTTTTACTTCACTTATCATACCTAAATTTTAAGTAAAATTCCAAAATAATCAAACAAAATAAAATCATTTGACCCTTACTTTAACATACCCAAATTTGTTAAAGGAAAGGGTCCTCATCACAAAAAAAATTCAAAACATCAATGAACCTAAGCATCCTATCTTGAATCCATATTTCAACATACCTAAATTTGTTGAAGTTTGATTCATATTCAAATTCCTTTCAATCAATCTTTTCAAATTCATTTGATCCCCACTTAACACTTCCAAGTTGTTGGATGTGGGTTCAAATTTTCAAAATTTAAAATTCAAAAAAATATATGGAGACAGAAAACTAATATAAGTTCATTGCTCATTGCAGATTCTTTTCATTTAGTGCAATGCAGTTTAGTGTTAATTTGCAGAGTAAAAATTCATTTTTTACTTCCATGGTATGGATCTAGCATCAGACTTCCTCTATACCCACTTGATCCACTTTGCCGTGGATTTGGGGCTAGGATCACTTGAGGGCATTCCCCCACAATCAACAGAAGAAGTGAAGGTAAGTCGTCATCGATAGATTTACCACCATGATGTCTCCTCTGAAGAGGAAAGCTAGTATCATATTCCCAAATTATTCCAAAGAGAGGCATCGGGTTCCAATTCGTCATCCTGAGTTACTGTTGCCCTAGTGCAAGCACCTACCATCTATACCTCCAAGGCTCTAGGTGGTGGCTTGCCTCCCCACATTTGAGTATGGGTCTAGCTCACACTCCTCTCATCCTACTCATACCTAGCAGAGAAATAAGAACCATATGATCAAACGGTTCCACACTCGGATAGCCAGAGAGTTAAAGGTAGCAACTCAATCAGCCATGGATGAGTCTCCCATGATCACTTCACCACTGGTTACAAAAAACCAATTTCATCCTCTCTCTAGATCAGAGGATGATAGAGGATTCATTCATCACCTCCTCCAGTGGTGCACTTACAGCTAGCAGTTTCTAGGAGTAGGAGGTCATACGCCGGCCTCCGATCTATTCTACGCCAGGTAGGCAGAGTATATGGACGCTTAGAGATCAAGACATAGTTTGACCTTCTATCTATTATCCCCCATAATGTAAGAAGGCATATTCATCATGAAAGGGGGAGGCCCATACATCACACATTACGAGAGCAATGGAGGTTTTAACCGCTCTACTTTGGTTGATTTTCCACTCGACGCTACCCACTACCATACTAATAGTATTCTCATGGGACCACCCACCATGGAAGCGCCTAATGAAAGAGGTGTCTCCACCACACCGCCAACCCCTCGTCCATCGCTAGTATAGTTCATCTCATTCCATCTAAGGCCATGAAGGCGACCGGGGAAAATGTACCCCGGTGATCGGTGGCAAGGATCTACTCCTACACCACCCATTGTGGTAGGGACTCTCTCGCTGACCTTCGCCTGTGGTGGTGAGAGGAGTCACCGAGCATCGTGGTCATCCTTCACCAACTCACATACAATGTGGAGATGGTGGTAGTTATCACATATATTCCATATGATAGTTCAGTTGCAGCAGTGGTAGAGGAACATCCTAGGATTGTTGCCCCTCTTATAGCCAATATCAGTCAAGAGTATCATTCATCTAGTGAGTACACAAGATTGACTCCCAAGGAAGCAAGGTTCGGCCTCGAGAATAGATCACATCTACCCAAAATGAAAATGTTAATTGATCCTTATGAGATAGTTGCACACTATTTTAAGGAAGAAGAAGGAGATCTTAGGCATGCCTGGTCGATGAAGAGAGAGTCAACTTTGATCCCAATGAAGATGACTTGATGGGGATCTGGAGTATGCATGGCTAGAAGATCTCTTCGTGGATCAACTAGCCATGGAAGGTGATGAGAGAACAAGAATCATCCCAACACCATTTAAGCTAAAGCAAGGACAAGCAAGAGATTGATAGGATGGCACAAGACAGTGACTTGTGCTAGAGGTGTATCTTTAAACAAGCCTCTTCATCCAAGAATAGAGTCACCGAAGCTAGGTGCATGTCTTAGATCAGTTAAGACTACCTCCGTTGAGCAAGGTAGCACTAGCACGTATAGGAAGGTAGTGGATAGTACCTCCATACAAGAAAAGATCTAAAATCCATGGTTGAGCAACAGTGAAGGAAGCTTTGGCTCAAGCAGGGAGGATCATCGGTTCCAAGGGTAGACCCTACCGAATTGATGCTATCCAAATATCCCAAGGGTTTCATGCCTCCTTCCTTCAAAAGCTTTGATGGTAGTAGAATTTGAGGCATATAGCTCAGGCTGGATTATTACAGCGTGGTGATGCTTTACTCTTTAGACTCTTTGTCGTAGCCTAGGTGTATCACTTGATTGGTATGTTAGCTACAATTTAGTAAAGATATTGTTGAGTTAGAGCAACTCTTCATCAAGAGATTTGTGGAGCTGAAAGGGTTCTTGTAGGTGATCTCATTGTAACATGAGCACTTGAGTCACTTGTTGATTATATTCTTGATGGCGTGAGTATGAAGTGTGTGAAATGCTTGTCGAATAACATGCCATCGAGATTCTCTTGAAGAATATACATGGCCCAGTCGCCTTCATGCTTAAGGGCTTCACTATCAAGACATTTGAGAAGCTAATCAACAAGGTGGCTAGTCTACAAGGAGGCCAAGTTGCTTTTCGATCAGTTTACAAGCAAAAAAAGGTCTAAAGAAAGAGAGATAACGGTTGACAGAGGGAAGCCGAGATCAGGTCATGACCTCGGCCTCCTCTCCTTTGCCCACCACCAGGCGACCCCGGCCTCCACATGGCCCGGCGTACCGCCTCCCACCATGCCAGCATGCATACGCCATGGGTAGCTATGGTCTACTCTATAAGTTAAACAAACCTTATTCTTTTAAGAGGGAGGTAATCGAAAATCTTTAAGAATCTCTTAAAAAAACCTAATTTTAAAACTGCAGAACTGGGAAGTATGCAAAGTCATGATCAAACTTTTGCCTTACCATGCTAGGCCACATTTTGGAGGATTACTTTATATTCAAGGATTAGCTTGAACACAGTTTTAAGACTAGTGTTGTAGTTATCCCAAAGGAATACCTTGTGGAACAACCTTTCAGTTCCATTAGGGTAATCCTTGGGGAAACAAGTGATCTACCAAAACCAAAGAAGGTTGGGACATTTCTTTTCTAAAACCTCTAAGAAAATAATTGAAGATCAAGAAGCTTTCCTTGCGGTGACCAGTCAAACCTCACAAGGAAGGTTTGCAAGTTGCCAAGTCTAGGAAAGTGGGAGCTTAGCGCGTGTCACCAGGATAGCCCTTATCACCCACCAGCGGTGTCAGGCCTTTAGCCATTACTTTGACTACCCATTTTTTCTAGCTCTTCTTCTTCTACTAGTAGAACTCTTGTATCATGGATAAGCATCAAATCCATCACTCCCACTCTACTTGACTTCTTTGCTTTGAAATAATTCTATTGAAGAATAAAGCTAGTTTGAATTACATGTGTCTCTTGATGAGTTGTCTTCTTCTATTCCTAATAATAACTCTTCAAGTATAATTAACTATAACAATTCATCTTCTCTCTTGAGTTAGACTTTTTTAACTTTCAATACTATGGGTTCACCTCTTGAGATAGACTTGAATCATCATTTGAGTCCCATAGGAGAAGTTTGGAGTGATGAGTCTTGGTGAACCTTCCACCACCTTGCCTCGAGATTGCAGTCAACCTCACCAGTGGTAGGTTCTACCTCTAGGCGGCACCTCTAGATAGAGGAAACAAGTCATTGGCGAGATCAGAAGCCCTTCCATTCTCCACCCTTGGATATGCTGTGGAAGACGCAGGTGGATTACAACATCTTTCTCATCTAAAAAAAGTTTATCTAAGCTAAGCATATATGATGCCTTGTTTTATCCAAAGAGATGAGAATCTAAGTCTTTTGACATCGAAGAGGTTCCTTTTGATTCATCATCTTCAAGTCCACTTATGGGACTTAGGAAGATACTTTTAAAATTAATGGAATTACCTTTTACCATGAGATCTTCATAAAGGTTTAGTTCCTCACATTCCAAGCATGAAATCAAAACTATGGAACAATGTGAGAGCATAATCAAAGCAGGACAAGGATTTGGTGAGAGTCGATGACGAATTGCTAGTTGACCAACCATTTGGAGAGTTCTTCTCACATCCCCAACTCTTGAGAATATGTGTTTTAGAAACTTTAAATGATCGGATGATCTCCAAGTTAAGAGGTACCACTAGTTTGAAGGAGATTTATTTAATAATACAAGCTTGAAAATCAACCTCAGATGAAGAAATCCTCGACATACAGTTCATTTGTTGAATGAAGAAAGAATGAGTTAGTTAAAGTGACATAGTTTAAAGGCTGGAGTTATAAAGAAATGCTCAAATTATCTCAGGTGCATCAATGTAGACCTAAGCATATTAAGCTCTAGACAGATTAGAAATGAACGGTCATTTAAGTCAAAAAATTGATATCTTGGTTTCATGAATAAAAATATCGGTTTTAATGTCATCCTAGTTAAGAAGAATAATGGCCAAATTCACATTGTATTTGATTTTGGGACTTAAACAAGGCTAGGATGAGTTTCCTCTTCCTATCTAGAATTAATGGTGGATATTGCCTCATCTCATGCACTCTTCTCTTTCATGGATGGGTCATCTATAACCAAATCAGAGGTCTCAAAGATAAAAAAATACTTTTTTTCCTCAATCTTTTGTTATAGGGTCATGCCTTTTTAAAAATACCTGCGCCATAACTCAGATTTTTAATGAACTCATCCATCATCAGGTTGAGTATTACTTTGATGATCTAGTAGTCAAAAGCTTAGAAAAGAAAGACCATCTCTTTGACTTGAGAGTAGTTTTTAAATTATTTATATAACCTCAAATGAATCCCACAAGTGTGCATTAGAGTAGCTTTAGAAAATTCCTTGGGTTTTGTTGATGAAATAAAATAGATCATGAAAAGATTAAAGCTATCTTAGAAATGTCACCTAAGGTTTAACTCAACTTAGATCCTTTCGGATGGCTAGATCTAAGATGCTTTATCTCAAACCTATGAGATGCTTCATTCTGACATGCCAAAAGCACATGAAGGAGAAAAGTGCTCCTTTTGATCATCCGACTAAGAAGTATCGAGGCTTTTCTTAGCTTTGATCTTTGCATCTGAGCTATGACACTATATGCTCTCTAAGGTGAACGATCTCTTGAACCAATCCACATGTACTCATGACTGGCTTTTTTGGGTTTAAATGGTCCATGATACTCTCACTTTGATCACATTCTGCCCTAAGAAAAGGATGTCCAGATTTCTTAAACTTCCTCGTTCTCTTAGTGATGATCTGCCCGATGAACAAATCATGAACTTAGGGGAGACCGGCAACCACCGATGGGAGATGTATTTTTTTGGTGCTACTTCTTTTCTTAAAAGTGAAGCACGATGTTCTATTCTCCCAAGAAAAGCAGGGATAGGAATAGTTCTTTTAACTCTAAATCGTGATGTGATGAGATTCTCATACTACCTTTCTAACCCCTGCACCAATAATGAAACTGAGTATGAGGCTTTCATTTTGATGAGTTAATCATCCTATCGTGTTAAAACATCAACATCTTTGGGATTCTCGGTTGGTCATCAACAGATTGTCAAATCTAGTCTCAGCAAACATCATTACTATGAGTATACCATGATGCTATTGGCCTTAAGTAACCATCTGGGTTCCCCAGAACATAATAGCAGATGCCAGCCAAAGAAGTTTGGCATGTGAGTCCATTTCAATAAGGTCCAAAATTTACAGTCATCCTTTATTGATTGAACTCATCAAGAGAATTTCTCTTGAAGGGGGGTGTCATTGCCAAAATGGACAAGGAAGATTGAGGCAATGTTCATAGATGAGCAGAAAAAATTACCTCAGAGAAATCACAAATCGGTGAACAAGAGCTCTTTCTTATGCTCTTGTTGATGCACCATCATCCTTTGACCAAATGTTGTTATTTGTTTGGACAAAATGAAATGTGACATTAGGCAGATTCAGTTATGTGGAGCTCATCAAGATGAGATGAAGAAGAGCAAGACTTGGATACTCTTGGCCTTATGATCACTGATTCTGATACATAGCCATCATGAGCATATGGGTGGCTCCAGTAACCATTCTACACCTATTGGCTTCATGGCCATTTGAGTGTTGTACACCACATTATAGGTCAGATCGATCCTCCTTCTTCCAAGAACATTCATCTTAGCTATCACCGAGTACTTTTCAGTGGGGCGGAAGCCATCCCACTTAGAGGCCCACTTCACCATGTGCTTCAAATTTTCAAGAACCATATCTTATAGGTTTTGGGGTGAATTATATCGATAATGTACGCATTCAAAAGCATGAAGATCAATGCTTTGCCAATACAGATAGAGTAGAGATACTCCACTATCTACTACTCTAGATCTAATGGTTTAGCAGAAGCATTCAACAAAACTCTCATCCATATACTAAAGAAGACTCTTGATGACAACAAATGATAGTGGATGAGTAGTTGGTTGAAATCTTATGGGCCTATCGCACCATATACCAAACTCCAACTCAGTCTACCCCATTTTCCTTAGTGTATGGGTTTGATTCTTCCTTAAGTTCAACTCCATCACTAAGATAGCATTGGGTAACAAGATCACTACAGAGAGAATGAAAAGTTGTGATTAGAGAGCTCAAAGGTTTGGAGGAGAGTCACTACAGTGCCAGAACCTCGAGTTGTAAGGCCAAAATGATTCAAGCTCACAACAAGTTTGGTCACCTAGGTCTTTTTTGAGGAGAACTTGTGTTAGTCTAAGGAGACCAATGTTGCCAAAGATGGGAGGAAAGTTTGAACCCACTTGGGAAGGCCCTATATGTCATAGAAGGCCTACCAAGGAGGATCTTATCGACTTATTGATAAGGGAACACGATGCTTCCAATTAATGGGCTCTATCTAAAGAAATATTACCCATGAAACAAAACTTGTTTAAAAACAATCATTAATGAAAAGAACAAAATCTAATTCCATTCATCAAATCTTCTCTTCTTTCAAAGTGTTGTTTGCTTGTCTTGTGAATCCTTGGCGTGTTAGGTGTAAGAGTCCCAGTGGCATTATCCTCTTTCACAACACAAACACAACTCGATGCTTTTAGAATAGGTGTAAGAAGAGATCATCCTATTTTTTTGATTATAACTAAGTTAGGTGTGAGAGAACCCAAGAGGCATCCTTTCTTAGTGAGGAATTCTTGTTGCCATCCGTGGCATCATTTTTAATTTCCCAACGTGTTTTAAGGTAGGTGTAAGGGTCCCCCAGAGGCATCCTATTCCTTTTGACACATGCACAAAACAAACACAAATCTTTGTCTCATTTTTGATGTGGGAGCAAGCTCACTCATTAGCTGCTCTAGGTTGAGTCTACATGCTATCTTACTAGTATGTCACCCCAGTGGTCATTTATTAGAGAATGTGAGTCCCCGAGCTTTCTTCCTAACTTGATCATTGCAAACCAATGAGCATCTTGTTAGTATGGTAGTCTTCACTACCCAGCTAGTAAGCTACCTCATATTGACTTTATTTACGAAGATGTGAGTCCCCGTGCTTTCTTCTTGAACTAGCCATCATGTTCTAACTAGCTTGAGTATGTTTGAGGTTTAGGATAAGTCCCCTTGAGGCTCCTCTCCTCTTGACTGCTTTTGAGTTGAAATAAGTCCCCAGTGGCATTCACTTAGTAGTTGCCTTTGGTGGATACAATGTCAAGAGACTATCCAGCAGTTTCACTATAAGAAGATGTGAGTCCCGAGCTTTCTTCTAGCTGATTGTTTACCAACAGCACCTTAGGTTGGTTGATGTTCATATGCGATATGACTCACCCTGAGTACACCACTCTTGATGATATGAGTCCCTGCTTTCTCCTTGAGTTGGACATGAATACCTATGGATGTAGCCATGTCATCTTCTCGGTGTTGGATTAAGCCCCTTAGCCCCATCACATGGCACTATTTGGATCAAGTCCTTTTGACCCCATTTAGACACTACCGGGTTACTTTTGGATTGGATAGCTCCCTTTAGTAGCACTTGGTTGGAAATTTATTTGAGCGGTGCATTCTCCTTGGTTCAATAAATCTGAGATGGTCTAGGGATATAAGCTCCTTCGGTTTGATCCCTAAATAGGGTCCGCATAAACAAATAACTAAAATAAATAAATAAACAAATAAAATTATTTTGATTGTGGATAAGGAATTCAAGTCCCCAAAGAGCCCCTTCTCTCAAGCAGCATCTATCTTTAGGCGTAAATCCCTATAGAATTGCTAACTACAGTTGAGATAAATCCCAGGGTTACTCACCTAATGCCTTAGGTGGGTTCAATCTATTTTGCCATAATGTTACCTCGGTCATCATTCTTTGAAAGATATAAGACTATGATGCATTCTTTCTAGCATGATGTATAAAACCGACGGCGCCCAGGTGGGTTTGATTTGTTGCCCAAAGCAATTGATCGCCCCAGTGGTCTTTTCTAGTGGAAGATGTGAGTCCCCAAGCTTTCTTCCCTTTAATTGATCATTGCAAACTGAAAGGCACTCCTTTGGTGGATAGTTCTCCCATCGATCGGGAAGCTATTTCCATTATTTCAGTGAATCTGGATAGGTCTAGGCTTCTATAAGCTCCTCATCGATATGATTCATCAAAAACTGATGGAATCCATCAAAACAAAATTAAAAAAATAAAAATAATCTTTAACTATCTTTGCATTGATTTAAGTCTCCTAGTGGCATTCACTCAATAGTCAGCCCTAGGTCAGGTTTGATTTGTTGCCCAAAGCAGCCGATCACCCTAGTGGTTCCTTATTTCTAGAAGATGTGAGTCTCCATGCTTTCTTCTTAAGACTTTACCATTGCAAATAGAAAGGAATCCCTTTGGTTGGATAGTCCTACTTTGTGGTTGGTAGACTACTCCCTTTGTTTCGGTAAATCTGAGTTAGGTCTAGGCTTCCATGGCCCCTACTTAGTGCAGTTCATCAAGAACCTATGGGATCCATCATAATCAAAATAAACAAATTTTAAAAATGAAATCAATCTTGACTATCTTTGAGCCGATCTAAGTCCCCCAGTGGCATTCACTCAATAGTAAGGTTGGGTTCAATCTATTGCCTAATGCCAATAGATTACAACTTCTTACTTGGAGGATGTAAGTCTACTATACTTTCTTCCTAGCATGGTTGTTGCATACCAAAATGCATCCCTTTGGTTTGTTAGTCCTACTATATATTTAGTAAACAATCCCTTTGGATTGGCAAATTTGAGTTAGGTCTTAGCCTCTGTGGCTTCTATTCAGTACAACACATTGCAAATCAAAAGGGTTCATTCTAAAATTCAAGCCTAATGAAAAGTGAAACAAATTCAACCCTCTTCCCTAGTGGAACAAATCAAATCTTTTTCTCCTCAGTGAGAATCAAACCAAACCTTTCATTTCCTTGTAGATGACTTGAACTTACTTCCCTAGTGGAAGGTTCGGACACTATCCCTTAGTGGATTTCTTCTCATTCTCTAATGTCTTGGACATAAGTGGATCCACATTGCACTAAGCTCTAGATCCTTTCTTTTTCTTGGGTTAAGGATAGATTGTTTCTATTAGTGCTTGAGATCTCTCAGTGTTGTTGATCATTTCGGTCAACACTAATACGTGCGGTGTTCCTTATCAGTCACACTACATCTATTGGGCACCCTTTGCTGACATCATTTTTAGATTGAGCTCTCAACCCCTCCATCTTAGACATAGGACTCCTCTTAGACTTTAAGAGTTCCTTAGTCTTAAGACACATCTAGTGATTGGGTCGACACTCAAACCTACCCCTAGACTTAGAAGAGTTAGCCATAGGAATAGGTCATGCTTTAGGGGTGTTAGGAAAATTTTCTACCCTTAGCTTAAACCATTCCTCACTTTCCCTCCTTCAAGTCAAACTCCAATCTTTTTTATTTTCTCCAAACTTAATTCAATTCTATAATTCAATTCCATGATTGAACTCCATGACTAAAATACTTGATAGAAAACCATGATTGAAATCTATGATTGAAACTCATGACCAAAATCCATCAAAAATTCCTAAGTCCAAATTTTGCCAAAGTCCTTAACCTTCCCTTAAGGACTTATTCAAAGTTATGATTCAAACTTATTCAAATCTTTGAGAGTTTCTCATAACTCATTTATATTCACATATATAAATGAAAAATAAATTCAAATCCATCAAATCAAATTCAAAATTCAAAATAAATTCATAAAATTTTTCTTAAATCCTCTAAATTCCCTCAAATGGATTTAACCTAAATCTTGATCAAACCTATTCAGACCCTTGGGATTTTCTCAAAACATATTTATATTCTCATTGATAATCTCATATATAAATAAAATATAAATATAAATCAATCAAATCAAACCCACAAATTAAATTCCAAATTTAAAATCCTTGAAATTCTTCCTTAAATTCCCTTTAATGGATTTAACCTAAATCATGATCAAACCATTTCAAACTCATGATTTTCTCAAAACTTATTTATATCCTTATTTATATTCATATATGAAATATAAATATAAATCAATCAAATCCAATTCAAAAATTAATTTTTAATTTAAAATTTTCTTTAAATCCTTTAAATTCCCTTTAATGGATTTAACCCAAATCATGATTAAATCATTTCAAATCCTTGAAATTTTCTCATGATCCATTTATATTCTCATTTATATTCACATATATAAATGAAATATAAATTCAAACAACCAAAATCAATTCCAAAAATCAAACTCAAATCAACTCAAATTCCAATCTAAGCCTTTCAAGTCAAAATTTTGAACTTAGTCAAATCACATTCAAATCAAGCTCTTGATTTTCTCTCATGATTCAATCAACCCTACAATCATGAGCTCATATATAAATCCAAACTTCAAAACCAATAAAAAAATCAAACCCAAAACCCTTCATATTCTTCCTTTGAATATGAAATTTTCAAATGGATCAAACCATTTGACTTCAAACCACTTGTAAATGGATTTATATTTCAATCATAAGTCCATATACAAGATCAACCAACTTCAAATCAAGCTTTGACCAAGCCATTTGACCCACTTAGGCTCACTTGACCCAAAGTGACCTAAAGTACTCTTATGAGCCAACTTTTGATCCTAACCAAATTGGATTGAACCAAACTCATATACACCTCTCATCATGATCAACAATCATCATGGGATGATCAACCAATCAAATTGGGTCAAACCAAGTCAAGCCTAAGGGTTGATAAGTCAACACTTAACCTAAAATGAAGATTTACATAGCCAAATTCCACCATAGGCCAAATTGATTGAAACCATTGATCTAAGTTCACTCATGACTTGTTTGAACTTGACCAAGCCAACATTTGAGCAAACCTAACAATTGGCCCACTTGACAGTTGACCCATTTTTTTACCTAAAGGGTCAAAATGTGTCAAAACTTGATCTAAGCCAAATTGGTTGAAACCAATGGGAAAGTCCATCCCAAATCACTTGTGGAACTTGACCAAAGCCTCAATTGGCCAACTAGACCCAACCTAGCCCAATTGACCTTAGACCCAACATGACCTAAATGGGTCATGTTGAGCCAAAATTGAACTTAACCCAAATTGATTGGAAATAAAGATACCAATCCATTCTATATGAATAAAAAAACCTAAACCTACCCTTGACCTACCTCAAATAGGTCAAATGGCCCAAATAGGTCAACTTGACCCATTTGACCTAAAAGAAGTCATATGAGCCAAAACCAAATATATACTAAATTGAATCAAGCCAAAGCCACCAAAACATTTCAAATGGTCATATGAACTTGACCCAACCCTTAGTTTGACCAAATTTGACCTATTGGTCAACAAGTTGACCCATTTTATATGACTAACAAAACAAATGACCCCAAATGGTCAAATGGGGTCAACTTGACCCATTTGACCTAAAAGAAGTCATATGAGCCAAACCAAATATATCTAAATTATCAAGCCAAAGCCCAAAACATTTCAAATGGTCATATGAAAAACCTTAGTTTGACCAAATTTGACCTATGGTCAACTTGACCCATTTTGACCAAATGGGTCAACATGAGCAAACCCTCAAATGGATTCCAAATCCAATGAAACTTGGCCAAACTTAGTTTCTCCACATACCCAACATATCCAAAGTGGAAAATAGCAAAATAACCATCTTTGGCCATAGAATAAATTTTGGCTAACCCATGGGTAATTTGGTCATACCCTCTTCACAATCACTTGAGGATTTTCTAAAAGTTCAAGGAGACTTAGTGATGAGTGGTGCACCAATGATGGTTTGGGTCCATTTATAGACTAAACCATCCCCTCAAAATTGAATTTTCAAACTCCCTCTTAAGCTCAAATTAAGGCACATGGGAGGTTGGAAATCCACTCCTTAGATCAAACTTATCATGTGCACACTCAAAATAGATCAAACAGCCCTCTCAATCTCATCAATTGGATCAAAATGGCAAGAGTATTGTCGGTCGTCCAATCCTTCAAGGTGGAGATCTAATCCCCCTAATTCAATTCAAAAATTGCTTGCCCTCTGTCGATTGAAGCTAAGAAACCCAGAGCAATCATCAGAGAGCACTCCCAAGCTTCTTAGAGAGGATTAGAATTCATTTCTTAGTTTTTTGGTGCAAAATAGAGCTCGATCATTAATTTCTTCCTACTTGATTTCCTCCCAATTCTTTTGCACTCATCTAGGAGCTAAGTTGAGTGCAAGCTTCTATTGGAGTTCCCGCAAGGAAGAGCCAATTGGATCAAAGGCAGCTCAGCAAGGAGTTGGTCCATACATTGATCCACTCATCTCAAGTGCTCTAAACTTCAAGGCTTCAGCGAAGCTTCTCCAAGGGAATTGAGCATCGTTGATCACCTCTGGTGAGGTATGAAATTTTTTGATCACTAAACTCAATGTGATGTGGAGCTTTGTGAAAGAAATTTTCACCTCATCGAATTTTTACCGTTGGATTTTCCACTCTCTATCTTTAGATGGTGTGGGTTGAATTTGGTATGATTCCATGCTAGATCTAGCTTGGATCTTCCCCTTGATCATGGACGATCTCTGTTGATCAAGGGGAAGAACTAGATCATCTCAGCAATCCATCCGCTCATTTTAGATGAACGGTTGAGATTATTCAGCATGTTTAGAAATCTATTTACCATTTTTAAAATGCGATGGAATCCTTAGCCGTCCAATCTTTGATCGAATGGTAGAGAATATAACTGCATGCACCTCCGCTGCCACCTGTGACATTACAACTTAAGTTGTCCCCTCACAGCGTGATGCGTGTAAAGCATGTTAGCGTCGCCATGCGTCGCTGGAGGGATTATTATTTAAAATGCTTAATTAATTTCTAATTAATCCATGGATCTTCAAAAAAACATAACTCTTCATGAAAAATTTAGAAAAATATGAAATAAAAACCTATGGATAGATAATTAAACCTAGAATATTTTAAAATTAATTATGATGAGTTTTGAACTATGATTTTCTCTGAATTTGAGTTTTATTGGAAAGTGTAATTTTCTATTTACTCTTTGATTAGGCCTCTGATTTTCCAAATTTTTTGGGTAAGTTTTAGGGGATAACTTCTGCCTCCCCAAATTTTCTTGGTATTTATTGAAGGCTTGATTAGAGTAATTGTATATGATTTCTTTAATTACCCTTCTCATGTAATTAAGCATAATTAGGGTATCATTAGTAGTTTTATCCTATGATTAGGGTTGATTAAGGTCAAATCTAGTAAGTAGAAGGTTTATAGAATAATTTTGGGGCATTTCCCCTAAGCTATTCTTTAAATCCCCTCTTCTCTCCTTAATCTCCTCTTACTTAAGGGTTACTTTGTTAATTTTTGCCTTAATGAATTTCTAAAATTCTAAAAGTTTCAAAACTTAATCTACCTTGGGTGATACTTGGTGTTTAATAGCCTAAGTTCAATTAAGGAAATCAAAACCTAATTCACATGTGTGAAAGGGTATTTTGAAACTACTTAAGCTAAACCCCTTAGCTTAATTAACTTTTACTTATGAGCTAAATTGCATTAGGCCTTTTCATTATTAGATGCATTGCAAATTTAAATTCCTTGTTAGTTTAATGTCATCTCATTGGCCCATAATTATTTAGTTAATTATTCTAAGGTGGTGTAGGTAAGGGTTAACTAAGCTACTTAATTCATAACTTACCTAATTAACACATAAAAATGGATCTAGTTATCTAAAAATTAAAAAAAATACAAAACATATGTGGGAATGTGTTAGGAATAGCAAACTCATCTCACCTTTTCAAAATTAAATCAAACTTCAAATAAACAAAAATCACTTTGAAATTCACTTTGATTTATTCTAAATTTTCTTATTCTATAAGAATGTCGTTATGATTTAAGTGAAGTGAATTTGTTTACATATTTTTATTCCTTCGGATCTTTCCCCAACATGTTAAGTTGTATGCCATGTGATTTCATGCATTCATAGTTTTAAAATTCAAATTTTAAAATGGAATTGTTTACTTTATGTCAATTTGCATGTGTTAACTAAAGTAGAAATATGAATGGCTATTATCACTACTAAATCAAAATTATTTTTAAAAATACATAAATCAAATACCAAATATGAAAGTGTGCTACTTATACTTTAATTATAAGCTTGCATGTAATAGATTATAAAGTCATGCTTAGTATAAGTTTCTTTCCTTTCTTATGTTAGCATAGTTTTGAATAGGAGTTGGTAAGATGTAGGGTTCATTTGAAAAAAACTCAACACTTACTTAATTCTATATTGTATTCATCCCTATCCTATCATTTAAGAAGGGTTACCTATACTTGCATACATAAATTGCATAAGATAAGATGAATCCATTAAACAACTTTTGCATATTCCTTTTCTATTTCATTTCTTTTATATTCATGTTTGTATTTAAGAAGAGTGGTATATTAGTTAGGACAACCCCGAGATTGTGAGGCTTTAAGTAGCCCAAGTAGGTCTTATACCTTCCACCTCTAGTTAATAATGGCACTGTACTCACTTATGCCTTTCTTACTTTCATGTATGTATGTGAAAATTTAGATAACGAAAACTCTTTCTACTTAAGAAAAATCATGCATATTCAACTTCTAAATTTTCTTAAATGGATTACTTAGCATGCATCATAAGTGTGTTAAATGCTCATTTGCATGTATAGATATGCTTAGGGTCCATCCATATGCATGTTATATGTTGGGAAAGAAATGAAGTAATGTGTGTTATGTGAATTTTGATTCATTTTATTTAATCTTAAAATGCCTTTCTATTTGAATAGATTTTCTTAGAGTTTATCTAAACTTAGGATTAATTAAAAGATTTAATCAAAACATTCTCCTACATGAAATTAAAATATGAATCTACTTTAGAAATTACTTAAGATTAGGGAAGGAAAGAGAAGTTCTCTTCGCTTTCCCTCTCTTCAAAATTTAGTAATTAATTGTAGATTTCACTTAAACCAAATTAAAACATGAAATAAAACCAATCCAAAACACTTAAACAACTTAAATGAAACCCTCCTCTAAGTTGACCATGTTCTTCACACTTAGAAAATTTAAACCTAAAGCCATAACTAAACATACCACACAAGCCTTCAAAGCACACACATTAGCCTAAGTCATCACTTCTAGCCTTAAGTTAGGTTGGTGCATGGTTTGATGTTTATTTTATTTTTTGATATATGTTTTGAACTAGATGTTAAGGTGTATGCTTGTATAATGAATGGAGGGTTGTTCTCAGTCTAACTATTCTTTTCTGTAGGGGATTGTGCTTAAGGGGCACTATCATAAATAAAAATATAAATGCTTTTGCTCGCAGGTGCTTTATACCCATAAGCACAATCCATAGGTCACGTAGACTTAAAAACCCATGTGTGGGGTGATTAGTCTAATATACATGCTTGAGATTTATGTGGTATGTTTTTGCTAACCTTTGTTTTGCAGTGTTAGTTTCCACTTTTCCTTTTCATGTAAAAATTTATATATTTAAGATTTTGAAATGATTATTATGGGTATTAGGATAAGCATTGGTCATAAGATCCTATCTTATGCATCATGTGAAGCTTTGAAGCATCCACCATCCAACCATCCAAAAGAAGAGAAAAGAAAAGAAGAAAGAGAAGAAAAAAAGAATGAAGAATAAAGCTTGAAGACCCCCATAATAATGAATTCCTTTTCTTAAACTGTAATTTAATTCATTTGTAATCCAAGTTGAATAAGGGTAGAGCTTGGCTACCCATATTTGATATTTTCGGTTTGTGGTGCAGACACAACCATTTATTTATTTTTACGATTCGCTTTATAAATTGATTGAAGATTTATTTAGCTTTTGCATTAAGTGGCAAGATTTTCCTAGTTTCTTTGTTGCTTTATGTATGGCCTAGATGTCGATTAGGCTCTATAGGGAAAAATAAATCTTTTACCCAACTTAACAATTCAAATTCAAATTAAATAACTCATAATCTCGCCTAAAGCTTAGATTTAAAAATAAGATAAAAGAATTAGCAACCCCTTAGCTGGATGAGCATTTCTTTATAATATCATGCACAAATGCATCTCATTTCACTCTTGATTGGAGGGCTTTCACCTTTGCCAGAGAACTCAGCTTGACCTCTGAGAGCTATGGTGGAAACCCACCTCCTCCCATCTAGCTGATTTTGACCAATAATCTTCTTTCTCATGCATTAATCATAAAATCCCTATTAACTTGAATCAAAATAATTGTCCAAAATGAAAAAAATGAAATTTGAATTGTATTAGATTTAGGTCATTTGAAGCATGTCCCTTTACATGATCTAGTCTCTTTAGGGAGTGAGTTTAAGGACTTAGCCTCTTTCTAAATAAATAACAGTCTAACTATCTTGCATAAGCATAAAGACTTGCCTACATGTATTTAAAATCATAGGAATTAGTTGGAGGCCACCCCCAAGCAGTTGTAAGTCCAAGCTATCAGGTGGTTTGCCTCTTTAGTGGAGGCAAACCAATTACCCATTTTTGCCTTAAATTTAGGTTGTGCTTTCGGCCCTCGCCGAAACTCCATAGATTTAGGTTCTGAGGTTACTTCTCCCCTTTGTGGGCCATAAGCATAATTCCTCACTTCTTAGGCATTTTCTTAATCATGTATGAAGGAATCTTAAGTCCTAAAATTCTAATAAAAAATGCAACTCAAACAAACTAAATCAATTTCTAAAATGTAAAGCCCAACTATAGGATAGTTTGAGATGCTCGTTAGGCTTCCTAGCATCGTGGGCATCTCTTACTTAATTTTCATTTTGGATTTAATAATATCTCCCTCTTTTGATCAATCCCATTTGATCTTCAAACATAAATCAATCGATTGATAGTCCTTTCTATTGAAATCTTCAGAGATAATGATCATTTACCTTAATCAAGAGTCTTCCTAAGGGATCCCATCCTTTAGGATGTAATTAACTATGGGGCTTGTACAGGGGAACTTAATGAACCCGATTTAAAATAAACCATGCTTTCATGCTTTACTTTTTCATGTAAAGTGGGAAGAATCTCTGCAGCATCATCCTTAGAGTCCTTATTGTGGTGAATAGGTCCATTAAAGGGTAGTGACTTCTGTCTTTCAAATGGTACACTATTCCTTGATGAAGTACTCGATCACTTGAATAAGTACATTTATGGATCTCCGTGGCATCCTAAAAAGATGAATTTGTATAGATCTCTTCTTTCTTTTCTCCATAGATTTGAAAGGCGACTCCTTTGAGATATTTATTCACCACATATGGGTTCGAAGTCATTCTACCATTAGAAGTTCAAGTCTCGTCACTAAGAATAGCAATGGATAGCAAAATCACTACAGAGCATAATGTCAAGTTGCAGTTAGAAGAGCTCGAAGGTTTGGAGGAGAAATGCCTACAAGCATGCCAGAACCTCGAGTTGTACAAGGCCAAGATGATTCAAGCTCACAACAAGCTAGTCCGTCCTAGAGCTTTTCAAGTAGGAGAGCTTGTTTTAGTTCTAAGACAGCTGATTATTGCCCGTCAAAAGATGTGAGGCAAGTTTGAACCACTTAGGAAGGCCCTTTTTTCATAGAGAAGGCCTACCAAGGAGGATCTTATCAACTTATTAATTATAAAGGGAACACCCAATGCTTCCAATCAATGGGTTATATTTGAAGAAATACTATCCATAAAATCATGTTTGAAAATAATTATCTTCAAAAATTCTACACCACTCGTCTTTAGGGTAGGTGTAAGAGAACCTAAGAGGCATCATATCCTTCTTTCACAACACAAACATAAATTAAACATGATTCCCCAATGCTACTAGAGCATGCGTAAGAGAACCCAAGAGGCATCCTATTTCGACGAGCACGACTAAGTTAGCTATAAGCGAACCCAAGCGGCATCCTTTCTTGGTGGGACCACAACTGCCATTTGTGGCACCATTTCATCAACTCTTAAGTGTGTTTTAGGATAGGTGTAAGAGAACCAAGGCGACATCCTGTCCTCCTTTAACATAAACACATATCTTTTTTCAAGCTATTTTGATGTAGGAGCAAGCCCCATGTAGCACTCACTCATTAACTGCTCTAGATCGGTCAAACATGCTACCTTGCTAGTGTGTCACCCCAGTGGGCACTTGTTTGGCGGATGTGAGTCCCTGCGCTTTCTTCCTAACTTGACCATTGCAAATTGATGAGTGCCTTGTTAGTTTGGCAGGCCTCACTGCGTAGCCAGTAAGCTATCTCATGTCAACTTCATTTAAGAGGATGTAAGCCTACACGCCTTCTTCTTGAACTAGCCATCATGCACTAACTAGGTCAAGTATATTTAAGGATTAAGGTAAGCCCCCCACCCCGGGCTCTTTCGTACTTTTGAGATGATACAAGTCCCCAATGGCATTCACTCAATAGTAGCCCTCGGATAAAAGTCGGTCGAAGAGACTATCCGACAATCGTTCCATTATAGAAGGATGTGAGTCCCGATGCTTTCTTCGGGTGATTGTTGCAAACGCACCTTAGGTTGGTTGATGTTATTTATCTTGTGATGACTCACCCGGTGGAAATACCACTCTTGGCAGATATGAGTCATCATGCTTTCTCTTTGAGTTGGCCACCGAATACCTATAGGCATTATCTTCTTTAAGTATTAGGATAAAGCACCCCCTCCCACAGCACTCTACTTGGATCACATCCTTGAGACCCCATTTAGACACTACCTATTCTTGGATTAAAGTCCCCTTTCCTAGTAATCACGTGGTTGAAGAATTTATTCAAGATGCAAATTCTCCTTGGACAAATCGAGATAGGTCTAGCTAATATAAGCTCCTTCTCTGTGTGATCCCTCACAAACCAACAATGTCTATAATAAACAAATAAATAAACAAATTTATTCTCTTGCAGATTAGGAATTCAAGCCCCCAGCAGCCCCTTTCCGAAGCAGGCATCCTATCTTTAAGGCAATGTCAGCAAAACTCCCTATAAGAATAGCCTGACCACACTTGAGTTGAGATAAGTCCCTAGCTCGGTGCTTTCTCAGTAGTCACCCTTAGGTCAGGTTCAATCTGCTTTGCCACAAACAGTTGCGAGTCATTTCTCTAAGATGTAAGTATACTATGCATTCTTTCTAGCTATAGATGACCGGCGTTAATACATCGGGTTGACATGTTACCTTGCTAATGTGTCACCCTAGTGGTCTTTTATTCCGAAAGATGTGAATCGCCATGCTTTCTTCCCTGAATTGGCTGCTCTAAATCGAAAGGCACCCCTTTGGTTGGATAGTTCTCTCCTTTGGCCGAGAAACTATCCCTTTGGATCAGTAAATCTGAAGTAGGCCAAGGTCGACATGGCCTCTACTCAGTGTGGTCCATCAAAACTGAAGGGATCCATCAAATATAATTAAAATGAAATTAATTTTGACTATCTTTGAGCTAATTTAAGTCCCCCAGCAGCATTCACTCAGTAGTCAGCCTAAGGTTGGGTTTGATTTGTTGTGTCACCAATAGATCACCCTAGAGATTGATCCCTACTTCAAAGGATATAAGTCTGCTATGCTTTCTTCCTAATACAGCTGTGGCAAACCAAAATGCAACCCCTTTGGTTGGATAGTCTTACTATGTGGTTGGTAGACTGCCCATTTGGATTGGTAAATCTAAGGTAGGCCAAGGCACATGGCTACTCATGCGTCCACAAATCGAGTCCATCTCAAAATTCAAAATTTAAAATTTGAAATAAAACTAACCAACCTCCCCAGTGGAGTCAAATTAAACAATCAAATCGAGCAGCTTCTCCTCAGTGAGATACAAATCTTTCCAATTTTCTCAATGGAGTCAATCCAATCCAACCCAAACCTGCTCCTCTAGTGGAAGGCTCACACTTTTATCCCCAATGGATTCCAAATTCTAATCCCCAGTGGATTTCACAACCTCTTATCCCGAGTTGATAACTTGAACCTTTTCCCCTAATGGATGGCTCACATATTCAATCCCTAGTGGATTCCTCCTTCGCTATCATATGTCTTTGAAATAAGTAGAGTTGCATTGTACTAAGATCTTGATTCCTTCTATACCTTGGGTTTAGAAGTAGATCATTTCTATTAGTACTTACGATCTTTTCAATGTTGTTGATTGCCTCGATCAACACTAATACATGTGGTATGCCTTGTCACACCACTGGTGCCCTTTGTTGACCTCACTTTTGGGAGTGAAACTTCTCCATCTTACATAGGACTCCTCTAGACTAAGAGTTCCTTAGTCTTGAAACATTTCTAGTGATTAGGTGAATACTTAACCTAACCCTAGAGACTTAGAACAGTTTATCATAGGATTAGGCTATGCATTAGGGATCTAAGGCAACCACTTACCCTATAGCTCAAATCTAGCCCATGTTCACTCCTTCAAAACAATCCAAATCAAATCTCAAATCAATTCCAACTCAATCAATTTTTCTCAAATCTTAAATTAATCCTAACTCAATTGAGTTTGTCAAATCCAAAATCAACTCCAAATTCAATTCCAATACTAAATGATTCAAATCCAAAATCAATTCCAAATCCAAAACCTTCCTAAGCCTTATGAATCACATCCATAACCTTAGCCAAACCCTTCAAATCAACCCAAAGATAAGTGATTTCATTATAAATCACTTATTCCATAATTTTTATTCACAACTATAAACGAAATTGGCATACAAATCATCCAAATCAAATGAATATAAATCAAACCAAAACAACCCCTTTTTCAAACTTTTTGACCTACCTTAGCCAAATTCATAATCAAATCACTCCTAATTCACATGATTCTCTAATGGATCATTTTTATTCTTATTTATATTCAAAAATATAGATTGAATATAAATTCAAATGGCCAAAATCAAATCAATATAAATTTAGAACTCAAATCCAAACCCAATTTATATCCTTTAAGCCAATTCCTTGGATTTAGCCAAATCATTCTCAAATCAATCCAAACCCTTGGATCTTCTCTTCAAACAATCACTCCTTCAATCACATGCCCAAATATAAACATAAACTACAATCACCAAGCCAAAATTAAACTAACCCAAGTCAAACCCATATTCATCCTTTGGACTTAAAATTATCAAATGAACCAAAACCCATTTGACTCCAAAACACTTGCAATTTGATTTATATTTCCATCATAAGTTCATATGTGAGTTCAACCAAACTTGAATAAAGCCATGATCAAGTCAATTGACCCATTTAGGCTCACTTGACCCAAAGTAGCCTAAGAACCCTTTTTCAGCTAAGTTCTAATCCAACTAAGCCCATCCATGCCTCACATTGTGATCAACAATCATCCTAGAATGATCAATAACTCAAATTGGGTCAAACCAAGTCAAACCTAGCCTTTCACCAAGTCAACACTTAGCCCAAATGAGACCTAAACAAGCCAAAATTTACTATGAGCCAAATTGATTGAAACCATTGATCTAAATCAATCCATAATCAATGATTGAACATGACCAAGTCATCAATTGAGCCAAACCAAGCCTAATTAACAACATGGCCTAAGTTGACCCAAACTGGCCTAAAAAGCCAAAATGGCGTATCATGATTTAATCCAAATTGATTACAACCAATGGCTCAAGTTCATTCCAAATCACTTGTTGAACTTGACCAAAGCTTCAATTGACCAATTAGACCCAACCTAGCCAAATTGACCATGAACCCAACTTGACCCAAAAGGTCAAATCAACTTGAAATTAAACCAAATTAGAATTGATTGAAACTAAAGCATGCATTACATTTTAAATGATCAACCAAGCCTAAACCAACCCATGACCTAACCCAATTGGGTCAAATGGTCAAATTGGTCAACTTGACCCATTTGACCCAAATGAACCAAAATCAAATCTAATCCAAATTAAAATAAACCAATGACAACCAGAGACTCCAAATGATCATTTGAACTTGACCTAACCCATGGTTTGACCCAATTTGACCAATTGGTCAACCTAACCCAATTTGACCCAACTTGACATAAATGGGTCAAATTGAGCCAAATCAAATCAAATGAACTCCAAATCACTTAAAATTTGGCCCAACCCACTTTTAAATCATTTCAAATATGCCCAAATCAAACTCATAGACAAATAAGCACTTTTTCCTTGGGTCAAAGGGTATCCCATGATCAAATTCAATTAGAATTTGGTCATTACTTTCCCAAGGCCACATGGCACCCATCTATTAGTTCACATGGGAACCAAGGAGGGTGGTGAACATGACCTAATGAGCTTGGGTCAGTCATGACTCAAATGGAGGCCAAACTGACCTCCCTAATTACCCTTGGACACTTAGCTCACCAAATTCACTCACCAATCACATGGGCAGCCACTCTCCCTCATTCCTCCACTCAAAATGACCCATGTGGGATGTTTTTTCAAGCCTCTAAACAGCAGAAGTGCCACTTTCATCAAGAGATCTCATTGAAGAGGAGCTTGGTCGACTGAGCAAACCACTTTGAACTAAGATCTAATTTCTTCAATAAGGCTTTATCTCTACTAGACGAAGCTACCTCCTTCATTGGAAGCGCCAGTGATAGCCTCCCATGAGGTATGCCATTGAAACCGACCTTAGAGTAAATTTTGCTTGGTCCTTTATGAAGGAAATCATTATGCCATGTGACCTCCACCATTAGATGTGTTGCTTGTGCTTCCCCGAAGGTGTGGGATGAATTTGAGCTCCATTTGAACTCGAGTGAGCTCGGATCGAGCGACGATCGATAGATGGCATCCATCTCTCGCCACTCGAGAGGAGATAAATCATGGACTGTCCATTCCACATGATTGGATTGGATGATCCTGATCAAATCAAGCTAGATCCACTGTAATTCTTAGCCTAAACTGCAGGATTAATCTCGATCGTCCGATCTTAGATCGGATGACACATAGAGAAAGTGCATCTGCCGTCAGCTGACTCAGCCAACGGATGTGACAACTTAAATAACCAATCCAGTCGCACCATGTGGAAAGTGCATCACATCAACCGCCACGTGGCCCAATGGGATTAGGAGTTTAATTAAGCTTAATTAATCCAATTTTAATTATGAAACTTCCAAAATTCATAACTAATTGTAAAAAATCCAAAAATACAAATAAATACTCATTTTAAAGGTAATTGAGAAGCGAATAATAAAAAATTAAAATTAATTAATTTTAAATAGTAATTTTAACATAATTTGGGTTTTATTAGAAATATAATTAAGCTAATTACTCTCTAATGACTCCAACAATTAATTTCAAACTTTCTGAGATTGATTATTGGAATGACATCTGCCTCCTATGATTTTCTTGGAATTTAGTGCTTAATTAAATAGGGGAATTACTTAATTCATTCTTAATCCCTCTCTTAATTTATTAAATGATTAATTAACATGTTAAATAATAATAAATCCATTAATTAAGTTGGCTAATCATTATGAAACAGTGAATGGACATAGGGAATGAGATTAGGACTGCTTTTCTAATCTTTTCCTTAAGTTTACTTCATTTGGATAACACTTAATCAATTTGCAACTAAGTAATAGGTTAATCACCTTATTAAATAATTTAATTAGTCAAACTCAAAACCAAATCATTCAATTCTTAGGTAGATTCTTAGGTGCTTAACAACCTAAGAGAATTCCAAAGGAAATTACAATCAAACTACATGTGTAGGAGGGTTATAAAAGTACTTAATCAAACCCTTTGGCTTAATTAACCAATAATTATGAGCCAATTGCATTAAGCCCCTTCATTTCTTAGGTGCATTGCTGATTTAATTTCCATGTGGTTGCATATCATATGTTGGCTCATAATTACTTGGATAATTATGTTAAAGTGGTATATGTAAGGGGTAATTAATAGATTTAATTCATACATTAACCTAATCAAAACATAAAATCAACCTAATTGTTCTAAATTAAACCAAACCAATTCAAACATGGGGGAAATGGGTTAGGACTAGCAAACTCTTCTCATATTTTCTAAGTCAAATCAAATTCATAGATAAAAATCTCCTTAAAGAATCCTTGATTCATTTTAGATGATCTTATTTTATATAATTATCCTTGTGAATTAATTAGAGTGAATGGAGTCAAGTGCTTACATTCCATTATTTCTTTTCAATCATGCTAAATATTGTTTGCCATATGAAATCATGCATTCAATTAATTTAAAAATTAATTAAATAAAATATTTCATTTTATGTGAAATTGCATGTGTTGGCTAAAATTAAGAGTATGACTGGTTATTATCACTATTAAACCAAAAATTATTTTTAAAAAAAAACCTATAAATCAAAGATTATAAATGAAGGGATGCTAGTTATAAATATTTATAGGCTTGCATGTGATGATAGCATAAGATGTGTATTATGAAGTTCTCTTTCATTCTCTTCACATGAATTCACATAGGTTTTGCAGGTGTATAGTTCATTTGAAAATGACACAACACTTGCCTAAATCTATTACTATGCATCTCTATATTAAGACTTAGGAAGGATCTTCCTATTACACATGTAAATCATACAACCAAATCAAACATAATCTCTTGCATGATTCCTTATCCATTTGGTTCTTTTGTACATCTACATGTATCTAAGAAAAGTGGTATATCCGGTATCCCGGTCGAGGCTTTAAGTAGCCTAAAAGGTCTTGTACCTTATACGCAGATTGTAGAAAATAATGACGCCGTACTCACTTATAACTTTTATACATGTGGATATGCATTTAGTTAATGGATGAGAAATTCCTCTTTTCTACATAATAAAGACATGCATTAATGATCCAATTAACAAATTTTCAAATCACATCTCTTTGCATTATCATCAAAGTGTGCTAAGTTTTGCATTGCATGTATAGGTGTGCTTAGAATTATTCATATGCATGATATACATGATAGAAATAAATGAATAGGTGTGTGTTATGTGATAGTAATCCAATTAACAAAGGGAATATCCAAATTTTCAAATCACATCTCTTTGCATTCATCATCAAAGTGTGCTAAGTTTTGCATTGCATGTATAGGTGTGCTTAGAATTATTCATATGCATGATATACATGATAGAAATAAATGAATAGGTGTGTGTTATGTGATAATAATCCACCCTAAGTAATCCTAAGATGCCTTTCTTATTGAATAGGGCTATTTAGAGCGAATATAAACTTAGGGTTAATTAAAACACATAATGAATCATTCATTAAAGAGAATTTAATTAATGAATCTACCTTAGAACTACTTTAAGGTAGAGATGAAAGACATCTCTCTTCTCTTTTCTTCTCTTCATAACATTTAGTCACTAAGTGTAGGTTCATTCAAACCAAATCAAATCACCAACTAAAATTGACAAGTCAACTAAATCACTTGAAATGAAACCACCATCTAAATTGAATCTTTCACACTTGAAAAATTTTAACCTTAAAGCCTAGCTAAGACATGCCACACAAGCCTTAAATGGCATACACATTAGGCTAAGTCTCCACTTCTATCTCTACATTAGGGTGGTCCATGGTTTGATGCATGATTTTATTTTGTGGTGTAATATTTTAGACTGGATGTTAGGGTGTGTGTGTGTGTGTGTAGACTAGATGATAGGGCGATCTTAGCCTAATCATGTCTCTGTAGGGGAGTGCGCTTAAGGGGTCGATGTAATAAAAATAAAAAGAATATAAATACTTTTGCTGTGCATGTTGCTTAGCCCCTAAACATAGTCCAAATTACGACAGGTGGACTTGGTTACCTATGTGTAAGGTGCTAAGTCCAAATTATTAATATAACTGCTTGGGTTGCATGGTATATTTAGCTAATCTTTATTTTGCAGGTTTAGTTAGATTTATCTTTCCCATTTTAATGTAAATTTTGCAATTAGGATTTGGAATGAATGTTATGGGAGATTAGGATGAACATTGGTTATAAGATCAAGTCTTATGTACCATGTGATGCCTTTGGAGCAACCATATTTCAATCAAGTTAGAAGGAAGAAAGAAAAGAAGCAAACCAAAATCAAGAAATAAAAAAAATTAAGAAATGAGGAATGAAGAATGAAGAATGAAGACCCCCATAACATGAATTCCTTTTAATTTTAATTATTTATTTATAATTCGAGTTGTATAAGGGTAGAGCTCGGCTACCCACTTTTTTTTGGGTTGTATGGATGTTAGGAATGTGCATTCGATCGGATTGGACGGATCAATTTTCTAATTTGCTAATCCGTTTGGTTTAAAATTCATAATCCGATAATCTGATCCGTATAAGATTTAATATAATCCGAACCAATCCAATCCGAAAAAAAGTTTGGATTTTTGGTTCGGTTTTTAAAAAACTGAAAATGTAGCCTAACGTTCTTTCCCTTTTCATTTCTTTCTCTTATAGGAAATCACCATTTTTAATTTCAAATGAATATAAAACATAGCATAACATCACATACTATAAAATATGTCATTATGCTGCTATCATAAATATATAATAATGTTTAGACAATAAAAAGATGCGGTCTCTTAATTTAAATCATGTGATGTGAATAATTAGAGCTATTCTTTAGCATTTGCAATAGAATAACCTCAATACAATCGGTTACTCACATGAGGAATAACTTTTCTAATCAACTTTATGGCATAAGCGTACCTACAAAAATAAATGGTTGTGATTTTTTATCTACTCTACAAAAATGCATATCTGTAATGATAAAAAATTTCAATAATTTTGATACCACTAGAAGAAGGTTGTTGACCTTCATCTATATTAAATTTCAAGTCAAGAAAATATGATGAAATTTACAAAAAAAAGATATTATGCTTAATTAAAGGTATAAGTGAGTTGAGCCCTCCAATAAATTTGCAATCGTTTATAGGATCTCAACCACAACCCATTGAATCCCCAGAAAAATAGAATAGAAGAAGGTGAAAAAGATCAACATGCCGCATTGCTGATAGAACCTGCCGACGGAGTCCTTGAGAGGCGACACCACGAGAGCCGAGAACCTAAGAGGAAAACTTAGAGAAGAGAATGAAGAGATTAGAGCCTCAGTTCTTCAGAGTTCAGACCATAGGGATTACCAGATTAGGGTTGCCTTGCGAATTACCAAAGAGGCAAAGAGCGGTCTGTGGCTTGCAATTCTTGCTGAGATGCCAGGCGAGAAGAGAACAGATGAACAAAACAAAAATATCGAAAAGTGAAAAATGAAAATTAAAAATGAAGAGTCGAAGAGAAGTCGAAGAGAACCAGCCCGCGGGGGATTGCCTTTTGCCCCCTATTTTGCTTTTAGGTTTTAAATTTTAAGCATTTTGCTTTTACGCGTGGGCACGACACACTTCACGCATAGCCGCATAGGTATGCAAAATTTTGGTCAGCCCGTCAACCACATTCCGTAAAATTTCGACTAATCAGTTTTCCGGATTACAAAATTTTAAATCCGATCCATAATCCAAAAATCAAATTTAGCTCAAATTAAATCAGAAATCCAAAATAAAATTATAAAACCAATCCAAATTAAAAATTTTGGTTTGATTTTAATTAGATTTTCGGTTTAAATCGAATTATGCATAGCCCTAATGGCGGTAGCCAACCGCACCGGCCTCTTATCCTTTTGCATTAATTTTATAAATTGATTGATGTTATGTTTATGATTACGTAATTAGGATGGCATGATTTTTCTATTTTCTTAATTATTTGATAATTGTTGAATGGCCTGGATGCGATTAGGCTCTTAGGGAAAAATAAATTTTCTATCCAATTAATTAATTCAAAATTAAACTAAACAATTCATAACCTCACCTAAAGCCTAGGACATAAATCAAGATAATAAAAGATTTAGCAACCCCTTAGTTAGATGTTGTATGTCTTATATCATGCATAAATTATATTATATCACTCCTGCCAATGGAGGGCTGCCACTTTGCGAGAAAAAATGGCTTGACCTTTGAGAGTCATGGTAGAAACACACCTCATTCTTTCTGATTTAGGCCCATAACTGATTTTCTCATGCATTAGCCATATAAAATCCTATAGCCCGTGTCAAATAAAAATGTCCAAATATCAAAATAAAACTTGACAAAATTTGCATTAGATTTAGGTCATTATTCTTGCCCTTCAGGATTTAGACTCTTAGGGGGTGAGTTTAAGGACTTAGTTACTCTTCTAAGTACATAACAGTCTAACCATCTTGCAAATTATATGACTTGCCTACATGTATTTAAAATAGTATGAGGAGTTATTTGGAAGCCACCCTAAGCAGTTGTAAGTCCAATTGGGTAGTTTATCCTCTCTTATGGAGGTAAACCATACGCCCATTTTGTGGCTTAGATTTAGATCGCGCTTTGACCTATGCCGAAGCTCCCTAGATTTAGGATCTGAGGTTGTTGTTTCCCCTTGGGGCTATAAGCATAAATCCTCATCTCTTAGGCATTTCTATAATCTTGTATTATGGAATTATAAGCCCTAGATTTCTATGAAAAATTCAACTAAAACATATAATTTTCCTCAATTTCAAAAATATAAAGTCCAACCATAGGATAGTTTGGGATGCTCACTTGTCTATCTAGTATCATGAGTATCACCTACTCATCTCCCTTTGGTTTTGATAATAACTCTCTCCTTTTTTATCAATCTCGCTTAATTTTCTAAAAATAGCCAATTAATTGATAGTCATATCTTTGAAATCTTTGGAGATGATGATCATTTACCTTAATCGAGAGTATTCTTAAGGAATCTCATTCCGTAGGATGTAATTAACTATGGGGGCTTGCCTCCATAGGGAACTTAACAAACCTGGCTTAAAATAAATCCTACTTTTAAGTAAAGTGGGAAAGATCTCTAGTACATTCAAGACCGTTGGGGAGTCCTTATTAAGTGATTAGGTCCATTATAGAATGGTGACTTTTATCTCTCAAGATAGTACATCATTCCTCAATGTCGCACCCGATCACCCTAATGAGTATATCTGCAGATCTGCGTGATGTCCCCTCACATAAACACACAAACACAAAAAAAAAAATAAATACCACAACCATAGAGTTGCACTACTTTTTATGTCATGAATGTAGCCGAAAAGGAAAGAGGAAGGCCGAGACTTGTAATAAATTACTAGCCTCTTAATAAAGTCCTTAAACGGATAAGATATCCTCTTCCCAATAAAAGATATTTGCTTAACAGACTCCATAAAGCAAAATCTATTCTAAGTTTGATTTGAAATCTGAGTATTAACATATTCAAATTAAAGAAGCAGACAGATATAAGACTACTTTTACCATTCCATTCGATCATTATGAATGAAATGCTATGCCTTTTGGGCTTAAAAATGCCTCATCTAAATTTCAACATATTATGAACAATATATTTAAAAATTATTTTCAATATACCCTTGTTTATATTGATTATGTTTTTATATTTTCTAATTAAATAGATGAACATTTTAACCATTTACAAATATTTAAATTGCTTATACAAAAAATGGTTAAGTTATTTCAGCTCCAAAAATCAAATTATTTCAAACTGAAATAAGATTTTTAGGGCACAATATTTCCAATGCATTTATTATTCCTATTAATAGAAGCATAGAATTTGCTAATAAATTCCCTGATATTATCCTTGAGAAAAATCAATTGCAAAAATTTTTAGGAGCTTTAAATTATGTTGCTAATTTTTATCAAAATTTAGCACCAGATGCCTCTTCACTTTTTGATTGCTTACAGAAAAAGCCACCGCCATGGATAGAACTGCACATCATGGCAGTCTAAAAAAAATAAAAGGCGTGTAAAAAATCTCCCTTGCCTCAACCTGGTTGATCCTGATAGCTTTAAAATCATTAAAATTGATGCATCAGATCAAGGTTACGGCGGTATATTAAAACAGCAAAGTAATTCTAAGGAAAAATTAGTCCTCTTTACTACAGGTTGATGGAATCCCACTCAGGCTAAATATTTCATTATTAAAAAAAGAAATGTTTTCTGTTGTTAAATGCATTTCTAAATTTCAAGATGATATTCTCAATGATTAAATATATATTATTGAAAAGGATATCAAAAATTTAGTTTCTAAATAAATTTTTGCTTCTTGGTAGGCTCAACTGTCTGTTTTTGGTTTTTATATTGAATTTATTAAAGGTTCTTCTAATACACTTCATGATTTTTTAACCCGTGAATTTTTGCAGGGACAATCAGTAGTGGATCACCCCTCACCGGAGGATGAACTGCTCTAACCGAGGTGGTCCCTCTTTCGAGGGGGAAGAGGCAGAGAGAAAGATCCGGCCAACTCTACTGTTGTCATGATCGACCTCAGAACTTACCGTTATGGTTCTTCTTCTCAAATGACTATTGAAAAAGGTGAACTGTTAAAATTAAAAGAAGCAACACCATCCCTTAAAGATGTCGTTGCTCAAGAACCTATCTATTTCACCAAAGAAATAAAACATAATACTATTGAAATCAATCCTTTATATTATTCTATCAATAATATGTGGGTATTATTTGAATGACATTTGGGAAACAACCCTTTCCCTTATGAAGGAAATATGTCAAGAGAAAATTATGAAAAAATTCTAACACAACTAAAATATGTTGAGATTTATCATGTTAGAGATCAAGCTAGTCAGATTATTTTTATAGCAAATGTGTTATATATAAAATCATTCATCAAAATGAATGAGGTCTAACTCCATTTCAAGAAAAAATAATATTTTTGTCCACTAAATTACAAAATAAAATTGGTGTGAATTACTAGTGTTATGTGCAAGCTATGATGAAAGTGTTTTTTTTATCAATGATAAGAAGAAGCACTCTTGGATGTTCATTATGAACAAAAACATTATTGCTAAAGATCCTCCAGCTTGGTTCTACCACTGGTTGAATTACTTTAGTGCTGAACTTAATATTCTCCCTAATCCAATCAAGAAAATCTTCAATGAATGGATGGAAGCCGCACCAAAAATGCAGACTATCAACCCAAGAAGAATGATTCAAGGGCAAAACTTAGCTTACTTTTTTACTGGCTGCCAAATCCCATGGATCTGGCCTTGGAACGTAATTCTTGGAAAGGACCCTTTCAATCAATTGGTCCTCCAGAGATAATTATTACTAAAATGGTGGAATTATATTATTATTGAGGACAAACTCAAACAAATCTGACCATCATCAATTCTTATGTGGAACTCACTATTCCACAAAAGCCTTCTGATTTTTAGTTATCAGTCGAAGAAGTTCTTAATAACATCAAACAAAGATATCCACATGAAACAAAATCCAACACATGGATCATTTGAGAAAAATGTACGAAGCCCAGTTTACAAAAGTCTTTAAGCATCCTATCTACATTTGCAATATTGATGAATCATTTGAGTATGCTGATGTGGAATCCACTGGCAAAAATTAGTGGATTCAATTATTCCTCGCATAACTATTTTAGGCGCTCAATTGTTGGTTTGACATAAATCAATTTTATGAAAAGATAAAGCTAATTTTGTATTGTCTTGCATTAATGGAATCTCTTTACAACTTTAAAGAGTTTTAGGCCAACATTATTGGAATCCCTTTATAACTGTAAAGAGGGATAGGCCGAATAACTTTAGATAAAGTTATTCTTTTTTTTTGTTTTAGGGCTCCATTATTGTACTTTTTCTTAAAAATTAAGGAAAGTTTATTTTATTTTGTTTCTGGTATTCTTGTCAGCCTCCCTTTGTATAAGGAGGCCTCATCTATCTTCTGAGAGTGTGCTTAGTTTTCTTTTCTCCTCTCTTCCTTTGTGTGCTTTCCTAGTCTTCCCTCTAGTGTGCTATAGTTTATAACTATAGAGTAAGTATTCAACAAACTAGTAAGTTTTTTTATATCTTGATTGAGCTTTTTTGTTCCACAACTTCAATGGTTTCAAAGCCCCTGATAGTCCCTGCAAAAATTCACGAGCTAAGAAAATCAAGAAGTGTGTTAGCATAACCTTTAATAAATTCAATATCAAAATCAATGACAGACAGTTGAGCCTGCAAGAAGCAAAAATTTGTTTCAAACTAAAGTTTTTGACATCCTTTTCAATAATATATTTAACAGATGAACAATCAATGCGTAAGAGAAAATATTGATTGAGAATATCATCATGAAATTCAGAAATGCATTTAATAACAGAAAATATTTCTTTTTTAATAATGAGATATTTAGTCCGAGTGGGATTCCATCGACCCAAAGTAAAGCGGACTAATTCTTCCTTAGATTTACTTCACTGTTTTAATATACCACCGTAACTTAGATCTGATGCATCAGTTTCAACCATTTTAAAGCTATCGGGATCAGCCAGGTTGAGGCAAGGGAGACATTTTACAGACCTTTTAATTTTTTAGACTACCATGGTATGTAGTTCTATCCATGGTGGTGGCTTTTTTCTTTAAGCAATCAAAAAGTGGGAGGCATATTGTGCTAAATTTTGATAAAAATTAGCAACATAATTTAAAGCTCCTAAAAATCTTTGCAATTAATTTTCTCAAGGATAATATTAAGAAATTTATCGACAAATTATATGCTTCTATTACTAGGGATAATAGATGCATTGGAAATATTGTGCCCTAAAAATCTTATTTTAATTTGAAATAATTTGATTTTTGGAGCCGAAACAACTAAACCATTTCTCTATATAAGTCATTTAAATATTTTTAAATGATTAAAATATTCATCTATAAAATTAGAAGATATAAAAACATTATCAATATAAATAAGGATATATTTAAAATAATTTTCAAATATATTATTCATAAAATGTTGGAATTTAGATGGCGCATTTTTAAGCCCAAAATGCATAACATTCCATTCATAATGATTGAATGGAATGATAAAGGTAGTCTTATAACTATCTTCTTCTTTAATTTGAATCTACCAATACCCAGATTTCAATCAAACTTAGAAAAGGTTTTTTTTCTTTATGGAGTCTGTTAAGCAATCTCTTTTATTAAGAAGAGCGTATTTAATCCATTTAAGGACTTTATTAAGAGGCTTATAATTTATTACAAGTCTCGACCTTCCTCTTTCCTTTTGGCTACATTCATGACATAAAAAATAACACAACTCCATAGTGAATAGGATTGTCGAATTATTCCCTTATCTAATAATTTAGCAATCTTTTTTTTTTTTGCATAAAGCATGATAATGCTCGTTCATCTAACAAGAACGAATATGCTCATTGAAAGATCAATGTATTGGAGTTCCATAGAGTGAACTTTACGATTCCAAAAAGCTATTGGGTTGTCACCACAAATAGATTTTTGGTTATCCTGAAGGAAAGATTGAATTTTACTTTGAATGGATGGAGAAGAGATTTTCTATTTAATGGTTAAATCAAAATTTTTTTCTTTTAAGTATTTTATATGCATAGACTTATTATTACGTCTATTCATTTCATTTATAATTATTTCTTCATGATTGATGATAAATCAAAATATAACCTTTTTATCCCACATTTCGTAATGAATTTCGATGTCATCAATTCTAGTTATAGGCATTATTTTGAGAAGAAATGGTGTTCCCAAAATAATATATTGTGTTGACTTTTTAACTAATAAAAATGACATATGGATGCAAATATCATCATGACAAATTGCTATAAAAGATAAATTATAGTCAATATGTAGAGTTTCTCCATCAACTGCTTTTAGCTTCTGAGTGGTTTTTTTAAAATATTTAGAAGGTATTAATCCTTCTTGGATACAATTTAAATTTGTGCCACTATCAACAAGGGTCATCATATTTGGTAAAATAAATTCTTTATTGATAATTAATTTTATGAAAATATACTATTTTTGGTACATTGCCTTCGCAATACTCTGCATCAATCCATGTTCTTGATTTTCATAAGTTTCAGGATTGTCGTCAATATTTTCAGGTTATGAATAAGCTGAATATTGATTTATTTCTAAATCCATTGATCGGTTAGTCATCTAATCTTGTTTAGCATTGATATCTCTAATTTTTTGTTGTAAATTTTTTATTTCCTTTTTTAAATCATTTAGAGATACTTTAGTTGAGGGAATATTCTTTTTTGCTCTTCTCTTATATACTTCTTTCATAGAGCATATAGGGAAGTTAGAAAAGGTTTTATCAGGTTCCTTTTTATTTAGAACTTTTATCGGGTTCCTTTTTATTTTGAGTAGATGAATTCTCTGCTTGACCTAAAATTTTAATAAGTTGGTCCTTTTGATCAGAAGTAAGGGTAAAAACACAAGACTTTTCAATGATATTTTTATAATAATCTGTTTATTGGCAAGAATTACAGCAATTAGATTTTTCGTCATCGAAAGAGGACGATAAAATCTCATTATTTTCTTCCTCTAATGATGAATCTTTCTCAGCTTTAGAGGAAGTTAAAAAGAATCTTCATGAGAGTTTGTTTTAGCCATTCATCAATTTGTAATTCATTTAACTTCTTCATTGCATAGCATAATATACGACCATATTTATAACATTTAATATCTATTTTAGATTTTTTATTTGAAGTTTCAGATTTAGAGGTTTTAGTATTTTTAGAAAATATCTTAATTTAGTTTTAAAATTTTCTTTTTTCTTACCTTTCTTCCAAAAAGAAGATCTTACTAGAAGAGAATCACAAGCAAATTGCTCATAGAATTCACCGAGTTGACGTTTTTCGAGAAGGCGTTCTCATCTGATTTGATTGTTTAGTCTTATATAAAATAAAGTGTTAGACCGTGTTAATACAAGCATATATAAGATTTCCATATGTGTATGCTTCATATGGAATTGAACCATTAAATAAGCGAAGATGAGACTTAACCTTTTTAGCGAAAAGGTTAGGAAGTCCTTTAATAAAATTTTGCTTCCAATGTAAGCTATTGGCATCATGTAACATCATAACACGAGTGAGGAAAACATCTTTGTACCATCTAAAATGTGTAAGAGATTGACATCTTAATTTTTAGAGCAAGGAACAAGTCTCTTCTCCTTAGTGTCCAATTGTACTAGCAAAATGATCCAAAATGGCTTGGATCAAATTGTAAACATTATTTTCATTTGGCTTTTGGTGGTCTTTGGGAAGACCTTTAGTATTAAGATCGATTTTACTAAGTAAATCATCCTTTTGTTCTTGGGATAGATAATGATCCCACCAGCCCTTTAACATTCCTAAGAATCTAGAAATGATAGCACAAGCTGCTTGCTCAGAAGTAATAGATCGATGTCTGGCCTTAATGGCTGATGTAAACATTAGCATATGGTGAATAGTTTGATGAAGTTGATGCTCAGCAAGTCCATCAATATTACATTCACAAAGACAATTACCATCATAAGAGTTACTGATAAAATTAGTAGGTTCCTCAAAGAGTAAATCTTGAGGAGCTGGCCTCTTATATTAGTGTTTATCTACATTCTTTTTAGGATAAGATATTTTATTTATCTTAAGCGAAGAATGAAGTTGAAGATTTTAAAATACATCTTGTATTTCTTCGATTTGGTCATTAATTAATTCATCTGGTGCTTCTTGTGATTCATCATATGATTCATCCTCTAAGGTCCCTAGAGAATGACTCTTAAATTTAGAACTAAATCTTAAATATCTTCACTATTAAGTCCTAACTTAAAAATAGATTTAGGAGGATGTTGAAAAAGAGGTTTTCACAAGGCTGATGATGAATTTGCTGAAGATGTTCCTTTAATAATTCTTCTTATATTTTTCTCTTTATTAGAAAATTTTTCTTTGATTAACTGATCTACTTTAAATTCTAATATAAACAAATGATCAGAAATAATTTGAAGAGTATTATTGTTATAATTAAGTTCTTTTATTATAACAATAAATTCTTTTAAAGCTTGAGGATCAGTGTTAACATTTCCAAAAGTTGTAATATCAAGAAGTTTATCATCAACCATTCAGGTAATTGGTGGATGTCATAGAGTTTCCACCACTTTAGGTTGCTCATTTAGCCATTTTCTCTTACTTAAAACATCTAATTGTGCAGATTGAGTATAATTTTGAAAGAACCATGCTATAAAAGGAATTGTTTTCTTTCCTTTCTTATTTCTTTTTGTCATCTCCTCGAAATATATATCAGATATTTTGATTCCTTGAGTTTTTGAGGTAATATTTCTATACCACTGTGGAGAAAATTTCTTATATAGGAAGGTCGCCTTCCAAATCTGTTGGTGAGAAATGAAAGAGGCAGCACCTATATAAAAAATCATCTTGGTAAGACGTCACGCAGATTTGTAGATGTACTTATTCAGGTGATCAGATACGTCATCAAGGTGATAGTGTATTATCTCAAGAGATAGAAGTCACTACCCTTTAATAGAACTAATCACCTCAATAAGGACTCTAAGACGATGTGCATATGTAGAGATTCTTCCCCTACTTCACATGAAAAGTTAAAGCAGGGTTTATTTTAAATCGGATTCGTTAAGTTCCTTATAAGGGCAAGCCCCCATAGTTAATTACATCCTAAGGGACGGGGTTCCTTAGGAAAACTCTCTATTAAGATAAATGATCGTTGTCTTTGAAGATTTCAATAGGAAAGGACTATTAATCGATTAGTTTATATTTTAAGGATCAAATGAGATTAAAAGAGGGAGTTATTATCGAAGCCAAAATGGGAGATAAGTAGGAGATGCCCATGATGCTAGGAAACCTAGCGAGCATCTCAAATTATCCTATAATTGGGCTTTATATTTTTAAAATTGATTTAGTTTATTTGAATTATATTTCTCATTAGAAATTTAGGACTTAAGATTCCTTAACACAAGGTTAAAGAACTGCCTAAGAGGTGAAAAATTATGCTTATGGCCCACAAAGTGGAAAAGCAATCTCAGAACCAAAATCTAGGGAGCTTCGATGATGGCCAAAAGCACAACCTAAATCTATGATGAAAATAGAAAATTGGTTTGTCTCCACAAGAGAGGACCAACTGGACTTACAACTAGGGGGTGGACTAACTCCTCCTGATTTTAAATTCATGTAGGTAAGTCTTTATGTTTATGCAAGATTGCTAGGCTATTATTATTTAAAAAGAGATTAAGTTCTTAAACTCACTCCCTAAAGAGTCTAGATCATGTAAAGGGATATGCTTCAAATGACATAAATCTAATGCAATTCAAATTTCATTTTTTATTTCATTTTGGACAATCATTTTGACTCAGGCTAATAGGATTTTTATGACTAATGCATAAGAAAAAATATTATTGGCCAAAATCAGTGAAAAGGTAGGAGATGAGTTTTCACCACGGCTCTCATAGGTCAAGTCGGGTTCTCTGGCAAAGGTGGAAGCCCTCCAACCAAGAGTAAATAATGATATTATAAATAAATGCTCATCCAGCTAAGGAGTTGTTAATTTTTTTATCTTGATTTTAAACCTAAGCTTTAGGTGAGGTTATGAGTTATTTAATTTTAATTTGAATTGTTAAGTTGGGTAAAAGATTTATTTTTCCTTAAAGATCCTAATCCACATCCAGGCCATACATAAAGTAAGGAAGAAACTAGGAAAATCATGCCACTTAATGCAAAAGCTAAACAAATCATCAATCAATTTATAAAGCTAATCGCAAAAAGAATAAATGATCGTTTGTGGTCGAGCACCACCTCACAAACCCGAAAATATCAAATTGGGTAACTGAGTTCTACCTGGATTACAAATGAATTGAGTTACAATTTAAGCAAAGGAATTCATTGTTATGGGAGCCTTCAAGTTTTATTCTTCTTTCTTCTTTCTTTCTTCTTCCTTTTCTTCTTCTCTCTTTTCTTTCTTCTTTCTCCTTTGGAAGGTTGGAAGGTAGATACTCCAAGGCTTCACATGATGTCTTATGAAGATGTGTTCATCTAATCCCCATAACAAATCATTCCACAATCCTAATTATACAAATTTTTAGATGAAAAGGAAAAGTAGAAATTTAACTAATACCTGCAAAACAAAGGTTAGTTAAATCACACCACATAAATCCCAAGCATGTATATTGGACTTATCACCCTACACGTGGGTGACTAAATCCACCTAGTCTATAGATTATGCTTAGGGGTATAAAGCACTTGCAAGCAAAAGCATTTATATTTTTATTTATGACAGCGCCCCTTAAGCACAATCCTCTGCATAAAAGAATAGTTAGACTAAGCACGTCCTACCATTCATTATATAAGCATACACCCTAACATTCAGTATAAAATATATATCACAAAATAAAATAAAATATCAAACCATGCACCGACCTAACCTAAGGCTAGAAGTGGTGACTTAGGCTAATGTGTTTGCTTTGAAGGCTTGTGTAGTATACTTAGCTTATGGGTTTAGGTTCAAATTTTCTAAGTATAAAGAACATGTTCAACTTAGAGGAGAGTTTTATTTTAGTTATTTAAGCATTTTGGGTTATTTTTATTTCATATTTTAATTTGGTTTAAGTGAACCCTACAATTAATTACTAAATTATGAAGAAAGGGAAAGAGAGAGAACTTCTCTTTCCTTCTAACTAAACGAATTTGTATAGTAGATTCACATTTTAATTTCATTTAAGTGAATATTTTGATTAAATTTTCTAAGTATAAAGAACATGTTCAACTTAGAGGAGAGTTTCATTTTAGTTATTTAAGCATTTTGGGTTATTTTTATTTCATATTTTAATTTGGTTTAAGTGAACCCTACAATTAATTACTAAATTATGAAGAGGGAAAGAGAAGAGAACTTCTCTTTCCTTCCCTAACCTAAGTAATTTGTATAGTAGATTCACATTTTAATTTCATTTAAGTGAATATTTTGATTAAATCTTTTAAGTAATCCTAAGCTTAGATAAACTCTAAACAAACTTATTCAAAAAGAAAGGCATTTTAAGATTAAATAAAATGAGTCAAAATTCACATAACACACATTACTTCATTTCTTTCCCAACATATATAACATGCATATGGATGGAACCTAAGCATATCTATACATGCAAATGAGAGTAGTTAATACACTTTATAATGCATGCTAAATAATCCATTTAAGAAAATTAGAAGTTGAATATGCATGATTTTTCTTAAATAGAAAAGGGTTTTCCTTATCCAAAATTTCACACATACATGAAAGTGAGAAAGGCATAAGTGAGTATAGTGTCATTGTTAATGAGGTTATAAGGTACAAGACCTACTTAGGGCTACTTAAAACCTCTCAAGACCTTGGGTTGTCAAGACAAATATACCACTTTTTCTTAAATACAAATGTATATAAAAGAAATGAAATAGAAAAGGAAAATGCAAAAGTTGTTTAATATATATTTATTTTTTATGCAATTTATGTATGTAAGTGTAGGTAACTCTTCTTAGATGGTAGCATAAGGATGAATAGGATATGAAATTAGGTGAGCATTAGGTCCTTTTTAAATGAATCTGATATCTCACCAAAATTCTTATTCAAAACTATACCAACATAGGGAAGAAAGAAAACCTATACTAAATATATCTTTGTAATATTTCACATGCAAGCTTATAATTAAAGTATAAGTAGTATACTTTCAAATTTGATATTTCATTTATAAGTTTTGAAAATAATTTGGATTTAATAGTGATAATAGTCACTCATATTTTACTTTAGCCAACACATACACATTTGACATAAAGTAAATAATTTCATTTTAAAATTTGAAATATGGTATTATGAATGCATGAAATCACATGGCATATAACTTAACATGGTGGGAAAGATCCAAAGTAATGAAAACATGTAAACAAACTCACTTCACTTAAATATAAAGACATTCTTATAGAATAAGAAAAATTTAGAATAAATCAAAGTGAATTTTAAAATGATTTTGTTTAGTTTGAAGTTTGATTTAATTTTAAAAAGGTGAGATGAGTTTGATGTTCTAACCCATTCCCACATGTGTTTTGTATTTTTGTTTAATTTTTAGATAATTAGATCCATTTTCTATATATTGATTAAGTTAAAGTATGAATTAAGTGGCTTAATTAATAACCCTTATCTACACCACCTTAGAAAAATTAACTACATAATTATGAGCCAATGAGATAACACAAAACCCACAATGAATTTAAATTTACAATGCAACTAATAATGAAAAGGCCTAATGCAATTTGGCTCACAATTAAAAGTTAATTAAGCTAAGGGATTTAGCTTAAGTAATTTCAAAATACCCTTTCACACATATGAATTGGATTTTGATTTCCTTAATTGAACTTAGGCTATTAAACACCAAAGCATCTACCATGGTAGATTAATTAAGTTCTGAAACTTTTTAGAATTTTTTAAAAATTTATTAAGGGAATAATTAATGAATTAACCCTTAATTAAGAAGAGATTAAAGAGAGAAGAGGGAGATTTAGGGAATAGCTTAGGGAAAATGCCCCAAAATTATTCCATAAACCTCCCACTTATTGGATCTAACCTCAATCAACCCTAATCATTGGGTAAAACTACTAATCACACCTTAATTATCCTTATTTACACGAAAGAGATAATTAGGGAATAAAATAACAATTTTCCCAATTGAGCCCTCAATAAATCTCAAGAAAATTAGAGGAGGCAGAGATCATCCCCTAAAATGAACCCCATAAGTTTGAGATTAATTGATGATCTAATTAAAGGATAATTAGCTAATTAAGATTCCCAAAGAAACTCAAATTCAGATAAAAGAGTAATTCAAAATCTATTGAAATCATTTTTAAAATATTATATATGAAATTATCTTTCCATAGTATTTTTTCTTTTAGTTTTTTTATTTTTCTGGAGGGAATTATGAATTTTAGAAGTTTTCTGAATTAATTAGAAATTAATTAGTACATTTTCTTAATCCTAACTAATCCCTAACTCATGATGCGACACGTGGCAGTGGCGATCAACGCGCTTTATACGCGTCGCGTCATGATGGGGTAACTTAAATGACACCTCACAAATAGTGGTGGCAGCGCACGCGCTTAAATTCTTTGTCGTCTGATCAAATATTGGGCGGCTAAGAATTCCCTCGCAGTTTAAAACAAATAAATGAGATCTAAAATGTGTTAAATAATCTTAGTCGTCCATCTAAAAATCGCAGATGGAAGGCTGAGATGAGCCAAGTTATTCCCCTTGATCAATAAAGATCGTTCATGATCAAGGGGAAGATCCAAGCTCGATCTAGTATGAAATCACACCAAAATCAACCCACACCATCTAGAGAAATAGAACGGCAAATCCAACGGCCAAAATTCAATGAGGTGAAAATTTCTTTCACAAAGCTCCACACCACATTGAGTTTAGTGATCGAAAAATTCTATACCTCACTGGACGTGATAACCGGCGCTCGAGATCGATGAGGTAGCTTCGTCTAGTGGAGAAGAAGCCCTGTTGAAATTCCTAGGCCTTGGGATTGAGTGGATCAATGGATGGACCAACACCACTTCACTTGGGCTTCAGCTTTGATTGAATTGATCCTCGCTATGGGAACTCCAATGTGAGCTTGAGTGAGCTCGAATTGGTCCTTAGAAGAAGTGTGTAGGAGGAATTTCGAGGAAATCAAGTGTAGAGGAAGTTAGCAATTCACTCTACCTCCCATATTTTTGCACTGTGCAAAACCGAGAAAGAATAATTCAAATCCTCTCTAAAGAACTTGGGAATGCTCTGATGATTGCTAAGGGTTCCTAGCCTTCAATCAACAGGGGGTGAATTAAAATTTCATTGAATTAGGGGGAGTATATATCCCCTTATGGAAATCGGATGACCGACACCTCCTTTGTCATTTTGATCCAATTGATGAGATTGGATAGATTGTTTAGGCTATTAGATTTTTGCACATGGTCAATTTGAGGCCTTGAGTGGATTACCAACCTCCCATGTGCATCAAATTGAGCTTATGAGGGAATTTGAAAACTCAAATTTGAGCTAGATGGTCGGGTTTGGTCTAGGGGCCAAATGGGCTATCCCAAACCCATTAGGTTAGGTGCACCACTCATCACTAAGGGCCCATTTTTAGTTTGAGAAGTTCGCATAAGAAGCGTGGCGAAGGCTGTTGTCTTGTGATTCTATTTGGAAAACTCTGTTTAGAATTTAATGTGCTGCAGTTGTTTGTGCAGAAATGACTGAGTGCTTGAAACATGCATATCTTTTGATTATTCTAGGATAACGGTCTACACAATCATAGGCATCACAGTTTTCATCATACATGAATATTCTATGATAACATAAAGCTCAATAACATGCATATCTTTTGATTATAATGATAATGACATGAGCTTATAGAAAAAGAAGTGTATTAAATTCTAATTAAAATCATTTGCATTCATTTAATAACAAAAGACACATAGAGTGCTTGAAACTCCTATCAACATAAGATCTTAGGAGGGGATTGATGTATATTGTAGTGAGGATTTAACACAAGGCCATAGTTCATAAAGAAGGCAATCAAACCATTACTCCTTTGTTCACCCTCTTACTTCCAAGCAGTCGATCTTGTCGGTATATCAACAAAAATCATTGCACAGCAATTTCCCATAACACCTAAATACTTTGAACATTTCTTACTAGTCTTAATCATGGCTTATAAGACCCATTACCACTTTATCGAAAATATTTGCAGATAAAATAATTTGATACTCAAGCACCTAAGAATATATCCTCCTAAAGACAAAGAAAAAAATTGCTCAACCATGCAATCCTCGATTCCAGTCTCCATGTATTTAGGGTCACCATAAGCAATAAAATAATACATTAACTGAACAAAACTTGCATGGACCAAATTAAGATTGTCAAAGTTCGAATCAAGATCGATTTCGAGAGAGGTCGAGAATGATTTCCTCTACCTCATGGGCAATTACCAAAAAATAATCTTTGATCCGTCTTCAAATAACAAATGCTCAAAGGAGAGATCGTATTTGCTTACCTTCATAGATGATGGAAGACGGTAAAAGACAGATTAGAAAGAAGGAAGACAACAAAAGACGGATACATAAGGAGTAGATCGAAGCCCTGGACTCTCAGATATGTCAATGGGAGAATAAAAATAGCATGAGAGAACAAAAAGAGCACGGGAACGGGAGAACATAAAGAGCACGCACGGGCGAACAGAAAGAGCACGGGCCGTAATATAGATACATTTTTCCCCCAGTCGCACGCAGCTCACTTCGATCCGCGTTCGAGCTTCACGGCAGAATCCCTACACATAGCGGAACAAACAAGCCGAGGGCAACCAGCCGCACTAAACGGGGTTCTAAGTCTCCTTGAGCTTTTAGGAAAGTCTCAAGTGATTGTGAAGAGGGTATGACCAAAATACAAATGGGTTATGCCAAAATTTGTTCTATGGATTAGGGGTAGAATGGTCATTTTGCTTTTTTTTCACTTTGGATATGTTAGGTATGTGGAGAAACTAGGTTTGGCCAAGTTTCATTGGATTTGGAATCCATTTGATAGGGTTTGGCTCATGTTGACCCATTTAGGTCAAAATGGGTCAACTTGGGTCAAGTTGACCAATAGGTCAAATTGGGTCAAACCAAGAGTTGAGTCAAGTTCATATGACCATTTGAAATGTTTTGGTAGCTTTAGTTTGATTCAATTTGGTATATATTTGGTTTTGGCTCATATGACTTCATTTAGGTCAAATGAGTCAAGTTGACCTATTTTACCCATTTGACCTATTTGAGGTAGGTCAAGGGTAGGTTTAGGTTAATTTAGTCATATGGAGTATATTGGTATCTTTGTTTCCAATTAATTTAGGTTAAGTTCAATTTTGGCTCAACATGACCCCTTTAGGTCATGTTGGGTCTAAAGTCAATTGGGCTAGATTAACGTCTAGTTGGCCGATTGAGGCTTTGGTCAAGTTCAACAAGTTATTTGGAATGAACTTGACCCATTGGTTTGAATCAATTTGGCTTAGATCAAGTTTTGACACATTTTGACCCTTTAGGTCAAAATGGGTCAACTTGGGTCAAGTGGGTCATTTGGGCTAGCTCAAATGTTGGCTTGGTCAAGTTCAAACATAGGTCATGAGTGAACTTAGATCAATGGTTTCAATCAATTTGGACTATGGTGGAATCTGGCTATGTTATGTTTCATTTAGGTTAAGTGTTGACTTAGTCAACCCTTAGGTTTGACTTGATTTAACCTAATTTGATTGATTGATCATCCCATGATGATTGTTGATCATGATGAGAGGGATATATGAGTTTGGTTCAATCTAATTTAGTTAGGATCAAAAGTTGGCTCATAAGGGTACTTTTTGTCACTTTATGTCAAGTGAGCCTAACTGGGTCAAATGGCTTAGTCAGAGCTTGATTTGAAGTTGATTTATCATGTATATGGATTCATGATTGAAATATAAATCAATTTACAAGTGGTTTGAAGTCAAATGGGTTTTGATCCACTTATAAAATTTAATATTCAAATGAAGAATATGAAGGGGTTTTGGGTTTGATTTTTTATTTGGGTTTTGATTGAATGATGAGAGTTTGGATTTATATATGAGCTCATGATTGTAGGGTTGATTGAACCATGAGAGAAAAGCAAGAGTTTGGCTTGATTTGGAATTGATTTGACTAAGTTCAAGATTTTGACTTGAAAGGCTTAGCTTTGATTTTGAGTGGATTTGAGTTTGATTTTTAGAATTGATTTTGAATGTTTGAATTTATATTTCATTTATATATGTGAATATAAATGAGAATATAAATTGATAATGAGAAAATTTCAAGAATTTGAAAGAGTTTAATCATGATTTAGGTTAAATCCATTAAAGGGAATTTAAATGATTTAAGAAAATTTTTAAATTAAAATTTAATTTTTGAATTGGATTTGATTGATTTATATTTATATTTCATTTATATATGAGAATACAAATAAGTTTTGAGAAAATCCCATGAGTTTGAATATGTTTGATCAAAGTTTAGGTTAAATCTATTAATAGAAAATTAAGATATTTAAGGGAATTTCAAGGATTTTAAATTTGAAATTTAATTTTTGAGTTGGATTTGATTGATTTATATTTATATTTCAATTATATATGAGAATATAAATGAGAATGCAAATAAGTTTTGAGAAAATCCTAAGGATTTGAATAGATTTGATTAAGGTTTAGGATTGATTTTGGCTAAGTCCTTTAATAGAAAATTAAAGGGACTTAAGAAAATTTACATGAATTGATTTAGAATTTTGAATTTGATTTTATGGGTTTGAATTTATATTTCATTTATATATGAGAATACAAATGAGAATATAAATGAATTATGGGAAAATCTCAAAGATTTGAGTATGTTTAGATCATAGTTTTGGTTAAGCCCTTAAGGGAGGGTTAAGGACTTAGAAAATTTGAACTTAGGAATTTTTGATGGATTTTGATCATGGGTTTCAATCATAGATTTCAATCATGGATTTCAATCATATGGAGTTGATTTGAGTTTGGAGAAAATCAAATAGAATTGATTTGGAGTTTGACTTGAAGGAAAGAAGGTGGGGAATGGTTTAAACTAAGGGTGAGAAATTTTCCTAACACCCCTAAGGCATGACCTATCTTATGGTTAACTCTTCTAAGTCTTCTAGGGCTATGTTGGAGTGCCCACCTAATCACTAGATGTGTTTTAAGACTAAGGAACTCTTAAAGCCTAAGAGAAGTCATATGTCTAAGATGGAGGTGTTGAGAGCTCATTCTAAAAATGAGGTCAACAATCACTTTCGAAAATTATCATATTTATGTTGTCTATAGTCTCTTAAGAATGTCTCTCGAGACTTAGATATTATTTGATAATTCATTAATACTAAAATTCACTTCAGAAGGAGTGGAGATTTATTTTCTCTCACTAGAAGGTAAAGATTATTATGATTTAATTGAATTGCTTCAATTGGTTATTCTTCTATATGTGTAGGAGAACCTATGGATCTCGATCTTACCGAAGTTTCTAAAGGAAAAGAAACTCGGGAAGAGTTATGATCTAAGATCAACCTCTACATCGCCATCGATGTTTGGATTATCATCGATGTCTTAATTAAGGTGTAGACATGGCGGTATTGTCCAAGATTCAGGAAATACCACTTCATTCTATTTAATAACTCTGTTAGTCGTTATTTGAGAAGCTAATAGATTTATTTCAATTAAGGTTGTTCACTCGAGTGGTTAAACAGCCTTTTTAACATTAGGATTTAGAGTATTAAGAATCTTAAAGTGTAATCTAAAATTAGTGCAATAGTTTCAGATCCTGAAAGAAAATCATATCCATGAAGTTGTAACTGCAACTTGATAGCTTCAAAAAGATTTATATCAGTAAAAGATAAACTTAAATTAGGAAAAGCATTAAAGTAAACTGGTTTGTGACATAAACTAGTTTTTATAATACTCATGAGAGATTGAGCCCAGTTAAGACATCGACCATCTCTTAAACAGGCAAGGATGGAAATATTTAATCCTTTTAAAGTTAAAGGTTTGAACCCAATATGAATATAGTTATAGTCTTGCATTTATTTAAGCAAATCTTCTTGAGTTAACGGATAAATAGTCTTATATATTTGATCTATAGTGATATATTGCTCTACCATTTTAACGGAGATTTTTTCTTTGAAATCAAAGGTACCAATTCGATAAATTAAAGATTTATTGACTTTTGGTAAAGACTATTTATTTAGACCTTCTTCATTTAGAGGAAACTCTGTTAATTCAACATTTTTAATTAAATTATTATTTCTTGAATTTCTAATCATAAGATTAGAATTCAAGTTAGAAGAGAAAGCCATAAGAAGAGAAAGGGAAGAATTCAACAGATAAAGAAGCTTAATAAATAATTGAAATAATTTTGAGTTATAATAAAATAGATTCATAATTTTTTAGTATATCCAAAATAGTCAACATAAATAGGACTTACAACCCAATCACTAGGGAATTACTACCATATGCGATGAAGTGAGGATTATACTGAAAGATTGTGAAAATATTTTCATCATCATCATCATCATCACCATAATATTGTTATTATTATTCAATGATAATTGGATTGAAAGAGATGGTGGAGGCATTCCATTAAATCCAAATTCTCAAGATTGGACGATGGAAACTATTGCAATAATTTTCATTGCTAAAAGATGTGGGCTTCGAAAATTCGCCACTGACCTCTCGATGAAGAGAGTAGATTAAATTCGATGAAATTTTCAAAAGGCAGATGGAATAGTAGATAAGATACTACTGAGAGATTCTGCTCTCATTTTGTGAGGACTTTAGATCTGGTTCTAAGTTTCCTATAGGCGCAAACACCTATAGTTAATTACCCCTCCTAATGTTGAGAGAGAACTTTCAATTAAAGCTAGTCATTAAATCGCTAAATGCGTAGCATATAGTAGTAGAATGTGGAGTTTTGGAATTTGGATTTATAAAATTCATCATCATGTTTAACTTAAAATAGATTGTTAGAGGAATGATGATGCGCACAATCAAGATCCCATGGTTCCGTCATCCCGGGCTATCATGATTTCTAGTCTACTTAGTCAGAGGAGATAGTCGACCCAACCTGACCGAAGGATCCTTGTCAACAACCATGGGTTGCGTCGTCCAAGAAAATTTTGTGGACCTGGGGTGGTGCTTGTCTAAGGAGATAAGTTTAAGAAAGTCTTAGATGGCATAGGGCTTTTTGCCCTAATAAGTGCACCATATGGTTCACAACTTAAAGGACAAAACTATTGGGGAACATGTGGGGTACAATCATAACGATTATATAATTGTGTCATTTGGTGGAAGTCACCCGTGGACTCCGTCAGAATTGCATTATGTGTGGATTTACTGCCAAGCCATAAATCGGACATACGTCACGCCCCATGCATGAGATTGATTAAGAATGAACATAATATAACACTTGATTTAACTTTGGCTCCTTTGTGAGCTAGAGTTTTCTTAATTTGTCACCAATGACAAATAATTGCATAGGTTGATGAATTAAATTTTGATTTAAGTTTTTAGGTTGATGATTTTCATTTAGCTATTTTGAGTTTAATAACTCATCAGATTTTTCATTTGGATTGATATTTAATTTATATTAATTTAATTTAAAATTACAATCACATTTTGATGAAAGTATTCCCTCTGGTTGAAACATTCATTCAACACAGTCATCATCGAGATAGATGTATTATTTTTCTATTCCGCATCCCATCGAATTCTTAATTTAATAAAGGATCATCTATGTCATACGTAATTAGTTTTCAAATATATTTCTAAATTAAAATTCTTATAATATTATTATTAGATTTTTTAGGTTTTATTAACCAGGGATCAACCCGTATAGCATCCTCAGATACTAAATTTAAGCATTCAACATAATATCGGGGCTCATGCAGGTTATTCAATTAAGTATTAATTTAAGTTTAAGAGATTTAAATAATACTACTTATTTGATTAAATTTCATTGCAAGTTTAGGATTTTAGATAAAATTTTGACAAGATTTTGACGACCTCCCAACATCTTCCCGTAGAGAATGAGGCTACTTGGTCACTATTATGCGAAGATGTATGTGTGATGTAAACACTACGGTTAAATGCGTCATCCCACAACGCCAAGAAAGGCATGTATGGGTCTCTGAAGCTCCTGCATGTAACATAGATTTTCCCTTCATGCCAAGAAAGATATGTACGGGTACTAATACACCTACAATATCAGTTTAAACAACAAGTTTATAATTATGGTTGAATTTATGTTAAGTTGTTTGTCTTGGCGTGTAAAAAATTTGGCGATCCCTGCCACATATAAGAGCCTGCCCACCATGCCAAGAAAGGCATGTATGGGTGGTGTAAATATCACGGTCGAATGTGTCATCCACCATGCTAAGAAAGACGTGTATGGGTCTCTGAAGCACCTACATGTAACACAGATTTCCCCACCATGCCAAGAAAGGCATGTACGGGTACTTATACACCTGCAATGTCAGTTTAAAGAATAATTTTATAATTATGGATGAATTTATGTTAAGCTGTTTAGGTCTTCTAGCAGTGTGAAAATTTGACAGCATTTCGATAGCATACCGGACCCGTGTAGGGGGCTATCTCGAGTATATTGGGTCTGCCCACCATGCCAAGAAATGCATGTATGTGGCTATAAGTTACCTGCATATAATATAAATTTCTCCGTCATGCTAAGAAAGATGTGTACGGGTACTTATACATCTGCAATGATAGTTTAAACAATAATTTTGAAATTATGGTTGAATTTATGTTAAGCTGTTTAGGTCTCCTAACATTGTAAAAATTTAGCAGCATTTCGATAACATCCCGACATCATCCTTGTGTAGGGGGCTGCCTTGGTATGTTGGGTATGCCCACCATGCCAAGAAAGGCATGTATGTGTAATATAAACACCACGATCGAATGTGTCATCCCACCATGCCAAGAAAGACATGTATGGGGCTTTAAGGTACCTACATGAAACTCAGATTTTCCCGCCGTGCCAAGAAAGGCGTGTACGGATACTTATACATCCACAAGCAAACAATTTTATACTTGTGGGAAAGAAAGAGCCACGCGAGAGCGGGCGCAGGCGGGTGGAGCGCAGCAGGTGGGCGCAGAAGGGAGTGGATGCGCGACGCAGATCGGTGCACGGGTTTACCGCACGCGCGTGCGTCCCATGTGCACTGGGGATGGTGCTCACCGCACGAAGGGAGGTCGCGCAACATGGGCTATCTAAGCGGAGAAGACGATGAGGTGGTTCGACAGCGCCGAGATGGACGACAACGACTGTCACGGAGTCGCTCACGCCAGACAGTGAGGAATAGAGAGTTAGGGCGGGATTGAGGCGTGGGAGAAGTTAGGATTATAGAGGTATTTATAGGATTTTTCTTATTTAATTAGCCATAATTCAAATTTTTTCACCGACATGTATATATTATATATATATATATATATATATATATATATATATATATATATATATATATATATATATATATATATATATATATATCAATCTTAGTTATTCAAATATGACGCGCTCGTCGCTTTGGAGTCGCTGGTTCAAGTCAAACATCAAAATTAGCGTTATCGTTTTCGACGGTCCGATATTTGCGTAAACTCGTCTGAATTGAGTGCAGACAGTCTCATTTGAAAGGTTTTAGCGTTTTGACACTAACGACGTGATTAATTTCGTGAACGGAGGTCATTTGGGCATTGTCGCGGCTTCCCGACCTCGGTATGGGCGTAGGCACGTCGAATGCTTTTCTTCTTGATCGGTCAACCGTCGAATTGTACAATATGTATATTCTGATCAATTTCGACGTTCTAAACGCAATGGTGTAGTTCGTTCGTCGATCGAAGGTCATTCGGCGATTTGGCGCAGTGATTTCAACTCGATGCATCGCCGCCGATATTTGCAGACTCGCCCAAGCGAGCACAACCAATCTCATTTGATAGGTTTGACGCTAACGACGCGATCAATTTCACAAACGGAGGTCATTTGGGCATCGTCGCAACCTTCTAACTCCGATATGCGCGTAGGCGCTTCGACGACCCTTCGTGATCGATCAGCCATCGGATTGTGCAGGATGTATATTCTAATCAATTTTGACGTTCTAAACGTGATGACGAAGTCCGTTCATCGATTGGAGATCATTTTGACTACTTTTGGCAATGTCCGATTTCGCCTTCGGGCCATGATCTTGATAAGATCGACTTCATCTTGTGAGCTTGACTCGATTTATGACGCATACATGAAGGTCAACAAAAGAGCTTGTGAGTGCTGACTGAAGATTAATTTAGAAGGGAGGATTGAATTTTGTCTTCACTAAAATAGAGCGAGTTAAAGTTACAATGAGTGAACAAGTTCTTTACAAGAAAGAACTTTTTCCAATCTATTAAAACGTTTTAACATTCTAGGAGTCTATCAATGAGAGAAGCATGAATATATTTTATATATAAGGTGTTTTTTGTTTTTTTTTTTTTTTTTTTTATTGCGTTGGAGGCTTAAGCAAACAAAAGAATCGTTGCGAGTTAGATGTAGACGAGTTGTGTAAGGCATCTTCGGAGGATAAAACTAAAAAAAAACGGTATAAATCTTTGGTAATAACGAGGATGCAGGAAAACTCCTACCTAACTGATCTAAAGTCAGAAAAGTTTGTCCCTTGCCTCAATCATTTGGTTGAGGTCTTTCTTCATTCTTGAAAAACTCGAGTTTGAATCTTGAAGAACACATGAATATATGAGTTTATCATAAAACTGACTCAAATGGTCTAAAAAAATGTTTCTTGTCTCAATCAGTTGATTGAGGCCTTGCTTCATTTTTGAAGAGCTCGAGTTTAAATTTTGTAATGCATAGGTGTATGAGTTTGTCATAAAGATAACTAAAATGTTTTAAAAAATTAAAAAGATAAAAAAACAAACTGAATAGCAATTCTATATAATAAAGAGTTTATCGAAGAATAGCAAAGATCCGCCGAACCAAGCAAAATCATAATCCTCCAGTTGAAAGGACAGGAATAAAAAGAAATTATCACTAAGAGATAGCATTTGTATATTACCTTTGAGTATCTAATTTTTCTTGATGAGTGTAACCAACGTTTTATAATAAGAGACATTTCCCGTTTTTTACATCCTTTGCGTACCTCTTCATTAGTGAAATGCAGCGCATTGTTGTGATTTGGCACAAAACTTAAGAATCTCTCGCTACAGGGCTTTTTGAGGTAAGCAGCTCCTTCCAGTTGAACCAATATAGGGATTTGAGGTGAGGGTATTCAAACTTGAACATCTCATCCTAAAGAAGAAATAAACGAAAAGAGGCAGCTCTCATCTTGTTAAAGGGGCTTTCTATCGCTAATGCGGGGAGAGATTTCGTCGAGAGGATGAAACCTCCGGCCAAAAAAAAAGGTAGAGAAAAACCAGGGAGTCACAGGTTTTTTTAAAACAATAAAAACCCCCACTAGCGGAGCTTCAGTTTTTGAGAAGGGAGATAATTGCACCAACTACTCCCAACAAAATTCATAATTTCAAACAATAAAATTTTAAGAGGAAAATGATTACTGCAAGCTGCCTTCCCTCTAAATATTCCCAAAGTTCCAATTAATGGAACTTCTTCCTGAACAATGTGGCCGAGCGTTACAAAGAAAGAAAATGGCCACATAAATAATTTACTGAGAAAAATCTTACTTGTATTATACAGCCTACATGGACATCAGCTATGAAGCTCAGATCTACTCCATCCAGCTTCCTTACTCAGCCCTCTCTTGTCTAATAATATCCTGAAATCTCTAGCCTCTTTCCACTTCCCTGAAGAAGCAGATAGGCCAGCAAGTAATACATGGTTCCCTGTGCTCTCACCCTCCACCTCCGACTTCTTGGGCAAGATATCTTCTTGATGAACACCTCCACGAGCTCTTAATGCACTAAGAAAAGGAGTCCATAATTGACTTCTTGATTCAACCGGTACTCGACGAATGAATTCCAAAGATGAATCAAAGTATCCAGCTCTGCTCAAAAGATCTACCATACATGAATAATGTTCTTTGCTTGGTTCAATACCATATTCCTGTTGCATGCTTGTGAAGCACTTCAAACCTTCTTCAACCAAACCAGAATGGCTGCATGCTGATAAAACATCAGTAAAAACTATTGCATCTGGTTTAATGCTTCTGTCCTTCAGCATTTCCTTAAACAGAGCAAGCGATTGTTCTCCCTTGCCACTGAAAGCATAACCATTTATCATGGAGCTCCAAGCCGCCAAGTCCTTATGAGAAAGGGCATCAAATATTTCTTCAGCTCTCTCTGAACTCCCACACTTGCAATACATGTGGATCAATGATGTTTGAATTTGCAAGTTTGATTTAAGCCCAAAAGTATCTATATGATCAATTATTCGCTCAGCAGCAGAGAGTGAACCAATGCTGGCACAAGCTGATAGTATAGTGATGATTGTTATCTTGTTTGGAGGAACATCTGCACTTATCATATCCTCAAAAAGATCAAATGCTGTTCTTGGGAGCCCAGCTTGAACATAACCACCAATCATTGAAGTCCAAAGAAGGACATCTTTCTCAATGATAGGATCAAAAAACTTCCGAGCAGAAATTATATCACCACATCGAGCAAACATATTAACTACTGAAGCTGCAACATCAGATTCACAATCAAAACCACTTCTGATCACAAGAGAGAGCACAGACAATGCTATCAACAATCTTCCTAACAGAGCACAAGACGAAATAAGATTGACAAATACAATAGCATCCAAACGTATTTGATTCAAACGCATTTGATTGAAGAGATTGAACACCTTAAAACAATCTCCAAGCTTTGCAAAACCACTAATCATTGTGGTGTAAGTGATGGCTGATCTTTCCTTCATTGAATCAAAAAGGGATCTCGCATCATCGATCAAATTAAACCTTACATACATACCCAAAATTGAGTTCCAAAGGAGCAAATCTGAATGAAACCCACGTTTAATACCATAACAATGGACCGACATACCTTGCTGTAAAGAAGAAGTTGAGCTAGAGCACCCTGATACAAGGCTGACGCAAGTGCTCGAGGTTGGCGTGAAACAGAAAGAGCGCATTTCATTGAAATATCGAAATGACTCCTGTGCATGTGTACAGATATTATAAGCAGAGATTATAGAGTTCCAGGAAACCACAGTTTTGCTTGGCATTTCATCGAACACCTGGCGTGCCTCAGACAAGGAAGAGCATTTGGAATACATATCCAAAAGAGAAGTTTGAACAAAGACATCAGATTGGAAACCAAGTACGATCACATGCGATTGAACTTTTCTGCCTGACCATAAGGAAGCTAGCTGAGCGCAGGCCTTTGCCACGAAAGTAAAGGTAAAGTGGTCGCCGTGACAGCCAGACTTCAGCAATGAAGAGTAGAGATCAAGGGATTCTAAGAAGAAACCATCTCTTGTTGCGCTTTGGATCAACAGGTTCCATTTCCGGCGAGGGGCCAACTGCATAGGCTTAAGTGCTCAAGCTTCTCGAGATGTGACTCTATGGTACAGTGTTTAAGCAATAAAAGCGAAGAGAAACCATAAATAGATTCCTCCACAGATCAGACAAGCAAACTCTATCTTCTCTTAAACACGATCAGTTTTTTTATACCTGATTTCACACAATTCTATTAGCATGATAATTATCAGAATGTTCTATTTGTTTTAAATATATAAAATCTAAAACACTCATCCTAAATAAAAAATTATTTTCTTTTTAACTGTCATTGCTGGCAACAATCAATGCTTGAAATTAAACTGGTGTCCATTGCTTCCATCATTGCCTCTAGAGACATTGCAGTTCAGCAAATAACCTCCACTACCCACAAGCGATTGCCCGCCAATATCACATAAATAAATTTTAATATTCAATAAAAACACATAACATAAATTTAAGATATTATTTATGCTTTATTAATATCAAATAAATAAATAAAATAAAATAAACAATCATTTTAAAATGATCCCATACAACCAATCAACAAAGAACAATGAATCGCCTACCCACGTCTCTTAGCTCATTTTATTGGCAGACGGCGGAACCTCGAGAGTTGAATTCTCTCGAGGCTACATAATAGTGAGGAAAGTAAATGGGGCGTGCGTGTGGATGATGAATGGCTCCATTAAGAATAACGATATCCTCACCTACAAGATGGGTGGTTGTTGGATGGTAACCATTCCAACAAAAAAAAAAACAATGAATCTCCAGCCACAATCTACGCGCACACGCATGCCGTCAATAAAATAATCCAACTATTTATAAAATGCAGAAAATGAATTAAAAGAGGGAGATAAGCATACATGGGGACATGCTAGTTTTTAAGAAACAGAAGATAACGATTGGAACAAATTTCGATCAAATTTAAAATGTTTTAAAAACATAATTTAATTTAAAGATCACTCTCCAGTAACTATACAAAAGTACTGAAATTAGATTAACATTTCGTTTAATTATAATTTTATAATTATATCCTAAGAAAAGCACCTTTCATGTTTCAACCAATATATATGTAGTTAAAAACACAGGTACATCACATTCACAAAAAATTGTTTTAAAATTTTAAAAATTGTGAGAATATCCACACAGCAATAATTAAAGATTATTGTTTTTTAAAATCGTCAATTCAAATCACACTTTACAAACTCACTTATTATTCTCAAAAAAACAAAAATATTTGGATCAAAATATGTTAATTTTAATCAAGACATCTTTTAATGTACTTAGATATCCTTTCTAGCCCGTTTGTGATTGTAGACTTAAGCAATCATTCCTTCCCAATATCCAGATTATATCCACCAATTGGCGAAGTCTAACAAATGGCATCATTGTAGAAAACCTGTTTTCAATCTGCAAAGCAAGCAAATGGGAACCTAAGATAATTGCAATCTATCCATAATTTAAAACATACCATCTACAAACCAGAATCGCTACAATAAAGAAGAATAGTTCCTGCTTCCTAGAATTTGTCAACAGAAGCTGATTGTGTTAAAAGGAAAACAGACCCTTAGAAACATGGAGTATCCTCTTGTTTTCAATCTCCAAAAAACTTTACAAAAAAAAAAGACACTCCCCAACTTGAAATTAACTACATACTACATATTGCTATCGCCACCAGACAAACTTCAGTAAAACAATATCATACATCAACTGCAGTGAATGAAGTTAGGATATTTGAATCTTCTTCCCACAGGTCTTCAAATTCTATCATGAAATCACCATTGGTAACATCTTCGACCGAATCGACCTCATGCGAAACTCTGTCTCGAAGCATCTGAAATTTATCAAGTATTAGCAGAACAAATGAAGGCATTTACTTGAAAGAAGCAAACGAAAGCTTAGACTGATGGAATTAAGAAAAATGAATTGTTGACAGTATGAAAAATTAAGTATGGCACACAAGGGTTTAGATTTTGAAAGTAGGAAGTTCTGAACTTTTGCACCGCCTTGATTGGCTCCTGATAACATCTATTTTCAGTTATCTGATGAAAAAATTAGGTGCATGGTATCCACTCTGTTTGCTTTGCAGCTTAAAAATGGCTACATTTGCAATTTTAGTGATAGCAGAGAAAACTCGACGTTTCCAAATGAAGACTTGCAGGTAGGAATCAAAAACAAATTGAAATTATGCATGTATCACTGATCACAGAGAAAAGACCGAATTTTAAGCATTTGCCCTGGTCGACCTAAATGAGCCAACTAACTTCTTCCTAGGACATCGTTCATCAAAGATTGTTACCCTTGTTAGTAATTCTAACAACCTAAACGATTCAAAGGCATCATTTTGGATCCACAATTAAAACTAATAAAGTGATTCTACAGTGTGAGATCTATACCAAATAAGAATTTTATTTTTGTTTTATACAACAACAACAACAACAACAACAACAACAAGCCTTAATCCCACTGGGTGGGGTCGGCTTCATGAATCCTTCGTCTTTGTCTGTATTATCAAATTCATTTAATTCAAGTATCTTAAGATCATTTTTTTACATTTTAACCAAGTCTTTTTTGTCTATCTACCTTCTTTAAAGGTATCAATGATCTATCTGTCCATTATTGGGGACGACGTATGTGGTAAAAATCTAGGAACTCTCCCTAATCTTATCTACTCTGGGCTACTCCAACTTTTTCCCGAACATACTTTTGCATTCTATCTCTAGAGTAAAGCCACTCATCCACCGAGCATCCTCTCTTAACTTAGTCTTATCTTCTCTATTGGCCAACATTCTATTAGGTTTACCACCATCTTATAAAATTTTCCCTTAAGTTTAAGTGGAACTTTTCTATCAGAATGAAAGAAAGATCCTTACTTTCGACTTCTGGAGCTCTGAAACAACATTAAGCAGGCTCCGATACTGGTCTCTTGCTTCAGGATACTGAACCATGGACTCCACCTTTGCGAGTGCTTTTTGCATCCTAGCCTCTGCCTGCTTTCTGCCTTCTTGCAAAAAATCATAATCATTTTCTTTTGGGGGCTGTGCTTCTTGATCCGAAGAACCCTCTAGCAGGCCTTCTGATCGAAACCCACGCAAGCCACTCCCTTATGCCTACTGTCCAGACAATTTTTTTGTATCACTTCCTCACTTGGTGACCACGTACATGGGCCTACTTATTACCAGATGAGTACAAGAATAAATAAACTTTGATGAATAAATTCCTAAAAAAAATAAAAGGGATAGTGAAATATAAAAAATGAAAAAAATAAAAAATAATAAATAAATAAAAGAGAATCCATTGAAGTAAGAAATCAGAAGCTCCCAAAACTGGAAGAAATGCTGGCCTAAGTTTCTTTGATGGTTAATCTTATCAGTCAGCTGAAGAACTAATGGTTGGTCTTTCAAATAAGGTACTACCCTATTGTATGTTATTGTCTTTCAAATATGGTATTTCATAGTGCAAACATTGGAGGATTAAAAATGTCATTTAAGAAATTCAAGGGTAAATGAAACAATTGATGTGAAGTTTAGATTTTTCTGCAATATATGAATGTAACAATCAAATTGTTATTGTGTGCCCATGGAAAAGGAAGAAACGAACCTCTCTCTCAGCCGAAGAGCGCTATCTCATATAATGCTTTTAGGGCAGAGCAGACCGAGATTGTTGGGGTACGAATCGCTCTAGAAACTATCAAAATAGAATCCGGGTAGAGAATTCCGAAAGGCGCGGAAGGAACAATAGCGATTTTGCTTCTAATCTCTATGCTGAGGGCGAAGCAGTAAGAACTTGTTCGTGGAGGGAAAGCAAACGGGGAGAAGAAGTATACTGTTGACTGAACACAGAATCGCAGTTGATGGCGGATGCCTTCAGATTTTGGCAACACAGTGAGTTCCATAAACACAAACATAAGAACCGATTGGAGACTCGGTTGATAGTTTAGGCTTACTTTAGCTAAGTTTTTCAGATTTCTGAAAAACTATTTTTAAAGTATTTCTTGAAAAATTATTTATCTTTTATTTTTTGAAAAGAGAAAAAATGGAAACTTTTAAAATGGGTAAAGCATTCAAAAGCTTATTCAAATGGGTATCAAAATTAAAAATTCACGCTCTCAAAAGCAAAACGCATTAAAAAAACTTAGTCAAATGAAGCCTTAATCAATTTGATGGCTCGAACCAACTGAGCCTGACTTTACAAATATCATATCATTTTGTTAATTTGATATGAAGATCGAACATAACACGAAGATTAGATTGATTTTCAGTTATATTTGAAATAATAAATCTTAATAACGAGCCATGTTTGATTGAATTTAATGTTAATTCACAGCCCATCATGATTTGAATACAATGAGTTCAATAATTTCTTTGGAGGTTTATAACTTTATGAAGAGATGCATTACATGTGAATACATTTATATATTCATGTAAATATTTATTTTAAAATTATATGCAGTGAATTATACAAGAATTATTATATTTATTTATTTATTTAGACATTAAATGATGATTTTAGACCAAAAAATCATATTAAAAGCTTAAAAGTATTTAAGAATTTAACCCTTTTAAATCAAATTTAATTAACTAGATAGGACTATAGCAATGATAAGATTGAATTAGCCTATAGCTAAGTAAGTTGGTTTGATATTTATTTGAATGATTTTGGGTTGACACTAAATTAAAGTAGGATCCAATCAATATTAGATTTTTTATGCCCTTGTTGTATAAATATTTTGAAATGTATATAATATAAATAATAAATATTTTTAATGAATAATATTTCAAAAACTTAGGCTAATTTAGTATCTTTGAAAGCTACTTCATATTATATGATTATGACTATCTCTGCAATCAATATTTTTCATCACCAATATCAAATATCCCTCTCAAAAAATTTAATCTAATATCATTTACATTATCTTTTTAAGAGCTCACATTAAGTGATTCTAGATACTTCCTTCACAAATATCTTCTTAAAAAAATATTTTTTGCTAACTCAAATCTAAAATATTTTAAACATTAATTTTATATTATATAAATCATAAAAATATATAATATTGCTCACCACCTTCTAATATATTAAAATTGAATCAATTTTGTGTATAATATGCCACCTAACGCATATGTTAAAAATACATTTATTTAGTGGATACAAAAAATCATTATTTATCTTAATAAAGAAGATGATGTCACATGCCACTCCAACAATGATTGTTGTCTCCTTTAACCTCTCTAAATAAATTGAGAAATTCTTGAATCATGTTCTTTTATTCTTGTTTTCATTTTATCTTTAATTTTAAGCAACTATATGTTGTTAGAGGTAAATTTAAAAATATTTTAAATTCAAAGATAAAACATAATAAACACATACATCTTGTAAGCTCGTTGGCATTAGCCATCACATTTCGAAGATCTCTTCATCTTCAAAATTTCTTTTAAACTTATGAGTATGGAGCATTTAATTTGAAAGTATGAATTAAAGATTATACATATCAATTTTATAGTAGGTAAACAAAATATAGATGGCCATACAAGCAAAAAGGGATAAATGAACCAACTTTAATTGCTTGAAAGAAAAGTAAGGGATAATTATAAATAGTAAAGACGATTACACTAAAGATTGAAAAAGATAATATAATACGTTATGCACATTATATTTATGCCATAATTTATATCAAAAGAGTATAGTTATCACAATAAAAAAAATTAAATCAGAGCATAAAATAGACTAGCAAAGCCTACACCATCTTTCTAACTTGGTATGAACAAAATCAACATAAGCCATTAAAAGCTTTTAAAAAACAATCAAATTTTAAATAGGCTAAACCAAGATAGTACAAAGCAAAATAAGGCAATAATGAAATGCATTAAAAGAAGTTGGCACTCAAACTCATGAGGGGTTGTGCTGAATAAATATCGTCCAACAAAAATAACAAAATTTAATTAATAGATGAAAAAAAAATGTGGCATATTAGTTAAAAGTGATAGAGATAATTATATCTTTAAAGGCATAAATTCAAGTCATATATTTTACAATTTATTGCTTACAAATTCATTAAAAAAGTAACATTGATCATATGTGAAACATATGCTAACTAATTATGAGTATTAGAAGAAATTATTATGTGTAGAGTCCGAATGTAGCATATATGTCTGGACTCCAATAGCAAAGCATCATGTGCATCTCATCAATACATAGTTGTTGTGTATTAATTGTGAACTGTTATTGATATGACCCTGAAAATTCTACTAGGCGACGCACGAATCTTGATGCTAAAAGTAAGCCGATCCGAAGTTGAAACTGGTCGAGATCAAGCACTTAAAATATTCTTGAAAACTTTGGGATATCAGTTAAATCCCTAAATAGCTTTCAAACATGGAGTGTTTATAGTCAAATTGAGCGTCTTGACGAGCCGAATCAAATAAGCCCAAGATCTCATAATTCCGACATCATTTGAGCATTCAAATACACAAAATAAATCATATGATCAAGGGGATCATTTTGAGCCGTCCGATGAAGTGGAGTGGTACGGGTTTTACGTATTCTGAGCGTCGCTCCTTTCCATAAATACCTCATTCTCATATAAGGAGGAGGTGAAGTGAAGGTGGCGAGCCCAAGCAAGAGAGGAGAGAGCTCTAAAGATCCTCCAAACACAATCGCGCCACTCGGCGATCGTCGACCGCCTCCGGCCGCATCACGCCGTGATCTCGCCATCGTCGACCATTGTTGCTGTCATCACCGACCACTATCGTCGGTCATCGCCATCAATGTCGTCGTCAACATCGTTCGTTGTCATCGTCAACATCGCGTATCATCGTCAACATCGTCGTCAACATCGTCATTAACATCATCATCAATATCATCGTCAACATCGTCATTCATGTCATCAACATTGTCGACTGCTTATTTGTCCCTCATATCTGATTACATGTAATCGGAAGATCTTGTACTCGAAATAGGTACATAGTGGAAGCTTTTACTTTTTTCCTCTTTTGAGGTTTTCCATGTAAAAATTGAGCTTTCTTGTTTCTTTAAATACACGTTGTCTTTGGACTCCCCAAAGAAGCGTAAACTCTACCATGGATTTTCTAAACGCAACGGTTTGTATCGTAGGATTCCCATTATTTATATCTTGTATGGCGACCAAGTTTTCCAACAAGATCAAAACCACCATCGATGTGGAGCATTTCAAGCTTTTAAGGAGCGCAATCGAAGAATGAAGATTCATCAAACTTAGTTCCCTTACGACCCAGGGGCAACTCTTAATCTCAGAAGATCACCCATATTAAGCATCTAATCGATTATCATCCCAAGAAATAAGTCAAAGTTGGAGGATATTTCAACATTGAGAAAAGATATAGCTTTGCAAATTATATTTTTCCACTCATACTTATGAAAAAATGAGACCAGGGTTAAGGAGAAACTTTGGCTACAACCACGAACGAATGTTTTAATCGACCTCTCCTAAATCGAGCAAAGACTCTGACAAACAACCTAGGATAGGTCAAAAGGTCCTTGGTGGACTTCCTACGACCTCTTCCATAGTTAACGCCGTCAGCAAGACTCGACAAACAACCTGGGTCAAAGGTCCTTGGTGGACTTCCACTCCCATACAGTTAGCGTCGAGCAAAACTCGACAAATAACCTAGGATGGGCAAAAGGTCCTTGGTGGACTTCTAAGACCTCTTCCATAGGTTAATGTCATCGAAAGACAAGACTCGACAAACAACCGGATGGGTCAAAAGGTCCTTGGTGGACTTCCGCGACCTCTTCCATACAGTTAACGTCATCGAGCAAAGACTCGACAAACCACCTAGGATGGGTCAAAGGTCCTTGGTGGACTTCCTACGACCTCTTCCATACAGGTTAACGTCATCGAGCAAAGACTCTAACAAACAACCTAGGATAGGTCAAAAGGTCCTTGGTGGACTTCCCACAACCTCTTCCAAATAGGTTAACGTCATCGAGCAAACACTCTGACAAACAACCTCGGATATGTCAAAAATCTTCAGCAGATTCAATTCAACCTCTTCCACTTGCGTTAACGTCGCCGGGTAAAACTCGACAAACAATCTCCGGATAGGTCAAAATCATTAGCGGATTGATTCAACCCTTCCATGCGCGTCGTGGTAACGACAAACAACCTCGGATAGGTCAAAATTCTCGGATTCAATTCAACCTCTTCCACGGTAACGTCGCCGGTAAAGACTCGACAAACAACCTCGATAGGTCAAAATTCTCGGATTGATTCCGCTTCCAGTTAACGTCGTACGAAGACTTCGGCAAACAACCCCGGATAGGTCAAAATCACCGGATTCAATTAAACATCTTCCACAGTTAACATCATCGTAACACTACCATCCTCGGATAGGTCAAAATCCTCACTCATCGCCCGGTCATCGCCATTACCGGCGTCGGTCGCCCGTCTGCATTCGCCGATTCTGCATTGCCACCCGTTGCCGCCAACCACGCCGCTGATCACCGTAGCATATCGCCAGCCGGTCACCACCATCGTCGTCGGTCATCCCCACCGACTACGCGCCGGTCGCCGATTCTGCCGACCACCCCTTGGGCCATCCATCAGGTCGCCGTTGCCGGTCCTTCGCCGATAATACCGGTCGCCACCATCGTCGGCTGGTCATCCGCGATTCTGATCGGTCGCCGCGTCGACTACATCTAGTTTATTGCCACCCGTGCTGCTAACGATCCGCCGGTCCGCCGTAGCCGTCATTCTGGTCGCCGGTTACCCTTCGCTGACCCGTGGTAAACCACGTCGCCGGTGAGACCATTACCGCTGTCGCCGTCTCACCATCTCCTTGCCTTTTACCCGACGGCTGCCCTAATCGTATACCAGCCAGCCGGTCCGCTACCGCCGACCATAGGTCTGCCGATTCGTGATCATACCCGGCCATTCGACCCGGTCGGCTATTCTGTCTCAATTCTTTGTTGCTGACCCGTCCAGCGATACCCGTCGTCGGTTATTACTGTACCGTCGGTAGCCACGTCGCCGGTCACTAACTCTCACCATCTCGGCTCCGGTCAATTCGTCGCGTTCATCCCTATTCACGCCGCTCGTCATTATTCGCCCGGTTCTGCCTGTCGACCACCCGTCGGTAGTAACCGCTTAGGTCAGGCCGACTTTCTGCTCGCTACCGTAGACCATCGCAGCAATTTTGCCGATCACCATATCGTCGCGGTCATCCCCATTCTGACGCTGATCATCGAGCATTTGGCCATTCTTGCCGACCACCCCACGCCACTATATGGCGGTCCTTCTCGTCGACCATCTCCGGCCTCGCGATCTCACCATCGTCTCGGTCATCCTGCCATTCTGACGTCGGTCTGCTCCTACCGTCTCCGTTACCTGCCACCCCGTCGGCGCCAACCGGCGGTCCACGTAGCCATCGCCAGCCGGCAATCTCGCGGTCACCACCATCGCCGCCGCCGGTCATCCCCGGCTGTCCTCCGTCGCCAAACAATCTCGTCGGTCATCTCCGGCAACCTCCGCCGGTCACCACCATCGTCGTCGGTCATCCGCCCATTCTGACGCTCCATCTGCCGTCAGTACCGTCTCGATTCTGCACAGCCAGACCCGTCGGCCATCAATAATACCGGCTGCCGCCTATCGTCGCCGGTCCGCCACCATCGCTAATCTCGGGTCACCACCATCATCGCTGGTTATCTCGCCACCACCATCGTCCGTTCGACCAATGTCGTGGCCACCATCGAGCATCTTAACCCCCGTCTCGATGATCGCCTCCAACGGTCGGTCCGAGGTCGTTGACACCTTTTCGCGGAAGCGGAACCGGTATGAACTTCGTCTTGATCACCTCCAAACCCGGTCCGGTCCGATAATGGCGGTCACCTCTTTTGAGGGAAACGAGCTCGCCAGATGAAATCGGTCTTGATCGCCTCAAACCCGGTCGGTCCGACAAGGCGATCAACGCCTCTTTCGCGGAAAACTCGCCCGTATGAACTACTCTTGATCGCCTCAAACCCGGTCGGTTCGACAAGAGGCGATCAACGCTCTTTGAGGGAAACCGGAGCCTCTCCGTATGAACGGGTCTTGATCCTCAAACCGGTCGGTCCGACAAGGCGGTCAACGCCTCTTCGAGGGAAAATCGAGCTCGAGATGACTACGCCTGATCGCCTCAACTACCCTCAGAAGAAGAGAAGGTGTCTTCTCCCGCCCAGGATTTTATAGACCCCAGGGACAAAGGGTAAAATCATCAAAATCGCCAAAACGGTCAAAAGCTGAAGCAGTCAAAATCGCGGCTGGCCGAACAACCGCCCGTCTTTTCCAGCGGTGTGCCTTCGCCGCCATGCGCGTCGACCAGCGCATCCGTTAGGTCCGCAGGCCTTGCCGCCACCGGCCCGACGCTCGCCGCGTCTCCCTACGAGACCCGCATGGCAAGCGCCATTACCGGCGCCCCCCCCGAGCACCCGCGAGCGCCCGTTCATACCCGGATGGGTCCGTAACCTCGAAATCTCGCACCCGCGCATACCTACACGCATTTGCGGCCCTGCATCTGCTTCCGTAGTCATAATCTTGTGCTCCTATGAAGATCTGTTCTCTCAAAATGTGTAGTTAATGGACACTCAAATTTCATTGAAGAATTTGCTATTTTCAAGTATTTGACATATATTTTTGGATGATTGAGATAATGTCATCCAAAAATAGGGGGGCAACTGATATGACCCTGAAAACTCTACTAGTCGATGCACGAATCTTGATGCTAAAAGTAAGCCGTCAAGTTGGCGGTCGAGATCAAGCATTTAAAATATTTCTTGGAAACTTTGGGATATCGGTTAAATCCCTAAATAGCTTTCAAACATGGAGTGTTTATAATCGTCGGCGTCTGAGCGAATCAAACAAGCCCAAGATCTCATTGACATCATTTGAGCATTCAAATACACAAAATAAATCATATGATCAAGGGGATCATTTTGGTCCGATGAAGTGGTGTGTACGGGTTTTGCATGTATTCTGAGAGGCGTCACTCTTCCATTCTATAAATAGCCTCATTCTCATATGAGGAGGTCAGTGAAGGAGAAGGGAGCTCAAGCAGAGAGAGAGAGAGAGCTCTAAAGATTCTCCAAAGCGTCGTCACTCGACGGTCGTCGACCACGCCGGCCACGCCGTGTATCACCGCCACCGCCGATCCGCGTCGTCGCATTGTTGGTCATCATCACCGACCACTATTGTCGACATCATCGTCAACATTGTCGTCAACATATCGTCAACATCGTCGTGCATTCGTCGTCAATTATCATTCTAGCAATTATTGTCCATTCTCATATACATTTCAATCCCGTATCGGAAGATCTTGTACTCAGCAGTACATAGTGGAAGCTTTTCTTGGGCTGACCGTGGTTTTCCCTCTTTTGAGGTTTTCCACGTAAAATTCCGGAGTTTTCTTTATTTCTTTAAATACGCTATTGTGTGTTGGACTCAAAGAAGGCTAAAAAACTTTTACTCTACCGCTGGTTTTTCATAGCAGTTATGCGCTATGTATTGATATGTATATATATATATATATATATTATTGTGCAATTAATATTATATTAATACATAATAATATATATCAATTCATGTCAATACATAGTAATTATGTATTGATAAGTGTCATATAATATTTTGCTATTGGAGTTTGAACATAAAAATTATGTCCGAACTCTATATATAATAATTCCTAGAATATTAGAGACACTTCATATGAGACTATACAAATATTAACATTTTTCTTGCTAGCTAGCAATTGCTAAAGTCGCTTTTTAATGTGTTGGCATTCCTTTAAAGCTTAGCTAACCTTAGCTAAAAGACCAATTGGCTGAATATAAGTGGATCAAGCTGGACACGCACTATTTTCGGATGTCTCACTTTCTTTGGCCTTAACTCTATCGCATGAAGTGATAAATGTTGAGATCGATCAAATGAATACTTGGTATTCTATGCACAGATTAAAATTATGATATTTTTAGCATCAACTAAAGCTAATGACGGGGGCTAGATTAATTTGTCTCAATATACAATGATTCAATAGGATTCAAGTCATTTTGCAAATTTTTCTCTTGAAATCTTCCAATAATTAGTATATACCCTGGATCAAAGATGATATTTAAGAACAAAAAATATACTATGATATATTAAAATATTTTCATCAAAATAAAATTAATTTTTGTTACGTGTTAGAAAACCAGTTGCGGTAGAGTGAAAGTTTACGCCTTAGCCTTGTTTGTGAAATCCAGCACACACATAGGTATTTAAAGAGTGAACAAGAAAACTCCAGAATCTTTTACGTGGAAAAACTCGAAAAGAAGAAAACAATCACGAGATCTAGTCTAGTAAAAAGCTTCCATTATATATTTGTTTTAGAGTACAAGTTTTCTCGATAACGGGATTATATAATTGTATATCAGAAGGGCTGACAATAGGAATCACAGAATCAGATAGCCTATAGTCACGTTCAATTGTAACGGTTCTGGTAAATGATGATGACAGTGAGGATCGATGGCCCGGCGATGAAGGTCGTCATGATGGTGACCGATGGAGATTAACGACGGCAAGAATCAGCGGCCGTGGCGGCAGCGGCCGTGAGTGGTTGACAAGTCAGTGGTAACGATTGTGCTTGGAGGATTTTCAAGCTTTAGAGCTCTCTCCTCTCTCTTGCTTGGGCCCCCCTCATATGAGGAATGAAGGGCTATTTATAAATTGGATGAGTGACGTCTCTATAAATACATGCAAAATCCAAACCACTCCACTTCATCAGACGGCTTAGAATTATTTCTTTGGTCATTTGATGTATTTTAAGTATTTGAATGCTCAAACGAAGTTGGAATTATGAGATCTTGGGCTTGTTAGATTCTCGTCAAGGCGTTGATTGTTATAAACACTCCATGCTAGAGCTATTTATGGATTTAACCGATATCCCAAAGTTCTGAGTATATTTTAAGTCTTGATCTATTAGTTTAGAGGATCAACTTATTTTTGGCATCAAGATTCGTGCTTCGATTAGTAGAATTTTCAGTGTCATATCAATTTTATTATCTGTTTATGAGATCATATGATAACTAGCACTTTCAAGATTTTAAATCATTATGCAAATTTTGATATGTTTTTAAGTAATGCTTGCAAGTATAAAAAATTAATATTTTAACTATATATTTTAAATTTTAGCTGTACTTGTCTTTTTTAAGAAATTAAAAAATTTTCTTAAAGAGATATTATATAGTCTTATAGGTATGAAGGTTTTTTTTTTGCAAATTTCTTTCATACATCTTTCGGTTATGATTATATTTGCTATATCTAAAATATATTAGAATATCCTCGTAATTGCACCAAACCAAACAAAGTCGCGCCAGATACCGCGCTTCTCCATTACATAATTGAGCCGTTGAACAGAGGAAATCAACGGCAACTCCCGTCTTCCAAAAGAAACTTGTTTCTGATTTCTCAAGGGAGCAAGAAGGAAAGAAAGAAGGAGATGGTAGGGTTGAATTCGTGCCCGTGTTGCGGCCACAAGCGGCGGCGGTCGGTGCTGGACCGAGTGAAATCTTGCCCAGTCTCGTTCAAGGCAGACGCCATTCTTCCTCCCACCAAGGTCGCCCGCTCCTCATCCTTACCGTCCCACTCCGGCGTCGCAGCGGCGCGGGACGATTCTTGTCCTTCCGCTGTCGACGCTCTACCGTCTCCTCGAATCCCGCCACCTGCATTGCCGTTCCCTGTTTTGCGACCGGCCACGGCATTTCCAATAAACTTGGAGGTTACTCCGGCGCCGGATAAGAAAGGGAAAGAAGGGGAAGAGGAGAAGGTATTGTTCTTGTTGCTCTGCATCCAATTCTTGGTTTTCGTTTCGCTTTTAGTTCTTTTGATGCCAATGCGAAAGCAAAGAAGTTGGTTCGGTTTCTCTTTTATTGGACGGGTTTAAATTTGAATTTTACTAGTTTCTAATAACTATATATAAACAACTATCCCGCTCATCTAAAACGAAATGATTTAACTGTATCTCTGGCTCTCCGCTTATCGTAAAAACTGGAGAGAACCTCATCCAATAGATATTACGCAAAGAGTATTCTGTTGCACGTAAAAAAATATTTTTTGAATGGATGAGGGAAAAAAACTAATTGGAGGGATATATGAAGAGAATCTTGTAGTGGTGCGACTGTAGTCTACTTGTTTTCTCTCTCGTTTCTTTTTAATCCTTTTTTTCTTGTTAAGCGTTTAATGGCATCTGTCTCTCTCTCTCTCTCTCTCTTGGTGAGAGGGGAACGAGTTCGGGGAAAAACAAAACGAATTGATTTTTTTTTCTGTGACATTTTTGGCAGGTGGAAATAGACAGCGAGATGAACGGCGGGAGGAAGTTGAAGATTTGGGGAGGTGAAAGTGTTAAGATCACTATTAAGTGCAAGTGCGGTTCTGTTCAAGAGGTTGAATTTTGATTTGACGATGGTGATGATGATTTTGGGGGACTTTTCTTGGCGGGCGACAGAGCGTGAAATATCTTTGAAGAACCATCTTATGTTATTTTTTTTATTTTTTGTTGTGATTAAAGTGTGTGAGTGATCTTCAATATGGAGAAATTAGTACTTAAGTCTCTTTTTTTTTCGACGTTTTAAACCAATTTCATTTGATGTTTTCTGGATAATTCCTTTTGCAAGACCTTGAATAAGATGAGCGCTCCCAATATTTTAATTGATATCAATGTGTTTCTGCTTGCTTTGAAATAGATTTTTCTTATATTCTACATTCACTGATAGATAAATCCCTTTTAAAATGTACGTAAGTATGCAAATATATTAATCTTCCTAAATTTAATCTATTATTTGAGCTTGTAATATCGTTTTTCATCTTTGCATCCCTGCAACAAAACCTCCAAATTCATGATCATGAACGAACTTTAAGATTCATTTTTATCTAAAATGGACCATACTTATATAATGCAGCTACTAGCATAAATGCAAGCAATCTAACATGCATTTTGGAAGGGCAATTTTTTTAAAATGGGTACGGTTAAAATATGAATTAGCTAATTGAGTATTGATAAAAAAAAATTTAAGAATAGGTATAGTCTTAATTATGCAACCAGTCTATCTCGTTTATAATGATTAATGGACTTATAAATAATTAATTATTCTTTTCTTAGCGTTAAAATGAGATATGATTAGATTATTAAAGATTTAAAAGTCGTGTTGACCATACTGCATTTAAATTTTATTTTTTGGAAAATAAATTTGAATTTATTTTAATAAGATAAATATTATTCTTTGGAATACGATTTATTTTTTATTATATTAAAAATAAATAATTATTTTCATTCATTAAAATTAGTGAAATAATTAACTATTTATAAACTTTATAAATATTTATAATTATATATCATATTTTAAAACTATTATTATTTAAAAGTGATTTGTAATGTAGATATAATTATAAATATAAATATAATAGTTTTAAACAAGTGATAAATATTTAAGTTTATCTTTTAAAGAAATATGTCTTTTGTCTCAAGTGATAATGTTTCTCAACTTCCATTTGCAAATATGAACTTAAATAATTTAATGTATTCTAGAGGTTGTTTAAACATAAAGGATTTAAAACCCATCTTGATTTTTTATTGCTATATGTGGGAGTTGTTTAATTTGGGATGAAATAATTATATTTCAATTCCTTGCTCAAATTTGGGTTGAATATGTTTGAGCTTAATAAGTTAAAAAGAATGTTATCTATTGTTTCGTAGTCATTATATTTGTATTATTTAACGTATCTTATAGTTTAGTTGGTAGGATATTTATTAAATGTACTAATTTTAGAAATAAAGTAATTGATTGCAAATTAAGTAGTTGTTTTAGTTGCATGCAAATTAAAAATATTGATTTTTGTGTTATGATATATTTTTAATGTATTAAAATCTCAATGAGGGTAAGCTGGGATGACAATGAAGAAAGTGGTGATAGAGGATAAGATAGGTTAGGTTGTGGGTTTAAGTTTTTCTTACATTTGGAATTGGCTACCTTTGCGAGTTTTAAATTCGTTAAAAATGGGCATCTAAGTAATCCAAATCTCTAATTATGCCAACCTAATAATCATTTGCGTGAGTTGTTTCTTATAAAAATTTGATCTTTTCTTTGCAATAAGTTTTTCTTTCTTAGTTAACAAAGCTTTTAGTTTTATCTAGAAATGATAATTGTTTGTCAAGTAGGTATTAAAACTATTATTTAAAAGTGATTTGTAATATAGATATAATTATAAATATAAATATAATACTTTTAAATAATAATAGTTTTAAAATATAGATATAATTATAAATATTTATAAAACTATTGAAATAGTTAATTATTTCACTCAATTTTAATGAATGAAAATAATTATTTATTTTTAAACATAATAAGAAATAAATCGCGTTCAGGTAATAATATTTATCTTATTAAAGAAATTCAGAAATTTATTTTCCAAAAAATAGAATTTAAATGCAGTGGCGTGAACATGACTTTAAATCTTTAATCGACAATCTCAACGATATCTCCTTTAGCGTTAAGGAAAGAATAATTAATTATTTAAATATCGCCCTTGACAAATTAAAGTCGCTATTAATTTGCTTTAATTACCGATGCGTCGTCGTATGGCATTATCGCATTAATCACTAATTTATTTCTATTCTTAAATATTTTTTTATCAATACTCAATTAGAATTCACATTTTAACCGTACCCATTTTAAAAAAATTGCCTTTTGGAAGCAAAGTATTAATGAAAAAATATTGTTAAGAATAGTTTGATAAATTCTTGGCTAATTATAGGTGTAAAAATCTTTAGATTTGTTTTTAGATGAATGCAGTATAAATTCCTCAATATGCACACTAATCTTAAAATAAATTTAAGAAATTTTATATAAAGATATTCTAATATATTTTTTATAGCAAGGAGATGATTGATTGAAGTACAATTTTATTATGTTTGTCTTATTTTAAGTGAGCATACATAAGATAGTAAAAAAAATTACTAATCTCGTCAACGTTGATTGAATTGTTGACATGAAAACACTTTCTTTGTATGTATGAATAATGATATATATATATATATATATATATATATATATGCAAGCATGAAATTATTTGAATTTTTATTGACATTCATATTTGATTGAAATGTATCATGCATAACGTCATCACATTGAACTAAGGTGTTACAATTGATGAGGACTTTGGTTAATTCATCAAATATAAGTCAAATTATAACATTTCATAACAAGCTCTCCTCAAAATCAAACTTTGTTATAATATGGTCACTAAAATGTATCAACATTAGTGCATTGCAACATAGAACCACTAACAATTAGAAAACATAAAGTTTGCATTGTGGGCTCCGAAAATTCACCACCAATCTCTTCGATAAAAAGAGTGTTTAAAGTGTAGGTGTATGAAATAGTAGATAAGATACCAGAGATTTAGCCTTTTGTGAGGACTTTAAATCGATTCGTTTCTATAGAGCAGCTATAGTTAATTACCCTCCCAATCTTTGAGAGAACTTTGATTAAAATAGTTGTTATCATTTTAGTGCAGTGTAAATAGCGACATGAAATTTTAGAATTGATTTATGAAATTCATTATATTTAACTTAAGCGGATGATTGGGGAATGATGACACGCCCGTCTAGATCCCATGGTTCCATCATCCGCGTGGTCCCAATTACTTAGTCGAGAGGAGGTAGTCACCCGACGACGAAGGATCTAACCGCTGGGTTGCATCGTCCATGTGTCCTTGTATGCACAGTGGTGTTTGTCAGGAGACAAGTTTAAGTCTAGCTTAAATTAACAGAGCTTTTTTTCCAATCAAGCATACCCATGGTTCCAACTCAAAAGCGAGCCATTAAGATACATACAAGCTATTTTTTCCAATCAAACCTATTTTTTAGATCTTATCGACTATATTAATTTAATAATAGAGGATCAGACATAAATTTATATTTTGAGAATTTTGAATTTGAGAATATTGAATATAATATCATAAATATTTTGATAATAGTTACCCCTCCAATTGATATCTTCAATCAACTCAGCTATCATTGGGGTAGTTAATTGATTGAATCAAATATATTTGAGAACTTTAGATTCTGTCAATTCTGTTTAGCTCCTTAAAGAGGATCAGATCTACTGTCACATGACATAATTAGTTTCTCAGATATTTTACTAAGTTGAAATTCTTATAATAGATTTTTAGGTTTTGTTAACTCGGACCCCAGACTAATCAACCCTCTTAGACACCAAATTTAAGCATTCAACATAGTGTCGGGGCCCATGCGAGTGTATCTAAGAATATCTTAATTAACGTCTTTTGTTCTCTTGTACAATGTATTGTGAATCCGGTGACGTAGAAGATGTTATAGATTGATCTAATATCTTATTAAATTTTTTGATTAATTTTATTGATTGATTTTAGCTCGCATCCTTTTCAGACATTAAAATTTGCACTTTAAATATTTATGTCCGAGCACATGTAGGTGTATCTAAGAATGCCTTAATTAACGTCTTCTGTTAACTTGTATGATGTATTGTGAATCTAATGGCATAAGGTGTTTCAGCTCTTGTTAAATTATTTAGATTAATATTTATTTATTTGCATATAGTTCATTGTTTATTAAGCTCTTTAACTTTTAATGGAGCTTAGCTCATGATCATTGAGAAGCTCATAGACTCATTCTTATTTAAAGATCTTTAGAATTTTTTTGTGGGTAGGTTTGGCTTTGATTCATCATTTTTCATTTAAGTTTAATTTAAACTTTTTAATACTCTTATTTAATCATATTTAAGCTTTGTGTCAATCCAAATTTGTGACCTCCGGCTTCTTCGCACATAGGGGCATCGAGGCCATTCGACCTTCCCGTCGGTATCGAGCATAATGGTCGTGTCTTTGCATTCATTCGTAATCTTCTAATCGCCACTGAGCATAACAGGGTCTTCAAATACCTGCAATTTCAATTTAGATTTTAATTATAAGCATAGAGTTCATTTTGCATTAAATAAATTTAGTCCTATATCAGTTTGAATTTTGATAGCCTCTCGGCGTCATCCCCACGTAGGGGGCTACATCGAGGGGCTATTAGGCATTCCCGTCAGCTCTACTGAGCATAACGGTCGGTGTCTTATGACACTACCTTCTGATCTTCTTAACTCATGCGCATAATGGGTCTTGAGCTTCACGGCATCTGCGAGCATATATTCATACTACATAACACAAAATATACATATATATTTTTGCATATTGATTTTTTTATCTTCTCCTCGTAAGTTGATCTCAAGTTTAGGCCAGCGTCATCTTCATCTTCTATTTCTTGCCCATTGGATGTTCTAATTCTCTTTCCCTCTCTAATACAATCTTAATTCTATATCTGAATTTGGCTGGAGAGAGGGGTTTTGTTCTATGTCAATTCGGGTCTGGCTTGGTTTGAGTGAGGCTCGATGAGTTGACTCACTGAGTATTGAAACCCGACTGAGTTACTAATAATCTGTGAATAACTCGGATGCGATCTGAGTCGTTGGATATAGCGTGTTGTAACTTGGCCGTTGGATCTGATCACTCGGATCGAGTGTCTATTGAGCTTGAGCTTGAGCCGTCGGATGATTGATTCCTTCTCGTGGCCCTTGGATGTGTTACTTGATCATACATTTTGATGTGTTAATGGAGTTAGTGGATTACAGGTGTCGATCGGCGCTGATGGTGATGAAGCTGAGGGTAGATGGCCGTCTGATCAGGCGAAGGAGCGTCGGTGGCTCTGATCTCTGCCGTTTGATGAAGCTTGCGGGAGAAGCCACTCGTTTCGAATTGGAAACGACGTACCGGGGCTAGCAGTCATTCGTCATTCGAGTTCCTTGGGATCCAGAGGGAGCGCTCTGGAGAAAGATGGATCTAGAGGGAGAGAGTCGGTGCTTCACCGGTTGTAAGAGAGGATTTCGGCTACGTCCACCATGGGAAATGCTCAGAGGAGGAAGAAGAAGACTTAAGATAGAGGAGGAGGAGTTTCTTGAGATAATTTTTCGATCCTCTGTTTGCTTTTTCATCCCCTATTTTTGATGTTCTTCTTAGATAGCTATCTTCTGCCTCTTGTAACTAACGTATCATCGTGTATTTTCTCTATCGGTTCTTGGTCAAGGTTTTGTAATAATTTTATTTATTTATTTTCTTTATTCCTCTCGTTACGGTATTTTATTCTGTTTGATGTTATATTTTCTCCATACTTGTGAAATCCTTTATCCGCCTTCTTCTATTTCTTTTATTTATTGTTGGATTGGGATATGGATTCATATCATTACTCCTCCCACATTGACCTTGTCCTCAAGGTCAAAATTAGAAAAAATTTCTTGCATTTCTTTCTCTACCCAAGAGGTATCTTTCTAACAATCCTTCCCCCGTATTAGGACTTCTTTGATCATGATCTCCCTTAGTATAGTTACGTGGTCCGAACTTTGATAGGTTTAATAAGCATTTGTCCTTCTCACGAAGTGGTTTGATAATTGTCTTTGGATGTATATTAGAATCTTGTCAGTATGGTTTTAATCTGGATATATGAAATACATTATGTATTCTTGTTTGCAGTAATTCAATTTTATAAGCACGTCTTATTTTCGTAGTACTTTAAAAGGCCCATAATATCTCCTTTGTAATTTGGTGTATTGATTCCCATCCAAAGTGCATATGGGGTTGTATCTTGACTAATACTAAGTCATTGACTTTTTGAAGCTCTCTCTATGCTTACCATTTGTTTCATTCTTTTGTGCTTGTTGTAGATTGGTTTTCATTTGCTGTAGCATCTGGTCCCTCTGTTGTAACAGCCTTTCCACTTCTGTGTTGGATGTTGTCATTTCATTGTGAGGTATTACAGGAGGGGGAATTCTGCCATATACAATTTGAAAAGGGGTCTTCTTTGTTGATGTGTTGATTGAAGTATTATATGAGAATTCTGCCCATGGTAGGAATTATAACCATACCTTAGGTGTGTCCAAAACAAAGCTCCTTAGATATTGTTCTAGGATTCTGTTAGTTGCCTCTATTTGTCCATCTATCTGAGGATGGTAAGCACTGCTGTGTTTTAAAGTAGTCCCACTTAATATGAACAATTCTTGCGAAATTACTCATAAACAATGGGTCTCACATACTTTTCCTTGTGGAATACCATGGAGCTTAACAATGCATGATAAAGATGCTATATAAAGCTGAAAAATTATTTAGTAGTAAAAAATGAGCATATTTTGATAGTCTCCACCACTACTAGTATGGTTATTTTATTATGAGACTTGGGTAAACCAGTAATGAAATCCATTGATACATCCTCCCATATGTCTTGTGGTATGGGTAATGGTCAGTAACCTCTGCCTCACACATATTTGACTTGTTGAATAGGCGGGTTGATACAAAATGTTTAATTTCCTTTTTCATGTGTTTCCAGTGAATTGTTGAGTAATTACGTGAGTCTTCCATGCCTCCATGCCCTCTATTGGTGTTGAATGTAGCTCTCTTATGATCTTATTTTTGAGTTCAATCTTTTGCTGACAATTACGTCTTTGAACCCGAATTAGCCCTTTTACAATTCTGTATTTAGGGAATAATTCTGGATTATCAAAAATTTTCTTGTGTAATTCTTGTAATTCCCTACTAGCTTTTGTCTCCTCTGTGATTTGTTGCATAAGACTATTAATTGTTGAGTATATATTGATAGGTTGAATGATATTAAGGATTATGTTTGATCCTCAGTAGAGCTATCTTCTATTTTAAACATTTTTCTGGACAGTGCATCAGCTGCTTTGTTTGTAATGCCTGGTTTATATTCAATAGTATAATCATATCCCAGTAATTTGATCATAAACCTTTGTATTCGTGTGTTTGAATTGTTTCTTTGCATTAGTTCTCTTATGCTTTTTTGATCGATTCGATAGTAAATTTATTACTAGCAAGTATTGTCTCCATCTTTGCTTTTGATTATATACAATTCTCTTGCATATGTTGATGCTTTCTATAAGGCTGGTGAAAGTTGTTTACTGAAGTAAGCAATAGGATGATTGTGTTGTATGAGAGCGACTCCAATTCTTTGTCGCAGATGCATCTATTTCAATGATAAAGGGGTCAAAGTTTGGATATCTGCTAAGTACTTGTTGTCATTGCTTGTTTTAATTTGATAAAAGTTGTTGTTGCCTCTTTTGTCCAGTGAAACTATTGCTTGGCTAACATAGAAGTCAGGGAAGAAGCAATTATTGCATAATTTTTGACAAATTTTCTGTAATAGCCAGTTAAACCCAAAAAATCTCTCAATTCTTTGTTGAGTAGTGACCATGCTTTTACCGCTTGAATGGGATCCACTTCTATGCCTTGTGCAGATATAAAATATGACCTAAATACTCAATTTTATCTTATACAAATGAGCATTTGGAAGGTTTAATAAACATTGAATGCTGTTTGAGTTGTTTCAGTACTTCATGGAGATGATATTGGTGTAAGTCCAAGGTCTTACTGTATATGAGAATATCATCAAAAAACACTAAAACAAACTTTCTTAGGAATGGTTTAAGGACTGCATTCATCAAGGCTTGAAATATTGATGGGGCATTTGTGAGTCCAAAAGGCATAGCGTAAACTCATAGTGTCCTTATGAGTTCTAAAAGCTTTTATAAATGTCTTCCTTGCTATTCTTATCTGGTGATAACCTGACCTTAGGTCTAGTTTAGAAAACAAGGTTGCTCCATATAATTCATCCATGAGTTCTTCAGGAGTTGGAATAGAAATCGCTGTATATAGTGACTTTATTGAGGGCTCTGTACACAAAACCTCCGTGCCATCCTTCTTTTTGATTAATAATGCTGGGGAAGAGAAAGGGCTGATACTTTCTCTGATTATGCCACTTTCCAACATTTCTTTGATTAACCTTTCAATTTCATTTTTTTGGAAATGTGGATACCTGTAATTTTTAACTCTCACAGGCTGAGTTCCAGGTGGTAGATGGATCTGATGGTCTATATTCCTTCTTGGAGGTAAGCCTGTTGGGCTTTGAAATAACTCCTGGTAAGTGCTTAATATTCTTTGTATTCCCGCGCAGTAATTTATTGAATTCTATTATAGGAATGTTTCCTCGTTATTTGACTCATCCGGAAGCAAGATAATATTTCTTTACGCAACTTAGTGAACCGATGAAAAGAAATTGTCCAATCGTTGATGTCAGATTTCAAATGCACTAATCTGTCATTAAAGTAGAATTTCATTGTCGCCTTAATCAATTGTACATTCACCCAATTATTCTAACCATTGAACACCCAAAACTATATCGCTCCTCATGGGTAAAATGATAGCAATAAAAGTATTGCCAGTTGAATAGGAGATTAGAACATATGCCTCAACATTTTAAAGTTTCCCCATTGCCCACTAACACTTGAAAGACTGATGTTTGAGTTACTTTGAAATCAATAAATTTTGCTAATTTTGATTGAATGAAATTGTGGGTGGATCCACTGTCAATCAAAACTTGTACTTTTTTATTACCAATCAAACCTTGTAATCTTAAGGTTCTAGGATTGACCGACTGTAAATGCATTGATTTGGAAATTCTTCTTGTAAATTTTGCAATTCAGGTTCAGTTTCTTGCTGTAAATATTGCTCTTGATCCTCATTGATCACCATTAGAGTAAACATTTTTGATTTGCAAATGTGTCCTCTGTGATATTTATCATCACAATTAAAGCATAATCCTTTCTTTCTTCTTTCTTCTAATTGTGTTGGAGTCAGTTTCTGGATGGGGATGTTTTGTTTATTGAGCATCACATTGCTTTGATTGATTACTGGAGGTGTTGGCGAAGGTGATTGATAGCTTTGTGTTTGTTTATTTGTTGCTTGATTTGCTGTAGTTTCTTGGCATTGTGAATTCATCCTCCTCCCTCCATCAGGCTAACTGTTGAACTAGTCGCAATGCTCTACTTCCTTTTAATATCATGCCTTAAACCATTAAAAATACTAAGAATTGTGGAATTCGATATCCGATTTGCCAATTCCTCAAACTCATTATAAAATTGTTGATTGTAGATTGCTATAATTTAGCAAGTTCACCTCCTAAATCTGATGGGCCAAATCACGAATAACTTGTTCTTTAAATTGTGTCCATGAGTGCTATTTTATTAAGATGCATCCACGATATCGCCTGAACTTCGAGATCTTCTGATTGAAATTGAATTGGTAAGTAAAGCCCAACCTCTAGGATTGTCTCCATTGAAGCTTGGCATATCAACTTTCAGTCTATGTGGTGGTTGTTGTCTGAAAGGAAATTTCGATGAGGAGGTACATACGTGATTGTTGTTGTTCTTGATGATTGCTTTCTAATTTTTCTTCAATACCGAGTCTTCGAGACTTCATTTAAGTATCATAGTTACAAGAGTCATCTGTTTTATTCGCCTTCCCACGCACTCATCTATGGTCTTCAGGTGTCTTGCCTTCGCCATTTGTATTGAGTGATGTAGTCGAGAGCACCAAATAATGATCTTAATCAGATCTAAATTTGGTCGGAGAGGGGTTCTATGTCACCCGGTCTTGGTTTGAGTGAGGCTCGATGAGTTGACCGAGTATTGGAACCCTACCGAGTTACTAATAACTGCGGAATAACTTCGGATGCGCCGAGTCTGGATATAGCGTGTTGTAACTGCTTGCCGATCGATCACGGATCGAGTGTATCGAGCTTGAGCTTGCCCGGATGATTGATTCCTTCGTGGCCCTGGATGTGTTTACTTGATCATACGCTCGATGTGTTAATGGAGTTAGTGGATTACGTGTGTCGATCGATGGTGATGAAGGAGGGTAGATGGCCATCCGATCAGCGAAGGAGTCTGGCTCGATCTGCCGTTGATGAAGCTATGGAGAAGCCACTGCTGAATTGGAAACGACGCATCGGGGCCGCTCGTCATTCGAGTTCCTTGGGATCCAGAGGGAGCGCTCTGGAGAAAGATGGATCTAGAGGGAGAGAGTCGGTGCTTCACCGGTCGTAAGAGAGGATTCCGGCTACGTCTACCGTGGGAAATGCTCAGAGGAGGAAGAAGAAGACTTGAGACAGAGGAGGAGTTTCTTGAGATAATTTTTCGATCCTCTGTTTGTTTTTTTCATCCCTATTTATAGTTTTCTGATGTTCTTCTTAGATAGCTATCTTCTATGCCTCTTGTAACTAATTTCAGATCCGCGTATTTTCTCCGGTTCTTGGTCAAGGTAATAATTTTTATTTATTTATTTTCTTTATTCCTCTCTTTCGAGTACTGTAATTTATTCTCTGTTTGATGTTATATTTTCTCTATACTTATGAAATCCTTTAGCCAATCCGGCCTTCTTCTATTTCTTTTGTTTCTGTAGTTGGATTGGGGATATGGATTCATATCACTCTCTTAGAGAAATTCTCCCACACTTCTTTGGCTCATGTCATATGATGAACTGGTTTGCATGTTGCTAACACCAACCTCAAAGAGAGCTTGCATACTAGTAATTACGAATCAATTTCCATTATGCAGCAAGCAATGAATGCAAGCTGGATATACAACATCGAAGAGATTGTACGTTCACCATGGATAAACTCAGTGTTGAAATGCTGCATCCCGAAGGCATGTTTGGAGACATTCTAACTTTATTGATTTGAATCTTAATTTTTTTTCAATGCCTCTTTTTTTGCTTTCGTATGATCCCTTCACAGGAAAGACCAAAAACCTGCTGACCTAGCAACTCCTCCTCTGACTGCAATAAGATTTGTTGTAGCCCATGAATGAAGGTATAGTTGAACACATGCACCATATGCCAGCACACAATGCCAAGGGCTTTGTCCACTAACATGAAACTTAAGGGAGTCGGGTTGGTAATGAGCCATACTTTCCAGTTTTTTTGTAAATCACATGAAGAGCTCCTTGTAAGGTAGAAGGACAGCAGACACTAACTTTCTTTCCCATATCTCCCTTCTTCACGTGGCCAAACATCCACAAACCTTAGTAAATCTGATGCTAATAAATTTGATTTCATATCCTCAATTAAATCCTCCTCAATACATCCTACAACAATATCTATGTTCCTTGAACCAACTGGAATAACCTTGTTGTAAAGCTCCTTCCTTTTACTACTCACTGGAATTCTTTCCTCAGTCATCACTATTCAGAAGACCCAGAATCCAAAGTTCGATTCTTTAACATACCGTCATTCTCCTTGCCATTTGCAGCTAAGGGCTACGGTCTCTTCCAAGGATGGTAGCCGTTGAGGGCCTCAAGGGCTGAGGACGGGTTGGCTTGGAGATTAGTAGGCTGAACATTGGTGCGGAATCGAGATAGAGGGATGGAAGAGAGCAGCAGCTTGGTTGGGAGGAAGAGGCGGAAGGTGCTCAGATTTTTCATTTGTTCCATCTGTAGCCGACACCAAGTGGGAGGAGTGCCGAGAGAGTTGTCGTTGGCTCCACTTCTCATCTAAGGGAAAAATGAGAGCGGTTGCGGAGAAGAGTCAGTGGAGGGTTCAGATAATGTGTTCAATTTCCCGTCCAAGAGAAGATGAGAACTGGAGGATTGGGAGGGGGATTCATTTCCTCGGTTGGGAGGAAGAAAGCTCCATCAATTTTTCTTGCTCGTGCTTCCCACCGAGAATGCCAGATCTGCCCAACTTTTTTGACTTGTGAGTGGATAACGGGATAAGATAAGCGTGGTATGGGACGGATGAGGTGGTGGCTCCTTATTGGTTGAATAGGAGGTAGAGGTATGGGGGAGGGCGGCTGCAAGTCCCAAGGCATTGATCGGGTGTCATAAAGAGATAATTAGGTGAATTTATCTCGAAATATGTGTTAATTTCAATAAACTTTTGAGTGCGATAACTTTAGTCAAATGGATTTATTCTTAATTTCGACGGATGAATCTGACAGCTCATTTCACGAATGAATGCGTTTTAGAACTTCAACATCGAATCGATTTCGCTCAAAAATTATCGGACCGCCGACATTCAGAGACTCATCTGAATTGAGTGTGAATAGTCTCATTCGATAGATTTCAATATTTCAAAGCTAACGATATGATCAATTTCATAAATGGAGATTGTTTAGACTTCTTCATAGCTTCCTAACTTCGATATACGTGTCGACCCTTTGATAGCTCGAGCGCTTGATCAATTGCTCGTTAGATTTTGCAATATTTACATTCTGGTCGATTTGGACGTTTTGAACGCAACGATGAAAATTTGTTCACCAATCGGAGGTCGTTTCAACCATTTTCAGTGACGTCCAATGCATTTTGAGCCCCGATTTACGCACTATCACCTCCGAAGTCCGTCGACTTCGATTTGTAAGCTTGACTTTGAATTATGGCACACACATATGGAGGTCAACAAATGCTCTCAACAAATTTGATTCGTGCATGAAGAGAGTCACGTTTGTTTGAAAACTAGTTGACTCTTTGGGTTGGCCACAAAACTTGGACCATTTCAGCTTTGCTTGCAATAGCTTACGGAGCTTTGATAGGATTTGTCATTAGTATGCTATGTTATTCAGGACATGTTAAATGACGGGCTTGACCGAGTTTTTAAAATTGACTTGAATTGATAAAAGTTCTTACACCATCTATTATATACTTCAATGGCTTGCTGAAGATCATCTTTCACCATCTACTCCCTACTTTAATGGGTTTGCTAAAGATCTTTTGCTTTTGTGTTTTTGTAGATTTGGATTTCCTCTGACCCTAACTTCATGCTTGATCGGATTTGATGGAGGAATTTGTTTGTTTGTTTTGAGATTTGAAATTCCTTCTGTCCTAGCATTAAGCTCGATTGACTTTGATGAAGGATTGACCTGATTTATCTATATTGACTTGTTAGGAAGTGTATGTACACCCTAAGTCTTGTGTTTACTGCTTTGACAGACTCGTTAAAGGGTGCATATAGATGATCCAGCCTTCTAGCTCATATTAGGTCTATAATGTTGAGTTATCAGTCTAATAATGTGTGATTTAACAGACTGAATAACCATGAAATTTCTTTAGTTCGTCCATTGCCTTTGTGCAAACTATAAAATTGCTTCATTGGTCTATGCTTTCTACTTTGGCAGACTTGATGAGGAAATTGGCTTTGATCTGTGTTTTTTGCTTGATCAGATCATTTGAGAACAAACTGAGAAATCAGCCTGCGGGTAATATATAGATTGATTTGAGGTAACCCTGAATTGAGCATTTCAGATAGCCTTGATCTATCGATCAAGTAGAAAGATCTCTTGGATCCTGGTTTCTTGTAATCACTAAGCTGGATCTGGATTGAGATTGAACAATTATTATCATTGACCGACAAATAAATTTTCACCGCCGCCTTTCTCTGGTTGTTGAGTGAGTAGAAGGCCAACGATTTGCTTTTTTGGTTGAGTCCATTAGAACTTACTGGTCTTCAAATTAAGCGTGGATTGGTGATTTTGGTCATACAACGAGGGGCTATTTCACGTAGCTTTTCTTGAGGCTTGTGAGTGAGGAGAGCGCCGAACTCAATTTGTGGACTTATTGAGTTCGACATTTAGAAATCATTCGTGTCCTGGACTTGAAAATGTAGAGGTTGATATTTTTGCAACTTAGTTGATTGAAGCTTCTAAAATTAAGAGTTCTTCTGACTTGATCTTCGACATTTGACGAATCTTGGAGGGAAACTTTTAACATTTAGGATTGTCTTTTCATGCATTGAAGTAGATTCTTTTTACTCTTGTAAGACCCACAACTTTAACAATAATAGCTATAGATATATTCAGGGATCTCGGCATAAAGCTCGATGTCAACTTGAATGCATATACAAGAAGACCTCATGTTTCACAGGAGAGGGTTGAACAATCTTTATCATAAAAAATGCTCCTGTCTAACAGGGGGATTACATATTAGTTTAGAAATACATTACAAAGCTTGATTTCCTTTATTGCAAAATAAACATCATTTGCCTTTTAATCATAATATGTACCTATCTGAGGATCTCGGCTTAAAGCACGATGTCAACTTATATAAATATATAAAAATGCCCCATGTCTAACAGGGGGGCTTTCACAGTAACTGTTGAGAGAATTTGGAATATTTTTGGTCTTATGCTTTGTGCTTTTGGACTTATTGAAGACTTCCTCATGAGAGTTTGAAATTTATATTTTTCTCCTGTCATGGCTTCGTGCCTTAGCGCACTTGATGGAGTTGATGATTTGTTGTTGAGATAAAAATGTCTTCAGTCCTATGCCTTGTGCTTTGACGGACTTGTTGAAGACTTTATCTCGAAATTTAAAATTTATATTTTCCTCCTGTCCTGGCTTAGTGCCTTAGCGGACTTGTTGGAGTTGATGATTTGTTGTTGAGATGAAAATGTCTTCAGTCCTATGCCTTGTGCTTTGACGGACTTGTTGAAGACTTCATCTCAAAATTTAAAATTTGTATTTTTCTCCTGTCAGGCCTTAGCGGACTTGATGGAGTTAATGAGATGAGAATGTCTTCGATCCTATGCTTTATGCTTTGATGGACTTGTTGAAGATTTCATCTCAAGGATTCATATCTATGTCTCCTTTTTATCCTGGCCTCATGCCTTGATGGATTTGATGGAGGAAAATTCTGAGTTATCTTGAAGACTTATCAGACGATACAAAATTACCTTCCTAGCTTTCGCTTTCGAGCTTATAGAAGGATGTCAGATGACCTAGCCTCAAAGCTTGTGTTGGGTGGCAAAAGAATCATCATCTTTTTAACGCATGTTGATGACATCAATCCCTTAGTTCAGCCTTTGGCTTTGTATGAACATTGGGGTGACTTCCTCGGTCATTTACTTTTTGCTTGGTTGGACTTGCTGAGAAAGAGTTTCCTTCGGTCTTTGCTTTCTACTTTAACAGACTTATTGAAGGAGTTGACATTTCTCATTTTATATTGATACCAAACTCGGCTTAGTACTTTCTCGAGTGAGGATCTTTTTGTTGGATTTTGAAAAATGACCATACGACCATTAGGGATGATCTCCCAGTCTGGGCCACTTGAACTCACTAAGTTGGAGGGATTTGGAGATTTGGATGTTCTTGTCTTTGAACTAACAAAGTAGGGGGTTCCCTTACTACAGCCTTTATAGTGTAGTAGTAACATTAGCGAATCATATTTGGGCTTGGAGTCTGACTTTATGCACCTACTTGAGTATTGGACTTGAGCAATTGCTAGAGGATTTTATCATTGAGCTAATGAGATGGGGGATCACTTATTACGACCTTTGTGGCGTGTTGAGTAAGTAGATCAGTCAGCGACTCGGCCATATTTAGGCTTATTAAGTTCGACCTTATGCACCCACTCGAGCCCTAGATTTGATGTATTAATGGAAGATGTTTTCCAACTTGATTTGTTACAATTTGTAGACTTGAAAATTTTTCTTTTTGACTGGTAAGACTTTGAGACTTGTGAACTTTATGTATATGGGGATCTCGACTTTAAGCATGATGTCAACCCAAATATAACAGAAAGGCCCCATGTATCACAGGGATAACTTGACATCTTCCTATAAAATTTTAAAAAATGTCCACTATCTGATAGGGGATTTTGTTTCATTTTGGAAATGCATTCTTGTATTACAAGAGAATTTCAAGCAAAACTTACACATGTAATGACATGAAAGGAATAATTAATCTTCTCAGCACCAGGACCAATTCTCCTTCTTGAAAAGCTCAAGACGCATCAGAGATCAATGCTTTGGACGTCCTCACTCGGTAGACTTCTAAATTTTATTGAGCTTGGAGCCTAGCTTTATCAAGTACATCAAGCTTTTCTATCCGTAGACGGACATTCTCATCTTGAGTGAGATTGTGTTAAATGGCTACTTTGAGTGAAGGTAGTTCAACTTCAAGTGTAGTAAGATTACTACCCCAAATACTATAAGGGGTGGATTTTGTGAGTCTTGTAGGTGGTGCGGTAAGCCCATAAAGGTTCAACAAGCTTGGTATGTCACTCCATTTTATTTTTTGTAAGAATTTTTTTGAATAGCTTCACTAGTGTTTTGTTGAAAGCCTCGACCAATTCATTTGCTCTCTGATTATAAATTAATGAGTATCGTCAATCAATCTTATGTCGATCAACAAATCTATAAATTTTAGTGCTTTTGAAGGTCATTGTTTATTGTGATATTATTCTCAAATGAGCTATACCCCGAATGATCATGATATAGTATTACCAACATAAGCATATAGTCGAAGCCTTTTCTCAAGTTGTCATCCATCAACTTATTGCTCGACAACTTGATTTCCTTAAAGTAGTCGACGAAGTGTTATCTCTAATTTTCCTTGCCTTCTACTATTAGGATTCCACTTTGTGGTCTTGGAGTTTCTTCAGATTGGTCTTGCCTCCTGAATAGTACGAACCTCATCTTGTTGATTTCGATGAGCAATTTGTAAGGGAGTGTAAGGAGCAACGTGAGTTGCATCCTGCTGGCTTGCATTTGATGACCCCTCTTCCAGTAGGGATTTTTGAGTTATTGGCTTTAGGACCCAACGAGTGCAAACACTAATTAGCACATAGTCATCATTTCTTTAGCTCACTTAGCTAAACAGTCTATTTTGCACTCTGGAAACTCGAGTCATAATGACATTTGGGATTTGCTTTATGAGTCCAAGAACTCGCTTATGATAGTAGGTCAATTCAAGCTTGTTAATTATGTAAAGACCCAACACTTGATTAATGACGGGCTGAGAATCTCCATACACTTATAGATTTTAGACTCCCATGGAGATGGCTTCCTCCAGACCTACCACCAACGCTTCATATTCTGCTTCGTTGTTAGTTTGTTGCTCAATTAACCTGTAGGAGTGCCTCATTATACCACCCCCTGGCGTAATTAAGATGAGACTGATGTCAGCTCGAGCTTTTGAGAGATTTGAGGGCTGAGTGTATTTGATGGCTCCATCAAAATATAATCCCCATATTTGCTACTTTTTTTCATATATATGCATGACCTGCTCATTAGGAAGATCATCATTGAGCGATGAATCTACCGGGATAGGGTGTGCAACAAGGAGGTCTGTCAGAATTTACCTCGTCATGGCTTTCTGGGAACATATGTGATTTCAAATTATAGCAGAATAATAGCCCATCATATTAAGTGACCTGTCAACGCTAGTCTTGTCATCAAGAACTTCAGCAAATCGATTCTTGAATGACAGTAATGTTATGAGATAACATATAATCACATAGCTTTTGAAAAGCAAAAATTAATGTCAAACAATGCTTCTCAATTGTAGAATAGCGTATTTTCGATTCTATCAATCTTCGACTAATGTAATATAGAGTATTATCCTTTCTCTGTTCATTGTGTTGTGCCAATAGAGCACGTAGATTCTTCGTTGTTGTAGAGAGGTTTTCACAGGATTCCGAGAATGGGCAGATTTAACATATACTTCTTGATACCAAAAGCCTCTCGATATTTTTTTGTCCTATTTGAAAGGAGTATCCTTTTACATAAACTTCTTCCGAAGCAAAACTCTGATCGATGCCTCCAATAAATTTCTAGCTCGGAGGACTATGATCGAACCTAACCTCTTCTCGAAGATATGGAGATGGTTGGCGACAAGCTCCAAGGTGTTGACCGTCAGAAATCTCATCACATAGGATATTTTTCTTAGGTACACATTCTTAACGAGTTTCATTTGTGGTGGATCTCTGGGAGTACAGTCCAAATGTCACATCACTATCATTCAGTAAAGTAGTTTCACTTTGAGGCTTCAACCTCCAAATTTGCTTACATATTTGTCGGGACCTTTCGATGACGGATTCTTAGACTTGTGGTCCAAGTGTCACGCCTCGATGCTCACCGTGCGGGACTTGAATTGGTTGACATTTTGGCAGGGTTGTAGGAGGAGGTCTCTTTGGAGGAACAACTCTAGCCTCCATGATGACAGGACTTTGATATATAAATATATATATTTATCGATCATTTCTCATTAATAACTTTGAGGATCAGATGCACTCTTACATATACAGCTTCGAGTTTCCTCACCAGAGAAGCTGGAACATGATGTTATCGGGTCCAGAAGGACTGTTTAATTTGACCAGTAGAGCTGTTCTACTTTACCCATCTTAGGCTGTCAAACCTATTATGAGTTGAAAAACTCGCTTCTAGTTCCACAGTTAGTTGTACAATTTTTTACTTGAACCATATGGAGCATGTACAAGATTTCTCTTTCTATTTTATATTTTTACCGTGATCTTTGGATTCCGAACATGCGTGTGTCATGCCCCGATGTTCACCGTGCAGGACTTCCTCTCGAGATTTATTTTTCTTTCTACCAGGACCTTTCGGTAGCGGATTCCTGGATCGTTGTCCAAGTGTCACACTCCAATGCTCACCATGCAAAACTTGTTTAGAATGATCTTGAGTTCTTACTACCACTGATGGTAGTTTCTGTAGTGGAGTATTCTTTGCTTCTCTGATAATTGGCATTTAGTATCTCTTCTTCATAAGGCATTTTTCCTTGACAACCTTCAGGACTCTATGCACTCGAGCAGATAGAGTTTCAAGTTATTTCTTCTGAAGGGTTCAAGCTAACTGTTGTTAAGCCCCAAAAAGATTGATTAACATCACTAGTAAAGCTATTTCTTTTCACCCATCTCAAAAATTTTAAATTTATTATGGGGTAGGAATACTCACTTCTGGTTGTAAGGCTGACTGCATGACTAGTGATTTACGTAGCAATTACTGAGCTCACTATTCAGCATTTGTTCTCCTTCTTATACTCAATTTTCCTCCAAAAGAGGAGGCTTCGGTATCATACCTTCATAGTGCGAAAGGTTCAACTAATATAGTGGTCACATTCACAGGCGTGATTGAAACTTTGTGCCCTGTGACGGTTCTTTTCATGAATAGCGCCTCAAAATGACCCAATCTTTCAAATACAAAGGTTCTCTTTCAATAACAGTAAAGGTCATTCTAGTTGTCCTCCTCTCCTGCATAGGTTGGTATGCACAATATGCAGATGCTTCAAGTAGTGAATTATTTGCAACTGTGATAGCTGAAAAGTTTACACTACCAAATAGATGGTAGCTCCAACATCCCTAATATTGATAATAACATTAGCTTGATGGATTTTGGTTATGTGACCTAGCTTCATGATGAACTGTATGCTGAAGATTCATTTAATATAGAGAGCAAACATATTAGTCATAAAGATGTTACCGTCTTAGATTTAATTTCATTGAAAATTGATTTTTTTTTCAAATTTTTTTTTATACTCCACTAGTACTATATCTTAGATTCGACTAGCCAAAGATGGAAAGGGAAACATGTCCCCAAATGCAATGTTTCAGGCTCAGCCACCAACCTCTTCGATGAAAAGAGTGTTTAAAGTGTCGGTGTAATTTTCAGAAGGCATATAGAATAGTAGATAAGACGCTACTCAGAGATTTTGCCCTCATTTTGTGAGGACTTTAGAACTAGTTCTAGGTTTCCTATTGGCACAAGCACCTATAGTTAATTACCCCTCCCAATGCTAAGAGAGAACTTTCGACAAGTGCTAGTTAGTCGCTAGTTAAGAGAGAACTTTCGATTAAGTTCGTTAGTCGCTTAAGTAATGTATAATAGCGAAGATGAAATTTTCTTTAGATTTATGAAATTCATTATATTTAACTTAAAGTGGATGGTTGGGGAATGATGACACACCGATCTAAATCCCATGGTTCCATCATCCCGTCGTCCCTAGTCTACTTAGAGGAGTAACCCAACCCGACCGAAGGATCATTGTCGAACACATGATCGCCCGCGTGTCCTTGTAGAATTGGTGTTTGTCTAAGACAAGTTTAAGTTTAAATTTTACCTAACGATGACTTTTTCCTACCAAGCATACCCTATGGTTCACAACTCAAAAGGCGAGCCATTGGGAGCACGAACGGCCGATCGTAATATAATGATTCCATTTGGCGAACCACCATCGAGGACTCGGTCAGAATCGCATCGTGTGGAGCCTCTCGGCCAAACCACACGGAGACACGGACACATCCTTGTCATGAGATTGTTTGAGAGTAAACATAATTGTGTACTTGATTTGACTTTGGATCCTTTGTGAGCTAAGATTTTCTTAATTTGTCACCTCCAATAAATAATTGCGGAAGGTGAATTGGATTTTTAGCTTTAAATTTTTTATATTGAATTTCACTTGGACATTTATAATTTGGTGATTTATTTGATTTTACATTTGCATTGATACTTGAGTTTGATTGATTCAATTTGAGGTTGAAAGCACATTTTTATGGTAAGTATCCCTCCGGTTGAAATCTTCATTCAACACAACCATCATAGGGGGGAGGGGTTAATTGATTGAATCAAATATATTTGAGAACTTTATATCCTATCAACTCGTCACTAAGAGAGATCATCACGTCATACACATAATTAAATTTTCTCGATATTTTACTAAGTTGAAATTCTTATTAGTTTTACCCCCAGCCCCATGACTAAACCGGAATCAACTCAAAGATCCTCATATACTAAATTTTAGTATTCAGCATAGTGTTGGGGCCCATGCGGGTGTTTAAATCATTTAATTTATTATTTTATATCTTGTCGACTCTATTAATTTAATAATAGAAGATTATACATAGATTTATATTATGAGGATTTTGAATTTGAGAATATTGAATATAATATCATAAATATTTTGATAATAATTATCCCTCTAATTGATATCTTCAATCAACTCAGCTATCATTGGGGTAGTTAATTGATTGAATCAAATATATTTGAGAACTTTAGATCATGTCAACTCTGTTTAGCTCCTAAAAGAGGATCAGATCTACTATCAAATAACAAAATTAGCTTCTCAAATATTTTACTATTCTCAAATATTTTACTAAGTTGAAATTCTTATAATAGATTTTTAGGTTTTGTTAACCTGGACTCAATCCTAAGACTAAACAGGGAATCAACCCGCGCAGCATCCTCAGATACCAAATTTAAGCATTCAATATAATATCAGGGCCCATGCGGGTGCATCTAAGAATGTCTTAATTAACGCCTTATGTTCGCTTGTACAATGTATTGTGAATCCAGTGGCATAGAAGATGTTATAGATTGATCTAATATCTTATTAGATTTTTGCAGATTAATATTTAATTGATTTCAATTTAGCCTCCGCGGCCTTTTCAGATGTTAAAATTTGCACTTTAAATCTTTATGTCCGAGCACATGCAGGTATATCTAAGAATGCCTTAATTAATACATTTTGTTCACTTGTACGATGTATTGCGAATCCGGTAGGTAAGACGTTTTAGCTCTTGTTCAATTATTTAGATTAATATTTATTTATTTGCATATAGTTCATTGTTTATTGAGCTCTTTAAGTTTAACTTTTTACCAGGATCAGTTTTCAGAGGCTCATTCTTATTTAAAGATCTTTAGAATTTTTTGGTGACTAGGTTTAGTTTCGATTCATCATTTTTTATTTAAGTTTAATTTAACTTTTTAATACTCTTATTTAATCATATTTAAGCTCTGTGTCAATCCAAATTTCGGCCTCTCTGCCTTCCCCGTAGGCCGATCGGATTCGACCTTCCCGCCGCCTTTACTAAGATAACTGCACATTAATTACGTCAGTTTTCTAACTCAGCTCTACCGAGATCTGGTCTTCAAATACCGAATTTCAATTGATTTTAATGATAGAGTTCATTTTGCATTAAATAAATTAAGTCCTCACGTCAATTTTGATAGTCTATTCCTAATGGGTGCATCTATTAGCATTCCCGTCCTCTATCGATCTGTCTGTCTTACGACACTACGTCTTCTAACACGTTTTACGAGATAATGGGTCTTCAAACTCGTCAACTCTATTGAGCATAACGAGATCTCCATACCTGTATAACACAAAATATACATATATATTTTTACATGTTGATTTTTTTATCTTCTCCTCGTAAGCTCATTTCAAGCTTAGGCCAGCATCATCTTCATCTTCAATTTCTTCCCCATTGGATATTCTAATTCTCTTTCCCTCTCTTAGAGAAATTCTCCCACATTTCTTTGGCTCATGTCATATGATGAACTGGTTTGCATGTTGCTAACACCAACCTCAAAGAGAGCTTGCATACTAGTAATTACGAATCAATTTCCATTATGCAAGCTGGATACACAACATCGAAGAGATTGTATGTTCACCATGGATAAACTCAGTGCTGAAATGTTGCTTCCCGAAGGCATGTTTGGAGACATTCTAACTTTATGGATTTGAATCTTAATTTTTTTTCAATGCCTCTTTTTGCGCTTTTGTATGATCCCTTCACAGGAAAGACCAGAAACCTGCTGACCTAGCAACTCCTCCTCTGACTGCAATAAGATTTGTTGTAGCCCAGAATGAAGGTATAGTCGAACACATGCACCATATGCCAGCACACAATGCCAAGGGCTCTGTCCACTAGCATGAAACTTAAGGGGCTCTGTCCACTAGCATGAAACTTAAGGGAGTCGGGTTGGTAATGAGCCATACTTTCCAGTTTTTTTGTAAATCGCATGAAGAGCTCCTTGTAAGATAGAAGGACAGCAGACACTAACTTTCTTTCCCATATCTCCCTTCTTCACGTGGCCAAACATCCACAAACCTTAGTACATCTAATGCTGATAAATTTGACTCAATTACATCCTCCTCAATACATCCTAAAACAATATCTATGTTCCTTGAACCAACTGGAATAACCTTGTTGTAAAGCTCCTTCCTTTTAGTGCTCACTGGAATTCTCTCCTCACAGTCTTCAGAAGACCCATAATCCAAAGTTCGATACTTTAGCATACCGTCATTCTCCTTACCATTTGCAGCTAAGGGCTACGATCTCTTCCAAGGATGGTAGCCGTTGGAGGGCCTCAAGGGCTGAGGACGGCTTGGCTTGGAGATTAGTAGGCTGAACGTTGGTGCGGAATCGAGACAGAGGGATGGAAGAGAGCAGCAGCTTGGTTGGGAGGAAGAGGCAAAAGGTGCTCAGATTTTCCGTTCGTTCCACCTGTAGCCGACACCAAGTGGGAGGAGTGCCGAGGGAGTTGTCGTTGGCTCTACTTCTCAGCTAAGGGAAAAATGAGAGCAGTCACGGAGAAGAGTCAGTGGAGGGTTCGGCTAGTGCATTCAGTTTCCCGTCCAAGAGAAGATGAGAGCCAGAGGATTGGGAGGGGGATTCATTTCCTCGGCTGGGAGGAAGAAAGCTCCAGCCATTTTTCTTGCTCGTGCTTCTCACCGAGAATGCCAGATCTGCCCAATTTTTTTGACTTGTGATTGGATGACGGGATAAGATAAAGGGAAGATGAGGTGGCAGCTCCTTATTGGTTGAATAGGATATGGAGGAGGAAGTACCAAGGTTCAAAAGACATAATTAGGTGATTTATCTCGAAATACACGCTAATTTTAACGAAATTTGAACACAACAAACTTAGTCAAATGGACGATATATGCATTTCGGATTTTGACGAACGCACCGCTTCTGAAGGCGTCGTTGATTCGGGTAATCGGCCACTTTCGCTCAAAATGCACATTATCGCTTCGATCGACATTCACGCAGACTCATCCGAATTGAGTAAATAAATGTCGAGATTTCGATATTCAAATTTAACAACATTTATCGCTTTATAAACTGGTGCTCAACATCGCCGCAGTTCCGACTCGATATCACCTTTTGATAGCTTTTAATCAATTACTCGTTAGATTTTGCAATATTTATATTCTAGTCGATTTCGACGTTCTAAACGTAACGATGAAGTTCATTCACCGATCGGAGGTCGTTTCAACCATTTTCAGTGACATGCAGTGCATTTTGAGCCCCGATTTACGCACTGTCACCTCCAAAGTCCGTCGACTTCGACTTGTAGGCTTGACTTTGACTTATGTCACACACATATGGAGGTCAACATGCATAATATTAAGAAGTTTATAACATGGATAATTTATCTTGTGTATCCTAAAAATGAATGTAGCTCTACAAATGAAACCATCAACTATTGTCTTATACATTTATGTTTTTTCACTCTCTATTTCATCATAAAGTAACAACAAAATTATACATTCTATGTCTCTCTCATTTGTATCCTTAAACATCTCTCTCTCTCTCTCTCTCTCTCTCTCTCTCTCTCTCTCTCGCTTTAAATTTATAAAGAGAAAAATGTTTTCTTGTGCACCTTTCTTAACATAATGTGTAAAAAAGTCTTTTATTTTTCGAAGTGAGAAAGTGCCATGACATAAGGAACTCTATAACATACGTCCATAGATGAATCCACATATCAAACAAGCTTCTAGCCCAAAAGTTCTAATAATTATATTTTTGTTACCCAATGTAAGTTTGACTCTTCCATGGAGAGTCTTCACTAATAAAACACCTCTTTATGATGACTTGGACACTTTCAAAAATATTAATCCTATTATTATATTGTAAAGAATAGCTTTTGCTCCTTTCATAAAAAAATGTTGCTGATGGGAGCTCTAACCCTGCTTTATTGACAAAATCTACTCCATTGAAAAGTTTTTTTTTTCTTATACAATTCTCCATTAATAATTTTTCCCAAATAGCCTCTCAAAGTTGTACAATCTTATTTCATTGTTAAGCAAATTAGAGGTGAATTTTTTTGCAGCCATGTCATTTGATTCATGAGAGCCATCCATGAAATTGTTGATGGTAAAAATTTATCTATTATATTGGCTTTATTATGGAATTTTAGCATGAGAATTTTAAATTCTTTATTACCATAACCTTTATACCAACTTGGGTTAAGCTACTCAAGAACTCAACGAAGTTTTTAATGTTGAATATTCTACTTAAGAAGTCAACAATGTTGAATATTATATTTAAGAAGTTAGCATATGGAGCAAATTCATTCTTTCTCCTCTCCAAGAAAAAAATTTATTGAAAAGAACTACACATGGCTTGCCTCAGCCTAGCTAGAGGAAAGTATCAGAAAAGCCATATTTTACGATCAACTTTGGTAAACTTTAATAAACTCACTTTTATTCTCTTGATCGATCTTCGACTATTATGATGAGCATTATCCATAAAAGATTATTTTTAATGGTTTGACTCACTAATCAAGAGTGTTAGAGAGGATAGTTAGATTTTGAATAAATTTCTATAAAATTGATTAGCATGGCCATATGAAAGTGCTCTTTGTTTTACGCAATTAAGACAAACGTAAAAGAGAAACAACAATAACAACAACATTACTTGTCTTATACATAATTAGGTGGATTTATCTCGAAATACATGCTAATTTTAACGAAATTTTGAACACAACAAACTTAGTCAAATTGGATGCATATTCTAGGTAATTTCGACATTTTGGACGCAATGGGGCAGTCCGTTTCTTGAATGGAGGTCGTTTGAGCGATTTCGGCGTCGAATTGGGTCACTTTCAGTTCAAAAATGCACATTATCGCTTCTGATTGCTCGACATTCACGCAGACTCATCCGAATTGAGTACAAATAGTCTTATTCGATAGATTTCGATATTTCAAAGCTAACAACATGATCAGTTTTATAAACGGAAGTCGTTCGAACATCGTCGCAGCTTCCCGACTCTGATATGCGTGTTGACCTTTTGATAGCTCGAGCGCTTAATCAATTACTCGTTAGATTTTGCAATATTTATATTCTAGTCGATTTCGACGTTCTAAACGTAACGATGAAGTTCATTCACCGATCGGAGGTGGTTTCAACCATTTTCACATGCGTGCATTTTGAGCCCGATGACGATCATGTCCTCCAAAGTCCGTGACCGACTTGACTTTTGACTTATGTCACACACATATGGAGGTCAACATGCATATTAAGAAGTTTATAACATGGATAATTTATCTTGTGTATAAAAAATGAATGTAGCTCTACAAATGAAACCATCAACTATTGTCTTATACATTTATGTTTTTTCACTCTCTATTTCATCATAAAGTAACAACAAAATTATACATTCTATGTCTCTCTCAGTCTCATTTGTATCCTTAAACATCTCTCTCTCTCTCTCTCTCTCTCTTTAAATTTATAAAGAGAAAAATGTTTTCTTGTGCACCTTTCTTAACATAATGTGTAAAAAAGTCTTTTATTTTTCGAAGTGAGAAAGTGCCATGACATAAGGAACTCTATAACATACGTCCATAGATGAATCCACATATCAAACAAGCTTCTAGCCCAAAAGTTCTAATAATTATATTTTTGTTACCCAATGTAAGTTTGACTCTTCCATGGAGAGTCTTCACTAATAAAACACCTCTTTATGATGACTTGGACACTTTCAAAAATATTAATCCTATTATTATATTGTAAAGAATAGCTTTTTGCTCCTTTCATAAAAAATGTTGCTGATGGGAGCTCTAACCCTGCTTTATTGACAAAATCTACTCCATTGAAAAGTTTTTTTTTTCTTATACAATTCTCCATTAATAATTTTTCCCAAATAGCCTCTCAAAGTTGTACAATCTTATTTCATTGTTAAGCAAATTAGAGGTGAACTTTTTTGCAGCCATGTCATTTGATTCATGAGAGCCATCCATGAAATTGTTGATGGTAAAAATTTATCTATTATATTGGCTTTATTATGGAATTTTAGCATGAGAATTTTAAATTCTTTATTACCATAACCTTTATACCAACTTGGGTTAAGCTCAAGAACTCAACGAAGTTTTTAATGTTGAATATTCTACTTAAGAAGTCAACAATGTTGAATATTATATTTAAGAAGTTAGCATATGGAGCAAATTCATTCTTTCTCCTCTCCAAGAAAAAAATTTATTGAAAAGAACTACACATGGCTTGCCTCAGCCTAGCTAGAGGAAAGTATCAGAAAAGCCATATTTTACGATCAACTTTGGTAAACTTTAATAAACTCACTTTTATTCTCTTGATCGATCTTCGACTATTATGATGAGCATTATCCATAAAAGATTATTTTTAATGGTTTGACTCACTAATCAAGAGTGTTAGAGAGGATAGTTAGATTTTGAATAAATTTCTATAAAATTGATTAGCATGGCCATATGAAAGTGCTCTTTGTTTTACGCAATTAAGACAAACGTAAAAGAGAAACAACAATAACAACAACATTACTTGAGAAAGTTGTTCAGATCATCAAGATCGTTCATATTATCACTAGCATATTTTATTTTAAAGCCACCTAATATTTGCAGTCTAAAGATGCTCACTAAGTTGAAGTTTAATACTTGTTCTTCTTCCACTTCTATTATATTATATCTCTTTATGATAATAATCTGTCTTCTTATTGAGACATTTGTAATGATATCATGGTCATTTGTGTTATTATAATCACTTTGAAGTCATACAAATTATTGTGGACACAAGAAGTTTCGTGAATGTTCTCTCTCTTGAGTTGGTCAATAGATTCAATCTTCAAAACTTTTGAGAATTATAAGTTATTTTGCTAGTTTCTATGAAAAAATGGTGCAAGCTAAAAGGCTTAATTACTTTCTATTTAAGAAAACCATGACACCCATGGAGTAAGACAATATATTTTTCTAATTCTTCGCACCCCATCTTATTTTAATGTAACATTAGAAGGATAATCATTCTTATTACTTTTATAATACATTGTCCACCCAATGCCCAATCATAAAATTCCATCTATATAGTGTGATTGTCAGACACATCAATCTTTTTTAATCATAGAGCTGTTAATTATTATCAAGAAGAATAGTCCACTTATTTCTTATCATCCTTACTATTGAGAGTTGCAAGGACTAAGACTTGATCAAGTTGAAGAAGTTTCTATCCCAAGATAAGATCGTCAAAAAGAAACTTTACATCAATACATACTCCTAAAGTATATTTATTTTCACATTTTATTTTATTTTTACAAAGTAATTTGGATTTTTTTTCTTGGGGAGTCATTGAGATGTCAAAGGTCAATGTTAGCATCATTAACCATTGCCTATTAGTTAATAAAAAAGATCCAACCATTAAAAAAATTTGTTTAAGAAGATGAAAGCTATATTTATAGTTGAGGTTGAGAAGTGATTGAGTCTTTTTGAACAATCACATATTAACTTTTTAGCATTATGATGGTTAAAAAAACTAATAGAAGTTGAAGAGTGTATGTGAAATTTACAAATCTAAAAATACATGCCTATAATAGAAATCATGATTTATTTTTTATTAAAGTTTTTGATATAGAGTTTTTGGGATGTCTTATTAGGTGGCAACAAAATCAAGATGCACCTTACAAGTAAAAAGAAACATGCTTTGTCAATGATGAATGTATTCTTTTTTAATTACAAAATTATGCCCTTTAGGGCTAAAGAATGTAGGTGCTATCTATCAAATGGCTTATGTATACAATTTTCATAGTAAAATAGTTAAGAATATAAAAGTGCACACTTTTGGTCTCCTTATCAATAGTCAAAGAGAGGATGATCATTTTGTTCACATATTCGAGATAGTCTATTATATATATATATATATATCAATATGAATTTAAGTACTTCAAATGTTTATAACTATTTTCATGAAAAATCTTTATGCTATATAATGTTGGCTAAAGGAATCCAATGAACACCAACATGATAAAAACTATCCATGATATGACTCATGCCAAACTTAGAATAAGCTTAAAAGCTTGTGGGGAAGAACACTATCCTCAACTAATAATACTACTCTTCAAGATTCTCTTGAAATCAAAGTGATTCAGTTAAGATGATTGTTGCAATATGTATATATTTCTAATTTCTCAAATCTTGTCTCAACTTTGCTCTATCCCTTAGTCATCCTCAAGCTAGGAAGGATCTATCATTATATATCGGAGTATGCCACCAATGCTAAATCAATGCTCTTATGAGAGAACTACAAACAACATCTTACCTATTGCTTCAACAAAACAAAGCTCACCTACTCTAATATTTATAAAGGTTGCCACTTTTAAAGGCAAAATTTATTTTGAATCCCACAATATAAAAGTTGTCATTAATGCTGCTCTACAATAAGTCTTGTTGAAGCCTAAGATATCAAAAACTTATGAAGTGAATTGGGTTCAACAGACTAAAATAACTAAGATAAATTATGAATATCATAAAAGATAAATCCAACCTCATGAAAGAAAAAGGGAAAAGCAAGCCATTAAGCCAACATCAAGAAAATATTCATCACACATCAAATTCAAATAAGAAAAAAAAACTCTTGAATATATACTCAAAACATGACTTATATATATATATATATATATATAACTTCTATAATGCATGAATAAAATTAAATAACAAAAGTCCTTTATAAGAAAAGCCAAGGGTTAATCAAATTTTCTAGGGAGAGGAGTGTTGCATATTTTATGCATGAATCAACTTAGAACCCATGATGTACTCTTCCATTTTCATGCTTACAAATGACTACATATTGATTCTACACATGGCACAATATTAATATCATAATGACCTCGAGATTTCTTCTAGTTATTGAGAATACTCTTCTAGGTCTCAAGAAACTTTTCTTGTTCCTAGAAAATCCCTTAAAATTATCAAAATAATAATAATAATAATAATCTCTTCCTAGACCTAAAAGCATTATTCTTCATACAACCATTTATTATGACATGGATGCCTTTGACACTTCAATGCCAACATTTATTGTCACCATAATGGCCTCGTAAATTAAAGCACAATTGGTTGGGTTTCAATAACTGCATGAGCATTATATGATGAATGAAACCCCAATACCAAAGTTAAATTGTATTACTATATTAATGATAGTAATTTATATCACCACAACATCTTATCCAATTTAGACATGCATCAACTAACCACAAAATCTAGTAACTTCAATATAATTATTATAACACTAATTAACATTAACTATAAATGAAATCCATAAAAAACTCATTAGACAACCTTAGGAGGTGGGGGTGGAGATTGAAGATATTAACTCATGGAAGCATTCCTACCTAAATAGATCAAGCACTAATGTAACTTTTTTATTCTTTTTTATCCTCTATAACAATAATTTATATTATAATATAAAAATAGTAAAACTATTCATCAAAATAACATTAAATTTTTTGACACAAGTTAAATTTTTATATGGAATTTTTTGTTTTTGATTGCATATAAATATCTAGTTATTTTACTAATTTTACATTCATTTCATACTAATTTTTTTTACAAATTTTATAAAATTAAAATTTATTTATACATTAAAGAAAAATTTACACATATATCATATAATTTGTATATTTTTTCCATATCTAATACCTAATTTTGATATTAATATATAGAAATATTTATATACACAATACACAATTCTTATGCATTTACATATACAACATCTAATTTTAATATTTATGTATATAGCATTTTCTTATATGTAAAGGTGTTTTTTTATTTTTTTTTCATTTTTTTTTTATTTTTAAAAATAAGTGATAATGATATTTTTAAGTGAAATCAAAATTTATCTAATATAATCTTTATATTTATGTCATATAAATTTCATCGATTTAAAAGTGAAATATATTTTTCACACATAATATATTTATTTATTTATAAGAGAGATTTATATACATATCACACAATTCTTAAATATTTACGTATCAATTTCTAGCTTTAATATGCATATGCTACTCTTAAGTTGGGGTATTTACATTCACAACATAAATTTTTATATATTTACATATTTAACATCTAAATTATATCAACATAAAATAAAGTAATATTTAAATTTTTAATATTAATTTTAAATAAGTTATTATTAATTTTTTAAAAGTGAAATATAATTTTTTATGTATTAAAAATATTAAATATTTAATTGGATAAGAATTGTTTGCTATGTCAGCTGAAAATCATTTTAATCAAGCTTTTTATCAGTTATATGCCTCTAAACAAGCTGTCAGCTGAAAATCATTTTGATATTCAATCTGAGCATGGTTGCTAATTGAATCTCATAGTTTTGTTTAATTTCTGTCGGTCGTTTCCTTACAGACATTAACATAAAATAGTTTGTTTTTGTTTTAAGATTTGTTTCCCCCATTTAGTCTATTGGTACGCTCACACTTGAAGAAGCCAAAGAAGCCGGGACATGTAGAGAACAGTTTATGCAGGGTTTCATGCTTCCAATTTAAATATAACATTTGCAGGATTACCAGAAAACAATTTTACTTTACCAAATGCAATTTTTTAATGTTGAACTAGGACTGTTTCTAACATCTTTATTTGTCCGCTTATGTAATTATAGAATTTTATTATCCTCATGATAATTTGGATTTGGTGCTGTAATTCTAACTGTATTTGGACTTGCTGCTTCCTATCATTAATTGGTGCCTCAAGTGCTTCACCAAGATCTCTTGCTTTTTGTCAAACCTGCAGGGAGATGAGATAGTATTGCAGAGGGCTGTAAGTATAGTGCACAGAAATAGAGATCAGTTCGTGGCTGTTCTCTTCTATGCTTCTTGGTGCCCTTTCTCCAGGATATGCATACCAAACTTCAGTAAGATGGCTTCCCTGTTTCCAACCATTCCACATTTTTCTTTTGAAGAATCAGTTGTCAGGCCTAGGTATGCTTAAAGAGAATATAAATGTGCAGTATTTTTTTCTCCATTTGTACGCATGTATTTTTCACATCTATTTCTGCAATCGGATTTGCAGCATTCTTTCAAGATATGGTGTTCATGGCTTTCCCACCCTCTTTCTCTTGAATTCTTCAATGAGAGTTCGATATCATGGACCACGAAGCATTAACTACCTTACTTCTTTCTACTCAGATGTTACGGGTAAGAAATATGTACTAAATTTTGGTCTTAAGGAATCATATGTTGATAAAAATATTTTTTTCTTATAATCAGAAAAACTGGCGGGGTCGAATTAGAAATGATATAGTTATAGATAAAATTTAAAGGATAATTATAAATATTATATAATTATATAACTTTAAAGATTGCTTGATATTAAGGTTATAAAATTATATAAGTATTTATGTTTACCGGTAAGGTATGAGGCAATTTTGGAATGACTTAAAGAGATTAATACAAAGAATATCTCTTGAAGAAATAGTATTTATTGGTGGAGATTTAAATAGATATATTGATAGAGTGGTAGAAGATTTTAAAAACATTCATGATGGATATTAGTTTGGAGAGTGATTAATGAAGAAAATTAGATTATATTAGATTTTATTTTAGCTTTTGATTTTATAGTTGCTAATACTTTATTAAAAAATAGAGATAAAAATATTATAACCTATAAGAATGGATCTAGTAAAATATGTATTGATTATTTTTTGTTAAAAAAAAATAGATCATTTAGATTGTAAAGATTGTAAGGTCATTCCGGGTGAAGTTTAAATATCCAACATCGACTACTTGTTTTAGATTTTAAGATGAAGAGTTGAAAGATGAAAAATAAATCGAGATATTATTATCTTTAAATTAGGTGGGGGTACTTAAAAAATACTAATTAAGAATAAGTTACTAGATCTTAAAATTTAAGATATTCATGAGAATGCTAATGTTATATGGGAAAATGTTGTAAGTGAAATTAAAAAGTTGTAAAAATTGTGTTTGAAGAATTAAAAAGAAAAGTTTTTTTTAATAAAAAATAATTGGTAGTAGAGTTAAAATGTGTATGAGAAGATAAAAAATAAGAAATTTTGTCCAAGTGAGATAAAATTTGGCTTAAATGTAAAAAGTCAGATAATTTAGAAAGATATAAAGTGACATGTATAAATTTTAAAAAGTAATATGTGATACAAAAAATTCAACTTTTGGTGATTTATATAATAAATGATATATTAAAGAGGGTAAAAGATGTATGTATAAGTTAGCCAAGCAAAGAGGTAGGAGAAGTAAAGATTTAGTCCAAGTGAGATACATTAAGGATGAAAAATCATAAAGTATTTTTCTTAGAAGAGGATATTAAACATAAGTGTATGAAATATTTTGATAAAATTTTCAATGAAGGTTGTCAGAGTACGATTGACTTTAGTAATCTAAGTACCTTAATGAAAATAAAAAATTTTAGTTTTATCGTTGTATTAAAATTGAAGTTGAAGAGGTTTTAGAGAAAATAAAGTGTTATAAAGTAATAGGACCTGATGTATTCTAATAGAAGTATGGAATTTCTTAGCTTACTAATCCTTTTAATATTATTTTAATTAATAAAAAGATGCAAAATTAGTGGAAAAGAGTTGGTTCCTATTTCTACGAATAAAGGTGATGCACAAAGTGTGCAAATTATACATGAATTAAGTTAATGAGTCATACATTAAAATTATGGGAAAGACTAAATGAGCATAGGTTACGATATGATACAATAGTTTCTCAAAATCAATTTGGTTTCATCTCGGGTAAGTCTACTATGGATGTTTATACATTTGTTGAGCGGTTTAATGGAGAAATAGAGAAAGTAAGGAGGATCTGCATATGATTTTTGTTGATTTAGAGGAAGCATATGATAAAGTTCTAAAAGAAGTGTTTTGGAAAGTTCTATAAAAGAAATGAGTTCATATTGAATATATTCAAGCCATTGAGGATATGCTTATCGGAGTTGTTACTTGTGTTCAAACACAAGGAGGATTGAGCAAATATTTACCTATTTCAGTTGGATTACATCAATGATTAGTTTTAAGCCAATATCTTTTGTGTTAGTTATGAATATTCTTACTAATACAGGAGGGTGTACTTTTCTTTGCGATGATATTTTTCTTATTGATAAGACTAGAGAGAGAATTTAAGAGAAATTTAAATTATGGAGGTCAATCTTAGAGTCTAAAAGCTTTTGTTTAAGTAGATCTAAATGTGAATATATAGAGTGTAATTTTAGTTGTAGAAGATCTAATGGTGGTCGACATTAGATAATCAAATCATTAAAAAGAGTGAATGTTTCAAATATCCTGGGTCCATTGTTCAAAATGATGGTAAAATAGATGGGGATGTTATTAGTAGAAGTCTAGTTGGATGGTTGAAGTGGAGAATTGAATGCATTTGGCCTATGTGTGATAGAAAATGTAAGGAAAATTTTATAAGATTGTGGTGAGAGCAATGATTTATGGCTGTTGCATAAGATTAAGTTAAATGTTGCAGAGATGAGGATGCTCAGGTGGATGAATGGATTTACTCTTAGAAATAAAATGCAAAATGAATATATACGTGATAAGGTTGGAGTAGCTCCAATGATAGATAAGATTAGAGAGTCTCCTTAGATGGTTTAGGCACATAAAATGTCGACTGTTAGATGACCCATTAGGAGGGTAGATGTGTTAGATACGCCTTATGTTAAGAAAGGTTGAGATAGGACTAAAAAGACTTGATTATGATATATAAAAAATGACCTTAGTTTATTGAAATTAAATGAGAATCTGATGCTTAATAGAACACAATGATGAAAGGAGATTCATATAGCCGACCCCACATAGTGGGATAATGACTTGCTGTTGTTGTAATCAGAAAACTGGCAATTGTTTGAAAAAAAAAATTAAGGTTCATAAAACCACTAAGATTTATAATGGTTTTGAAAACTGGATCTTATATTTACACATGGCATGCATTTATACTATGCTCCTTGCAACTTATTTTATTAGAAATATGTTTCTATTAGCACTAACAAGTACCGACACTTCCCTTTCCAAAATTGAATAACCGTAAACTTGATGTATACGAATGCTGCAATGGCATGTAAAATTCAATATAGTATTTTGATGTAGTGGCGTCCAATGATTTTTCATCCTAAATATGTTACACATCTAAACCATACTAGGTGTTAAGCCTGCGCCAGTGGATCCAACAACTCTGAACAAATCTATAAGCTTTGCGAACCCTGCTGAAGACATTGGAGGGGCCAAGCAGGAGAACTGTCCATTTTCATGGGCAAGATCACCTGAGAATTTACTCCAGCAAGATACATACCTGGCATTGGCGAGCTCTTTTGTGCTTCTGAGGCTGCTCTACTACTTCCTTCCGAAGCTGAGTGCCCATGCAAAGAGAGCATGGGGGTGGCACATCGAGCTGCCAAGCTTGATGGGATTGTGCGACTATTCACAGGCTTTCTTCCAGCAGGCGAGGCAAGGTTTAAGCAGGTTGAATCCTGGTAAGAGAGCAATTTACAGGAAGGAGCGATGACTGCAAAGGCTTGGGCTTCTAAATCTCTGGCATCAGTATCAATTGGTGAACCAAGCTCTGGAAAATTTTAATTGATTCAGTAAAGAAGATCAAAGATTTTTTTTCTCTCAGTGACTAGTGTTGATGTATATTAGTTTATTGTTATTTGGACCAGGAAGAGAATTTATTCTTTGTTTCTAAATGCCTGTATGTGGTTTTATAATTCTTGATGCAGCCTTGACACTTTAATAACAGTTGTGAAACGCTGCTGTAAAACAGCAATTGAAGTAGCCCCACCCGCGTGATACCATCTTATTGTGATGGCCGAGTTAATGTACTATTGTACTTAAACAGAAAAATTTGGATGCGTCTGGCGGGGAAGTGCAGTGCAGCATCGCATTGCATTGTGATTTTATTTTGGGGGATTATATTTTAATTATATTTTAAAAAGTTCATGATAATAAAATTATAAATTTTTAATTTTACCTAAGTAGCGGCTAAATAATTTACTAATTAATTGACTGCAAAATGTTTTAAGTGCTCAACGGCCATTTAAGTCATCGCACTACTGAATGACTCCCAATTAATTTAGGTGATTTATGAGATAATATTTATTTCATTTTAATTTCAATAAAATAAGTTTGATGACAATAACTTTTTTTAAAAAATTCAAAATAATTTAAAACTATTTCAAACATTCTAAAGAATAATGCGATTTTTTTAATAAATTAATTAAAATATATAAAAACGCATCATATAAATATACTTTTAAGATATATATAAAATAAATTTGATCCCAAACAAGCATTTGGATGCAATTCCACACATACATTTGACCAATCATTATGATTTCGTGGTTCTAAAAATCTATGATGTTAAATAAACGTTAAGATTAATTAACTCCATCAATAACATTTCCAGAATAAAACTAATATTGACCTTGCTAACACTTTTTTTTTTTTGGATCATCTCTTCCATCCAGTCTCAAGCAACTTTACAAAACCAAAAAAAAAGAGGAATAAAGGAAAAGTGAGCGTAGAAAGCTTCAAGCCATAAGTTACCTCTGCTAACACTAATCAATGTCTTAAGATACAACAGCAATGAAAGATAATCAGACTTACGAAGGACATAAAAAATATCTAATTATCTAAACTAGGTACCTGTTTCAACCTAACAAACCTATGCCCCATATCACAACCAGAGGATGTCAATGCTACCCAAAAGCATTCACTAGTTAGATCTCAGGGCTCCCCAAAAGTTGCCAGCAGTCCAGCCGTCCATGTAACGAGGAAACACTCCCACCTGCAAAACAGAAAATGGGTTCAATACATGTTAATTAAGATTGAGAATAAAAACTGGTACAAAGTTCTTACCTTGGCATAAATCATCAAGTTTTAGTCAGCCTCTGCAGCACCAGAATCTCTGTTCACAAGCTGCTAGAACGATTGTTCATAAGAGTGGCCGGTTGTACGTGAAAAGAGTTTAAACGCCAAAAATATTGCAGAATTTACAGAGCGCATGAAAAAGAGCAATTAAACCATTTATGTAACTAGGAGAATATTTTCTTTTTTTGGGGCTCAAAATTTAGCGATTTACAAAACTAACACTCAAAAATTTAGCAATTATACTATTGACCTACAAATAATTTTTATATGCGTAATTAAACAAATATATTGAAATCAGCAAAAATTAGATGCAATATCATTAAAATGAGTGTGGATGGCATATTGATCGCAACTAAAATCGATCGAGATGTCCCGATCGTAATTAACGCACGTCGTTGAATGAATTAATTAAAATTGATATTTCACATCGATCAATTACTATCCAATGAAGGAAAATAAAAAAAAATATAGACAATTTCACGTATATTGAAATCAAGAGGCGTCGACGCTATCCAAATGAGCTCCTTTAGCGAAACGGACTGCGCAGTTGTTGCCGAAACATCAAAAACTTTTGAACAAGACCTTTCACAATCGATTCGGTCAAGTGTACAGTAAATGGTAAGCTCGAGTGTACGCGTTTAAATTAATATTTCTCGATCGGTCACCTAAGTCACCTATTATTGCAAAACGGATTGCACTGATGCATCCGGAATATCAAATTTGCCTAGAAATGAAGCTTATATCGCATAGGATTAATTATGGCCAAATTCACAGAATTTTTGATGCAACATCGTGGAAATTAGGCCGTATAAAAAAAAATTGAATACATATTTCAATTTGATTGAACCTAATTTAAATAACCAAATTATTTCAAAAATCAATTTACTATTTGTACTTATACAATAAGAAACAATTGGGTATAAATACATTCTAAAAATTCTCCTCAATTTCGTTCTGTTTTTTTTTGAAAAATCCCGCCTAAATTCATAAGGTAATTAACCACAATCAAGGGCCTTAATCCCCTATTTGCCCCTCATATTCGGGTGAACCGAACGAGGAGGTGGTTTTCTCTCCCGTGCTCTTGCTTTTCTTCGGTGGTTCCTTCCCTCTCAAGTAGGTTGTTCTTTCTGTCTGTCTCGTCCGGCGTTCTTTCTCCCGTTGACCTGCAACCGCAGGTAATTCCCCTCTCGTCCGTTCTCTCTCTCTCTCTCTCTCTTGTTCATGGCCCTCTTGAACGAGCCAGCGGCTCTTCTTCTCATTGGTCCGGAAACAAACCCACGCGAAAGAAATCGAATCTCGATCAATTAATCCCTCGTTCTCATCTACTGTAGCAAATCACCGTAGCAAATAATGTAGCAAATAAACTGTAGATCCGGAAAAAAAAATCTTTTTTTTATTTCTTTTCTACCCCTTCTGCTACAATACTCTCAATTCAACCTCTCATTCATCCCAACCTTCCCATAAACCATGTTCCCTTGCCGTGATCAAGAGGCAACTCTACCATCAGGTAGGTTCCTCTCGATTCCGGCATCTCCTTCCTAACTAAATTCCTATCAGTTCTGGCTTATAATAACTCTCCCTTCATCCCGTTAACATACCTAGCCTTATCTCCAGTACAACCCCACCAATAAAAGGCAACTCTACCATCTAATAGGTTCTTCTTGGCGTGCCCTCCATCTCCTTCCCCAAACTCTCTCTGCTATCCCTCACTTCACTGCACTCATAAGTTGTATGCCTCCTAATCCAATTTCTTGATAGTGGCGTCACTTTATCTCCATGAAATTGTTGCTATTTGCACGACTATAAAAAAAGGAAGAGGTTTGAATGTGTAGAAATTACATATATATTTGTTATTATGCAGGTGATTGAAGGCGATTATCTCAGTAACGGATTGAAAAAGCGATTGATGTTTCAAAACACCGACCCACTCGACTTACGCGACTCCTCTTCTCGGTTCTTCAGGTTGAGGTTGGTTCTCGTCTCACCATTCTTCCAGTGTGAATTACCAAAAATTGTTAGATGCAACCCCCTATGTTAAAATGCTGCTGAAAATTTTGACTAAATTTTAGACTTAGAAAAAAAAATGGGGAAGAATCAAAATTTATTTAAAAAAAACAACCTAAAATAAAATTTGAAGGTGTAGAAGTTGCATATATATTTGCTTTTATGCAGGTAATTGAAGGCCCCGTTATACTCATCATAGCGTAACAAAATTGAAATTTGACTGAGGTTCTTCAAAACACCAACCGCTTCATCAGCGTGTGGATAGCCAAACAACTGATGTACGATAATATTTGGAATCTTCAAATTTTATCCAAAATTTATACTTGCAAATAAAATTCAAGCTAAATAAATAACGCTACCTAAGATCGCTAAAATAAATTGATATCGAATTGAATTTTGAATTATAAATGAGAATGAATTTGAAATGAATTTGAAGATTATATTTCAAATAAAAAGAAGATGGGAACTTCAAACAGTTATGAATTTGAAATGAATTGAATATTTTGACACTAAATATAAATTTGACACTTCAATATCTCAGTTCAATTGATTTAGAAGATGATCTGACTGAATATTCAATTATAGCACGAAATATCTTCTTAGAATTAAAATATAGTTTTCAAATTATAATTCACTCCAAATGAATTGGAGAAAATCAAGAAATCCGTAAGAGATTTTTTAATGAAATCGAATGATTGCTAATAAGCATAATCAATGAATTCTTAGAAGATATTTGAAGCATATCATTCATCTTATTTTAAATTGATCGAGGAGAAATTGAATCAATTTTGTGATGAGTTTGATAATATATATATAAATGAAGTGAAACATTCAAAGACTAATCAACTTTGAATAAAAGAAAACAGTTAAATGCTATTCCAAGGAATCTAATAAGCTATTAGACTAATTTAAAACGTCTTCATCGCCACCGAATCTACAATTTTTCGTACAAACAGACAGAAGACGATATTAAATTAAATTTGTTACACTAATTATGAAGCTTCCTTCAATCCAAAAATTAAGAAATTTCATTCTAATTATAATTTTCAGAATCAATGATTTCATTAATTGGATGAAATTATCTAAAGTATAAATCTGCGTATGCTGACGTATTTTAATGTCACGAAAAGATTGAAGCTAAGTTGGAATTAAATAAAAATATTAAATTAATCATGATTTAGAAATAAAATTATCAATTATTATTAAATAGCGACATTCTGAATCTTAAACTTAGTGTCGAGGATCTTTGCGGGTTCTTCGTTTGGTCTTGGGCCGGATTCGGTTAAAATCCTAAAATTCAATTATTATAAGAATTTCAACTTATTAAAATATCGAGTTTAATTTTTATTATATGACGAGATCGATCATATTATTAAACTAATAAATTGATGGGATCAAACAATAAATTAAATAATCGAAACTCATAAACCCCAATAATGGCTGTGTTGAATGGAGATTTCAACTGGAGGGGATACTTCTATCAAAAATGTGATTTTAATTTCAGATTAAATTAACTTAAATTGAATATTAATTCAAATGTGAAATCTAATATATTACTAATATATTAATGATTAAATGAAATTCAATCCTTAAATACTTAAAAACAAACTTTATTCAATCTACTTTGTGATTGTTTGTTAAGTGATGAATTAAGAAAACTCCATGAAAGGATCCAATATCAAATCAAATGTATTTCTATATTCACTCTCAATCAATCTCATTCCAATAAAGACGTAGCCTGTGTCCTTTATTTGAGTGATTTGGCTAGTAGGCTCCACCTATGATATAGTTACGACCAGAGTCATCTAATCGGGTGATTACTGTCAAATGACACCATTAAATTACGATCTTGTAGGTATCTCTCGATGCCTGAGATGTGAATCATGGGGTATATCGATAAAAAAACTATCTCGGTGAGCAAAAAATCATCTCTCGTGGGTAGTAGGCTCCTACGATCTGATTCGATGAGTCCGACGGGTGATTACCACCAAATGAATATTATATTACGATCAGGCGTAACGTATGCTCGATGCTCACATGCTGCGATGTGAATCATAGGGTATATCGATAGGGAAAAAAAACCATCACTCAAGGTAGACTTAAGTTTGTCTCCTTATCTACAAACAGGGTCTACAAGAATTTCTTGGGACACGCTTACATTGTGGATCCTTGGTCGGGTTAGATTACCTCTCTAAGTAGTAGGGGCCGTGACTCGAGATGATGGAATTATGGGATCTAGATCGGGCACATCATCATTCCCCCAACCATCCACTTTAAGTTCATATAATGAAATTCTAAACCCCAAATTTTAAACTTCACATGATACTATTATTATTATTTAGCGACTAACTTGTCGAAAGTTCTCTCAGCAATAAGAGGGGTAATTTACTATAGGTGTTTGCGCCTATAGGAAACCTGGAACCATATCTAAAGTACTCATAAAATGAGGGCGAAATCTCTGGATAGTGTCTTATCTACCATTCCATCTGTGTTCTGAAAATCTCACCAACATATAAAATCTACTTTCTTCAATATGAGAGATCGGTGGCGAATTTTCGGAGCCCACATGTACAAAGAGATTATTTTAGTGATTTGAACCTATGGCCTTCAGATTAGCATCATGAAATCATTAGAAGGGCTGGTACACCCAATGTATGATATTCCCTTTAATATGTTGTCTAGGAAGGGCTAGGTATGCACCACCTTACCAGTTACCCCTCATAGGAGATAGGTTGTTTCCATAGTATCATGGAATCATTGTTTCAGCTATTATTTATTAAATCATTATTCCAGCTAAATATATTCAACAAAAAATATAAGCTTCTAGGAATTAGGTAAATAAAATAATGATCTAAGCAATTTACCTCGACTATGGAATCTTTCAACTTCTCATAAACGGATCCTTCTAGTGCTCTCTCAGCAAGCTCATAAACGATAGCATTTCCTTCAGGACCATTAGTTTTCTCTTTCTGTAGATATCTACAAAATTTTCATGGAAAAACAGAGATGTAGTTTGATATCAATCAAAAGATATCTGCATTAAATTTTAGTTGTGACAAAGTAAAGGCCAACCTCTGTTGCACAAGTAAGTCCAATGTTTGCTTGGTGTTCCCCAAGACTGGATGGCATTCTCATAATCCCATCCGTCTTAAATGATGCCAGAGGTTTTCTGGGTGGAATAGAGAATTAGACAAGAAAAGGACCTACATTCAGCAAGCAGCAAGTAATGTGAGTAATACCTTCAGGGATTTTACCACCAGCAAGATGAATGATGCTGATCACTACAAACGTAAACCCAGAAATATGAGATGCCCCCTTATCTTCAACAAATTTTTTGTAGATATCAGAAGGTAATTGGCTCTCAAGTATATAAGATTTTATGTCAGCAACACCTGAAAACATTTTATCTTCTTAACAAATTGCTCTGACAATTCTTAACACCAGGCAGGAAAGAAAGTTCACTGGAAGCGATAGCATTGTTTCAGTGAACTATCATGTAAGTTCATTCAGATATAATAACAGATATTGCATTGCTTCAAACGCAGTAATAGCATTAGCCATTGAAACCATCCATCCAAAAGAGGTCATAAGTAAAGGATTATCAAAATTTTATTGAACGAAAATAATTAAATACAGTAAGGAGATCTCACTCTGCTGTGAAGCACGACTTTGCCTGTTAGAGGAAGGACGTGAACGCTGAAGCTCTTTCATCTCATAGCCAAAGATAATAGAAAGCTTTTCTCTGGCCTCATTGATGATAAGTGTTGGAAGAGACCTTTGGTGATAGCTTTTAGTTATCAATTGGGTCAGCTCTTCCCTCTTTATAGGGCATCCATTTCCTTGGTGAGTTCTAAAAAGAACATAACGGATAACCTCTGCTACCAGTTTGTCTTTCTCCTTTTAAAATACGTGAGACAGACCAATTATTTAACATAGCTTGCAGAGGAAGTGGAAGGAGGACTAGTTAAGTAAACAAAACCTCTTTAGAAATGTTAATTTGTGATAAATCTTCATAATTTGCCATTCTGTAGCAGTTCAGCGTAAACATATATTAGAAATGATTTAAGAATGCAACTAAAATATACAAAAATTTTAGTATGCTGAAAGAGTAGTGGCTTACAATTACTCTTTTACGTGTTACAATACTATCAATTTCTGAAATTAATTTTAATTATTTGTTGTTAAAAGTGAAAAGGGAGTCCATAGCAATTGTACTCTTCTTATTTAATGTTCATCAAAATGTACAAACATTAAAAACAGAGTAAATTTTGCGGTCTTTATGAAAGAAACGTGCTGGAATTATGTGGCCAGTTAACATAATGCTACGATTTAATGACAGTATTCATGGGGCACCTATAAATCATATACTGAGTGCATATGGTTTATCTTATATGCAGCTCGTATAAGCTTTTTCTCCAGGAATAGACGTCAATCCATTTAAAGCATTAACAACTATAAAGACCAAATAATGTTTCGAAAGTAGAATGGAGATATAGCTGGAAAGTATAATTAAAAATTCGTTGGTATCCCAGTAAACTAAAGAAAACGTCCACGATAAGAATATGACAGCTATTTCAATAGAGAACATTTTACTTAACGTTTTTTTTTTCTTTGAAAAATTACAAAAATTAGCAGAAATTGTACAAATTATTTGAGTACATAAAATTAAGGACTAAGGATTAGAAAAGAAAGCGGGTACGTTAAAATATAACAAATAGTTGTTCAAAAATTTTATGAAGAAAAGATTTAACGCAATATGCAGCAATCAAATAAAATTAATGAAAATTAAGAATTCATAAAATTGTCCTCAAATAATTAAGGATTAAACAAACGATGGTGATGATGAAGTACAATTTTCCTTTGGAAGTAACAGCATGTGCAAGCCTTAGAATGAAAATAGAGAAAGAATGAGAAAGCTGGAAGCATGCCTCCTTAATAACTTAAGAGCTATTTTTATTCATGTTTCTCATCAAAAGTATAATAACACTAAACAGGATGTCGAATTTAACATTTACTACAAATCAGGTATGGCCAAATAAGATTGCAAGAATCAATAAAAATTATTCATTCTTACTGGAAAAATGGTGTAGGTCCGGCTGCCAGCAGTCAATGAAAATCAAAGATGATGATATATTCAATTAGTAAAATGAGAGTGTCAATTCGTGTTGATGGGATGAGTTCAGGTTTAACCCAAATTAGTTGGCCCAATCTGAATCTGTTGGACCCAAACCCGATGAAAATATTTAACCCGAACTCACCCATCCTAAACTCGGCCAATCTAACCCATTTATTATATGGATCAAGACAACCCAATTAACCTAAATACTATCCATTTAACCTAAATAATATATATATTTATTATAACAATGTGTCTCTTGTTTTTCAAAACCCAAACCCAAACAATAATCAAGTCATTTTTGAATTAATTTTAGCTTGTTTAGGTCAACCTAAATCTAACCTAAATGATAATCTAGTCTACAATTGGCAAAATATTTAAATTAGTTATCTTTTATTTCAAAATTAATAAAAAAATACCAGATTAAAAAAATTTAAAATAAGTATAGACGATCCTACATGGCCCTCAGCCAGTCATTTAACGAGTGACTAACTTTTTTTTAATATTTTTAAATTAAAATTAACAATAATTTTAGAATCTTGTGATCATAATATATGCTTTGAGATATTAAATTTTTTAATAAATTTATTTTGATATGAATGTGAATAGTTAATGACTAATTAAATTATCAAATTGATTTAAACTTTAATTTTACTAGATTTTAAATTCAAATTTATAAATTTCAATTTAATAATTTTTTGAGATTGAAATTTTTTTATTTAAGAAAATAATAATAAACAGATTCAAATGAACTAAGACATTTATATAAATAATTTAAATTTAAATTTTACTCAATTTAAAATAAACTAAGATATTTATATAAATACACATAATATTATTAAACTATTAAATTGAAGTTTATAAATTTTAATTTTAAATTCAGAAAAATTAAAATTTAAATCAATTTTAAATTTTAATTAGTCATTAAAAATTTACATTCATCTCAAAATAAATTTAATAAATAAAAAAAAATTTAATACCTCAAAATATACAATATGATCACAAGGTTTTAAAATATATTTTTAATTTTGAATTTAAAAAAAAATAAAATAAGTTACTTGATTGTTTGACGTGAGTCCGCGTAAGGTAGTAGTTACTTACGTGGCGATTAAAGCGACCCATTAAAGTGGCCATGTAAACAGAAAGTCGTCAGTTTAATGGGCGACTATACTGTTTTAAAAAAATTATTTTGATATTTATTTTATTAATTTTGAAATAAATGATAACTAATTTAAAACTTTTGCCTCTACAAGTTTGACCTAAATAGTAGTTGGATTAACTTGAACCTAAATTTTTTATAATCAGTCTTGTATCAAGTTATCATGTCAAGTTATTTATTAACACCTCTAATGATTTGAATTGAATAGATAGAAGTTCCTAACTAGTAACTATGCAAATATTTATCAATTAGAAAAATATTAGCTTCACCTAAAATTACACATAAAATGAAATTTGTAAAATAATAATACCCTTTTAAGGATAAAAATCTATCACAAATATTTTATTAATTAAAATCAGAAGGCTTGTTATAAATAAATAAGAGCAAAATTAGCTATAGAAATAGAGGAACAAGATCAGTCATTATCAATTCAATATAAGGAGCAAGTGAATGAATTAAGTTAAATAAGATCCCAAACCAAACTTAAATATGTTACCCTTATATTGAAAACGAGAAAGCATACTTGTTCTCTTTGGTAACACAAACATACCAATAGCCCTGACTTATCGTTGATAAAAACTGTTAATCCGAGCTCTCATCCAATGGAGGGTAGGATGGAATAAAAAAATTATTATCATAATATGATAAGTCCGCTCAAATTCATAAACATGATCACAAAAATAAAATTATTGGCCAACACTATGACCTTTAGCAAGAATCTAAATGGTTATCAACAAATGAACCCCCACTCTCCATGCTTAGCAATCACTATAGGCCTATTATGGATGGCATACAAGAAGATAACAACGTTTGTCCCTTGAATTCAAAAAACTTCCATAATTTCCCTATCTAAGTATTTTATAGGTTCACAATTAAGAGAATTGCAAAATTGCTATAATTGCCAAGTATGTAGTGCGTTTCAAACATCATATATTGTGCTAGAAATAATTCAATAGGCAGCAAGTGTGATACTAACTTTGATAGTAAATATCAATTTGTCTATACATCTCATCATGCCAAGAACTAGTACTTGCAGGTAGAGACTAGTTTTAAGATCATGCTGATGAAACTTTGACAGGACATTGATTGTAAAATTCATCTTCTTGAATCGCAATTTAACCATCTGTTTTATAAAAAGGTATCAAAATTGATTATGATTAAAAAAAGGTGAAGGACTAATTAGGTCAGAAAAAATATATCTTGCTACCGCATTCTTAGCCTTAAATCTACTCATTATTTTAGTTCTCGATTAGAAATACATACATTTTTGCGATAAGGTTAAAGTGTAGTTTATTAACTTACATTTATTATTTAATGTGTAAGACGTTAAATGTGAGAAAATGGAGACTAAGCATCTCCAATTCCACCTGACAAGCACTTCATCTTCCCAAGGTAACTAACCTCAAACATGGAGCAATAGCCTAAAACTAATTAAATAGGAGAAAAAAACATGGAACAATGCATCTCAGCTTGCGATAGATATAAATGAATTCTCAATTAGATATATTTCCTCCTCAAAGAAAATATTTATGGCCTTTATCAAAAAAAACTACAACTAAGGCGTGTGACCATATAATTCATAACTCTAATTAAAGCATTGTTTAAGCACACAATCATACAATCTGACTTAAAAACAATATACATATGCAAATGCAAAAGTTGAGCCAAGGTTAAACAAAAAAAATAAAAATAGAAAAAAGGACGTTTATAGACATCCCATGAGCTTAGCTTTCCACTGGAACACTTGCTGCTCAAGAATGTTTTTTAGTTCTTTGAAAACAATTCTTTCTAGTATTTTTCTTTCAAACAATCCGGTCATCACCCTGTGCGGATATCAAAAACATGGCCAGATCTCTGCTAACTCTTTTATTCTGTTGTAAACAATTGGCTGGCTTGCTTCATAGAAAAAACTTAAGTTCCTACAGAATACCAGGTACTAATCTGGTCACTCTACAATAAAAAATTATTTACAATAGAAAACCACAGTAAGAGAGATTGGATGGGTGACACCATTTTGTGTTTATGCATGCTGAAGAAACAATGAACATTTGCTCATTAATGTTTGCTAGAGTGAAAAATATTTGACATTTTCTGTTCAATAACTAGTCTAAATCCCATAAACATGGCACTATAAACATCAAGTCATTAATAAATAAGATGTGTATTTTAGTATTTACATTTTTAGAATATGTTTTCTATAAAAGAAAATTTAGAACTTTTGAGAACAAGAATCCAGCTATATACAGCACTCGTTGCAAGAATGCCAAAAGCAACATAATTTTTCAGACCATTTAATTAACAGGGGATCCCAGAAAATGGGATCTGATCCAGTAGATTAAGCCATGATAACGCAATTGTACTAGAGGAAGAAGCTGACGAAAAAGTAGAAGACTCCTCTCCTCTCCAGACTCCAAACAGCCCCTAGCAGTAATGCTTAGAGGAAATCACAAACAACTCCTCAAAACTCAACCAAGATTGATGATTCAATGCCAGAGGATGATGATCATATAAGCTAAGATGGTTTCTGACAATTAGAAAGCTGCACGCCTACCAAGTTTTAAACTTAATTAGCTGCTTGGCCCTCAGGTGACTTCAATTAATCTCAATCAAGTTGTTTGCTTCTGTTTGTCTGTCCCCTCGGCCCCCTTTCTGATGAATTTTATCTTAAGAAGGTTTTCATCGATCAGGCTATAATGAACCACCAGTGCCAAAAAAAGTTCAAGGGAGTGGATACAGTTTTCCTTATGTCGGATCATTGATCTAGCCTTGGAAATTAGTTATTCAAAAATATAAATATGGTTCTACTTGATTATCCTTCAATACTAATATGAATGTCATGACAAAATCAAGCTAAGTTCATCTGAGCTAAATTCTAGTTCAACTAACATGGGCTATCCGATACTACAGATAAGACCACAAAATTCTTGAAGCATGGTCCAATAGAAGAAAAGAGGCATTTTTTTTCATGAAACACACATTTATGTGTGCACCATACTAACATATATAGATGTTGTTGATCTCTCTCTATAAAATATGCAGCATATAATTTTTTGCAGTGAAATATCAACTAGTTCAACTAATATCACAGTCAAATTTTCAGTTGTCATGTAATGCCCAACCGTCCTGACAATTTCTGTAGTTTAACAGCTATATGAGTGACTTTGTTCTGATATACAATTATAATGTCATATGCACAACAATGCAATAAACGTATACAACCATAAAAATACATTACCAGAACAACCAAATACAGAAATCAGCATAGAAGACAAGTATAAATCCACCATACTTTAGTGAATGGTCCAAACATCATCCACAGCATTTTTTTACGCTGATAGAATATACTACCACCTCAAAAAAGCCAGAAAATACAATAAGAAAGTCTAGACTTGTCTAAACAAAAAAAAAGTCATAGTTCCTGCTCAAAACAGTTGTGCTACAAGTATCACTCAAGAACTTGCAGTTACAGAGTTGTCCTAATCTAGAAAAGCAACCTATCAACCAATGCAAGCACAAAACTCGTGTTTGCATTGTCAAGCTCAAGTGTAAGTAAATATGGTGAGTGAGTCTAATAAACTCAATAACTCGATCAAATCATCTATCATGCAAACTATAGCAATTTAAAGTCAATAATTAAAAGAACAGATGAGCCATGATTAGTTAAAATAGTCATCATAGCATATTTTAATGATATGAAAAGATTGTCAGAAATAATATTCATCGTTATTATCATTAGCCTCATCCCAATTATTTGGAGTCGACTTTAAGAATCCCCATTTTTCATTCATTCATATTGAGTATTTTTGAGACATTAAGCATATTTTTCACAAATTATTTTGAACAACTTCCACTTATGTAACCTTAGGTCTATCATTTCCACCATAAAACTCTAGCACAAATTTTATGCTCATCAAACAAGCACTGTTTCTACCCTTCATTATAATATGTCCAATCACCTAAGTATAATTTCAGCCACATTATCTTCAACACATGCCACACAACAAATTCCTCTAAAACAATCATTTTTTTAAATTTATTTTTCTTTTGTTTGTCACACCCAGCTCAAATATCAATATTATTTTACAGCCCAACATTCATATCTATACAATATTATTGACCTGATTATAAACAGATAAAAAAAATTTAAATGTCCATAATATCCTCTTATCACACAAGACTCCTAAAACACCTCTATATCTTAGTTCATTAACCTTAACAACAACAATAATAATAATAATAAATCTCATCAAAGATCTACATTTAGCAATGTCACACCAATAATATTAGTATGCTATCACATCAATTTGCATAAAATGATGTAACACCAATTAGTATGCATGCCTAAACAAAACTAAGAGTAAGGAGATCATCATCTCCACAGAAGTCATTGTTATAGTGTATCCCGTAAACTCCATTAGGGATCCATCTCAATCCAAATAGTAGCAACCTATCTACCAATGATCAAGACTCAATCACAATAATAATACACTAGTACTTAAAATCACAATGATTTTTATATAAAACAGTGTAATAATATGTACTATGTCACATTAGAGTACTATGTCAACATTAGAGTTGTCAACAAAGAATAACAGCGATGAATATGGATGCTTCCAGCATGCTCGATGATAAATGTTAGATATCCTCAACGATAAATGTTAGATATCCTATGGAAACATGTAACAATACAAAAACTTTATGTGAGCAAGAGGCGGAACATTACTAGCAAAATGTCAACAACCATAAAAGGTAAAAAATAATGAAATCATATGATAATCAATGGAAACCTTCAGAATATGTGAGCAGTTAACAATTATTATCAAAACAAAAGTTTGGAACTTTCAAACTATAGTGTGTACCTAATGGTAAAACTGGGTCTAGGACATAGCTTTAACCCAACATTGTAGACAATGGATTTACCTAACTTTGTAATTTAAATGTGATCTTGCTCGTTAACCTTGATATTAACTTCATCAGTGTAATTAAAAAATCTGGAACAAGCGCACAAATCAAAAATTTAAAAGCCTTGATATGCAGAATCATTCCATGTTTTGCACGGTTAACAACTCAAAATAATATATATATATATATATATATGTGTGTGTGTGTGTGTGTGTGTGTGTATGGTATCCAGAAAATAGTGGATTCCGAACTATGACCTTTAAAGAGAATGAACTTAATGAAATTAAAATAAAACGTATATGTTTTCCTCCCAATAATTAACTCCAGTATGAATAAAATCCTTCGACGGCATCCAGCTGAGACTGGAGAAGAAGAGTGCGCGGGAAGAAAAATAAATAGGAAAGCTAGAGGCATCAATACCTCTTGCTATCGGCGGCTCGCGCAAGCCGGCAGCCACTAAAATCCGGTAACCAGAAACCAACCCTGGCTATCCTGGCCCGCGATTTCGGTGACTCCGCTCGTCTCCCTCTCTCTCTCTCTCTCTCTCTCTCTCTCTCTCTCTCTTCTCACTTCGCCCCGCCAATGGCGGGGACCAGCATTTAACTATAAAACTGGTTTACCAAGAGGACAGTGTACCCGATCCAAATTTGAGGGAAATTTACGAGAAAATATTACGTCCGGAGTCCACGTAACTGCGTCGGACTCCAATCAAGATGACATGTGTCGATTTTTCCCGTTTACCGGTGCGGGCGGCGATATAACGGACGGCTTTCCACTGGCCGACCCGAGTAGCGTCGATGGCGTATTAGCAGACGGCGTAAAATCATTTCCGCACCCGTTAGCGTCATTCGAATGATAATGTCACCAAACATAATCATGCGAGTTGACAAAAAAAAAACTGGAAAAAAGTCAAAATCCATCTATTATTTGTACATATTTATCGATAATCGTCAATGATTACAATTTCCACAACAGGGGATTAACTCAATCACTATTGCTTAAAGAGCTACAAACACACCAGTGTCAAAATCTCCTAGCTAAATACAGTCAAAACTGGATAATGTCATGTATCAAAATGTTTTCCTGAGATAATATCCATCATCAGCTTAGTGTACCCTTCACCGACATTGTTTCATCAGGAGCTCGAAGTTAAATTCCCGCATGTAGAACATCGTATACTTGATACTTACAAAGATCGTGGATATATGTGCACTAAAAAAACACTTTGCATACAGAGAGAAAGGTGATGCAACTTGGAGGAAGCACTCACCACGACGCTTATCGATCAGAAGTTTGGTTTCGCAACCAAAAAAAAGTAGGGTTTGAAGATTAACAAAGAATATTTAAAATACCAAAAAATAATACGCAGTAGAAAATTACTGGCTTTCGATCTCTCCCAATATCCCTTAAGCCTCGAGTTGGAAACACCCTTTGACGCTGCTTAACCTGATCTTTAAGATGTCTTTTCCTTATCTCGTCTATTACTTCTTCTTCCTAACCGCTTGTCCTGGGGAGAATTCCACTTATTATGAGTCACATCATCATATAATTTTTTCTAGGGATCCAAGCATATACCTCGCCTCTTATCGCTCTCGACGCTTATTTATATGATATCGACTTACGTTTAAAATAATGCCGTAAGCATTTCCATCAGGTTGCCACATCTCTTAATTTTCAGATGCACTATCAATGTAAATATCCTCTTGCTAGTAGATTATCGCATGAGAAGATACTTGTCCTAATGCGACAACATCTTCCCCGACTAAGAACTCGATATACTGCACAAAGTAATCCCATCATCTCAAATTTTTGCAAGTACAAGTCACTTCTGTGGTAGTCCTATCAAATACAATGCCCATGTTTGATGCATTTTTATTCTCTAAGTTTCTACCAAATACTCCATATCCAACTAAGCATCGATAGCCCCAACCCCATGCAAAAATTCCTCTTCAAACATAGTAAACCTTTTCAGTATAAAACATACTTGTTTTAGAATTGACCGGTCTTAACAACAGAACAATCGATTTACCTACATGCTCTCCATAACCTTTTCCAACTCGAATTCATGAGTTTTAGAGATATGATATTCACCATGTTAATTATGCAAATTACTGGATCTAATCTTATAAAGCTCTGACAACCAAGCATGATCATGCAAATTGCCTTCTTTCTAGCATGCATACCAAGCCTCTTTAAACTCTTCCTCCGAGTCACACTTACTCATGCATTTATAAAATAGCCTCAGACTATCTTATTACTATTAAAGCAATGAACCTTGAAGGAGCTTTTGAAATATGCCATCGCACATGAGATGCTAATACAATTTCAATACCGCCATACTTTATTCGATCAAATAATATAGATGCTCATTCATCAACCAAAAGTTTGAATAGCAGAATGACTCAATTGTCTCTTCGATAAAAGGCTCCAAATAATACATTTTGCCGATGATTACTCCAACAAGAGGGCACAAACGAGATTATATTTATTGAGTCGATATAGATCAAAAATTATCACATCCCCAAAACAATCATATTCTATCCTGACATGCCATTAAAAAAACTTACTAAGCAATGACTCATCAACTTGACATCCCATGCAAACATCCCATCCGCTGCCTCCTTAAACAATCAGATAATGCATTACCATCACCATTTGCAATCCTCGATCTTTTTCTTTCAATAAAATTGAAAGTATCTTTTGGTGAACCCGATATTCTCTACGCCGCCAACTTCCTCGCTAGATAACAATGCATCGCTTTAATACCGCCTTCATATCTTCAACACGGACGCCTTTTCATCGCTAATGATCTGGATCTGAGAAGATGTAGTCAGGCTCGGAATGATTATGACTTTCAGATGTTTTAATCGCCCAATTCCTCCAAATCACCGTAGAATCTAATCAGGACAACCGCTTCTTCCAAGATCTATCGTTTTCCAAACTCGTCACTCTAGATTATACTTAGAGGACGGCTCAGACTTTCTTTCAGATTCAACAGAAAGAATGCATTAACAAGAATGCCGATAGATTTATCTTTACCATTTCGCATGTAATTAACTTCTAAGATTTATAATAAGATCATTAGATTTTTTAGGTTTAATTTGGCCCCAAGACCAAAACCGGATTATAAAGATTCTGCTTTTTTATATTTGACTTAAGAATTACTCCAACACGCATCAGACTGTTTTCGAATTTTGCATTTTCCCAAGTTCGATGTCAAATTTTGATTGAGTTTGACCTTGACCATTCAAGACTCAAACCGGATAAAGACTGTTTCTTTTCAGATTGACATGATTGTAATGCAAGTACGAAGTTTTAGACGGATTTTATTTTGTACCTAATTCAAGACCAAACCGGATGACAGAAGACTGCTCTTAAAATATGATGATATTATTTTGGCCAAAAGCCTTTATGTCACAAATCAACAGAGGTGGTGAAATAATTATTTTGGCCCTATACGATCAAATACCATATGATGCCTGAATGAAGTTTTGATTTGATTGCTAAAACCTTTCTTTATGTTGCAAATCAAGAAACATAAATGGTGAAATAATTATTTTGAAAGCCCATATGATCAAATACTAAGTGATGGCCTAAAATGAGTTTGTGATTTGATTCGCTAAAACTCTTTCCTTACCAAGAATCAAACATAAATAAATAATATTTTGAAGCCATATGATCAAATACCAAGCCTATAAATGAGTTTGTGATTGATTTGCAACTTTTCTTTATGTTGCAAATCAAGAAACATAAAGGGTTGAAATAATTATTTTGAAGACATATGATCAAATACGTGATGCAACGAAGTTTAGATTTGATTCGTTAAAACTCTTTCTTTATCAAATCAAGAAACATAAATGAATAATTATTTTGCCCATATGATCAAATACTAAGTGACGGGCCTAGAATGAGTTTACATTTGATTTGCTAAAACCCTTTCTTTATCAAAATCAAGAAACATAAAGGGTCAAATAATTATTTTGCCTATGATCAAATACTATAATTTATTTCTCTCGATAAGAGAGGGAATATAAAAATACGTAGATTATATTTCATTTAAAAAAAGTGGATTAATTAATCCACCTCCCTCACAGCAAGTTCTCAGGCAAGGGGACAAATACTCATTAAATTTATTATAAGAAAGACTTTATTTTCCTCTTCAAAAAAAAAAAAGAAGAGATAAGGATGCAGCGCATGCCATGCCCACGATGCGCATTTAATACGATAAAACATTACCTAGATGGTTCCTCAGACGAATTTATGGCTACACGCGGTCGACGCCATAAGAATATAAAAGGAGTGGCTGAAGTTCTATAAATAAGAGGATTTCCTTCACAAAGATTTACATTTTTTTCTACACTCCTCTTCTTCCCTTCTACCACAAGTTTAGGTTCTTTCAATCTCAGATCAAGAGTTAAGTGTCACATATACTTGTGAGTTTCTTTTCCAACTTAACTTGATATCTTCGATATATACGTCATATAGATTTAACTTATTCCACGTGTGTTTTCAATTATGTCATTGTATGTATGAATCATAATAACAAAGTAAAGTGAGATTTACGTTTGAGATATGTCTAATGCAGATTCTAACACTGTTAGATAGAGTCACTTTATCATACTCAACAATAGGATAACTTTATATATAGATTGAAAGATAAGTATTCATATATCTAAAGCAAGATTTTAAGCCAATATGTTAATCTAAATATTTCATCATTTTCTAACTCCCCTTTTTTTTTTTTTTTTTTTGATTTAGTCCCTGCCATCGCATAAATGCCGAGACAGCCTTCCCACCACACCAAGAAAGATGGTAGATGTCGAGACACCTCTACTGAATTACCACCACGCATGCGAAAAGCAAGATAACATACAGAATTTTCCTCAGATCTTTATTCCGCATATCAAAGTTTACAACCTCTCCTCAGGCCGACAGATGAGTCGCCCACCACGCCAAGATGCAGGTGGTGTCGAGACACCGCTACAAACTTTGATACTTTAACATTTCCGTTAATAAGATATCACATATGCAAGAGTATAAAGATGAATTTACTGAATCCTTATCTCCGCTTATCAAAGTAACAGCCTCCTATGCTCACGAGATCGAGATGCCACCACGCCAAGAAAGCGCGTGGTGGTGTCGTGAGACACCGCATCAAACTTTGAAAGCAGATTTGTTAATAAGATATCACATATGCAAGTATGCAAAGAATGAAACTCATGATAATAGCAGTATAACCAAATCCCTTCTGCTTTAATTTCGATTTCAACTGCATATGAAAGAGACATGATATATATATAATTCCCTTCATAGGAAACCAATTGAGGCAAAGTAAGCATGAAATTCAAGGAGAACAAAGATCATATCTCATCAAACAGAAAGCTAATTGATTTTTCCTTAGATAAGAAAGTTTAGCAAGCCTTATACTCATCAAATAACATATTAGTTGATTTCCCCTTAGAAATATTTTCAACAAGCATCTTGGCCATTAAATAACAAAATGATTGATTTCCCCTTAGAGAAAAATATTTTCAGCAAACATTCCCTTTGATAAAGATAATTTCCAGCAAGCACCACACTCACTTACTAGTAAAACAATACAATTTCTTCTAGATAAAAGAAATTTCAGCAAACTTTATGCTTTAAGGATAAGAAATATTTGCATAAATTTCGTTTTTATCATATCCAGGGATTGTTTCAGCAAAGGAAACACATAAGGATCCATGAAAAAATAGCAAACAATACAATATTTGGGCCATATATCATCCCAAATCATTTTTAGTAGGCTAAGCATCACAAATCCGTGAATAAAGGCAATAAGAAATGAGATTTGGGTCATACATTATCCCAAATCCCTAAAGGAAACTCTTAGCATAATCCCAAGCATAAGATATAGCATATTTAGCAAAAACCCTAACTTCCAAGGAAACTCAAATGCATAAGAACAAGCTTAGGGTTAGAGAAAAACAACCTGGAGGTTTCGAATGCTAAGAGGAAAGGAGGAAAGGGGTTTCGGCTGGCTAGGGTTCGGCTAAGGCTCGCGATTCCGTTCGGGTTCCTCACTGTGCGTGACGGACGGAAGCGAGGACGAAAGAACCGCTCAAGAAGTCTTCGGCTGGGAGCAGGAAACGGAAGGGAGAAATGCCGAGAGCAACGAGGAAGCCGTGCGCAGCAAGGGAAACCGAGAACAGCAAGAGAACGAGAGGGAAATGTCGTGAGAGGAAGGAGCGTCGTGTGCCGTGCCCTAGAGCTTCGATCGGAACCGAGAGCAGGAACGAGAGCTTCGGCCGAGAAGGGAGAGACCGAGAGCAGGAAACGAGAGCGAGGGAAATGTCGAGAGCTGCAGGAAGATCGCACGAGAGCTTCAGCCGAGAGAGGGAGAGTCGAGGGCGTGAGACCGAGAGCAGGAAAAGCCAGAGGGAAATCTCGAGAGTGAGAGTAAGGATCGTGAAAAATGAGATGAACCCCTCGTTTTGGCCCTAAAGGCCAGCGGTCTTTTTCATTGGTTGAACGAGCGGCTTGAACTGGATTAACTGATTAAATAGTTATTAATCTTTTTAATTATAATTTAATATTATTTTATGTGATATTAATTTATGCATTAAATCTAATAATATAGGTGTCAATTTTAGTTATTTCAGGCCAACAACGGCCGATCAATTTCGTGATCGGCCGTTTCGATAACGACGGCGGATGAAATTAGGTACAATTTGATCGATTAATCGATCGACATTCGCGCACTCACGAATGGGTCTCGGAAGGCCGCTTTGATAAGTCTCGACGCTGGCGATAACGCCATCAATTTCGCAAACGGAGCGTTTAAACATCGCCGGCTTTCGACTTTGATATCGCATAATTTCTTTAAAGAATTAATTTTAATTTTGGATCGATCATTAATTGATTCGATATTTTCTATTTAATTAATTTTGACGCTTTCGACGCATTATGAAGTCGAATTTTCAAGTAAAGAATCGGATCGATCTCGATCGTGATTAGGGAGATGTTAAACTCTATATCATTTATTTGATTTTAAATGACACATAGTTGTAGGTCAACACCCTCCATTGGATGAGAGCTCGGATTAACAAGTTTTTATCAACGATAAGTCAGGGCTATTGGTATGTTTGTGTTACCAAAGAGAACAAGTATGCTTTCTCGTTTTCAATATAAGGGTAACATATTTAAGTTTGGTTTGGGATCTTATTTAACTTAATTCATTCACTTGTTCCTTATATTGAATTGATAATGACTGATCTTGTTCCTCTATTTCTATAGCTAATTTTGCTCTTATTTATTTATAACAAGCCTTCTGATTTTAATTAATAAAATATTTGTGATAGATTTTATCCTTAAAAGGGTATTATTATTTTACAAATTTCATTTTATGTGTAATTTTAGGTGAAGCTAATATTTTTCTAATTGATAAATATTTGCATAGTTACTAGTTAGGAACTTCTATCTATTCAATTCAAATCATTAGAGGTGTTAATAAATAACTTAACAACCTGATACAAGACTGATTATAAAAAATTTAGGTTCAAGTTAATCCAACTACTATTTAGGTCAAACTTGTAGAGGCAAAAGTTTTAAATTAGTTATCATTTATTTCAAAATTAATAAAATAAATATCAAAATAAATTTTTTTAAAAAGGTATAATGCCCATTAGCTACCGCCAATGCAAGTTGCTAAACGGGCCACTTGCTTACGCTACTACGGCCAAACAATCAAGTAACTTATTTTATTTTTTTTAAATTCAAAATTAAGAATATATTTTAAAACCTTGTGATCATATTGTATATTTTGAGGTATTAAATTTTTTTTTATTTATTAAATTTATTTTGAGATGAATGTAAATATTTAATGACTAATTAAAATTTAAAATTGATTTAAATTTTAATTTTTCTGAATTTAAAATTAAAATTTATAAACTTCAATTTAATAGTTTAATAATATTATGTGTATTTATATAAATATCTTAGTTTATTTTAAATTGAGTAAAATTTAAAATTTAAATTATTTATATAAATGTCTTAGTTCATTTGAATCTGTTTATTATTATTTTCTTAAATAAAAAATTTCAATCTCAAAAATTATTAAATTGAAATTTATAAATTTGAATTTAAAATCTAGTAAAATTAAAGTTTAAATCAATTTGATAATTTAATTAGTCATTAACTATTCACATTCATATCAAAATAAATTTATTAAAAAAATTTAATATCTCAAAACATATATTATGATCACAAGATTCTAAAAATTATTGTTAATTTTTAATTTAAAAATATTAAAAAAAAGTTAGTCACTCGTTAAATGACTGGCTGAGTGGCCATGTAGGATCGTCTATACTTATTTTAAATTTTTTTTAATCTGGTATTTTTTTATTAATTTTGAAATAAAAGATAACTAATTTAAATATTTTGCCAATTGTAGACTAGATTATCATTTAGGTTAGATTTAGGTTGACCTAAACAACCTAAAATTAATTCAAAAATGACTTGATTATTGTTTGGGTTTGGGTTTTGAAAAACAGGAGACACATTGTTATAATAAATATATATATTATTTAAGTTAAATGGATAATATTTAGGTTAATTGGGTTGTCTTGATCCATATAATAAATGGGTTAGATTGGCCGAGTTTAGGATGGGTGAGTTCGGGCTAAATATTTTGATCGGGTTTGGGTCCAACAGATTCAGATTGGGCCAACTAATTTGGGTTAAACCTGAACTCATCCCATCAACATGAATTGACACTCTCATTTTTACTAATTGAATATATCATCATCTTTGATTTTCATTGACTGCTGGCAGCCGGACCTACACCATTTTTCCAGTAAGAATGAATAATTTTTATTGATTCTTGCAATCTTATTTGGCCATACCTGATTTGTAGTAAATGTTAAATTCGACATCCTGTTTAGTGTTATTATACTTTTGATGAGAAACATGAATAAAAATAGCTCTTAAGTTATTAAGGAGGCATGCTTCCAGCTTTCTCATTCTTTCTCTATTTTCATTCTAAGGCTTGCACATGCTGTTACTTCCAAAGGAAAATTGTACTTCATCATCACCATCGTTCGTTTAATCCTTAATTATTTGAGGACAATTTTATGAATTCTTAATTTTCATTAATTTTATTTGATTGCTGCATATTGCGTTAAATCTTTTCTTCATAAAATTTTTGAACAACTATTTGTTATATTTTTAACGTACCCGCTTTCTTTTCTAATCCTTAGTCCTTAATTTTATGTACTCAAATAATTTGTACAATTTCTGCTAATTTTTGTAATTTTTCAAAGAAAAAAAAAACGTCAAGTAAAAATGTTCTCTATTGAAATAGCTGTCATATTCTGTTTTTAATAAAGACCCCCAAAATTTACTCTGTTTTTAATGTTTCTACATTTTGATGAACATTAAATAAGAAGAGTACAATTGCTATGGACTCCCTTTTCACTTTTAACAACAAATAATTAAAATTAATTTCAGAAATTGATAGTATTGTCACACGTAAAAGAGTAATTGTAAGCCACTACTCTTTCAGCATACTAAAATTTTTGTATATTTTAGTTGCATTCTTAAATCATTTCTAATATATGTTTACGCTGAACTGCTACAGAATGGCAAATTATGAAGATTTATCACAAATTAACATTTCTGAAAGAGGTTTTGTTTACTTAACTAGTCCTCCTTCCACTTCCTCTGCAAGCTATGTTAAATAATTGGTCTGTCTCACGTATTTTAAAGGAGAAAGACAAACTGGTAGCAGAGGTTATCCGTTATGTTCTTTTTAGAACTCACCAAGGAAATGGATGCCCTATAAAGAGGGAAGAGCTGACCCAATTGATAACTAAAAGCTATCACCAAAGGTCTCTTCCAACACTTATCATCAATGAGGCCAGAGAAAAGCTTTCTATTATCTTTGGCTATGAGATGAAAGAGCTTCAGCGTTCACGTCCTTCCTCTAACAGGCAAAGTCGTGCTTCACAGCAGAGTGAGATCTCCTTACTGTATTTAATTATTTTCGTTCAATAAAATTTTGATAATCCTTTACTTATGACCTCTTTTGGATGGATGGTTTCAATGGCTAATGCTATTACTGCGTTTGAAGCAATGCAATATCTGTTATTATATCTGAATGAACTACTACATGATAGTTCACTGAAACAATGCTATCGCTTCCAGTGAACTTTCTTTCCTGCCTGGTGTTAAGAATTGTCAGAGCAATTTGTTAAGAAGATAAAATGTTTTCAGGTGTTGCTGACATAAAATCTTATATACTTGAGAGCCAATTACCTTCTGATATCTACAAAAAAATTTGTTGAAGATAAGGGGGCATCTCATATTTCTGGGTTTACGTTTGTAGTGATCAGCATCATTCATCTTGCTGGTGGTAAAATCCCTGAAGGTATTACTCACATTACTTGCTGCTTGCTGAATGTAGGTCCTTTTCTTGTCTAATTCTCTATTCCACCCAGAAAACCTCTGGCATCATTTAAGACGGATGGGATTAAGTGAGAGTGATGAAAGCCATCCAGTCTTGGGGAACACCAAGCAAACATTGGACTTACTTGTGCAACAGAGGTTGGCCTTTACTTTGTCACAACTAAAATTTAATGCAGATATCTTTTGATTGATATCAAACTACATCTCTGTTTTTCCATGAAAATTTTTGTAGATATCTACAGAAAGAGAAAACTAATGGTCCTGAAGGAAATGCTATCGTTTATGAGCTTGCTGAGAGAGCACTAGAAGGATCCGTTTATGAGAAGTTGAAAGATTCCATAGTCGAGGTAAATTGCTTAGATCATTATTTTATTTACCTAATTCCTAGAAGCTTATATTTTTTGTTGAATATATTAAGCTGGAATAATGATTTAATAAATAATAGCTGAAACAATGATTCCATGATACTATGGAAACAACCTATCTCCTATGAGGGGTAACTGGCAAGGTGGTGCATACCTAGCCCTTCCTAGACAACATGTTAAAGGGAATATCATACATTGGGTGTACCAGCCCTTCTAATGATTTCATGATACTAATCTGAAGGCCATAGGTTCAAATCACTAACATAACCTCTTTGTACATGTGGGCTCCGAAAATTCGCCACCGACCTCTCATATTGAAGAGAGTAGATTTTATATGTTGGTGAGATTTTCAGAAGGCAGATGAAATGGTAGATAAGACACTACCCAGAGATTTCGCCCTCATTTTGTGAGTATTTTAGATATGGTTCCAGGTTTCCAATAGGCACAAGCACCTATAGTTAATTACCCCTCTTAATGCTGAGAGAGAACTTTCGATTAAAGCTAGTCGTTAGGTCGCTAAATGCGTAGCGAATAATAGTAGCATGTGGAGTTTAAAATTTGGGGTATAGAATTTCATTATATGAACTTAAAGTGGATGGTTGGGGGAATGTTGACGTGCCCGATCTAGATCCCATGATTCCATCATCTCTAGCTGTCGTGGTCCCTAGTCTACTTAGTTAGAAGAGGTAGTCTAACCTCGACCAGGATCCACACAACCATGTGTTGCGTCGTCAAGAAATTCTTGTGTGGTGTTTGTATAGGACAAACTTACTCTACCAGTGATGGTTTTTTCCCTATCAGATATACCCTATGATTCACATCTCAAGGTACAGAGCCATCAGGGAGCATACGGGTTACAACCTTGATCGTAATATAATGGTGTCATTTGGCGGTAATCACCCGATCAGAGGACTCTGGTCGTAACTGTATCATGTGGAGCCTATTAGCCAAATCACGCAGACAGAGGGTGGTGTTTGTATAAGGAGACAGACTTAAGTCTACCTTAGCTGACAGATGATTTTTTTCCCTATCAGATATACCCTATGATTCACATCTCAAGGTACAGAGCCATCAGGGAGCATACATGCTATAGCCTTGATCGTAATATAATGGTGTCATTTGGCGAATCACATCGAGGACTCTCTTATAATCATCATAGTGGAACCTACTACCAAATCACGCATGAGGATAATGCACGCCTTTTTTTTTTGGAATGAGATTGATTGAGAGTGAATATATAAATACATTTGATTTGATATTGGCTCCTTTGTGAGCTAGAGTTTTCTTAATTCATCACTTTTAACAAACAATTGTGAAAGGTAGATTGAATGAAGTTTGTTTTAAGTATTTAATGATTAAATTTCATTTAACCATTAATATCTTAGTAATATATTAGATTTCGCATTTGAAATAATATTCAATTTAAGTTAATTTAATCTGAAATTAAAATCACATTTTTGATAGAAGTATCCCCTCCAGTTGAAATCTCCATTCAACACAACCATCATCGGGATTTATGAATTTTCTTGATCATTTAATTTATTGTTTGATCGTCAATTTATTTAATAATCAAATCTATCATTATATTAAATTTCGATATTTTAATAAGTTAAAATTTTATAATGATTGTTTTAGATTTTGTTAACGATCGGCCCTAAGACCAAATCGGAAGAACGGCAAAGATCCCTCGACACTAAGTTTAAGCATTCAGTAGTGTCGGGCCCATGTATTTAATAATTGATAATTTTATTTCTAAATCATGAGATTAATTTAATATTTTTATTTAATTCCAACTTAGCCAAATTTTCGACATTAAAATTGCACTCTAAATTTTCATGGGTATTATAATTTATACTAGATAATTTCACCCAATTAATGAAATCATTGATTCTGAAAATTATAATTAGAATGAGATTTCTTAATTTTTGGATTGAAGGAAGCTTCATAATTTGTGTAGCATTTAATTTAGTATCGTCTTCTGTCTGTTTGTACGAAGAATTACAGATTCGGTGACAATAAAGATGTTTTAAATTAGTCTAATAGCTTATTAGATCCCTTGGAATAGCATTTAACTGCTTTCTTTTATTCAAAGTTGATTAGTCTTTGAATGTTTAATAGACTCATTTATATATATTGACAATTCTCAAACTCATCACAAATTCTATTCAATTTCTCCTTGATCGAATTCAAGTATTTAATAAGATGAATGATATGCTTCAAATATCTTCCAAGAATTCATTGATTATGCTTATTAGCAATCATTCGATTTCATTAAAAAATCTCTTACAGATTTTTTGATTTTCTCCAATTCATTTGGAGTGAATTATAATTTGAAAACTATATTTTAATTCTAAGAAGATCTTTAGTGTTATAATTGGATATTCAGTCAGGTCATCTTCTAAATCAATCAACCGAGATATTGCCAAAATTTATATTTAGTCAAAATATTCAATTCATTTCAAATTCATAAATCTATTTGAGTTCAGTCCATCTTTCTTTATTTTAAATATAATCTTCAAATTCATTTCAAATTCATTCTCATTTATAATTTAAAATTCAATTCGATATCAATTTATTTGCAAGTATGAATTTTGGATAAAATTTCGCAAGATTTCGCCATCACGCAGGGCTACATCGATTTGTTTTCTATCCACACGCTGATGAGCTGGATTGTGATGTTTCAAGAACCCTCGAATTTCCAATTCGTTAATGCATGAGTATAAGGGCCTTTAATCGCATAAAAACAAATATATATGCAACTTCTACATATTCAAATTTTATTTTAGGTTATTTTTTTTAAAATAAATCTTGATTCTTCCCCTTTTTTTTTTTCTAAGTCTAAAATTTAGTCAAAATTTTCAAAGAACATTTCGAGTAACATCTAACAATTTTTTGGATTACCACACGCCGATGAGCGCGGTCGGTGTTTTGAAACACATCAATCGTTTTTCAATCGTACGCCCCAAATATATAGGCATTCAATCATCTGCATAACAATAAATATATATGTAATTTCTACACATTCAAACATCTTCCTTTTTTTATACTCGTGCAAATAGCAACAACTTCATGGAGATAAAGTGACACCACTATCAAGAAATTGGATTAGGAGACATACAACTTATGAGTACAGTGAAGTGAGGGATAGCAGAGAGAGTTTGGGGAAGGAGATGGAGGGCACGCAAGAAGAACCTATTTGATGGTAGTTGCCTTTTATTGGTGGGGTTGTACTGGAGATAAGGCTAGGTATGTTAACGGGATGAAGGGAGAGTTATTATAGCCAGAACCGATAGAATTTAGTTTAGGAAGGAGATGCCGGAACCGAGAGGAACCTACCTGATGGTAGAGTTGCCTCTTGATCACGGCAAGGGAACATGGATTATGGGAAGGTTGGGATGAATGAGAGGTTGGTATTGAGAGTATTGTAGCAGAAGGGATAGAAAAGAAATAAAAAAAAGATTTTTTTTTGCGGATCTACAGTAATTTGCTACTGGATTTGCTACTGGATTTGCTACAGTGATTTGCTACAGTAGATGAGAAGAGGGATTAATTGATCGAGATTCGATTCCTTTCGCGTGGGTTTGTTTCCGGACCAATGAGAAGAAGAGCCGCTGGCTCGTTCAAGAGGGCCACGAACGAGAGAGAGATTGAGAGAGAGAACGGACGAGAGGGGAATTACCTGCGGTTGCAGGTCAACGGGAGAAAGAACGCCGGACGAGACAGACAGAAAGAACAACCTACTTGAGAGGGAAGGAACCACCGAAGAAAAGCAAGAGCACGGGGGAGAAAACCACCTGCTCGTTCGGTTCACCCGAATATGAGGGGCAAATAGGGGATTAAGGCCCTTGATTGTGGTTAATTACCTTATGAATTTAGGCGGGATTTTTCAAAAAAAAAAAAAACAGAACGAAATTGAGGAGAATTTTTAGAATGTATTTATACCCAATTGTTTCTTATTGTATAAGTACAAATAGTAAATTGATTTTTGAAATAATTTGGTTATTTAAATTAGGTTCAATCAAATTGAAATATGTATTCAATTTATTTTTATACGGTCTAATTTCCACGACGTTGCATCAAAAATTCTGTGAATTTGGCCATAATTAATCCTATGCGATATAACTTCATTTCTAGGCAAATTTGATATTCCAGATGCATCGTGTAATCCGTTTGCAATAGGTGACTTAGGATGTCGATCGATTGAAATTTGCGTTAAACGGTCACTTCAGCTTACCATTTATCGTACACTGAATCAATCGACGAAAGGTCTGTCAAAAGTTTTGATGTTTCGGCAACAAGCTGCAGTCGTTCGCGAAAGTTCGGATAGCCGACGCCTCTTTGATTCAATATAGTGAAATTTTCTATTTTTTTTATTTTCTTACATTGGATAGTAATTGATCGTGAAATATCAATTTTAATTAATTGACTCAACGATGCAATCGATTTACGATCGGGAGGACATCTCGATCGATTTTAGTTGCGATCAATATGCCATCAACACTCATTTTAATGATATTGCATCTAATTCATGCTGATTTCAACATATTTGCTTAATTACGCATATAAAAATTATTTATAGGTCAATAGTATAATAGCTAAATTTTTGAGTGTTAGTTGTGTAAGGTTTAGGGTTTAGGGTTTAGCTAAAAAAAAAAAGAAAAAATTCTCCTAGTTACATAAATGGTTTAATTGCTCTTTTTCATGCGCTTTGTAAATTCTGCAATATTTTTGGCGTTTAAACTCTTTTCACGTACAACCGGCCGCTCTTATGAACAATCGTTCTAGCAGCTTGTGAACAGAGATTCTGGTGCTGCAGAGGCTGACTAAAACTTGATGATTTATGCCAAAGTAAGAACTTTATACCAGTTTTTATTCTCAATCTTCTAATTAACATGTATTGAACCCATTTTCTGTTTTGCAGGTGGGAGTGTTTCCTCGTTACATGGACGGCTGGACTGCTGGCAACTTTTGGGGAGCACTGAGATCTAACTAGTGAATGCTTTTGTTGGCATCCTCTGGTTGTGATATGGGGCATAGGTTTGTAGGTTGAAACAGGTACCTAGTTTAGATAATTAGATATTTTTTATGTCCTTCATAAGTGTTGTTGCGTGCTAGAGAATTTTATTCCGGTAGATGCGAGATCTTAAATTCGTGGCAAAATTATCAATGGCAGGGGGATATGAACGAGGGTTATCGTGGAAAACCCGTTAAGGGAAAAAATACGGGGCGCTTGCGTCGTAGAACTTTTTATGTGTTCAAAGATCTGGTCCTTGCTTCGTTAGTTGGGAGAAGAAGGTGTTTCTGAGGCGGAAAAATATTAGAGTGTAGAAAAATACAATCGGTCAACTCCAACCCAAGGAGAAGTTTCCCAAAAGCGGCCGATCTTACGGGAGCAACCTCTTGATCTTGAGGAGAAAGGGCGCGGTCTTTTCTAGTCCTCAGGCGATCTCTAGGGTGAGCTCACGATCTTGAGCACTTCTTGGTGGCGGTGGTGATAGATGCGTCGTCGGGTCGGTGGTTCTCGAGCTCTCGGTCTTCGATTTGGTCCCCTAAGGTGAGAATGAAGCTCATAGATTTTTGGGAGTGGCGGCCTTGTAAATTCGTGGAAAACTCAACCACTCCCATGGACGTCGATCCCTCGTCGAGCGGTGTATTTTGATGATCAGGTGCCTTAATGATGTCGAATTGGGTGATCTTGGATTCGTTGGATTCGTCTTGGCGACGATCGACTATAAATATGTCGATTTTGGTGACCATTTGGCGGATCGGGATCCATTTCATGCTCGATAAACTTGATGCGAGTCGATTGAGCTTCGGATCGGACTATGCTTGATGTTCTTATGTTAGTCTCGCCGAGGCGGTGATTTTGTAAGTTTGAAATCGGTGATTAGATCGAAACATTTACGAAAATGCCTTGAGATTAGGCTTGATCAGTTAATTTTAGAGGATGTATCAGTTGCCCCCCTATTTTTGGGTGACATTATCGCAGTCATCCAAAATATATGTCAATAGTTGAAAATAAATTCTTGATGAAATTTGAGTCCATCAATTCGCATTTTGAGAGAACAAATCTTCATAGGAGCCTGATATTATGACTCTGAGGCGTCACGAGGCGTAAATGCGTGTAGGTATCTTGGTCGAATTCGAGGTTATGGATCCATCCAGTGCGAGCGAGAACTGAGCGCCATGGCGTGAAGCGCGTGGCCTTGGCCGCCTTATAGCCTTGCATGTAGCTTCCATGGATGAACCTTGTAACGCCAGGAGTTTGGGCCGGTAGGTGTATGAGCAGCTCATTGGTGAAACGAATTGAGAAAGCGAGGCTGAAACGGGATCAGCGGGTAGTGATTCGATCATGAGTCGGGTCCGAGCGAAGGATGAATGCCAGCGAGCAGCGAGCAGGTGAGCAATGGCCGGCAGTTAAACAGCGATCGGCCGAAGCCAGTTTCCATGAGCGAAGCCCGATTTCGGCCCGGCCGTGATTGCGCCCATGAGCCGCAGTGCGGCCGTGGCCAGCGGTTGCGGCCGAGCAGCCAAGCAGCGCAGCCTTGCGTAGGCATATGGCGGCAGGCCCCACGATAGCGGTTTGCCGGTTTGAGCGGTTTTGGCGGTTTTAGGCTTTTGCCCCTAGAAGGGTATAAAACCCCCCAGGTAAGGGGAAAGGCACACTTTTCTCATCTCCTCTTCTCCTCTTAGAGTGCATAGCCCTCCCCCTGGTGGGAGTTTGGGCACTCTTTTTGGATCCACCTCTACCCCAGAGGCATGCCCTCCCACGGTGGGAGTTTGGGCACTCTTCTTGGATCACCTCTCCAGAGCAGTGCAGCCCTCCCACGGTGGGAGTTTGGGCACTCTTCTTGGATCAACCTCACCACCTCATCTCCAAGCAGTGCATAGCCCTCCCCGGGTGGGAGTTTGGGCACTCTTCTTGGATCGACCTCACCACCTCATCTCCACAGGCAGGTGCATAGCCCTCCCCACGGTGGGAGTTTGGCACTCTTCTTGGATCAACCTCACCACCTTCTCCACCAGCTGAGTCGTAGCCTCCCACGGGCGGAGTTTGGGTCTTCTTGGAATGGTATCCGATGCGTGCGGTTGGGTGATGGTGGTGAGGCGGCGATGGTAGCCGACTGGCAGCCAGCGTCGATAGTGAAAGATGTCAGCGATAGTCCAGAGTAATGGCCCAGTAATCAGCAGGGGCAAGCGTTAAGTCAGCATGCGGCCAACGTTAAAATCAGTGAGGATGGTGATGATGGTAATCCAGTGCCGGCGATAGTGGTAGTAACCGGCAACAGTAATCAGCAGCGGTACTCTGATGGTTAGCGGCAGCCAGTTAGTGGCAGTGGCGAGAAACAGTAGTCAACGGTAATGGCGTCGATAAATGAAAGATGTCAGCGATAGTCCAGGTAGTAGCGGCGGCAGTAATCAGCAGCGTGGCCATTCTGAGGTTAGCGCCAGCGATTACGCGAAACGATGTCAGCAGTGAGCCAGCGATAGTGAAGATTATGAGCGATAATCCAGCGGTAGTGGCCGGCAATAATCCAGCGTGAGCCATTCTGAGGGATGGCGGCAGAGATTCAGCCCGGCGAAATGATAGTCAGCAATTGGCCAGCGTCGATAAGATGATCTCAATGATAGTGCCAATAGTAGTAATACGGCAATCGATAATCAGCCGATGCCAGTGTAATTGCCAGTAGTAATGCAGCAGTAGTCAGCAGCAGTGGCCGGCTTCTGAAGGTTAGCAGCGGCAGATGGTCAGCGAGCAATTAAACGATGGTCAGCAGTGCGGAATGTATAGTGTGAAGCCGCATGAGGATTTTGACCACGCCAACCGACGACGCTAACTCGTGGAAGAGGTTGAATTGAATCCGAGATTTTGACCCATCCGGTTTGTCGTGGTTACCCGATAACCGCATGGAAGAGGTTGAATCAACTGGATTTTGACCCATCCGGTTGTTTATCGTGTTACCCGGCGACGCTAACTCGTGGAAGAGGTTGAATTGAATCCGAGGATTTTTGACCCATCCGGTTGTTTGTCGTGGTGTTACCCGGCGACGCTAACCGCATGGAAGAGGTTGAATCAACTGGCCGAGATTTTGACCCATCCGAGGTTGTTTGTCGTGGTGTTACCCATGACGCGCAACTCTGGAAGAGGTTGAATTGAATCCGGCCGAGATTTTGACCCATCCGAGGTTGTTTCGGTTACCCGGCGACGCTAACTGGAAGAGGATTGAATCCGCCGAGGATTTTGACCATCCGAGGTTGTTTTAGTGTTACCCCATGACGTTAACCTATGGAAGAGTTGAATCAACGCCGAGGATTTGACCCATCCGGTGGGTTTGTCGTGGTGTTACCCGGCGACGCTAATGGAAAGAGGTTGAATTGAATCCGCCGGGATTTTGACCCATCCGGAGGTTTTTCGAGTGTTACCCGGCGCAAGTAAGAGGTCATGGGTCCACCCAGAGTAATGGCGACGGAGTCGCGGAATGACCTACGATGTGATGACCGGCGAAAGGCGGCGAAGGACACCACGACTCCATCGGTAATTGGTTGGCTCGACGGGATGGTACCACAACCGCATATCGGGTGGTATGGCGATCGACGCTTGGGATTTCGCGCGAGGATGGCTATGGTGACGATAAGAGAAGGGCAAGATGACCGACGAGATGATTTTAAGGCGCTGATCGAGTAGCGGAAATGACGACGAAGCGGTGGTGACCGCGGATGTCGCCATGGTGGCATGGCCAATCGACGGAGATGGTCCGTAGTCCTCCTTCTAGGAAATAAGATTTCTTGAAATTTCAATGGATGGTTCAGCTGAAATCGTCGTTAACTGCATGGAGATATAATTGAATCCACGAGATTTTTCACCCATTGTTGTCGAGTGTATCCAATGACATTAACTCGCGAGGGGTACAAAGTTTTGATTTTCGTTATTGGGGGAATATTATTCGCGAAACTCAGATGGAAGAGGCCGGGAAGTCCACCAAGGACTTTTGACCTTTCCGTTGTTTGTCGAGCTTTGCTCGATGACGTTAACCTGCATGAAGAGGTCGGAAGTCCACCAAGGACGACTTTCTGTCGTTTCGATGACGCAACCCGCATGGAAGAGGTCGCGAAGTCCATGCGTTTGACATCGGGTTTGTCGAGTTTTACTGGGACGCTAACCCATATGAAAGAGGTCGCGAAGTCCACCAAGGACGCTTTTGACCTATCCCCGGTTGTTTGTCGAGTGTTTACCGATGACGTTAACCTGCATGGAAGAGGTCGCTGAAGTCCACCAAGGACGCTTTGACCTATCCCGGTTGTTTGTCGAGTTTTACCGATGACGTTAACCCGCATGGAAGAGGTCGCGAAGTCCACCAAGGACGCTTTGACCTATCCCGGTTGTTTGTCGAGTGTTTACGACGCTAACCCGCATGGAAGAGGTCGAATATTTGTACGGGTACCGAGTCAATTCATCGATCGCCTTTCGTTGTCGCGACTTATTTTTGAGATTAAGAGTTGCCCCATGGGGGTAGCGAGTCGGTTGATTCTTTTCCAATTGACGGATATCCTTATTGAATGGGTCTTCGATTTCTTCCTTCCGAGGCACTCTTCGGTGTGCCCTACGCTGTGAAAGTGGCGTTCTCTTGATTTCAATTCCTGTGCTTTAAAGGTCGCGGCCACTGACGCTATCCTCTTCGAATAGCCAAGGGATGTTCAGCATGACGGTTGAGAGTGATATTTCCTCTCTCGAAGTCATCCGAGGTCGCCGAGGAGGTTTTGGGGAGGTTGTCGCTTTCTCTTCTTTGAGATGTTCAACATCACCTTTGGGAACCTTCTTCCGCTTGTCGCTGGTTCAAAGCTGTCGATGAAACGATCCACGGAGAGATTTGTGCCTCTATTCGCGGGACCAGTCAAAGATGGAATGGACTCTCCGCATTAATGATGAATAAGTATCCTCGGAGTCCTCCGAGAAGCACGCCTCAAAAGTTCCGATCTACTCGGTATTTGTCGCCGTGAGGAGAACCTCGAAGTATTGAGGGACTCTCCATCGCTCGTGGATTCTGAGAGATGTGATGAACTGATGATTCTCTTTGTTCGCCAGAACGTTTCTACAAAAATGGCGAAGCTCTCCAAATGATCTGACGGACCCCTAGCGAATAGAACCGCACGAGCCGTCTGAGAGTCGCCGGAATACCGACACAAGACAGAGTCATTTGCACCGAATGTGCATGATCGCTCAAAGTGATCGATATGCTCGTGACGGACGTGCCATCGTAGGGTCCATGCCGGAAGCTTGAATCTCGCGGTATCGAGATGAGCCGAAGGGGACGAAGTTTTGAAGAGGCTACGGAGAATGGATCATTCGATTGTTCGGGAACTCTTCCCGCACTGGCCGTCGTCATCGCGTATAAGGTGACGTGGAGTTTCACCGATACAGGCGAGCCATTCGTGTGGGGTGAGTAACCGGCAGATCCGGTTCAAAGATCCGGATGTGGTGCTGGGGTTCTCTACTTGTTGATCCGCATTCCTGCAATCATTCTCGTGGGATTATCTTTGAGGCCGTCACGGAACACAGTAGCTCTTCAGGCGTGTTGGAGCGTTTTCAGGTCCTCTGCATACGAGTCGAGAATTCGTTCACGGGAATCCTCCATCCTTTGAGCGATCTTCCAAAGAGGGGCACGGATGGACCCTCACACGAGACAGTCGTTATGTAAGAAGTGTTGGAGACTTGGCGTCCTTGATCCGAGCGAGGAGGCGTTGGGCGAAACCCGTTTACCAACCATATTGGAGATATAGCAATAAGCTGTTTTCCCACGCACGGCTTATGCAGATGACATTACCCGATGACATTAATGTCATCATTTTCCCGTCTGAAATTTGAGCCATTATGTGGGGTGAGTAAATGGCGGTATCGAAGTTCGACATCGGATGTGGTGCCGAGGGTTCTCTACTTGTTGATCGGCATTCCGGGTAATCATTCTTAGGAAGAAAATCGGATTATCTTTGAGGGAGTCGCGGAACGTGGCTCTTCGCGTGTTGGAGCGTTTTCTTGGGTCCTCTCGAGTCGAAGAATTTCGTTCAGGAATCCTCCATCCTTTGAGCGATCTTCCAAAGAGGGCTGGCGGACCCTCACACGAGACAGTGCATTATGTAGAAGTGTTGGAGACTTGGCGTCCTTGATCACGAGAATGAGGGCGTTGGGCGCAAACCCGTTTACCAACCATATTGGAGATATAGCAATGGGGCTGTTTTCCCCAGGCAAGCTGCATTGCGTCTTGAGAATTTTATTCGGTAGATCGAGATCTTAATAGCCCAAAATTATCAACACACGGCGGGGATATGAACACGGGGTTATCGTGGAAAACCCGTTAAGGGAAAACCACAGGGGCCTTGCCGATCAGTAGAACTTTCACTATGTGTTCAAAGATCTGGTCCTTGCTTCTCGTTAGTTGGAGAAGAAGGTGTTCTGAGGAAACAATATTAGAGTGTAGAAAATACAATATCGTCAACTCCAACCCAAGGAGAAGTTTCCCAAAAGCGGCGAGCGATCTTACGGGAGCAACCTCTTGATCTTGAGGGAGAAAGGCAGTCTTTTTAGTCCTCAGAGGCGATCTCTAGGGTGACTCGATCTTGAACCTTCTTGGTGGTGGTGGTGATAGATGCATTCGGCGTCGAGGTCGGTGGTTCTCGAGCTCTCACGGTCTTCAATTTGGTCCCTAAGGTGAGAATGAAGCTCTATTTATAGATTTTTTGGGAGCGGCCTTGTAAATTCGTGGAAAACTCCAACCACTCCATCAGACGGCGGTCGATCCCCACGATCGACGGTGTATTTTGATGATGTGCCTTAATGTCGGAATTGGGTGATCTTGGATTGGATTGCGTCTTGGCGAAGCTCGATCGACTATAAATATGTCGATTTTGGTGACCATTTGGCGGGATCCATTTTCACGTCGATCACGAGTCGATTGAGCTTCGGATCGGTATGATGTTCTTTATGTTAGGTCTCATCGAGGCGGTCGATTTATTTGTAAGTTTCTTTGAAATCGGTGATTAGATCGAGCATTTAAAATCTTGAGATTAGGTCTTGATCGGTAATTTTAGAGGATGTCAGTGTGATTATCTTTCATTCTTTCTTGTATCTTAAGACATTGATTAGTGTTTGCAGAGGTAACTTATGGCTTGAAGCTTTCTACGCTCACTTTGGATGGAAGAGATCCAAAAAAAAGTGTTAGCAAGGTCAATATTATTTTTATTCTGGAAATATTATTGATGGCAGTTAATTAATCTTAACGTTTTTTTAACATATCATAGATTTTTAGAACCACGAAATCATAATGATTGGTCAAATGTATGTGTGGATTTGCATCCAAATGCTTGTTTGGGATCAAATTTGTTTTATATTATTTTTATTTTATTTTATATATATCTTTAAAGTATATTTATATGATGCGTTTTTATATATTTTAATTAATTTATTAAAAAAATTGCATTATTCTTTAAAATGTTTGAAATAGTTTTAAATTATTTTGAATTTTTTAAAAAAAGTTAGTCATCAAACTCATTTTATTTAAATTAAAATGAAATAAATTGAAATAAATATTATCTCATACATCCCCTAAATTAATTGGGAGTCATTCAGTAGTGCGATGAATTAAATGGCCGTTGAGCACTTAAAACATTTTGCAGTCAATTAATTAGTAAATTATTTGGCCGCTACAGTAGAGTTAGGTAAAATTAAAAAAAAATATAATTTTATTATCATGAACTTTTTAAAATATAATTAAAATATAACCCCCCAAAATAAAATCATAATACATGCACTGCACTTCCCCGCCAGACGCATTCATATTTTTCTGTTTAAGTACAATAGTACATTAACTCGGCCATCACAATAAGATGGTATCACGCGGGTGGGGCTACTTCAATTGCTGTTTTACACCAGCGTTTCTGTTATTAAAGAGTCAAGGCTGCATCAAGAATTATAAAACCACGTACAGGCATTTAGAAACAAAGAATAAATTCTCTTCCTGGTCCAAATAACAATAAACTAATATACATCAACACTAGTCACCGAGAGAAAAAAAATCTTTGATCTTCTTTACTGAATCAATTAAAATTTTCCGGAGCTTGGTTCACCAATTGATACTGATGCCAGAGATTTAGAAGCCCAAGCCTTTGCAGTCATCGCTCCTTCCTGTAAATTTGCTCTCTTACCAGGATTCAACCTGCTTAAACCTTGCCTCGCCTGCTGGAAGAAAGCCTGTGAATAGTCGCACAATCCCATCAAGCTTGGAAGCTCGATGTGCCACCCCCATGCTCTCTTTGCATGGGCACTCAGCTTCGGAAGGAAGTAGTAGAGCAGCCTCAGAAGCACAAAAGAGCTCGCCAAAGCCAGGTATGTATCTTGCTGGAGTAAATTCTCAGGTGATCTTGCCCATGAAAATGGACAGTTCTCCTGCTTGGCCCCTCAATGTCTTCAGCAGGGTTCGCAAAGCTTATAGATTTGTTCAGAGTTGTTGGATCCACTGGCGCAGGCTTAACACCTAGTATGGTTTAGATGTGTAACATATTTAGGATGAAAAATCATTGGACGCCACTACATCAAAATACTATATTGAATTTTACATGCCATTGCAGCATTCGTATACATCAAGTTTACGGTTATTCAATTTTGGAAAGGGAAGTGTCGGTACTTGTTAGTGCTAATAGAAACATATTTCTAATAAAATAAGTTGCAAGGAGCATAGTATAAGTGCATGCCATGTGTAAATATAAGATCCAGTTTTCAAAACCATTATAAATCTTAGTGGTTTTATGAACCTTAATTTTTTTTTTCAAACAATTGCTAGTTTTCTGATTACAACAACAGCAAGTCATTATCCCACTGTGGAGTCGGCTATATGAATCCCCTTTCACCATTGTGTTCTATTAAGCATCAAATTCTCATTTAATTTCAATAAACTAAGGTCATTTTTTATATATCATAATCAAGTCTTTTTAGTCCTATCTCAACCTTTCTTAACATAAGGCGCATCTAACACATCTACCCTCCTAATGGGTCATCTAACAATCGATGTTTTATGTGCCTAAACCATCTAAGGAGACTCTCTAATCTTGTCTATCATTGGAGCTACTCCAACCTTATCACGTATATATTCATTTTGCATTTTATTTCTAAGAGTAAATCCATTCATCCACCTGAGCATCCTCATCTCTGCAACATTTAACTTAATCTTATGCAACATTCCGCGCCATAAATCATTGCAGGTCTCACCACAATCTTATAAAATTTTCCCTTACATTTCTATCACACAATAGGCCAAATGCATTCCTCAATTCTCCACTTCAACCATCCAACTAGACTTCTACTAATAACATCCCCATCTATTTTACCATCATTTTGAACAATGGACCCAGGATATTTGAAACATTCACTCTTTTTAATGATTTGATTATCTAATGTCAGCACCCACCATTAGATCTTCTACAACTAAAATTACACTCTATATATTCACATTTAGATCTACTTAAACAAAAGCTTTTAGACTCTAAGATTGACCTCCATAATTTAAATTTCTCTTAAATTCTCTCTCTAGTCTTATCAATAAGAAAAATATCATCAGCAAAGAGCATACACCAAAAGTACACCCTCCTGTATTAGTAAGAATATTCATAACTAACACAAAAGATATTGGCTTAAAACTAATCATTGATGTAATCCAACTGAAATAGGTAAATATTTGCTCAATCCTCCTTGTGTTTGAACACAAGTAACAACTCCGATAAGCATATCCTCAATGGCTTGAATATATTCAATATGAACTCATTTCTTTTATAGAACTTTCCAAAACACTTCTTTTAGAACTTTATCATATGCTTCCTCTAAATCAACAAAATCATATGCAGATCCTTACTTTCTCTATTTCTCCATCAAACTCAACAAATGTATAAACATCCATAGTAGACTTAGAGATGAAACCAAATTGATTTTGAGAAACTATTGTATCATATCGTAACCTATGCTCATTTAGTCTTTCCCATAATTTTAATGTATGACACATTAACTTAATTCATGTATAATTTGCACACTTTGTGCATCACCTTTATTCGTAGAAATAGGAACCAACTCTTTTTCCACTAATTTTGCATCTTTTTATTAATTAAAATAATATTAAAAGGATTAGTAAGCTAAGAAATTCCATACTTCTATTAGAATACATCAGGTCCTATTACTTTATAACACTTTATTTTCTCTAAAACCTCTTCAACTTCAATTTTAATACAACAATAAAACTAAAATTTTTTATTTTCATTAAGATACTGAGATTACTAAAGTCAATCGTCTCTCCTTCATTGAAAATTTTATCAAAATATTTATACATGTTTAATATCTTAAGAAAAAATCTTTTATGATTTTCATCCTTAATGTATCTCCTTGGACTAAATCTTTCTTCTCTACTCTTTTGCTAACTTATACATACATCTTTTACCCTCTTTAATATATCATCTATTATATAAATCACCAAAAGTTGAAATTTTTGCATCATATATTACTTTTTAAAATTTATACAAGTCACTTTATATCTTTCTAAATTATCTGACTTTTTACATTTAAGCCAAATTTTATCTCACTTGGACAAAATTTTTTTATTTTTATCTTCTCATACACATTTTAACTCTACTACCAATTATTTTTATTAAAAAAACTTTTCTTTTAATTCTTCAACAATTTTCTGTTTTCTTTCACTTTGACATTTTCCCTAACATTAGCATTCTCATGAATATCTTAAATTTTAAGATCTAGTAACTTATTCTTAATTAGTATTTTTTAAGTACCCCCACCTAATTTAAAGATAATAATATCTCGATTTATTTTTCATCTTCCAACCCTTCATCTTAAAATTTAAAACAAGTAGTCGATGTTGGATATTTAAAAAACTTCAAATATCTTACAATCTTTCTGATCTAAATGATCTTTTTTTTTAACAAAAATAATCAATACATATTTTACTAGATCCATTCTTATAGGTTATAATATTTTTATCTCTTTTTTTAATAAAAGTATTAGCTATAAAATCAAAAGCTAAAATAAAATCTAATATAATCTAATTTTCTTCATTAATCACTCTCCAAATATATCATTGAATGTTTTAAAATCTTACCACTCTATCAATATATCTATTTAAATCTCCACCAATAAATACTATTTCTTCAAGAGATATTCTTTGTATTAATCTCTTTAAGTCATTCCAAAATTTTTCTTTTAAGCCTACATACAAACCTACTCGAGAAACATAAATACTTATAATTTTATAACCTTAATATCAATAACAATCTTTAAAGCTATAATTCCTATTAATATTTATAACATTATCCTTTAAATTTTTATCTATAATCACAACTATATCATTTCTAATTCGACTCCCGCCAGTTTTCTGATTATAAGAAAAAAATATTTTTATCAACATAAGATTCCTTAAGACCAAAATTTAGTACATATTTCTTACCCGTAACATCTGAGTAGAAAGAAGTAAGGTAGTTAATGCTTCGTGGTCCATGATATCGAACTCTCATTGAAGAATTCAAGAGAAAGAGGGTGGGAAAACCATGAACACCATATCTTGAAAGAATGCTGCAAATCCGATTGCAGAAATAGATGTGAAAAATACATGCGTACAAATGGAGAAAAAAATACTGCACATTTAAATTCTCTTTAAGCATACCTAGGCCTGACAACTGATTCTTCAAAAGCAAAATGTGGAATGGTTGGAAACAGGGAAGCCATCTTACTGAAGTTTGGTATGCATATCCTGGAGAAAGGGCACCAAGAAGCATAGAAGAGAACAGCCACGAACTGATCTCTATTTCTGTGCACTATACTTACAGCCCTCTGCAATACTATCTCATCTCCCTGCAGGTTTGACAAAAGCAAGAGATCTTGGTGAAGCACTTGAGGCACCAATTAATGATAGGAAGCAGCAAGTCCAAATACAGTTAGAATTACAGCACCAAATCCAAATTATCATGAGGATAATAAAATTCTATAATTACATAAGCGGACAAATAAAGATGTTAGAAACAGTCCTAGTTCAACATTAAAAAATTGCATTTGGTAAAGTAAAATTGTTTTCTGGTAATCCTGCAAATGTTATATTTAAATTGGAAGCATGAAACCCTGCATAAACTGTTCTCTACATGTCCCGGCTTCTTTGGCTTCTTCAAGTGTGAGCGTACCAATAGACTAAATGGAAACAAATCTTAAAACAAAACAAACTATTTTATGTTAATGTCTGTAAGGAAACGACCGACAGAAATTAAACAAAACTATGAGATTCAATTAGCAACCATGCTCAGATTGAATATCAAAATGATTTTCAGCTGACAGCTTGTTTAGAGGCATATAACTGATAAAAAGCTTGTTAAAATTTTGTTCAGCAACTTAATTAATTATAGCTGCTTTGTTAGACTTTGTCAACTATTGATTGGAACTTCAGTTATATACGATTGCACATATGTGTTAAATACGTCCAAGTGTTTTCTTAAGTTAATTTGCTTTCATACAAAACTTTTTACTAATTTGTATGTGTGTTTACACTAGTCCATAAGCTCTTTCAATTATTCCATAATTGCACAGTATCAAAGATCAGTAGAAACACAAAATCAGTTCAAACTCAGTCAAAAGTAACTGAACATTGCGAATCTTTCCTAAAACTTGAGTCGAGATTGAGCTCCAATAGAACTTGGTTAGGCTTTAATAGGATGTAATTTAAATAGTTCTAGTTCATTTACAACTCACTCATCATATCTTCATTCAGTCAAGAATCACCTGACACATGTGTCACAAAACATTGACCCAACACTTTCTTCTGCCGCATCAATGAACAAACACCATCTCAACTCTAGTTTTCTAGAAACTAGATTCTTGTCATAGGGTGCAGAGATATCAGGTAAGCACACGGAGAAGGAAACACATAAGGATTCATATACATGTACTGCTCATAATGATCATCATTGTCATCCTAATCAAAAATATTTGGGATCTATATTCAATCATTTCATATTGAGTGTATGTGGTGTTAATTTCTGAGAGCCTTTTTCGTAAACTTCTATAAAAGTCACCTTTACTCTGCTCTTATTTTTTTCATTCCTATACGTTTGAACTTTATCACCCCTGTACAAGTGCAGGTTCTAATCTTAATTCTATACACCAAAACTACGTTAGTCTATTTTCCACAATATTGTCTTGAGAGGCGCCATCCCATATACATCAAAAAAATGTATCATGTATGTTTTTTTTTCACAACATATTCTTTAATAGATGTCACCTCCAAGTTTACGTGATGCAATCATTTTGCACTCACCCTTACTAATTTACAAACATCCATCTTGGCAAGCACGTTTCACATTTAATTTGATCTAGCCAACTTTCTTGCCTATGTATGGCATTTATCTTTATGTCTTATTAATGATACTCTCATGGAAAAGCCCCTAAGTTATATTTTTCACCGTTATAAACTATGTTTAATTCTTTAACTTAGGCGTCATCTGAAACAATTTTTTTTGCTGCTTTACGTTTTAAAAAAACATTATTATGCATTTTGTAATTCATGATTCTAATACTTCTTTAAGAACACTTTTTTCAAAACTTCATTTTTCTCTCAGTTTGTAACACAATTAAAAAAAAAACTTCTAAACGAACTTCTATAAAAGTAAAATCTCAACCAAACAAGCCATTAAACCACATCTATATCACCATTCCTTTGCATATATATGTCTGAAACTAACTAAAACTTATGCATTACTTAATCTACAAAATTATAGAACAATGCTTACTTGATATATTTTTGTGGTGCTCAATCACACGACATTTAAAGATCAAGAAAAATCATTTGAGAGATCCTCTTTGCAACAAACTACTTTCATACAAATCATCTGTACACAAATAAAGGCATATTGCTGTGTGATCAAGTGCATAAAATTTAGTGAATTTATGCATATATATATCATGGAAAAATATATATTGAGTAAATGGTGAACTGTATTTTCTTATCCTTATTTTAGGCTTCAGTGCAGTCTGCTCGAATTTTACACATGGAGCTACTACATTCCACTGTTCATAAAAGTTGCTGGTGATATTTATGATGATCTAATGAAGCACATTGGAGTAATTTCACCGTCCTTATAGGATGGACTTGCTTCTACAATTGCTTCTATCCTACAAGTACCTCCCTTGTGCATGCCTCCTCAATCCTATAGCTCATTCATCTTCTACTCGCTTTCCAGCACTACAAATAAGAGACATGAGAGCACAACAGCTACAGTTTTGAACGGACCTATTAGCACCATACCCTTAAAGAAATTTTTTACCGCTTGCTTTATTCTAGTACAACAGCGATCAAGCCCAACATTGACTTAAATAATGAGACACATAAGATGACAAACTGGAGGACAAAAACACTAGTTCAAAATAAAAAGCAATCAGATGCAGTTTTCCCCAAACGCCAATATTTTAGCAGTCTATAAACTTTTGAATAATTACTGAAACTTCAAAAAGAATATAAAATTAGTTTATCTAATAAGATATCCTTAAACATCGAAAGATTTCGTGAGCTTGTGGTAGCTTGATGGTTACAAGCTTGTGAAACTATGAAAGGTTGTTGGAGACATGAAAATGTTATAGTTCTGATTCATGATGGAGAGCAGTTAAAGCTGAGTTTAATTAATAAGAAGTATCCATATATCCCCTCATTAATATAAACCTGCACCATTTCATTCATCTGTAACATTATTAAAAACTGAAAATCAAAGAATAAGTTGAACAGATTCCGTTTCAATTTCCAAGTACTGTAACTTCTGATATTATCAGAATCTACGAGTAGCAAAATGGTATGAATTAAACTCCATACTGTATCATGTCATTCAAAATTCAAAAACAAATATACCGTAATGAGCAGATATGCAAGAAATCTTCATTCATTTGAAAACATACAAAAAGGTCTTCCCACAGTGAAATCCATTAGAGACATTACTTCATGCCAACATTAAGAAAACAAAGAGGTAACCGAACTAGACAACCTAACTGAGAAAAATTAAGTTATTAGAAAAAAAAATCTACAATCCTTAACGGCTTAATCCAATTTACTATAGGAATTTAATGGAATTCTGACAATGATCAATACAACAACAAACAACAACAACAGCAAGCCTTTATCCCACTAACTGGGGTCGGCTACATGAATCCTTCGTCTCCATTGCATCCTATTATGTGTCAAATTCTCATTTAATTCAAGTATACTAAGGTCATTTTTTATACATCTTAACCAAATCTTTTTAGGTCTACCTCTACCTTTCTTAACATAAGGCAATTTCGACAATGATCAATGCTTAAATAAATTACAACATTCATACTAAGATCTAATTGGTTTGAAACAATGAAATATTTATTCATTAGATAATCTATTCTCAAGCTATATTGATGGAAGGAGAATACATATATAAGTGTAAGCTCAACGTAATTAACTATAGTTATTGGAATCAGAAAAGTGGCACTAGAATATTTTCATGGAGAATTTAGAATGAATTGCAATATTTTTTTAGGAAATGGGGAATGGGCAGGTCATGAATTTCTAGTAAACTTGGGATGATATTCTTGCAGATATTTCAAACAGACAAAACTACCATTCTAAGCCAAGAACTGTTTAACATAAGGAGAGCTAAAAGTACAACTGCTTCATACTCTTAAATTCCATACAATCCCCACCTAAAAAAAGAAAAAGCCCAACACAGAAAGTCAGTAAACAAAGCACATAAACCAAACAAAACAATTGCCACTTTCAAAAAAAAAAAAAAAAAAAAAAAAAAACAATTGTCAAGTTGGCAACTTCCCTTTCTTCTCTATGTTATCAAGGCTTCTCTCCTAATTTCAAAGTAGGATACCAAAGTCATCCTCCAAAATATCAATCCATCATGATAACAAAAAACAAAAAAAACAAAAACTCATAAATAATTCCCTATGTTTTGCCCTCTTTGTAATGACAATTTTCCTGGTTTGTAGAGAAGGATTAATGTCCCAACAACAACAACAACAACAACAACAACAAGCCTTAATCCCACTAAAGTTACATGAATCCTTCGTCTCCATGTGTCCTATTATGTGTCAAATTCTCATTTAATTCAAGTATACTAAGGTCATTTTTAGGTCTACCTCTATCTTTCTTAACATAAGACGAATCTAATGCATCTACTCTCCTAACAGTCATCGGACAACACTTTATGTGGCCAAACCATCTAAGGCGACACTCTCTAAGCTGCCACTGAGCTACTCCAACTTTTTCTCGAACATACTCATTTCATTTTATCTCTAGTAAAGCCACTCATCCAAGCATCCTCATCTCAACACTTAACTTAATCTTATGCTCCTCTTTTTTCATTCTGCACTATAAATCATTGCATTTCTTTATCTTATAAAATTTTCCTTAAATTTAAGCGGTACTTTCTATCACACAGCCCGATTCATTCCTCCACTTCAACCATTCAACTTGAATTCTACTAATAACATCTCCATCTATTTCACCATCATTTTGAACAATAGAGCCTAGATATTCAATCTCATTCTTTTTTAATGACTTGTTCACCCAATATCACAACACTACCACTAGAACTTCTACAACTAAAATTACACTCTATATATTCCTTTAGATCTACTTGAAAACCTTTAGACTCTAAAGTTGACCTCCATAATTAAAGTTTCTCTTGGACTCCTCTCTAGTCTTCTCAACAAGAAGAATGTCATAAGTAAAAAGTATACACCAAGATACATCTTCCTGTAAATGGCTAGTAAGAACATCCTTAACTAAAGCAAAAAGATAAGGGCTTAAAGCAGATCCTTGATGTAATCCAACTGAAACAAAGATTAATATGTAGAGCCATGGTTGAGAGTGTCCCACTAGTTCATTAATTCTAGTAAACAAGGATAGGTCAAGCCACATTTTAGTAATAGTTAATATAATATTTTTTTATTTCATAAATTAGTCAATTAAAAAAACCATAAGAACAAACTCTTTGTTGGGGGGCACCAGTAGTTGAACACACCATTAGCTGAAGCACTAAGAAACCAGTTAATTCCTGCTAGCTACAACTGATTAGCCATGTCAATGTGAGGTCTAGTATGATCAATACAATGGCCATGAGATTGCTTGAGTGTAGAGCCATGGTTGAGAGTGCACGCCAATAAGTATGTCATGTCCATGCAATCGTATTAGCATTACAGAAAAATGGAGCCTTAGGTGGCTGGCTAATGTAGTAGCTGAAAATAACTAAAAGTTGCATCACACTCAAGGCCAAGTGAACTGCACTGTATATTGGGAATAGTATCGAAGAGAGACAGAGAAGTAAGATAGACTATAGTTGACTAATTCCTTTGTTGGTGTGAATCCTAATTGTCAATTATTTTTTCAGAGCTATTTAAAAATTGTTGAGTCCTGGGTGTAAGCAAAAATTGGACACATGCTCCCCATAAAATTCATTGATCACAAAATTTTCAGTGATTGAGATACCAAAGAATATGATAAGCCAAGTCATAAAATGTGATAAGTAAAATTATGGGGAACTATGAGAAAGTTAAATTGGTTTAGTCTAGGATTTTTATATCCCCTAAAGGGATACCAATACAAATAAATAATAGCCTATAAACTTCTAACTTTAGAGGCATATTTGCAGGCTTACAAAAAAAAAAAATAAATTTTGGCCATCATTGTTGGATGTAGCTTGGAAATAATTTAGATTTCATTACTTGAGTAACTCAACAGCTTGGTGGATTACCAACTTGGGCCCTATAAGGTACCATCGAAAGATGCAAATCTAATGCAGTAGAAGAAGCTGACTGGAGGTAAGAGATAGATTGACCCAAGCTAATCTAGTGTGCCACTAGCATGGGGCACAATTGCAGGCTATATGTTCAGCGCTCAATTGCAGATTGAATGCATAGGGCTCAGTTGAAGACCACATGCTCAGGGCTTTGCATTGTTGTTGTTTAACCTAATAGATAATGTTTATAATGAACCCAAAGCATGAATAAAATAGATCCATCATGGAACTTAGGGCAGTCGTAATGTCATAGAATATGGTGATCAGATAATAACCCACATATAAGCATGCTTGGATTGGGTTGGTGCACCATGTTTCCTAGCATACATGGAAGACTATTGGCGGTAATACACTGACATAAAACTTAGAGATCAACGTTGTCATCTAGCAAACTTCCACCATAGCCATTGCAACATGCGCTTGTCAGACAACATTGAAGGATTCTCATCGGTGCCCATGGCTAGCAATGGTTCTATGTTTGCCTTGTTTTGTTTTTTGTTTTTTGTCTTTTTTTTGGCCTTTTTATGAACGGGAAGTGTTGGTGTAGTGCTCTTGCTTTTAAAAGCTAAGATGACCTAAATACAAGCTACGAAAAATATAGTTATTTAATTAAGAAGTTATTTACAAACTTTCCCATAATTAAAAAAAAAAAGGGAAAAATGCTTTCTGTGTTTCAATATGTACTTCCCACTGATACAAAAACATTACATAGAGGAAAGGTCTCCATCATATTTAAAATTTTATTTTTAAAAGTCGTCTGCATACAAGGAAAAAAACAGGACAATTTCTTTATATTCCCTAAAATTAGCTTATCAAAGAAAAATCGGGCAAACAATCCTCTCAAGGTAGTCACATGATGGAAATAAGAGAAAAGAAGCCGATTTAGGCACCAACCTCCAATACATCCTGGGATAACGTTCCTGCCACCGGATAGTCCATAGGGAAGCATGTTTCCGACGAGCCGAGGATCAACTCGCCGGCCGAAGGACGGAGAGAAGCTTCTGTTACCGCACCGGTGGAAATCAACAAGCTGCAGAATAGCAGCGCCAGAGCAAGCGCCGCTCGACAAATCCTCTCCTCCATAACCCGCAAGATCTGAGCTCAAAAATCAGACGAGAGGCCGAGATCGAAAATCACAACAGGGCGGAGTATAGGCGAAGAAGAAGTGCACGCAGTCTCGGAACCTTGCAGTTCGGCGAATCTCCCCATTCATCGCGGCGACAGGTTCAGGGAACAGAAGAGCGATAAGCTCATCTTTCTGTGCTCCAAATTTTTCTTCTCTCTTTTCGCTGGATACATTCTTATCTATTTATAGATATAATATTTAAATTTTATTTTATTTATATATAATATTTAGTCTTTAATATTACATCAAATTTATGATTCATAACTCATTTTTTTAAAACGAGATATATCTTTTTAAATATAAAAATATTATATAATTAAATAATTAATTTTAAGTATTAAGTGTGTAAATGCATAAGAATTGTTAAATATGTATGTAAATCTTCCCCTTTTTTTTAAAAAAAATTTCCTAATTCCCTTGACGTCGAAATAAGATCATAACCGTCAATTGTAGGATCATAAGATCAAGCAAAATGTAGGCAAGTGCCCTGCGAGTTCACCACTCACGCGTTGATTGGCTTGGATAGATGGCTTCGGGCGTTGCCCGTTTTGACTACAGGCTGAAAATTGCGACCGATTCGTGGCCTGTTATCACGTCATGCAGTTTTTTATTCAAGGGCTATTTAATTTGAAAGCAAAGTAAAATAAAAAATAAATACAAAAATTTTAAATTTTTTTATATTTAGCACCTTATAAAATAAAATTTTAAAATTATATGAATGTTTGATTGTCTGAAAAAGAAATACAGTCCATAAAGAATGAAGTGTATTTGGATTACTTTAATGTTGTTTGATTAAAAATTCTATAAATATATAAATTTATTTATTTTTTGATAAAATAAATATAATGTAAAATATTCTTGAGGTTATGAGCGGTAAGTGGCGACGATGTAAGGCGTATGGCGTGAAGCGGTGAGCGTATGGCGATATATATAAATTATATTAAAAAAGAATAAATTATGTTAAAAAATTAAAGTTTGAATAAATTATGTTAAAAAATTGAATAATCTAAATTAGATCTCCTGAACAATCAATATGGCATTAAAGTTTGAATACTCTTATAGAATATTAATGAAATCTTCCTAACAGCCATTAATCAAATGATAATTGTAGAGATATATTGATCTAGTACCAAAAGTAGATGTGTCCTTTAACAAAAATTCTTTGTTAAAGATAAAATAGTATATAATATATCTTGCTCCCTTCAAGGCAGTTTTATTCATTATTTCCATGTGAAAAGCTCTTCATGCGAATTTTTTTGAACTTCGGTAAGAAAAATTGTACCTCAATTTTTAATTCTCAATCTCTTATCTATTTTTTTTAATATTATTCAATATAAATCCCTTTTTTTTTTTGAAAATTTGAGGGCTATGCCCAATTTCATTTCATGGTAAAAACAATTACAAGTAAAAACGGGGTCAAAGGAAAGCTATAACAGAAACAATCTAAGCTAAAAGAGCCTTAGCTCAATAGACTCAAAGACCAGAATCAAAAAAGCAATATAACGATCCGTCCAGTCGGCCAAAGAAATGCTTCCAATGGTTGACGGCATCTGCCCGCCAGTGGAACCCGAATCGATAGTAAATGAGAGGGAGTTCCGAGAGCATAGCAAATTGTTCCGTTACAGTCGGTCATCAGGAAGGAGCAACAACGAAGGTATAGAGGCCAATCATCTCATCTATCAATTCAAAATTCAACATCGTAAAGATTTAACAAGGAAACAACCCATATCAGCATGCCAAAAAACTGTGCAGAAAAGCAGAGAAGCAGCCCTTCTCATGATAGCATAAATTCCAGCCAAAGAAACCCTCCAAAATTGAAAGGAACACTTGCCAAACAATAAGCCACAACAAGAGCATCTGAAAACCAGAGCAAGCAAAAGAGGAACAATCTGAGCCAAACTAAGAGATTAGAACATCCAGATCCAGGAGCACTGCAAGGAAAACCCACAGAACGCCAAGCACCACAGAGAAAACCAACCTCCAAAGCACCGGTGTAACAAAATCAAAAAAAAACATACAATGACGATACCCAAACGGGAATACAACCAGAGGCCAAACTGGGCGATATAACACCAAAATGAAATGAGAAACAGCTCGCACAAAGGGAGCAACAAAACCAGAGAAACTTCAAGCCACCACATAGCCGAAGGAACAAAGACCCCAGCCAAACAATAGAACACTCCAGTAGGCAAAGAAATAAAATCCAAAAACATCAAGGGAAAAAGAACAGAATATCAGAAAGCACCCCAATTAAGGGGGTAAATCAATCAATACAGCATTTCCCACAGAAATCTAGTTATCCAACTTTCTCCTCACCTCTAGAGGCCAAGAGTCTTTAATGTGCCAACGATAGATTCTTGCTGCCACTTTCACTTTAATAGCAAGAGAAATAGCATTAAAAGAGCATCTTTCATTAGCAAAGAGCCTTTTGTTCCGCTCACACCAAATGGAATAGACCGATACAACCATAATTAATAAGTAGAGTCTCCTTAGGACCTTATGATCCATAAGAGTAGCAGCAACAAGAACAGTGTGAAGCGTTAGGTGGAACAAGAAGAAATTGTCATTAGGAAATAAAGACCTAATGATACTTGAGGAGAAGGGACAACCAAAGAATAAATGAACATGAGATTCCTTTTCCAAATTGCATAGTGGACAATCTAAAGTAGATCCAAGGCCTCTACTGTTAAGCATATCCAAAGTTTTGAGCCCATTTTGAATGGCCATCCAATAAAAAACAGCAAAGTTTATAGCATATCCTTTAAACTAGATGTCATTAGCCCATTCAGCTACTAGGTGATAATCATAAATATACTTCAAGACAAGATTATTCCCAAAACCCGAGTCACCATTCCAACTGACAGTGTCAAGACCAGGATGTAAGGTAATTTGTCTTATGATGTGGGTGAGGTCCGAAAAATGCCTGGAGAAAAAATCAGAAATGTCCCAAGCACCATTCCTTATTAGACCACTAAGAGAGGAATCCTTAGGAAGATTTATCAAGGAGAAACATGCAGCCCCACATAGCTCGAATAAGGAGTTACCCTTGCACCAGGGATTAAAGAATAGGGAGAAACTTATGCCGTCACCTACAGAAAAAACAAAGTTCCTTCTAAATCTGGTAGCACAAAGGTGAAGCTCCCTCCAAAGAGGAGATGGGCACTGAGTTTTTTCCCAAACAACACCATATTTATTCCTACTCCAGATAGAGAAAGTTGAGGGATGATTGAGCAATTTCCATAATACTTTGATTTTGCATAATGTATTCAGGGTATTGATAAAGACCAAGCTAGTGCCTCCTTTATCTCTAGGTAATGTCGTCCTAAACCACAAAATAGGATGAAGCTTTTTAACCGCATCACCATGATAAAAGAATTTGGCAGTGAGGTGATCTTTTTGAGGATACACTTTGGGACCACTAGCGCCCTAAGCCAGAGAGAGATAGTTGTTAATGGAGGACGAATGAGTTTTCCTCCATAAGAAAGCCACTTTGATTCCCAACCTGCGAGCCAACTAGTTAGCTTATCAAGAAGAGCAAAAAAGTGAGTGGATTTGAGGGGACCTGCCGCTAGGGGAAGACCAAGATATTTAAGGGGGAAGACCAAGACTCTGCTTCACCAACCACAAGAATATCATCAGCGAAAAGGAGGTGAGAAATGAAGAAGTTTCCCGTAGCTATAGGTTTAAAGGAACATTCCTCGACTTTCCTTTCCAGGAGACATAAAAACATATTCATAACAATAACAAAGAGATAGGGAGAGAGCGGGCAACCCTGCCTTAAGCCATTTGAAGATTTGAAGAATCCCTCAATTTGCCCATTTAAGATAATAGAGAAAGGAATGTTAGAGATACAACCATCTATCCACTCCACAAAAATCTTGGGAAAGTCTTTCTGAAGTAGCCTCTGGGTGACAATTCTCCTGTTAACACTGTCAAAAGCCTTATGAAGGTTAATCTTTGCACATAAATGGTTTGAGATCGTCATTTGCCAAAGTCGACAAATCTCATGGGCCACTATGATATTATCGCAATGTCTCTTCCTTTGATAAAGGCAAACTAATTTGAGTGGATAATGGAAGGCTGACTTCATCCTAAGGACTTTAGCAATCACTTTATAAAATGTATTGCAAAGAGAAATATGTCTATAATCAGCCAAAGAATTTGAGTGTTTAATTTTTGGGATTAAAGCAATGATGCTATGATTGAATGCCTCCGGCAATCTACGAGTGCCAAAAAAATGGTGGGCCACAAGTAAGAATTGTTTCCCAACAATAACCCAACAATGAAAGAAGAACTTTGAGATAAAGCCATCCGGGCTAGGTGTTTTATCTTCATTAATGGCATGGAGCGCCTTGATTATCTCCGAGTCAGTAATAGGGCCGCCAATGTCATCCGAACTAGAAGGATTGTAGTAACACCTTTGGTATGTCCCCACAAGATAAATCCTACGGATAATCTTTGTTAAAGAGATTTGAAAAGAAAAGACACACTTCAAAAGCCATTTCAGAGTGTGAGGTAATCATACCACTATTGACAAGAAGAGAATTTATCTGGTTATTATTCCTCCTTTCCTTGATAGAACAGTGTAATTTAAGATCATCATCAGCATTAGAAAGCCAAGAATTTTTTGCTCTTTATTTCACCCATAGACTCTCCAACTTGACAGCCTCTTGGTATTTAGAATTGATCTCATTTATATTATGAATAAAATGGGCATTTGTGGGCTCCCTTTCTAGAAGCATCAGAAATTTCTCCTGCTCTTTCTTGAGAGTAGAGATTTGATACTCAGGAGGGGAAGAATCCAACTTCTGATATTTGAGGAATTCTTTAACTGATTGAAGCTTTTTGAAAAGTACCATTATAGGATCCCTATACACATATTTAGACCAAGCCGTACTGACCAATGATAGGAAGTTAGGAAGGTGGACCCAATAATTTCGAAAGATGAAGCGGTGTTTTCTAGAGTATTGGTTATTGAGAGGATGATCAGCGGAGAGTGATCCAAAGATAAGGGAGGAGGCACTTTGTAAGTAGAGTAGGGATAAAAATCCAGCCAGAAGGAGTTGCACAATACTCTATCAATCTTTGTCTTGATTGGAAAATCCACCCGGAGATTAGACCAAGTAAAGAAAAGCCCGGAACTGTTTAGCTCAATTAAACCAGCATCATTAACACAATCCTTAAAATCAGATAGCCGACTAGAGGGAATGGGATTGCCCCCCCATCTTCTCATTAGAGTAAAGAATGCAATTGAAGTCACCAAGAATAAGCCAAGGTTCATTCGTAGTACCAGATATATGGCGGAGGGTGGTCTAGAGCTCTTGTCTTTGTCTTGCTGCATTATGAGCATAGATCCAAGTAACAAAGAAAGTCTGGCTGGAAGGAAGGCAGACTTTTCCATGTATGAGTTGAGAACTAATAATAATAAGGGAGAATGAAAGAACGTCCGAATTCCATTTTAGCCAGATACGACCACCAGAGCATTTATCAAAGTTATCGCAACTGTCTTCAGAGGAAAATAAGATAAGTTTCTTCATAAAAGTAGGATTGACAAGGGAGTCTGGATTGATTTTAGTTTCCAAGAGACAGAACATATCAAGGTGGAAGTCCTTGATAGTATGATGAAAGATCCACGAATCCGCCTTCAATAATCCCCGCACATTCCAACTTCCAATTTTGGGGAGAGACATGGCAACCGATTAATGATTTTTACCTTTCTTCTTTGCCTTTTGGGCAAAGAAGGAGGCATTATTTGGGGATTTTGTAATGTCTTTCTCTAAGGGAAGCTTCCCTGGAGTTTTAAGGATGGAGTCTTGAGATCCAGTGGATGAAGTTTTTGGTGGAGAAGCGGCAGCTGAGCGGGTGGTTATGGTGTATGAAGGGTTAGGGATGTAGAGGAGTGGGGCCGAGTCGACCCATCATTTAAGATTGGGTCATTTTCTCCATATCTATGATGGGGGGAGATTGTGCTGGTAGTTGGTTTAGGTCATTTAGAGAGGAATGGACTTGTGGGGGTAAGGTCTCAGGGGGGGCAGTCTCAGCCCCTGATGAGAGAGGGTCCTCAATTAGATTGGGATGAGCCAATGGAGGTATGAGAGCAATTGCGGTAGTTGTGGGGACGGTATCCAAAGGAGGACGGGTAGGGAGGTTATGAGGTCTTCAACTCCTACTGCGCCCCCGGTTAGGAGGATGAGATGAGGGATTTTGGGGACAAGTCATGTGGTCGTGGGAAAAAGTTGAACACCTAGGGCAAGCACTAGGTTTCCAATCGTAGATAACCGGTTACTCATATTTCATCCCATTCAGGTTTAGAGTCAGTGGGAAGAATGGTAGAGTGAACACAACAAATACGAGCAAATGTGAGTCTGGATTTATTTGCTGTGAGCTTGTCCACTGCCAGTGGGATCCCCACTTTACTAGCTACTTTGGAAAACCCTTCCTCATTGTAACAACACAACGGCAAATTAGGAAGTTTAATCCACAAAATTTCAAAAAAATTCTCCTTAATCAGTCTGAAATCCCAGGACCATTTTCTGAAAATAAAGGGTCTATCGTTTAAGAAACAAGGCCCACTATCCCACACGAGATCAAAATCCTCTTTGCAAGAAAACCGAAAAAGGAAGAAGTCTCCCTCTAAGGTTAGCAAGTCTAGGTGTCCTTTGAACGACCACTTTCGTTTAATGGCCTATTGGAGAGAACCATAATAGGGTCTTTTGCCAATCGCATGTCCAACAAGGGAAAGTTCCCATTCTTTTTGCCCTTCCACAAGTTCCGCTTCGGAGAAAGAGACCTCATGATCCGAAGAAGGCCTATAAGATAAGGAGACATTGTTGGAGCTGTCCTGATTAGAATTTAACAGAGCTTTCTAGTTACATGAAAATGAGCCACAGCCTGGACGGGAGTTTGCGAGTTTGCCCTAGGGCTGGACCCTAAAATGGAGTTAAGGTGGGGGAACGAGGAAGAAGAAGCTAAATCCATAACTTAACCGAAAGAACCCAAAAACTGAAGCCGAACACAAAAAACCCCAAGTTAACCGGAGGTGTGCGGCCTTCGACCGAAGCCGGAGAAGGGAAAGCTTGTACCAATAAACCAAAGCCACCAGAGAAACACGCCGAATAAGAAAGGAGTTGAGAAACCAAACCAGAAAGCCATCGCATTAGCGGAACGAGGAGGAGGAGAAAACCCTAGGCGCCAAGAGCTCCGAGCCGACATCCGCAAAGATTCTGAAACTCATCGCTTGCCCTCCCAAAAAATATATATATATATATAAATCCTTTAGTCTTGAATGTCTAAAAAATGTCACTTTTCTTATAAAGTATAGGGACATGTAACTTTTTTAAATACAGATGATGAAATCATAAAGTTAAAATATATATTGATCCTTCTATTTATCAAATGCTGATTGATAGGTCCCCAGCAATTATTATTGTAAATAATATATATATATATATAGGCTCATTTGGTGCTAATAGTTAAAAAATATACTATAAGTTATACATTTTTTTCACTTCTTTTAAATGTGAAATAAAATTATCACTTCTTTCTAAAAATTTCAAAGAAGTTTGTAGTATTTGATATAATTAATATTATTTTATAACAATCTCTAAATAAATGATGAATTTAAAATTTCATTATTTTTAGAAATGTATTTTTGTACCCCAAAATAATGTGTCTTAAAAAAAATCTATTCTTAATCTTCTTATGTCAAGGAATAGACCAACAGTAAAGAAGCTGGCCTACTATTCCCAGAAATCATTTTTTTATACTTTTTATTTATTTTGGAAAAATTATAAAACAAATATTCTAACAACTCCTACCATTGACTCAATAATATGACAACTTACCTTAAATATTCTCTATAACTTCTCTCTAGATTGAGCTTCTTAAACTTCCAAAGAATGTTTTGTTTATGTGCCTCACAACCTCAATAAACTCAAGATGCTTGAATTTAATACTAACAAGAGACCTCCATCATTAACTAAGTTTGACCCTCATCATTAAACATTACGTTAATATTTTTGAAATCTCTAATAATGAAATTAAACTTTTTGATATATAATTTAATGGACATATATTTTTGAATAAGTATCTAGTATAATATTTGATTGTGATAAAATTTACTAGTGAGGCCTGTGGAAAATACTATAGTTTAATTTAAAACCCCTTAATTCTTTTTCCTAAGTCTACTATTAAGATTTCATCTATGAAAGATAATTAGAATATCGAGAGAGAACTTTTTCATAGCCTCAATATGAGGGGCGGACTTAGGTACAGTTGAGAGGGGGTAATTGGCCCTTCTCAATTTTATAATTTCTCTTATATGAGGTATTAGATTAGTCATTTATCATCTCCTAAAATTTTTTTTTGTCTTTCATTTTTATCTTAAAATATAAATTTATCCATTCTGAAAATTAAGACTAATTCTGCCGCTGCTCATTGCTCTAAAGGCAATCATATGAGAGAATCATCCAAGAGATAGCTCATTGGCTTTGCATCGAATGAACCATCGGTAAATTTTATGACGAGCCTTTTTACTCTTGGTCAAACATTTGTTGAAAAGCTGTTCTATATTTTGGACTGACAGATTTGTCCAAATTTAAAACTGTTTTGTCTGTCGATAAGCCCTTTTTAAAGTGAAATTAGAGTGAAAACTATAATTATTAAGATTATGCTATAAGATCTCTAATTAAACGTTTTGCAAAATAGTTCTCCACAATCTATTGTTTATGATACTATTGTGCTTGTTCTATATCAAGAAAGTTCTCCATGGTCCCCGCTCTCTCTCTCTCTCTCTCTACATCTCTCTTTTTTTCCCTCTATTTATGTTTCTTATGTTAATTTATCACGTAGTGCCTCTTCAAACAACAATCTGCAGTCAATACCAACAAACCATGCATGTTCGCAGACCAAAGCACCCAAAAGGACTTCGCTCACTTGCTTTAAAGCAATAAAGAAAAAAAGAAAAAAAAAAGAAAGGCAATTGACTCTCGGTTCTTCAATATTCAAAACCAAATCAATCAATTACCTATTATTTATCTTCCTGCAGGCCTTTACGATAACATAATATATATAGAAATTTGTTGTCGCACAGTATCACCCTAGCTCACAGCCCTCCGTTATAGTCCAATTCATATGAGTCTTATGATGATTTTTCAGATCCAAATTAGATTTAAATTGCACTCGAGTTATAAAAAATAAAAAAATATAACAATTTTAAAACATTATAATTTGAATAACTAATAGTAATTTTAGAACTACATATTGACCTCATTTTAGAGTGAGCTTTTGACTTTCTCATTATAGGTCTAGGACTCTTATAGACAATAAGAGTTCCTTAGTCTTAAGACATTCTTAGTGATTAGGTGAACACTTAACCTAATCCTAGAGAATTAAAAGAGTTAGTCATAGGAATAGGTTGTGCCTCAGAGATTTAGGAAGATTTATCTATCCTATAGCCCAAATCTAATCCTTGCTTCATTCTTTCAAGCCAAACCTCAAATTTAAATTCAAATTCCAAAATCAAATTCAACTATCCAATGATTGAAATCCATCACTAAATTCAAACTCTAAATCCCTTATTAGGCTCTTTGATTTTATCTTATGGATTTAACCTTAACCAAATCTAAATCTACGTCAACCCAATTGATTTTCTCAATTATCAAATTAAATCTCAAATCAAAAAATTCCAAATTTCAAATGATTGAAATTCATGATCAACTCCAAACTCCAAATTCAAAATCTGCCCAAGCCATATGAGTCATCTATCCTTGCTTTCTTTCAAATCAACTCAAACTTGGTTGATTTCTTTATAAATCAATTATTTCTTCATTTATATTCATAAATATAAATGAAACTCATCCTCCAATGACAAAAAATAAATCAAACCAAATCAAAACTAAAATGAGCCCTTTCAACTTACATCCCTAAGCTTAATCAAATTTGTTTCCAAATTACTTCAAACTCAAGTGATTTTCTCATGACCTATATATATCTTCATTTATATTCGAAAATATAAATGAAATATAAATTCAAATGACTAATACCAAACTCAAATCAAACCAAATTTCTAATTTTACCCCTTTTAGTCAAATTTTTAAACTTGGCTAAACCCAAAAAACTCAAAACTGGATTTCTTCATGATTCCTATTATTGATCTAAATATAAACATAAAACCTTTATCAAACCAAATCCAAGTCAACCAAATCAAACCCAAATTGACCCTTATGACTTGAAATTGTCATATGAACCAAAACCCCATTTGGCTCTAAACCAATTATAATTGAATTTATATATCAATCCTGAGTCCATATGTGAGTTCAATTAAACTTGAGTCAAGCTTTGATCAAGCCAATTGACCCATTTAGGCTCACTTGACCCAAAGTGACATAAATGACCTTTCTAAGCCAAGTTCTAATTCAACCCAAATTAGATTGAACTAAACCCATCTAAACCTCAATCATGACCAACAATCATCATGGGGTGATCAACCACATTGAATTTGGTCAAACCAAGTCAAACCAAACCTTTGACCAAGTCAACACTTAGCCCAAATGAAACCCAAACTAGCCAAAATCCATCATATGCCAAATTGATTAAAATCATTGATCCAAACTCATTCATAATCAATGATTGAACATGACCAAGTCATCAATTAAGCCAAACCAAGCCTGATTGACCACTTGACCCAAGTTGACCCAAATTAGCCAAAAATGCCAAAAATGGGTCAAATCATAATCTAATCCAAATTGATTACAATCAATGGCTCAAGTTCATTCCAAATCACTTGTTGAACTTGACCAAAGACATGATTGAGCCCTCAACTTGACCCAACCTAACCCAAATTAACCAAAATTCAAATTAATTTCAAATTAAACCAAAACTATTTTCAACCAATTGAACTTGACTTTTGACACTAACCCCAACTTGGTCAAATTGGTCAATTTGACCAATTTGACCCTTTTGAATCCAAATGAGTCAAATTCAAACATAAGCCAAACCATATCAAATTAATCTCACCAAAGCATTCTAAATCATGATTTAGACCTAACCCAAGCCTTAGTTTGACCCAATTTGGGCAATTGGTCAACCCAACCCAATGTGAACCCAATTGAACCCTTTTGCCTAAATTGAGCTAAACCACTTCAAGCCATCCTCATGGAACCCTATTGGTCGACCAAGCACACCCCAAACCAACCTTAGGCCAACCCCAAGTCAGCCCAAAAGCCAAACAGGCTCACCTTAAGTTTACTACCCAATAGACAAAGCCTCCACCTTGGATTCATACTCTAAGTAGCAAAATCCATTTTGCACTCCCCATATCAACCCACCTTTTACCAAATGAGGTATTCCTAGAGTTCACTAAACCACTCTAAGCACCCTAGAACTTACCTTGGAACAAAGCGAACTCATCAAGCCAAGCTCACTCTCCCCCATCCATGGCCGAACCTGACGGGTGTAAAGAGAATCAAATCCCCTCCCACCTGCCCATTTCAAGCCTTGAGACCCCTGACATGGCTTCGACCACTCATGGAATGCCACCTCAGATTGACGGTGACCCCTCCGATGACTTGAGGGTTACGAATTGACATAATTCATGGAAGTGATCCGTTCATCTGCTTGGCTCAATTGAGGGATATACTCCCTCAATTCAATCAGTTTTGACATCGATTCAATCCCATTTAACTTAAGAGAAGTTTTCGAAACTCAAAGCTTCCTGAACTCCTCCCGAGCTCCCTCTTCCTTAGCCTTCCCCTTATGTGTAGAACTGAAACAAGACACCAGTATTTTGATTCTAACTCCCTCCCAGTGCAAGCAAACTTCAATCATAAGAGTAATTAAGTGAGATCTCTAAAGACTAATTAACTATTAATCATAAGCCAATTATATTAGGCCCCTTTTATTTCTTAGAAGCATTGCAAATTTACTTTTCATGTGGTTGCTATCATGTTGCCTTATTATTAACTAGTTAATTAACTTAAGGTGATATAAGTAAGAAATAATTAATTCATTTAATTCATACCTTAACCTAATCAAAGCATAAAATTAACTTAATTTTTCTTAATTAAATCAAACTAATTCACACATGGGGAAATGGGTTAGGATTAACAAATCTCTCTCATATTTCTAAATCAAATCAAATTCAAAGATAAAAATCTCCTTAAAGAATTTTGATCCATTTAAAATAACCTTATTTAATATGATTATCTTTAGGAATTAATTGGGGTGAATGAAATCATGTGTTTGCATTCCTTTATTTCTTTTCAATCATACTAAATATTATTTTTCATATAAAACCATGCATTTTTTCTTTTGAAAATTAATTAAATAAAATGTTTTCTTTTATGTCAAATTACATGTGTTGGCTAAAAACAAGAATATGAGTGGCTATTATTACTATCAAACCAAAATTATTTTCAAAACCTATAAATAAATTATTACTAATGAAGTAATGCTTATTACAAATACTTATAAAATTGCATGTGATGATAGTATAAGATATGTGCTATGAAGCTCTCTTTCCTTCTCCTAACATGGATTCACATAGGATTTGTAAGTGTATAGTTCATTTAAAATGAACACAACACTTACCTAAATCTGTTCCTATGTATCTCTATGTTAAGACTAAGGAAGGGCTTTCATGTTACACATGTAAATCATACAACCAAATAAAACATAATTTATTGCATGATTCCTTATCCATTTGGTTCTTTTTGTACATTCATATGTATTTGAGAAAAGTGGTATATTAGTCTGGACATCCAGGGGCTGTGAGGCTTTAAGTAGCCCTAAGTAAGTCTTGTACCTTATGCTCCTAGTGTAGAAAATAATGGTGCCTTACTCACTTAAAATTCTTATACATATGCATGTGCGATGTGACAAATGAATAAAAAATCAAAATTAAAATAAATGAAACATAACTTTTGCATGAATTTTATTATCCTTATAGTTATTCATCTATACCCAAGTAGTCTTGTACCTTCATACTTGGTGTAAAAAAAAAATAATGGTGTACTCATTTATAATTTTATACATGTGACTGTGTATTTAGCTAATGGATGAAAAATCCTCTTTTCTATATAACAAAAATATGCATTCATGATTCAATTAACAAATGGAATATTTAAAATTTCAAAATACATTTCTTTGCATTCATCATCAAAGTATGCTAAGATTTGTGTTTCATGTATAGGTATGCTTAAGATTATTCATATGCATGATATACATGAAAAAAAGAAATGGATGAGTGTATGTTATGTGATAGTAATCCATGCAAATTAATCTTAAGATGCCTTTCTTATTGAATAGGCCTATTTAGAATGAATCTAAACTTAGGGTTAATTAAAACACATAATAAATCATTCACTAAAGGAAATTTATTAATCAATTTACCTTAGAAAGTACTTAAGGTAGGGTTAAAAGAGAGGCTCTCCCTCTCTTTCTTCTCTTTATAATACTTAGTTTCTAAGTATACTACATGAAATAATTAAGTAAAATCTCCAAATCAATTAAACTACTTAATGAGAAATCAACCCTTCATAAATTAAATCCCTCACACTTAGCAAAGCATAACTCTAAAGTCTAGTTAGGATATGCCACACAAGCTTTAACACATGCACATTAGACTAAGCCATAATTTCTAGCTTTATGTTAGGGTGGTGCATGGTTTGTGATGTATTATTTTAGACTGGATGTTAGGGTGTATGTGCATAGTTTGAATATTAGGCCGACATCAGACTAATCATGTTTTAGCCCAAGTTAAGATAGATGGACTTGTTTACCCATGTGTGGGGTGTTAAGTCTAAATTATTTCTATGACTGCTTGGATTGTATGGTGTGTTTAGCTAATATTTTTTTTGCAAGTGTAGCTAGATTTACTTTCCTTCCTTTTAATGTAATTTTTGCATTATGATTAGGATAAGTGTTATGGGGATTAAGGATGAGCATTGGTTATAAGATCATGTTTTACATACCATGTGATGCCTTTGGAGCAAACTACATCCCACTCAAGCCAAAAGAAGAAAGAAAAGAAGCAAAACAAAAAGGAAGAAGTGAAAGGTAAAGAGTGAAGAATGGAGGATGAAGAACAAAGACCCCCATAACACTTATCATTTCATAATTATAATTATTCTTTCATTATATTGAGATGTATAAGGGGAGCTCAACCACATATTTCTTTGGGTTGTATGGCTTACTTTACCTTTTTCTTTTACGATAGCTTTATAAAATCATTTGATATTTTATTTAGCTTGTGCATTAGAGATATCATGCCTTTTCTTAGTTTCTTTATGATTGGTGATTGCTGTATGGCCTAGCTGCGATTAAGCTCATGATAAAAATAAAATTTCTATCACATTAACAACTCATAACTAAAATTTTAAAGTAATTCATAACCACACATAAAAGCCTAGGAGTTAAATCAAAATAATAAATTTTTTTAGCAATCCCTAAGCTCGATGATTGAATGTATAATATCATGCATATCATATTCTTCACTCTTGTGAAGAGAGAGCTTCCATCTATGCAAGAGAATAAAGGCTTGACCTCTAAGAGCCTTTGATGGAAAGACACCTCTTTCTCTCCTAATTTATCCCACAACCAATTTCTCATACATTTAGGCATACAAAATCCTATACTTATGTCAAAAATAAAAAGTCTAAAGAATCAAATAAAATTTGACAAAATTTGCATTAGATTTAATTCATGACTCAAGCTCTTCATGCTCTAGTTTCTTAGGGAGTGTGTTAAGGACTTAATTTCTTTCTAAGTAAATAACAACATAATCATCTTACAAAGCATATGAATTGCCCACATGGATTTAAAGCATATAAGGAGTTAGCTGGCTGCCACTCAGGTGATAATAAGTCCATCATTCGGTGGTTTATCCTCTATTATGGAGGTAAATCATATACCCATCTTCACCTTAGATTTAGGTCGTGCTTTAGTGCTCACCAAAGCCCCCTAGATTTAGATCTGAGGTCACTATTTCTCTTTGCAGGCTACAAGTATAAATCCTCACCTCTTAGTCATTTCCACAATCTTGTATGGTGGAATTATAAGTCTTAGATTTCTAATAAAAATTTAACTCAAACAAATAAACCTTCTCAAATTCAAATGTATAAAGCCCAACCATAGGATAGATTAGAGTGCTCACTAGGCTTCCTAGTATCATGAGCATTCTCTATTCATCTCCCTTGATTTTGATAATAACTTTTCTCCTTTTGATCTCCCCCACTTGATTTTCAAAAATATAGCTAATCCTTTGATAGTCCTATCTTTGAATTCTTTGGAACAATAATTGCCTACTTTAATTAAGAATATTCTTAACAAATTCATTTCCCTTAGGATGTAATTAACTATGAAGGCTTGCCTCCATAGAGAACTTAATGAACCTGGTTTAAATAAACCCTGCTTTACTTTTCCATATAAAGTAGGAGAAAAATCTATGGTATATCCAAAGACCCATCATGCCTTAGGCATTCTCATTAAGTGATTAGATAAACTATAGGGTAGTGACTTCTATCTCTCAAAATAATACACTATTCCTTAATGTCATACCCGATCACCCTAATGAGTACATCTGCAGATCTGTGTAATGTCCCCTCACACAAACACACAACACAAAAATAAACACTATAGATTTTTCTAGCGACTCCACTAGGGAAGGTTCATCTCTTCATCTCTAGTAGGCGATTGTTGTCTCCAAGCATCGACAATGGACTTGTATTTTATATAAGTCCGAGATTATCTTTCTTTCCGTTGGCACTTAGCTTATTTCATTCTTAAGCAAAGTTAGCAAACATCCTTTAGGTTTTAGGACCTCACATTGTGTAGGTCTTGAAACCCCTGTTAGGTTCTCCAATATGTGAAAACTTAATTTATCAATAAAAGGGGAGATAATAAAAATTTAGAACCTCCTCACTACTAGCTTGGTGAGGCAAGGTTTATCATAAAATTTAAAGAAAATAATTCCTTTCACAAAAATGTCACTTTCCAAAAGCACCTTTCACAAAATCACTAAATCAAGACCCCTCCATGATTGCTACATGGAGGTTCTTTTTAAAAGCAAATCATACCATAATTAGTTTTCACTTAACATATCCAAATTTGTTGAGTAAGAATCTCTATTTGAATTAAACACAAAATTTGACCTCACTTAACAAATCTAATTTGTTAAGTGGGGGTCTCATTTCCAAAACATAAACTTTACCTTCACTTAACAATTCCAATTTATTAAGTAGGGGTCTCATTTTCAAAACACAAAATTTTACCTTCATTTAACATTTCCAATTTATTAAGTGGGGGTCTCATTTTCAAAACATAAAATTTGATCTTCACTTAACAATTCCAATTTGTTAACTCGGAGTCTCATTTTCAAAACACAAAATTTGATCTTCACTTAACAATTCCAATTTGTTAAGTGGAGGTCTCATTTTCAAAACACAAAATTTGATCTTCACTTAATAATTCCAATTTAAGTAGTCTCATTTTCAAAACACAAAATTTGATTTTCACTTAACAATTCGATTTGTTAAGTGGTGGTCTCATTTTCAAAACAAAATTTGATCTTCACTTAACAATTTCAATTTATTAAGTGGGGGTCTCATTTTCAAAATATAAAATTTGACTTACACTTAACAATTTCAATTTGTTAAGTGAGAGTCTCATTTTCAAAACATAAACTTTACCTTAACTTAATAATTTCAATTTGAGTGGGGGGTCTCATTTTCAAAATATAAAATATAAATAAATCAATAAATAAATAAATAAATAAATAAATAAATATATATATATATACATTTAGGCTTTCACTTAGCATATCCAAATTGCTAAGTAAGAGTCTCATTTTCAAAACATATGTTTGGTTCTATCTAACATCAAATTTGTTAAGTAAGAACCACAACCATATATTGGATTCCACTTAATATACCAAATTTGTTAAAGTGAGAATCTCATTCTCAAGTCATATCATACTTTGATTTCCACTACACCAAATTGTTAAGTGGAATCCCATTCTTCATAAAATATATAATATATTACATTTAGGCTTTCACTTAACATACCAAATTTGTTAAGTGAGGTCTCTTTTCAACACACATTTGATCCTATTTTAACATACCAAATTTGTTAAATAAGGATCTAATTTTTCATATCAATCACACTTGAGCTTTCACTTAATATACTAAATTTGTTAAGTGAGAGTCTTAATTTCAAAGAAAAATAAACATATCTCAAACACATTTTGGGCTTTCACTTAACATATCCAAATTTGTTAAGTGAGACTCCTATTTCCAAAGAAGAAACAAACAAATCTCATAAATCAAACACATGTGGCCCCTACTTAACATATTAAATTTGTTAAGTGAAAAACCCTATTTCCAAATCAAAATATTACACAATCAAATCTTCACAAGCAAAAATATCTCAAGCACACAATCACAACCTCTTCTTAGCATACCCAAAATTTCTAAGTAGATGTCTTTCAAACTATATATATTTTTAAACAAGAAACATAAAACATAAACAATCTCCCAAAAAGAAATAAATCTCTCATCAAACTTTTGAACCCTACCCAACCTACTTAAATTGGTTGAGTATGGGTTCTAAAATAAAAAAAATCAAAAGGCAAAAGACTCTCCTCCAAAATATCTAAATCTCTCCAATGAACCCCACTTAATATATTTGAATTGTTAAGCGTGGGTTCAAAACTCCAAACTTTTGTTACTTGTGTGGAATAAATATCAAAATCTAATACAAGTTATGTTTGAACAAATACAGACATATAGCTTAGAGCATTGATTCGGTCTTTTTTCACACATGGCCTCTCGAAGTTTGTCTTCACTTTTCTTGGGATGGATTTGGCTCCCCCTCCCTAACTCCACCCATCTAGTTTTTTTTGGCGAGGATTTGAGGAGCCCACATCATCACTACAGTGACCCTCACTCTAGCTGGTGGCATAATCAGTCATCCGATTGACATTCTTCTAACAGTACCCTTCCTTAAGAGAGGAAGGCGGTTGAGGTTCCGATTATCAGTTCTACTCAGTTCTTCCCACGCTGGTGCGTGCTAGCACCTCGTCGATGGTCCCCTCTAAGGGAAGGCTATCTCGGCTTCAGAGATTGCCTCCCCTACCTTCGAGGTAGGATCTAGCTCTCACACCACCTTGCTTAGTCACACACAATGACACAACAGGAGTTGCAAGATCAAATGGTACGCATGCCCGAGATGGATCTGCATCCACATTGTAGAAAGGTTCCCCGTGAGGTTTCCCATTGCTAGCAACCAATTCCACTCCCTCTCGGATTGGATGAAGAGAGGACTATCGGATAGTTGCCTCCACCTCCTACATACCACGAGGCTCAGGTAGAGATAGAATTTAGTCCTATGCCGGTCTACATATGATGGTTATGATAGGTAGGCGTACATGCATTGAGTCGGTACATTATTGACTTGAGGTTTGTCATCCTTAGGAGTGTTACCATGCACATTTGTAGTGATAGAGCATTAGAGGCCTGAGTAGTAGTTTAGAAGGCGAGGGAGCGAGATTCTGGCGTGGCCTCCAGTTGATTTTCCTCATTGGGCCATGGCCTATAGGGGACAACATAGTGCGATAGTACCACCGACCATGGGGAACATCGGGGGGTAGAGCCGGTGTTGTATCCACCACACTAATCCACTCTCGCCATCATCAAGTTTAGGTCACCATCCACCTAAAGGCACAAAAATATTTGGGAAGAAAGCCCCGATTGGTGATGGCCAAGGATCCCACTTCATCTACTCCACCGGTGAGGGGGAGGGGAGTTCACCTACTGACCTCCACTTGATCTTGGTGAAGAAGGAGTGACCGATGCGTAGTCACCACCACCACCACCATCGAGCCCGGTGACAGCAATGTGAGAAGGGAAGGGGATAGTTCTTGTGGTCCCCATGGTGGACTCCAGGGACACTACTTCACCCATGAGTAGTCATGCATGTTTCTCCAGTCATGACCCTCCTCAGCAACACTCCGGTGATGGTAGTGTTAGGTGCATCTCATTGTGAGCACAACCCTCCGATCAAGCGTATTTTATGCATGCGGTTAGATCATTCTCTAGATGAGATTTTACCATAGTACTTTATAGAGAAGAGGGAGCTTCTAGGGAGTGACCGATCAGATTGTGATGAGGGAAAGGTCAGCTTCGATCCAGATGAGGATGATCTCCTTGAGGATTCGACCGAAGTTTACATGGTCAATACTAGGGATCCCTTCAGAGGGATCAACACAGTCATGAAGGTATTGTAGTCGAAGAAGATGACACTGTCCATTCAACTCAACACCTCCTCCACCAGCTTAGATAGAGGGATGATCATATTAATCAAATGGGAAGAAGATTGAAGAGTTGATGGCGGTGTTGCATTAAAATTCACTCGCCTTCTCCCATAGTGGGCAGTAGAGTTACACACACTGAGATCATCCTAGATGCATTTGTAGAGGGATACAATAGTGGTGCATAGAAGGTGGTGGATAGCACCTCCATGCATGAAAAGACATCAAACACATGGTGGAGCAACAAGTAGGGATGCGTTGGCCCAAGCAAGTGGCTCATCTTTAAGAGTAGACCCTACGAGGAATTTGATGGTGTCCAATACCCTAAGGGCTTTGTGCCTCCATCCTTCAAAATTTTGATGGCGGTGGGAACCCCAGACATATAATATTTTAGAGGATGTTGCAATGCGGTGTAGTGATGCACTCTTATTTTGCCTCTCTTTAGTGACTTGGCATTGATTGCATTGATTGGTATGAACTACCCAATGGTTCATAAAGATATTTTGAGTTGGGCTCTTTATTAATAGATTTGCTAGAGCTCGACAAAGGGTAATTGTGGGTGAACTCGTTGTAGCTCAACAACACCCCGATGAGTTCCTTGTTGATTACATTCTTAGATGGCATAATTTAAGTATAAAATGTGAACCACAACTGTCTAAATAACATGCCATTAAAATTATGCTCAAGAATATTCATGGCCCGGTCACTTCATGCTTAAAGGGTTCACCATTAAGATATTTGAGAAATTAATCAACAAGGCGACTAGTCTACAAGGAGAGGACAAATAGTTACCTTTCCAAGATTAGTTAGCCAAGCCAAGACCGTAGAAGGCATTTGAGAAAAAGCCAACAACAGTTACAATAGTTGATAAGGAAGCGACGGTTTGGTTAGATAGACCGGCTGCCTCCTCGCCACCTCCTTTCCACCTTCATCATTTTCACCTTGTTTACCACGGCCTCCTGCCATATCCCATCCACAACATCAACATCAACATTCTTATCCACCACTGGGTAACTATCACTTACTTTTTTGACAAAATGATTAAACCTTATTCTTTCAAAAGGGGATAGTAAGGAAGATATTCAAGAACCTCTTGAAGAAGCGATTTTAGTTACTAGAGCCTAGGAGGAGAGGATGTGCAAGAGTCATGATCCAAACTATTTCCCCTATCACATGTTGACATCTTGAAGATTGCTTTACCTTTAAGGGACTAGCTTGAGCATAGCTTCAAGTCGGTGCCATTATCTAAGGAATACCTATTAGAACAACCCTCTAGTTCATTAGATAATCCTTAGATACATGATCTCTCAAGAGAGGAAGGTTGGGATATCTCCCTATCCCGAACCTCCAAGAAAATAATTTCTAAGATCAGAAAGTTACCTTGTAGGTGCCTGAAGCAGCTCAAACCTCCAACTCTAAGGAAGGTTTGCAAGTTGCTAAAGATAACTTGAGGGAGGTAGAAGCCGATAGTAGCGATAGCTTCCACTTGCACGGGATAGCACATTAGCAACCACCCCAACACTACCACACAGTTGCGGCATAGCTCCTTCAAGTTCTTCTTCTAATATACTATATGTCGGTGAAGGGGTGCCTCATCACTTACTTTACTTGATTTCTAATTATACCTTCATCAAAATCTAAAAAATCAATGAAGAAGAAGACTGATTTGGCTTACATTCTCTCCACTTTTGATGATCTTGATGATTTTATTCTTGTAAAAAGCTCATAAAGTACTAATAATTATAATAATTGTGATCCACTCCTTTCTGATTTTGAAATGGATTACCCATTTCTAAATCACCCGGGTTCACCCATTGAGATAGACTTGGAGTCATCTGACTTTGATGATCCCATAGGAGAAGCTGTAGGTGAACCTGATGAGTAGGTAGAACTTTCCACCAAACCATCTCATGAAGTCATCGAAGTCAACCTTTGTAGTGGAAAAGTTCTACCTCCTAGGGTAGCACCTTAAGATAAGGGTAAATAAGTTATTGGTTCTAGTAGTCAAGTAGCCCCTCCACAGGATGCTCCATCTATGGATATGCTTGTGGAGGACCAACCCAGAGTTGACTACAATGTCCTTGCTCACCTAAGAAAGTTTCTGCTAAACTAAGCATATATGATGCCCTTGTCTTATCTAAGAAGATGAGGGAGGCATTGATCAAGGCCCTCTTTGATTTAGAAATATGCTTAGCTCAGCTGATCATTATTGGAGAGGAGGCATGTTTTTCAAGAGAAGCCTGTGGAGTTATATTCACTGATGAAGACATTCTTTTGGGGATAACGGAGCACAATCGTCCCCTCTACATCATAATAGATATGGGAAGATTCAGGCTCTATAGGGTGTTAGTTGATCAAGGTGCATAAGTGAACATTATGAGTCTAAAAACCCTTGCATGCTTGAGGATCAACATCTTTGAACTCCGAGGAGATCAGATGATGTTGAGAGGATTCAATGAATAAGGAGAGAGGGCTTTAGGCTCCATAGTGTTACCATTAGAGATATATGACTGGAAGATAGATGCCAAGTTTTACATAATTGATTCATATACATCTTTCACTGCTTTGCTTCAGTAGCCCTTGGATACATGAAAACAACATGGTTCCATTTTCTTTGCACTAGTGCATCAAATTTAGAAGAGGTGGAATTGAGTATTATGTCAAAGGAGACTTGAAGCCATTCTTAGTTAGAGAGGTTGAGATTTATAAAGATGCAGCCTACTATCTTCCTCCAAATTAAAAAAGTCTATTCTCATGAACTTGGTGAAAGTTTAAAATCAAAAGAAAAAAATTGAAAATGAAAAATAAAAGAAAAAGGGAAAATAAAAAGAAAGCATAAGTGAGCGAGAATTAAACACTGAGGAAAAGGTAGAGCCAGATGTTAGATTCCACTCACAGCTTGTTCTCCATATGAACACATGGGTAGGATGACTCGACCTCCACCAGGTAGAGGTAGAGGCAAATTCAGAGGCAGTTCTAGAGGTGGAAGATCTCCTTGCTAGTGGCCAACAAGTAGGAGCTATGTTCCTGAGTAATTATCCACATAGACTTAGAATCAGTTGAGGATGAGTCTCATGTGGTTATGCCATCCAACCCCTGGGTCCATTTGGAGGTGACGTTCGGCAGATAGTGGTGAACCAGCCTCCAAGCAAAACATGAATGTATCAAACCATTATGTGTAGAAACAGTCAACAATAGTTGGGAACTTTAGCTTTCTTTCCTAAAGTTGAAGGTTTGGTAGTTAAGGAGGCCCCAAGTCATCCAGATGTCGGTCAAGAGAGGTTTTGTTGGGAGCATCATCCTCAAGTCAAATGATGTAGAACTTCTTGAGGATGATTCATATAAGATTTAATACAACTACCTTTTGATTGGTATTCGCTTTGTGTTATTAACTTAGCAAAGAAGGGATTAATCCCACATACTTGGTCTAAACACAGGTCAAACTATTTTGAAAGATTATGGGACAACCAAACCAGACACTCTCAATCAAGATCAGGACTAAGATTCGACACAGTGGGTCTAGTTGATGACAATAACCATTGCCTAGTCATCACCACTCATTTTGGGTCAGATAGTTTCTTCTTAAATCTTGCTAACTCTTACGAGGAGGCATGTTTAGAAACTTTAGATGACCTAAATGAGCCTGAAGTCAAAGATGCACCACCAGAGTTTGAAGAAGAAATTAGATCAACCATTGATGAACTCAAAGAAATCAACTTGGGAAAAAAAAAGATCCACGCCCAACATACATCAGTTCCTTGTTAAATGAAGAAGAAACCAATGACTTAGTTAGGCTATTAGTTAAGTTTTGCTTCACATGGAGTTATGAAATGCCGTTTATCTCCGTGGCACATAAACTAGCAATATATAATGCTAACCCTATCAAGCAAGCTCCTAGGCATGCATTAGATATTGAATAGAGTCACTTCTAAAATCAAGAAACGATCGATGCCGCTTTATCGAAGAAAAATATCCACCTAGTTAGCCTGTCTGTTAAGAAAAGGAATGACCAAATTTGCACATGTGTCGATTTTAGGGATTTGAACAAGGCATTTCCTAAAGATGAATTTTTACTTCCTATATCAGAATTGATGGTGGACATTGCCTCATCTCATGTAGTATTCTCATTTATGGATGGGTCATCTGGCTACAACCAAATTAAGATGGCCCCCGAGGATGAAAGAAACACTACTTTTTGAACCCCGATCAGAATATATTGTTATAAGATCATGCCTTTTGGCCTTAAGAATGTTGGTGCTACATACCAGTGGGTCATGACTCAAATTTTCAACAAACTCATTCATCATTAAGTTGAATGCTATGTTGATGATCTAGTAGTCAAAAGAAAAGAAAAGGAAGATCACCTCTTTGACTTGAGAGTAGTTTTCGAATGGTTAAGATAATTTAACCTAAAAATGAATCCCCTAAAGTGTGCATTCAGAGGAGCTTCAGAAAAATTCCTTTAGGTTTGTTGTCCAACACCGAGGAATAGAGATCGAACTAGAGAAGATCAAGATTATCTTAGAAATGCCACCCCCTAAAAGTCTAACCCAACTTAGATCATTCCAAGAGAGGTTGGTGTATCTAAGATGCTTCATATCTAACTTATCAGGAAGATGCCAGCCATTCTCAGTACTTGTCAAAAAGGACACCAAGTTCAAGTGGGATGACAAGTGTCAGCAAGCCTTTGAAGACATCAAGCACCTTGATGATAGTTCTAAGCCCCTATCGGGCAAGCCATTGATCCTACACACATTAGATGATTCCTGGTGCTTTGGCTCAAACCAATGAGAAGGGAAAAAATGCTCTCTACTACCCGGTCATCATAATTCCTATTGAGGCAAACTGCCCACCTATTGAGAAGCATTGCTGGCTTTGATCTTTACATCCCAAATGCTACGACATTCCATGCTTTCTCATAAGGTGAATCTGATCTCTAGAATCAATCCACTGTAATATCTCATGACACGGCCAACGTTAGTTTGACATCACATGATTTTATCATAGTTTGACATCACATTCATACCCCATCGTGAAAGGATAACTAACAAATTTCTTAGCGACACCCACCTCACATTCTTGCAGTGATGACCTCCCGATGAACAAATCATGAACTTAGGGACACTAGCATTCACCATTGGAGATGTATTTTGATGGTGCTTCTTCTCAAGGAAAAGAAAGAACCATCTACTCTAGGGAAGCGGGGTAGGAATGGTTCTCTAACTCGGATGTGATTAGATTCTCATATCATCTATCCAATCCATGCACCAACAACGAAGCTAAATATGAGGATCTGATTATCGGTCTAGAGTTAATCATTATATTATGCATTCGGAGCATCAATATCTTCAGGGATTCTCAGCTCGTCATCAACCAAATTGCTAGGTCTTACAAAGTTCCAAAGCCTAAGCTCCATCATTACCATAAGTACGCCATAGAGTCATTGGCCCAAATCTCAGAGGTCACTATCTATAAGATTTCTCGAGGAGATAATGCTGTAGTATATGCATTGGAAAAGCTTCCAAGGAGTTGGCATGCCAGAAGATGAGTCCATTTAAATAAGGGTTCAAAATAGACAAGTCTCATCCCTTATTGATGTTGAACTCATCAGAGATTTTGCCATTGCCAAAGAAAATGATGAGTCAGATTAGAGGCAACCATTCATGGATTACCTAAATACAGGCAAACTACCTCAATAGAAGTCATTAGCTCATCAAGTGAAACAGAGAGCTCTCTCCTACGCTCTCGTGGATGACACCTTGTATCAACGGTCTTTCAATCATATGTGGTTATATTGTTTAGCTAAACAAGAAGCCTATAAGATTATGATCGAGGTTCATTCAGGTTTATATGGAACTCACCAGTCCGGTCCGGTATGAAGATGAAAGCAAAGATCAAAAGACTAGGATATTAGTGGCCCATGATGATTACAGACTGCATGGATGTAGCTAGGAGATGCCACCAGTGTCAGGTGCATGGTGTGGTCCTGCATCAATCACCCATTATTCTATATCCTACATTGGCCTCATGGCCATTTGAGTGTTGGGGGCACTAACATAGTGGATCCGATCGATCCTCCTTCTTCCAAGGGTCACCGATTCATTCTAGCTACCACCGATTACTTTTTCAAGTGGGCGGAAGCAATCTCACTTAGAGAGGTCACAATTCAGTTGTGCTCTAGTTTTTCAGGAACCATATCATATATAGGTTTGGGGTGCCTCAGTGAATTATATCCAATAATGGTACTGCATTCAAGAGCACCAAAATCAACAACTTTGTATGGAGACATAGCATAGATTTGAGATATTACACCATCTACTACCCGGGGGAAAAGATCTAGCAGAAGAATTCAACAAAACTCTCATCCAAATATTGAAGAAGACACTAGATGATAATAAAAAATAGTGGCATGAGCAGTTGGTTGAAGTCTTGTGGGCCTACTACAACATAAATAACTCTAACTCAATCTACTCCCATTTTCTTAGTATATGGGCCAAAGTTGTTTTACCACTAGAAGTCCAACTCCCATCACTAAGGCTAGCTGTGGATAGCAAGATTACTACGGAGCAGAATACCAAGTTGTGTTTAGAAAAGCTAGAAGATTTGGAGGAGAGATGCCTCAGGGCATGCCAAAACCTCAAGTTATACAAAGCCAAGATGATTCAAGCTCATAACAAGTTGGTCTGTCCTAGAGCTATTCAAGTAACAGAGCTTGTTTTAGTTCTAAGGAGACCAATTATTGCCATCAAAAGATGGGAGGCAAGTTTGAACCCACTTGGGAAGACCCTTTTGCCATAGAGAAGGCCTACCAAGGAGGATCTTATCAACTCATAAGTTGTAAGGGAGAGCACCCTATGCTTCCAATCAACGGGCTCTACCAAAAAAAATATTACCATAAAATTTTGTTTGAAAATAACCATCAATAAAACTTCTTTTCACATCAAATTCCATCTCTTATGTATTAGAAACATCTTTTCCATACGAATCCATCATGATGTGTTTAGGGTAGGTGTAAGAGAACCTAAGAGGCATCCTATCCCTTCACAACACAAACACAAACCATATTTAATGCTCTAGTGCTAGGATAGGTGTAAGAGAACCCAAGAGGCAACCTATTTCGACTAGTGACTAAGTTAGGTGTAATAGAACCCAAGCGGCATCCTTCCTTAGTGGAGTCACATTCTTATGTTCTTAGGATAGGTGTAAGCAAGTAGCATCCTATTCCTTCTTTCACAACACAAAACGAACACATATCACATGCTTTCTTCTTGAATGTTATCATGCGGTATATTTTGAGGCTTAGGGTAAGTCCCCCAATGGCTCCTTTCCTCCTAACTACTTCAAGCTTGGGTTTAGTTCTTACACAGGACTCCCTGCATAGTAGTCATCTTGGGTCGGATAGCCCCCGATAACTATCCTGTCGATTCGCTTTGGAGAGATGTAAGTCTACCTTCTCTGACGATCATCTCAAATTGATGGGAACCTTAGGTTGGTTGGTTATCTCCATGCTGACGGTGACCCACCCGGTGGATATTCCACTCTTGGTAGATGTGTGTCCCTACACTTTCTCCTTGAGTTGGCCACCGAATACCTACAGGCTTTTTTTATAAGGTTATGGATAACGCCCCATGACACCTCTCTTATGGGCACTCTAGTTGGATCACGTCCTTAGCGACCCCATTTAGACACTACCTCAGTTACTCTTGGATTGGACAATCTTCCTTTCCTAGTAGCCGCCCTTGTGGTTGGAGAATTTGTTCATGGATGCATCCTTGGTCCAAAGAAAGATAGACTAGGCGATATAAGCTCCTTCTCATGTGGTCCCTACAAATAGGGCCCACAAAACATAAAATAAACAAAATATATCTTCACTTGTGGATTAGAATTCAAGCCCTAGTGGCCTCAAGTAGGCATCCTATCTTTAGGCAATGTCAAAACTCCCTATATCGAATTTCGACTACTTTGAGTTGAGATAAGTCCCCGGGTCGGCACTCTCTTAGTAGTCACCCTTAGGTCAGGTTCAACTTGTTGTGCCACCGACAAGTTATCCTGACGATCATCTTTGCTTTGAAAAGATATAAGTCTATTACGCATTCTTTCCAGTGCGACCATTGCAAATTGACGGATAGCCTTAGGTTGTGTTCAATTTGTTGCACAAGAAATCGATCACCCTAGTGGTTCCTTATTTAGGAAGATGTGAGTCCCCATGCTTTCTTCCTAACATGATCATTGCAAACCGAATGACACCTCTTTGGTTGGTTCTACCCCACGGTTGGTATATTATCTCTTTGGATTGGTAAATCTAAGATAGGTCTAGGCTGATATTGCCCTCTTCTTAGTGAATCCATTGCAAACCAAGGAGATCCATCAAATTAAAATAAATGAAATTAAAACTAATGCAATTCAAACAAATGACATTATCTTGACTACTTCTGAGTCAATGTAAGTCCCCCAGCGGCATTCATTCAATAGTCACCTAGGTTAGGTTCGATTTGTTGCATCCAATAGATCACCCAAGGTTGTCCCTTGCTTTTGGAGATATATGTCTACTACACTTTCTCCCTAGAATAACCATTGTAAACTGAAAGACAACCTCCTAGGTTGGATAGTTCTACCATGTGGCTTGTGGATTACACTTTTAGATTTGTAAATCTAAGATAGGCCTAGGCCAACATGGCCCTTTCTCAGTGTGATCATCGCAAACTGACAGGGTTCATCTTAACATCCAAATATTAAATAAACAATCAATCATTTTCTCCCCAGTAAGACATCAATCATCTTGACTTCCCCAGTGGAGTCAATTAAATCCAATTCAAACTTGCATTCCCCAGAGAGTGCACCCTTAAAAGAAATCCAAACCATCTTTATCCCTATTGGATAACCTGAACCTGCTTCCTTAGTAAAAGGTTCATATATCTATCCTCGATGGGTTATACATCCTAATCCCCAGTGGATACTCTACCCAAATCGTATCTTACATTCAAACCCTAACTTCTTATCCCTAGCGGATAACTTGAACCTGCTTCCCTAGTGGAAGGTTCACTTGCTTGATCCCTTGGTGAATCCCTTCTTCCTCCCTTATCCATATGGCATGAGTGGAGTTGCATTGCACTAAGATCGTGATTCCTTCTACACCTCAAGTTTAGGAGTAGATCATTTTTTTTAGTGCTTGCGATCCTTTGGACATTCTTGATCATCTCGGTCAACACCAATATGTTCGGCGTGCCATGTCAGTCACACCACACCTATTGGTCATCCTTTGTGGACCTCACTTTTGGAGTGAGCTTTCAACTTCCTCATCATAAGTCTAGGACTCTTATTGACACTAAGAGTTCCTTAGTCTTAAGACATTTCTAGTGATTAGATGAACACTTAACCTAACTCTAGAGACTTAAAAGAGTTAGCCATAGGAGTAGGTTGTGCCTTAGGATTTAGGAAGACTTGCCTATAGCCCAATCCTTGCTTCCTTCTTTCAAGCCAAACCTCAAATTCAAATTCAAATTCCAAAATCAAATCCAACTATCCAATGATTGAAATTCATAACTAACTTCAAACTCTAAATCCCTTCCTAGGCCCTTTGATTTTACCTGATGAACTTAGCCTTAATCAAATATAAATCAACCCCAACCCATTGATTTTTTGAATTATTAAATTCAATCTCAAATAAAAAATTCCAAATCATAAGTCAATTCCAAATTCCAAATGATTGAAATCTATGATCAACTCCAAACTCCAAATTCAAAGAATCTTTTCCTAGCCCATATGAGCCACCTTCATGTGCTTAGCCAAAATTCCTTCAAATCAACTCAAACTTGGTTGATTTCTTTATAAATCAATCATTCTTCATTTATATTCATAAATATAAATGAAAATCACCCTCCAATGACCAAAAATAAATCAAACCAAATCAAAACCCAAATTAGCCCTTTCAACCTACATCCCTAAGATTAATCAAATTTGCTTCCAAATCACTCCAAACTCAAGTGATTTTCTCATGAACCATTTATATCTTCATTTATATTCACAAATATAAATGAAATATAAATTCAAATGACCAAAACCAAACTCAAATCAAACCAAATTCCCAATTATTCCTTTATTAGCCAATTTTTTGAACTTGGCTAAATGAAACTCAAACCAACTCAAAACTCATGGATTTCTTCATGATTCAATTATTCCTACAATCATTGATCCAAATATAAACATAAACCACTATTATCAAACCAAATCCAAGTCAACCCAAATTAAACCCAAATTAACCCTTATGACTTGAAATTATCATATGAACCAAAACCCACTTGGCTCCAAACCAATTGTAATTGGATTTATATTTCAATCCTAAGCCCATATGTGAGTTCAATTAAACTTGAATCAAGCCTTGATCAAGCCAATTGACTCATTTAGGCTCACTTGACTCAAAGTGACCTAAATGACCTTTTTGAGCCAAGTTCTAATCCAACTCAAATTGGATTGAACTAAGCCTATCTAAACCTCAATCATGACCAATAATCATCATGGGGTGATCAACCACATTGAATTGGGTCAAACCAAGTCAAACCTAGCCTTTGACTAAGTCAACACTTAGCCTAAATGAAACCCAAACTAGCCAAAATTCACCATATTCTAAATTATTTGAAACCATTGATCCAAACCCATTCATAATCAATGATTGAACATGACCAAGTCATCAATTGAGCCAAACCAATTGGCCACTTGACCCAGTTGACCCAAATTGGCCTAAAAGCCAAATATGTCAAATCATGATTTAATCCAAACTGATTGCAACCAATGGCTCAAGTTCATTCCAAATCACTTGTTGAACTTGACCAAAGCCATGATTAAGCCCAAGTCGACCAATTGATCAACTTGACCCAACCTAACCCAAATTGACCTAAAAGGTCAAATTGGGTTAGGTTTGGTCAAATTAAACCTAAGCCAAACCAATATCAAATTAATCACAACAAAGCATTCCAAATCATGATTTAGACTTAACCCAAGCCTTGGTTTGACCCAATTTGGCCAATTGGTCATCCAAACCCAATGTGAACCCAATGGAACCCTTTTGCCTAAATTGAGCTAAACCACTTCAAGCCATCCTCATGGAACCATTGGCCGACCAAGCACACCCCAAACCAACCTTAGGACACCCCCAAGTCAGCCCAAAAGCCAAATAATCTCACCTCAAGTTTACTACCCAATGGACAAAGCCTCCAACTTGGATTCCTACTATAAGTAGCAAAATTCATTTTGCACTCCCCATGGTAGCCCTCCTTTTTCCAAATGAGGTATTCTTAGAATTCACTAGCCCACTCTAAGCACCCTAGAACTTACCTTGGACCAAAGGGAACTCACTAAGCCAAGCTCACTCTCCCCCATCCATGGTCCCGGAGTGCAAGGAGAACCAAATCCTCTCACCCATATCAATCCCAAGACCCAAACACTTTGACTCATGGCATGCCATCTGATTGTGGTGACCCCTCATGACTTGATGATAAAGAATTGATGGAATTTGGAAGTGATCCGTCATCTACAGCTCAATTGAGGGATATACTCTCAATTCAATCCGTTTACATCAATTCAATCCCATTTGCTCAGAAGTTTTGAAACTCCCAAAGCTTCCTGACTCCTCCAAGCTCCCTCTTCCTCGCCTTCCCCTTTGTAGGCAAACAAGACACCCTATTTCGATTCTAACTCCCTCTCAAGAACTTCAATTCTTGTGAATACACCATCCTTCAATCGAGATGATGAATCACCTCAGCTTCCAAGCCAAAATTGGAGTTCGATTAAAGCTGAGGTGTGTGCATGTGTGGATTTGTCAACCAAGCTTCCCACACCAAATTGAGCTCAAATTCCTTCAACAGTGCCTCGCCTCAACTAGGTGAAGCTACCTCCGACATTGCACCGTCAGACATTAGCTCCGGTGAGATAATTTTTCAAAACTGTAGCTTAGGCCTCTATGTATTGGTATTTTATGAAAGGATTCTCCAAATTGACATTGGATGTGATTGCATGCTCTCTTGGTGTGGGATCCCTTTGATCCAAATCAAGCTTGGGTGAGCTGGTCGAATAGAGAAAGGCGATGCTTTGTATCTCACTCGAATGGGATAGATCATGAGTCATCCATCTCATGATGATCTCATCAAATCTTGATCCCTCAATCATCTAGATCTTTATGACCAGCACATGCAGTAAACATGTGGATGTGATAACTTAAATAACCAATCCCACCATGTGGAAAGCACGCGTCGATGGCACGGGATTAGGGGTTTAATTGGGATTAATTAATTAGTTTTTAATTCTGAAACTTCTAAAATCATAACTAATTATAGAAAATCCAAAAGGTGCAAACTTAGGCTCATTTTGAAGATATTTCATAGGAGAATCTAAGAAAATTATAATTAATTAATTTTGAACAGTTACTTTAGCTTAATTAGGGTTTTATCAAAAATCTAATTACTGTAATTACATATTAATTAAGCACTCAATTCATCTCAAAATTTCTGTGGATATTTAGGGGGATGACCTCTACTACCCCTATTTTTCTGGGATTTTATTGATTGCTTAATTAGGGAAATCATTTGAGTAAGCCCTAATCACTCTCTTAATCCAATTAGTTGTAATTAAGGAATAAAAATTAGCTTGATTAATCATTTGAATATAATTATTCTGTTAAACAGTAAGACCACTTATGGAATGTGATTGGGGACATTTTCCTAATTTATTTCCTAAGTATTCTCCACTTTTGAAAATTAAATTAATTAATGGGTCAATGGAATGATTAGTTGATTAATTAAGTGTTTAGATCTTCAAAATGAGGGAATCAAAACCTATTGGAATGATTGAATGATTTAGGGATTAAGATGGAGGCCTTGCCCTTGATCCTTTCCCTAAGTTAATTTCATCATTCAAATTAAAGCATAACTAAAACATTTAATCAACCCATTAAAAACCTAATGAAACTAAAATTAAAGTCAAATCATCTTAACCTAAGCAATCTTAAATTGATCTCGGGTAGCTCCTTAGGTGTTCAATAACCCATGGTAATAGATATAATTATGATTGGAGTAATGTGTGAGAGATCCCTTAAGCCTAACTATTAATCATAAGCCAATTGCATTAGTCCCCTTTCATTTCTTAGGAGCATTGCAAATTTACTTTTCATGTGATAGCATATCATGTTGGCTTATTATTAACTAGTTAATTAACTTAAGGTGATATAGGTAAGGAATAATTAATTCATTTACTTCATACCTTAACCTAATCAAAGCATAAAATCAACTTAATCTTTCTTAATTAAATCAAACTATTTCACACATGGGGAAATGGGTTAGGATTAGGAAATCTCTCTCATATTTCCTAAATCAAATCAAATTCAAAGATAAAAATCTCCTTAAAGAATTTTGATCCATTTTAAATAACCTTATTTTATATGATTGTCTTTAGGAATTAATTGGGGTGAATGAAATCATGTGTTTACATTCCTTTATTTCTTTCCAATCATACTAAATATTGTTTGCCATATGAAACCATGCATTCATTTCTTTTGAAAATTAATAAAATAAAATGTTTCTTTTTATGTCAAATTGCATGTGTTGGCTTAAAAACAAGAATATGAGTGGCTCTTATCACTATTAAACCAAAAACTATTTTCAAAACTTATAAATCAATTATTTCAAATGAAGTAATGCTTATTACAAACACTTATAAGCTTGCATGTGATGATAGTATAAGATGTGTGCTATGAAGCTCTCTTTCCTTCTCCTAACATGGATTCATATAAGATTTGTAAGTGTATAGTTCATTTAAAAAGAACACAACACTTTCCTAAATTTGTTCATATGTATCTCTATGTTAAGACTCAGGAAGGATTTCATGTTACACATGTAAATCATACAACCAAATCAAACATAATTTCTTGCATTCCTTATCCATTTGGTTCTTTTTGTACATTCATATGTATTAGATAAAAGTGGTATATTAGTCTAGACATTCCAGGGTGGTGAGGCTTTAAGTAGCCCTAAGTAGGTCTTGTTACCCACCGTGTAAAAAAAATAATGGCGACTCACTTAAAACTCTTATACATATGCATGCGATGTAATAATAAATAAAGAATCAAATAAATGAAACATAATTTTTGCATAGATTTTCTTATCCTTATAGTTATTCATACATTTATATGTATCTAAGAATAGTGGTATATTTGTCTGGACAACCCAAGGCTACGAGGCTTTAAGTAGCCCTAAGTAGGTCTCTTACCTTATGCTCAGTGTAGAAAATAATGGCACCATACTCACTTATAACTTTTATACATGTGAATGTGTATTTAGCTAATGGATGAAAAATCCCTCTTTTCTATATAACAAAAACATGTGTTCATGATTCAATTAACAAATGGAATATTTAAAGTTTCAAAATACATTTATTTTCATTCATCATCAAAGTATGCTATGATTTGCATTGCATGCATAAGTATGCTTAAGATTATTCATATGCATGATATACATGATGGAAAGAAATGGATGAGTGTATGTTATGTGATAGTAATCCATCCTAATTAATCTTAAGATGCCTTTCTTATTGAATAGGGCTATTTATAATGAATCTAAACTTAGGGTTAATTAAAACACATAATAAACCATTCACTAAATGAAATTCATTAATCAATTTACCTTAAAAATTACTTAAGGTAGGGATAAAAGAGAGACTCTCCCTCTCTTTCTTCTCTTTATAACACTTAGTTGCGTAGTATATGCTACATGAAACCAAAAATAAAATTAAGTAAAATCCCAAATCAATTAAACCACTTAAAGAGAAATCAACCCATCATAAATTAAATCCCTCACACTTAGCAAAGCATAACTCTAAAGCCTAGTTAGGACATGTCACACAAGCTTTAACACATGCACATTAGACTAAGCCACCATTTCTAGCTTTATGTTAGGGCAGTGCATGGTTTGATGAATGTTTGATTTTGTGATGTATTATTTTAGAATGGATGTTAGAGTGTATGTGCATGTTTGAATGTTAGGTCGACATTAGACTAATCATAGTTTTATGTAGGGGGTGGTGCTTAAGGGGCCATTGTAATAAAAATATAAATGCTTTTCACTATGCAGGTTTCTTAGCCCCTAAACATAGCCCAAGTTAGGATAGGTGGACTTGGTTACCCATGTGTGGGGTGCTAAGTCCAAATTATTTCTATGACTACTTAGGTTGTATGGTGTGTTTAACTATCATTTATTTTGCAGGTGTAGCTAAATTTACTTTCCTTCCTTTTAATGTAATTTTTGTATTAGGATTAGGATAAGTGCTATGGAGATTAATGATGAGCATTGGTTATAAGACCATGTCTTATATACCGTGTGATGCCTTTGAAGCAAACTACATCCCACTCAAGCCAAAAGAAAGAAAGAATGAAGCAAATCAAAAAGGAAGAAGTGAAAGGTAAAGAGTGAAGAATGGAGGATGAAGAATGAAGACTCCCATAAAACTTATCATCTCATAATTGTAATTATTTTTTCATTATACCTTTTATTCTTTTACGATAGCTTTATAAAATTATTTAATATTTTGTTTAGCTTGTGCCTTAGAAACAACATTCCTTTTCATAGTTTCTTTATGATTGGTGATTGCTGTGTGGTCTGGATGAGATTAGGCTCATAGGATAAAAATAAATTTTCTATCCCATTAATAACTCATAACCAAAATTTTAAAGCAATTCATAACCTCACATAAAAGCTTAGGAGTTAAATCAAAATAATAAATTTTTTTTATGAACCCCTTAGCTGGATGATTGAATGTATAATATCATGCATATCATATTCTTCCACTCTTGATAAGAGAGGGCTTTTATCTGTGCTAGAGAATAAAGGCTTGACCTGTAAGAGCCTTTGATGGAAAGAAAACTTTTCTTTCCTGATTTAGCCCACAACCAATTTCTCATACATTTAGGCATACAAAATCCTATAGCTTGTATCAAAATAAAAAGTCCAAAGAATCAAATAAAACTTGACAAAATTCACATTAGATTTAAGTCATGACTCATGCCCTTCATGATGTAGTCTCTTAGAGAGTGTGTTTAAGGACTTAGTTTCTTTTCTAAGTAAATAAAAACTTAACCATCTTGCAAAGTATATGACTTGCCTACATGGATTTAAAGCGTAGGAGGAGTTACCTGGCTGCCACTCTAGGTGGTAATAAGGCCACAAGTTGGGTTGTTTATCCTCTGTTGTGGAGGTAAACCATATACCCATCTTTGCCTTAGATTTTGGTTGTGCTTTGGTCCTCGCCAAAGCCCCCTAGATTTAGGATATAAGGTCATTGTTTTCCTTTGTAGGCTACAAACATAAATCCTCACCTCTTAGGAATTTCCACAATCTTGTATGAGAGAATTAGGAGTCCTAGATTTCTAATAAAAGTTTAACTCAAATAAATAAAGCTTCTCAAATTCAATTGTATAAAGCCCAACCAAAGGATAGATTGAGTACTCACTAAGCTTCCTAGTATCATGAAAATTCCCTATTCATCTCCTTTGATTTTGATAAGAACTTTTCCCCTTTTGATCTACCCCACTTGATTTTCAAAAATACAACTAATCCTTTGATAGTCTTATTTTTGAATTCTTTGGAGATAATAATTGCCAACTTTAATCGAGGGTATTCTTAAGGGATTCATTTTCCTTAGGATGTAATTAAGTATGGAGGCTTGCCTCCATAGGAAACTTAACGAGCCTAGTTTAAATAAACTCTGCTTTACTTTTCCATGTAAAGCAGGAGAAAAATCTCTAGTATATCTGAAGAGTCATCATTCCTTAGGAGTCCTCATTAGGTGATTAGGTCTATCATAAGGTAGTGACTTCTATCTCTCGAGATAGTACCCTATTCCTTAATGCCATACCCGATCATCCTAATGAGTAAATCTGTAGATCTGCATGGTATCCCCTCACACAAACACATAACACAAAAACAAACTCCACACCACATATATTAAATTTAATGTGTATTGTGCTAGAAACTTGTAGCGGTAGAGTACATCTTTACACCTTAACCTTGAACAAAAGTCTAGCACATATACAAATAGTTGAAGAGAGGATGAGAGACACCATAATTTTTATGTAGAAAACTCAAAGAAAGAGAAAATAAACTATAGGACCTTGCCCAATTAAAATGTTCTATTATATATGCTTTGAGATATAAAGTTTCAATCTTCTAGAGATCGGGATTACAAAATTGTAGTTGAGAAGGTAAGAGAATGAGAGCTTTAGAATCAAGTTGTAGTTGTTATGCATTGATTGTTGGGCTATAACGGTTGCTGATGGTGGTGGTGATGATAATATGAGGTGGTTGGTGATAATAATAGGCTGTGTCAGTGGTGCTCATTGTGATGATGAACTTCAAGTTCCTAGCTTATCCTCTAGCTCTTCCAAACTTTATCCCAAGTTGTCTTCAAATCCTTCCCCTATTCATAACAAGAATGGAGTTTTATTTACTAAGATTCTTAGAGGGGTATTTTGGTAATTGTAGCCAAAATCTCAAAGCACTTTATCGGATGACCATATTGATTCCTTGATCATGAACTATTTATTGATTATTTAACCATCTTAAAGATCTCCGATTTAAGTGATCTTTGGCACGTCAGATTCATCTCGTCAAACTACTAGATTGACTATAAACACTCTAAATTTGGAAGTTATTTGACCATCCAATTAATATCTCAAAGTTTATACATATATTTTTGAGCTTGACTTGAGTTCATTTCGATTTAGATTGACCCATTTTTTATGTCGATTGACTCATCTCACCGTGACGTTCAATTCAATTTCCTATTTGTGTTGCTTCAAAATTCATGCATGATTTGATGTGATACATTAATGTGCATATTAATAAAATTATTTAGCCAAGTGTTATACCAACCAAAATATATAATCATTGCAAAAAAGTTAAAATTTAATTCCTAATCTCCCGAAAATAACACATTGATATTCTTACCATTGATACTACTTGACAAGTTTCTTTAGTTAATTTGATTACCTTTTTCTTTACCTTGATTTGTAGCATTTATATATGTAATTTCCCCAAGAATAAAAGCTAAAGAAAAGAAATAAAATTTGAATAATTTTATGAATTAATTTTGACTTTGTAACCATTAATTTATCAAAATAATTGAGTGGAAATATATAGAACTCTTAAATAATTTTAAGATGAATATAATAGAGGAATTAATTAAATATTTAAATATTATATTCATCTTAAAATAAGTTAACAACTTTTAATCACCAAATTTAAAAATAATTTTTTCATCGAAGTTCTTGTATTATCTTTTGACCCTCGGTTCATCTCCATCAAAGCCAAAACTGCTTTCGCCCATCCTCCTTAGAAATCACAAGGAATGGCAAGAACCACTCCCACTCTCATTCACCTAGAGTAAAATTGAACGAAGCCCCTCATCCCCCTTCAAACTTAAAACACAAGCCCCTCTCTCTCTCTCTCTTTCTTTCTCACCCTCTCTCTATTCACTCAATTTAGGAGAACTGTAGCATCCGTCTCTGGCAGACACTCTCTTCCTCCCATTCTCTATTCCTCTCGTGCTCTCTTTCTCCCCCTCTCTCACACAACTTTCCATCCCAAGCGTAGAATCAGAGTACTGCCCATCTCCTCCTTCGCGCACCAACCTATTCCCTCCTACAAGCTGCACAAGCCTCTCCAATCTGTCTCACACTCTACCGAGATTCCACGCATGAGTAGTTTCCCAATCTCTCCTCTTCATCCGTCTCCTCCTCATTGTGATGAAATATTCCTGCCTTCATCTATCCTTTGGAAGGATAAATGAAAACAAAATATATGCCTTATTGGGACACCACGTAGATCTGTAGATGTTCTTATTAGGGTGATCGGGTATGACATTAAGGAAAGGTGTATTATCTTAAAAGATAGAAGTCACCACCCCACAATGGACCTAAGGACTCCTAAGGACTATGGGTATTCAAAATATACTAGATATTCATCCCCTACTTTACATAAAAAAGTAAAGCAGGCTTTATTTTAAATCGAGTTCGTTAAGTTCCCTATGGAGGTAGGCCCCTAAATTTAATTACATCCCAAGGAACAAGATTCCTTAGGAATACTCTTGATTAAGATAAATGATCATTGTCTCCAAAGATTTCAAAGATAGGGCTATCAATCAATTGGCTTATTTTTGGATGATCAAGTGGGATTGATCAAGAAGAGAGAGTTGTTATCGAAGCCAAGGGAAGATAAGTAGGGGATGCTTATGATACTAAGAAGCCTAGTAAGCATCCCAAATTATCCTATGGTTGGGCTTATGACCAATGTTCATCCTAATCCCCCATAACAATTATTACAAATCCTAATTGCAAAATTACATGAAAATAAGAAAAAGGAAATCTAACTAAAATTTGCAAAATAGAGATTAGCTAAATAAACCAGATAATCCCACAAATGCATATGAATAAATTGGACTTAGCACCCCACACATGGGTAACCAAGTCCACATGACCTAACTTGGATTATGCTTAGGGGTATAAGCAACCTGCATAACAAAAGTATTTTTATTTTATTACAGCTCCCCTTAAGTACATTCTCCTATAGAAGATAATGGTTAGACTAAGATCGACCTACCATTAAGTGTATGCACATGCATCCTTACATCCATACTAAAACATTACAACATAAAATAAAGACAAACATCAAACCATGCACCGCCCTAACCTAAAGCTAAAAATGGTGACTTAGCCTAATGTGTGTGCCATTTAAGGTTTGTGTGGTATGTTAACTAGGATTTAAGATTAAAGTTTTCTAAGTATGAAAATGTTCAACTTAGAGGTGGTTTCATTTAAGTGGTTTAGTTGGTTTGGTTAAATTTTATTTCATGATTTGATTTGGTTTGAATGAACCTACACTTAATTACTAAGTGTTGTAAAGAGAGAAAAAGAGAAGAGAACTTCTCTTTCATCCCTACCTTAAGTAATTTCTAAGGTAGATTCATTAATGACTTTTATTTAGTGAATGTTTTATTATGTGTTTTAATTAATTCTAAGTTTAGGTTTTCCCTAAACAAACCTATTCAAAGAGAAAAGCATTTTAAGATTAAGTAAAGTGAATTACTATCACAAAATACATAACACTTTATTTCTTTCCAACATGTGTAACATGCATATGGATGAGCCCTAAGCATATCTAAACATGCAAGTAGAAATGTTTAGCACACCTTAATGATGAATGCTAAGGAATTTTACTTAAGAAAATTTAGATGCTTCATGATGCATGATTTGGTTAAGTAGAAAAAGAGAGTTTCTCTTTATCCATTTTCATATGCACATTTACAAGTATGAAAGACATAAGTGAGTACGATGCCATTATTTTCTACACCAGGGGTATAAGGTGAAAGACCTACTTGGGGCTACTTAAGCCTCACAACCCCGAGGTGTCCAGACTAATGTACCACTTTTCTTAAATATATGTGCATGTAAAAAAAGAAATACTTGGAAGGAGGAATTATGCAAAAGGTTTGTATTTGTTTGATTTTTGTTTGATTGTTTAATTTACATATGTGATGTGGCATTCCTTCTTAGGTCATGACATAGGAGTGTATAGGAGTGGATTTAAGCAAGTGTTATGTTCTTTTCAAATGGGCTATACACTTTGTAAATCCTATACAAACCTATATTAAGAAAAGAGAAGGAAAATCACATAACACATTTTATGCTATTCACATGCAAGTTTATAAGTACTTATACATAGCATATTTTCATTTGTAATGTTTGATTTATAAGTTTTGAAAATAGATTTGGATTTAGTAGTGATAATAGCCATTCATATTCTTACTTTAGCCAAAACATGCAATTTGACATAAAGGAAACATTTCATTTTAATTTATTTTTCAAAAGATATGAATGCATGATTTTCATATGACATACATATTTAGTATGCTAAGAAAGAAACAAAGTGATGTAAGCATGTAACTTCACACTCTAATTAATTCCCAAAGACAATGTTATGGAATAAGATTATTTAAAGTGAATCAAAGTTGGTTTAAGGAAATTTTAATTTTTGTTTGAGTTTGATTTGAATTTAAGGAATGTGAAAAGAGTTTGCTGGTCCTAACCCATCTCCCACATGTGTATTTTATTTTAATTTAACTTTAGAATCATTAGATCGATTTTATATTTTTGTTTAGGTTAAGGTGTACATTAAGCTTCTTAATTACCCTTACCTATACCACTTTAACATATTTAACCAAATAATTATGAGCCAATGTATGACATAAAATCACAAGGAATTTAAATTAGCAGTACACCTAAGAAAGAAAGGGGACTAATGCATTTGGCTCATAATTAATGATTAATTAAGCTAAAGGGTTTAATTTAAGTACTTTCATAACCCTTCCCACACATATGGGTTAGATATGATTTCCTTAGCCTACTTAGGTTATTGAACACCTAAGCAATCTACCCAAGAAGGAATTGATTAAGTTTAGATTGATTTGACTTTAAAATTTTGATTAATTAAGCCATTTAATAAAGTGATTTAAAATATTTAATTAATTTTCACCTTAATTAGATTTTTATCCAAATGAAATAAACTTTGGGAAAAGATTTGGGAGAGAACTCCTAATCTCATTCCTTAAGTCCATTCACTATTCTAAGATAATTAACAACTTAATTAATGAATTTATTACTATTTAATAGGTTAGTTAATTATTTAATTAATTAGAGGAGTAATTGGGAATAAATCAATCAATTACCTTAATTAAAACATTAATAAATTCCAAGAAAATTAGGGGAGGCAGAAGTCATGCCACTAAATATGCATGAGAAGTTTGGGATTAATCAATGGAATAATTAGAGAGTAATTAACATAATAACACTCATAATAAAACCTAAAATGCATGAAATTTATTATTTAAAATAAATTAAAATTAATTTTATATTATTTCCCTTTGAAATATCTTCAAAATGCATTTGAGTTTTTTTTTTGAATTTTCTACATTTAGTTATGCTTTTTTGAATATTATGTGATTAAAACTTAATTAAATAGCCTAATTATATAACTAATTTCATTGGCACCACGTGGACCGCTGATGCGGCGCATGCTTTACACTTGACATGATGGGATTGGTTATTTAATTTATCACATAATGCCGCTGGTGTTACGCTTTCTTGGACCGCCGATCAAAGATCGGATAGTCAAGATTAAGCCTGCGATATTAAAGGGATTAAAACATGGATCTAACATGGATTAATTAGGATTATCCATCCACACGCAGGATGGATGGTTCATGATTCATCCTTGAGCTCGCCTGTGGGAGAGGCAACCGTCCATCCCTTAGGGCTTGATCCGAGCTCGATTGAGCTCAGATTGAGCTAAAATTAAACCCACACCATCAACATACAAGAGATGAAGATCTAATAGTCAAAATGTAATGGGATTATAGTTCCCTTCAAGACAGACCAAAGAAAATTCTACCTAAGCTCGGTTTTGATCCATACCTCACCGAAGGCTATCACCGTGTCTCCCAACCGTCGAGGTAGCTTTGTCTAGTGGAGATGAAGCCCTGTTGAAGGTTTGAGGGCTTGAGGTTGAGTAGTTCTTCCTATTGATCAAAGTCCCCTTCAAATGCTTGCGACCTTGGTCTAGACCCCTCTTCCCATGGCTTGAACACTTGGGAGAAGACTTGGGTGAGCTCGACTAGGTCCTCTCAAGGTGCTTGAAGGAGGAATTGAGCTATGGCAAAGAATTGGATGTGATGGAAAATCTTGAGCTCCCATATTTTTTGCTTAAGAAAATCTAGAATGGAGAAATAAAAGTAGCTAGAAAAACCTTGGGGGAGCTTGGAATTGCTTCCTATGTGTTCATATGCTTCAATCGAATGTGAGTGAATGCAATTCAAGTGAAATTAGGGGGAGTATATCTCCTCCTAGAAGGATCGGATGATCGAGCATGGCTTTGCCATTTTGATCAAATTAATTCTATGGGGTGAGGTAGTTCGGCCATTTTTAGTGTCATGTGATTCAGTTTGGCCAGATGAGTGCAGTAGTGAAGCTCCCATGTGCTAAATGAGGTGGATGAGTGATTCCCATGTGCTCATTTTGAGTGGGGTGGTCAGTTTTGGCCTTGGATTGGGTTTGGCTGACCCAAACCCATTGAGTCATGTGCACCACACTCACTAGTGTCTACTTGGTCCACTAACAGTGTGCCAAGTGGCCATGAAGAGGATATGACCAAATTCCAAGTATAATTGGCCATGTGTTACCCCTTGACCTAGAGGTAAAATGGTCATTTGGATTTGATTTTACTTTGGGCAGATTTAGAATAATTTGAAATTAGGTTGGGCCAAATTTCAAAGAATTTGGAGTTGATTTGATGTCATTTGGCTTATGTTGACCCATTTAGTTGAAAATGGGTCAACTTGGGTCAAGTTGACCAATTAGTCAAATTAGGTCAAATAAAGGGTTGGGTCAAGTTCATATCACCATTGGAAATGTGTTAGCATCATTTGTTTGGTTCACTTTGGTTTATATTTGGTTTTGATTCATTTGATTTTATTTAGGTTAAATGGGTCAAGTTGACCAATTTGACCCATTTGACCTAATGGAGCTAGGTCATTGGATGGTTTAGGTTTGGTTGGTCAGTTGAAATATGTTCCAAGCTTTGGTTTCAATTAATTTTGATTTGTGTTGATTTTGGCCCAATTTGACCTTTTAGGTCAAGTTGGGTTCATGATCAATTGGGCTAGGTTGGGTCTAATTAACCAATTAAGGCTTTGGTCAAGTTCAATATGTAGTTTAGAATGAATTTGATCCATTAGTTGCAATCAATTTGGCTTAGATCAAGATTTGACATATTTTTTTTTGATCAAGTTCGGTCAACTTGGGTCAAGTGGCCAATTGGGTTAGGTTTGGCTCAAATGATGACTTGGTCAAGTTCAAACATTGATCATGAATTAGTTTTGATCAATGGTTTCAATCAATTTGACTTATGGTGGATTTTGGCTAGTTTAGGTTTCATTTTGGCTAAGTGTTGACTTAAACAACCCTTAGGTTTGACTTAGTTTGACCCAATTTGAGTGATTATTCATCTCATGATGATTGTTGCTAACAATGTGAGGATTAGGTGGGCTTAGTTCAATCCAATTTGGGTAGGATTATAATTTGGCTCATAAGGGGTACTTTAGGTCACTTTGGATCAAGTGAGCCTAAGTGGGTCAATTGACTTGATCAAGCCTTGATTCAAGTTTGGTTGAACTTACATATTGACTTATGATTGAAATATAAATCCATTTACAAGTGATTTGGAGTCAAATGGGTTTTGGTTCACATGATAATTTCAAGTTCAAAGGTGAACATAAGTTTGACTTAGGCTTGCTTTTTGAATTTAGTTTTGGTTTGATGAATAAAGTTTGTGTTAGTATTTGGTTTCATGATTGAAGGATTGATTGAATCATGAAGAAAAATCAAGGGTTTGGCTTGATTTGAGTTGATTTGGCTAGGTTGAAGAATTTGACTTGAAAGGCTTAGGTTGAATTTTGATTAGATTTGGGTTTGATTTTTGAATTTAGTTTTGGTTTGATGAATGAAGTTTGTGTTTATATTTATTTTCATGATTGAAGGATTGATTGAATCATGAAGAAAAAAAATCAAGGGTTTGGCTTGATTTGAGTTTGATTTAGCTAAGTCCATAAGGTGGAATCAAAGTGACTTAGGAAAGATTTTGGATTTAGCTTTCAATCATGGGCTCAATTCATTTGGAATTGATTCATGATTTGAGAAAATCCATTGAAATTGATTTAAGGTTTTTTTTTTGGAGTTGAAGTTGATTTGAGTTTGGAGTTTGACTTGAAAGAAAGAAGTGATGATTTTTTTTCAAGCTATAGGGTAGGAAAATTTTCCTAACACCCCTAAGGCATGACATATTCCTATGAATAACTCTTCTAAGTCTATAGTCTTAGGTTAAGTGTTCACCTAATCACTAGAAGTGTCTTAATACTAAGGAACTCTTAGTATCTTAGAGGGGTTCTATGTCTAAGATGGAGAGGTTGAGAGCTCATTCTAAAAATAAGGTCAATAAAGGGCACCCAATAGGTGTGGTGTGACTGATAAGGCATACCACAAGTCTTGGTGTTGTCCAAAATGATTAACAACACCAAATGAACACAAGCACTAATAAAAATGATCTACTCCCAACCCAAGGTGTAGAAGGAATCAAGAACTTAGTGCAATGTGACTCTACCATGGAAGCTAAGGAGGACTGGTGTGAACCTTCCACTTGGGAAACAGGTTCAAGTCATCCACAAGGGGATGAGAGGTTTGATTTGAGTTGAGTCTCACTGGGGAGAAATTGATTTGATTTGTTTTTGTTGTTTTAAATTTTAGATTTTGAGATGGACCTTGCTGGTTTGCGATGGATCGCACTGAGTAGGAACCATGGAGGCCTAGGCCTAACTCAAATTTTAATCCAAAGTGTCTACCAAACATATAGACTAACCAACCAAAGGGATTGCCTTAGATTGTACAGAAGAAAGTGGATTTACATCCTCCAAAGTAGGGATTGTTGGGGTGATCTATTTGGAAAATGGATTGAACCCAACCTAGGGCAGACTATTGAGTGAATGCCATTGGGGGACTTAAATCAACTCAAAGATAGTCAAAGATTAATTTTATTTTTTAGTTATTTTTGATGGATCCCATCGATTTGTGATGGACTGCATTGAGTAAGAGCCACGGAGGCCTTGGTCTAATACATATTTACCAATCCAAAGGGAGTAGTCTACCAACCATATAGTAGGACTATCCAACCAAAGGGGTTCCTTTCAGTTTGCAATGGTCAAATTTAGAAGAAAGCGCGGAGACTCACATCTTCCAAAATAAGGAACCACTGGGGTGATCGGTTGCTGGGAAACAAATCAAACCCGACCTAGGGCTGACTATTGAGTGAATTCCACTGGGGGACTTAGATCAACTCAAAGATAGTCAAAGTTGATTTTATTTTTTAATTTATTTTTGATGGATTCCATTGGTTTGCGATGGACCGTACTGAGTAGGAGTCATGTTGGCCTTGATCTAGCTCAGATTTACCAATCCAAAGGGAATAACTTCTTGGTCGAAGGGATAACTCTCCAACCAAAGGGGTTGCCTTTTGGTTTGCAATGGTCAAGTTTAAGAAGAAAGCATGGGGACTTACATCTTTAAAAATAAGGAACAACAGAGGTGATCGGTTGCTTGTGCAATAAATCGAACCCAACTTAGAGTTGACTATTGAGTGAATACCGTTGGGGACTTAAATTAGCTCAAAGATAGTCAAGATTGATTTTATTTTTTAAATTATTTTTGATGGATTCTATTAGTTTACGATGGATCACACTGAGAAGGAGCTTAGATCAGCCTAGACCTACTTCAGATTTACTGAACCAAAGGGAATAGCTTCCCGGCCTATGGGAGAACTATCCAACTAAAGAAGTTCCTTTCAGTTTGCAATAGTCAATTTAGGGGAAGAAACCACGGGGACTCACATCCTCCACTACAAATGACCACTAGGGTGATTGATTACTTTGGGAATAAATTAACCGACTTAGGGCTGCCCATCGATTTGTGACAATCATGCTAGAAAGAATGCATAGTAGACTTACATTTTCTAAAGCAAAATGACTACCGGGTTAACCTGCTTATGGCAAAATAGATTGAACCTGATACGGAGAGAGTGCCAACCTGGGGACTTATCTCAACGTGTAGTCGCTTATAGGGAGTTCTCACGAGACCGCTCAAAGATAGGATACCGCTAGGAAAAGGGCCCTTTGGGGCTTGAATTCCTAATCCACAAAATGAATATTTTGTTTGTTTGTGTTGTATTTTGGTTTGGGGGATCATTAAGAAGGAGCTTATATTAGCCTAGACTTATCTCAGATTTACTGAACCAAGGGATAATCTGTGCATCCACTGAACAAATTCTCCAACCGTAGGGGTGGCTACTAGGAAAGGGGGACTGTCCAATCCAAGAGTAACGGGTAGTGTCTAAATGGGGTCAAAGGATGTGATCTAAAGTAGAGTTCCCACAGGGAGAGGAGCCACTAAGGGCTTGATCCAAAACTCTAGAGAAGATAATTTTTAATAGGTATTTGATAGCCAACTCAGGGAGAAAGCACAGGGACTCACATCTGCCAAGAGTGGTGTATCCACGGGGTGAGTTGTTATCAGCATAGCGAACATCAACCAACCTAAGGTACCCATCATTTTGCGATAATCAGCCTAGGAAGAAAGCTCAGGGACTCACATCCTCCTATTGCATAACTAATTGCCTGGATAGTCTATCTTTGGCTCGACAGGTGCCATCCGATCTAGGGAAACTACTGAGTGAATGCCACTGGAGGACTTACATCAACTAAAAGTAGTCAAGAGGGAAGGAGTTTCTATGTGACTTATCCTAAACCTCAAATATACTCAACCTAGTCAATACATGATGATTAGCTCAAGAAAAAAGTGCGGGGACTCACATCTTCTTAAATAAGATCAACATGAGGTAGCTTACTGATTGGGCAGTGAAGACTACCAAACTAACAAAGTGCTTATTGGTTTGCAATAGTCAAGTTAGGAGGAAAGCACGGGGACTTCATCCGCCCTACAAGTGACCATTGGGGTGATAGACTAGCAAGGTAGTATGTCAACCCGACCTAGAGTAGCTAATGAGTGAGTGCCATAGGGGGCTTGCTCCCACATCAAAATAGCCCGAGATAAAATATGTGTTTTTTGCTTATGTTAAAGGGAATATGACACCTCTTGGGTTCTCTCACACCTACCCTAAACACACTTGGGGAAGTTGATGAAATGGTGCCACGAATGGAAACCAAGATTCCCACCAAGAAAGGATGCCGCTTGGGTTCTCTTACACCTAACTTAGTTATGCTAATCGAAATAAGATGTCTCTTGGGTTCTCTCACACCTATTCTAGTACCATCGTGAATTATGTTTGATTATGTTTGTGTTGTGAAAGAGGGATATGATGGCTCTTGGGTTCTCTTATACCCACCCTAAACACGTCATGGTAGATTCCAAGATAAGCAAACAATGCTTTCAAAGAAGAGAAAATTTTGATGAATTGGAATAAAATTTTGTTATTTTGTTGATAATTATTTTCAAACATGTTTTTATGTGTAGTAATTCTTCAAATGGAGCCCATTAATTGGAAGCATCGAGTGTTCCTTTTTACAATCAATAAGCTGATAGGATCATCCTTGGTAGTCCTTTTCTATAACATAGGGGCCTTCCCAAGTGGGTTCAAACTTGCTTACCATCTTTCAATAGGAAACAATTGGTCTTCTTAGGATTGATACAAGTTGTCCTACTTGAAAAGCCCTAGGGCAGACCAGCTTGTTGTGAGCTTGAATCATTTTAGCTTTGTATAGCTCGAGGTTCTGGCACGCCCATAGTCTCTCCTCCAAATCTTTGAGCTATTCTAACTGTAACTTTGCATTCTATTATGTAGTGATTTTGCTACCCAATGCTATCCTTAGTAATGGGAGTTGAACTTCTAATGGTAGAACGGCTTCAGACCCATACACTAAGGAAAATGTGGTAGATTGAGTTGGAGTTTTGTATGTGGTGTAGTAGGCCAACAAGGCTTCAACCAACTGCTCATGCATATACTATAGAAGAAACTTGATGACAACAAATGATAGTACTATTATTGGATATAATTTATTGAGGCACCCCGAACCTATATACGATATGGTTCTTGAAAAATTGAAGCACATGCTGAGCTGTGACCTCTTTGAGTGGGATTGCCTCCACCCACTTAAAAAAGTAATCGGTGGCAGCTAAGATGAACCGGTGACCCTTGGAAGAAGGAGGATTGATTGGACCTACAATGTCGGTACCCCAACACTCAAATGGCCATGAGGCCAAAGTAGGATGTTGAATGTTGGGTGGTTGATGTAAGACCACACCATGTACTTGACACTGATGGCATCTCCTAGCTACATCCATATAGTTTGTAATCATCAAAGGCCAGTAGTATCCTAGTCTCTTGATCTTTGCTTTCATCTTTAGATAGGATTGATGTGCTCCACATAGACCTAAATGTATCTTGGTCACAATCCTATGGGCTTCATGTTTGTCTAAACAACATAATCACATTTGATCGAAAGACCATCGATACAGTGTGCCATCCATGAGAGCATAGGAGAGAGCTCTCTATTTCATATGATGAGCTTGTGACTTCTCTTGAGATAGTTTGCTGGTGTTCAAATAATCTATGAATGGTTACCTCCAATCTAGCTCCTCGTCTCTATTGGCAATGGCAACCTCCCCTTCAAGAGAAAGTCTCTCGATGAGTTTAGCATCAATAAGGGATATGACTTATCTGTTTTGGACCCTTATTGGAATGGACTCATCTTCCAGACATGCCAATTCTTTTGCAAGTTTGGCCAAAGCATATGCTACTGCGTTCTCTCCTCGAGGGACCTTAGAGATGGTGACCTCGAGAATCTAGGCCAATAGCTTCATGGTGTACTCTTGGTAATGACAAAGCTTGAGTTTGAGAATCTTGTAGGACACAGCAATCTGGCTGATGACCAACTGGGAGTCCCTATAGATATTGATGCGCTTGACACACACTATAATGGCTAACTCTAGACCAGAAATCAAAGCCTCATACTCAGCTTCGTTGTTGGTGCAGGGATTGGAGAGATAGTATGAGAATCTCATCACATCATGGTATGGAGTTAAGATAATTATTCCTACCCCTGCCTTTCTTAGAAGAGTGGATCATGGTGCTTATCCTTTATAAAAGGAAGCTGCACCATCAAAATATATCTCCCATCGATGGTTATCAACCTCTCCTAAGTTCTTGATTTGTTCGTCAGGGAGATTATCACTAAGCGGAGAATCAACAAGAAGTAGGTATGATACTAAAAAATCTGCTAGTGCTTGTCCTTTTACCGCACAGAGGGGTATAAATGTTATATCAAACTGCGAGAGAATCATGGACCAATGTGCCAAACATTTGGATAGCGTTGGCCATGTCATGAGATTCTACAGTGGATTGATTTTGAAAATCAAGTTTACCTTATGAGAAAGTAAATAGTGCCATAGCTTTTGGGATGCAAAGATTAAAGCTAGAAAATATTTCTCAATAGGTGGGTAGTTCACTTCAATAAGGATTGGACGATGGCTGAGGTAATAGAGAGCACTCTCCTTCCCTTCGTCATTGGCTTGGGCCAACAAAGTTCTAAGGGAGTCATCCAATGTAGCAGTGTAGAGGATGAGTGGTCTGCCAGGGATAGGGGCTACTAGAACTACCAGCTTCACTAAGTATTGCTTAATATCTTCAAAGGCATGCTGCACTTATCATCCCACTTGAACTTGACATCCTTTTTGACAAGTTTTGAGAATGGCTTGCATCTCCCCGATAGGTTGGAGATAAAGCTACTTAGATACACCAACCGTCCTTGAAAAGATCTGAGTTGAGTTAAACTTTTAAGAGGTGGCATTTCTAAGAGAACTTTGATCTTTTTTGGATCTATTTCTATTTCCTGATGTCGGACAACAAACTCAAGGAATTTTCCTGAAGTTACTCTGAATGCACACTTCAGGAGATTCATTTTGAGGTTACATTATCTTAACCGTTAAAAAACTGTTCTCAAGTTAAAGAGATGATCTTCCTTTTCTCTACTTTTGATAACTAGATCATCAATATAACACTCAACCTGATGATAGATGAGTTCATTAAAGATCTGAGTCATGGCCCGTTGGTATGTAGCACCAGCATTTTTAAGGCTGAAAGGCATGACCTTATAATAATATTTTTCGATCAGAGTTCAAAAAGTAGTATTTCTTTCATCCTCGGGTGCCATCTTGATTTGGTTATAGCTAGGTGACCCATCCATGAAGGAGAATACTGCATGAGATGAGGTGATGTCCACCATTAATTCTAGTATAGGAAGAGAAACTCATCCTTAGGACATGCCTTTTTAAGTCCCTGAATTTGACGCATATGTGAATTTAGCCATTATTCTTCTTAAATGGGATGACACTAGCTAACCAGGTAGGGTATTTTTCTTCCCTGATGAAGCTAGCATCGATTAGTTTCTTGACTTCAAAAATGACCTGTTGTTCGATTTCTAAATGCATGTGTCTAGGAGCTTGCTTGATAGGATTAACATTAAGGTCTATTGCTAGTTTGTGGACTGCTACGTCAGGAGATAATCTTGGAATCTCTTCATAGCTCCATGCAAAGTAGTCCTTAAACTTAATCAATAGCCTAACTAAGTCATTGGTTTCTTATTTAATAATGAATTGATGTATGTCGGGCGTGGATTTTCTTCTATTCCGAGGATGATTTTTTTAAGCTTGTTACTTGTTGAATGGATCTCCTCTTCAAATTTTGATGGTGCATCTTTGATTTGGAGAACATCTGATCATCTGAAGTTTATAAACACACATCCTCAAAAGAGTTAGTATAGTGTGAAAACAACCTATCAGACTCTAGATGATTAGTGACAACTAAGCAGTAATCATCATCGTTGATTGGACATGTAATCTTGATCGATATGATTGTGCTCGCCTCTATTGTTCCATAGATTCTTGAAGTACTCTGACTTGTGCTTAGACCATGTATAAGAAATCAAACCCTTCTTTGCAAGATCAAGAATACAAGGTGAGTACTAATCAAAAGGTAATTCCATTAATTCATTGTTTGAAATATCCTTAAGTACTACATCAATTTTTGGACTTGAGGATGATGATCCCAAAAGAAATTTCTTTGGCTTGACATCTCTGGAAGATTGAGGGGCTTCCTTAACTACTAAACCTTCAACTTTTTGAGATGAAAGTGAGGTTAGAGCTAAGGTCCAACTGTTGTCTGATAGTTTCACATACATTTGATTTAGATACATTCATGATTTATCTAGAGGCCTAGTCTTCATCTCTGTCTGGCTCGAGTATCACTTCCAATGAAACCCACTGAGAGGGGTTGGCTGGTATGCTAATCACATTAGACTCATCCTCCAAGCTAGATTCCAAGTCTATGTGAATAGTAGGGGTACTCCTGCGAACTAGAACATATCCCTTATTGGCTGATGGCCAACCAGGGGGTCTGCTGCCTCTAAGGCTGCCTCTATTTCTACCTCTACCTCTGCCTGGTGGAGGTCAAGTCATTCTACCCACATGTCTATATGATGAAATGAACAGTGGGTGGAATGTGATATGCGATTCTACTTCTTCCTCAATTTCTCTTTCTTATTCACTTAAATTTTTATTTTTCTTTTTTTGCTATTTCTTTTGCATTTGAATTTGAATTTTGACCAAGTTCATGAGAAAAGGTGTTTTGAAGAAGATAGTAGGTCGCATCCTCATATATCTCAACCTCTGACCTAAAATGAGCTTTTCATCTCCTTTGACATAGTACTCAATCCCATCCTTCAACTTGATGCAATGATGGAGGGAGGATGAATCATCTTATTGATGTATCCAAGGCCCACCGAGCAAAGAAGAATGAAGTATTCAATCAATGATATAAAACTTGCTTTAGTCTTCCAGTCACCTATCTCCAAAGGTAACACTATGGAACCTAAAACCCTCTCGCATTGTTCATTGAATTCCCTCAACATCATCTGATTTCCTCGGAGTGTGGAGATGCCGATCCTCAAATAGGCAAGGGTCTTTAGACTCATAATATTGAATGATGCACCTAGATTAATGAGAACTCTGGCAAGTCTGAATCGCCATGTCATGTAATGTAGAGGGACTTTGTGCTCATGTCCCTAAGAAGGTCTTCATCTGTGAAAGTGATTCTCTGAGCTTCTCTAGAATAATGTACCTCCTCTCTAATTAGTCAGAAGCTAAGCATATCATGGATCAAGGAGAGCCTTGATTAATGATTCTCATCTATTTATAAGATAAGGGCATCATGCTTAACTTAGATGGTAACTTTCTTAGGTGAGAGAGACATTGTCCCCTAATCCTCCACAAGAATATCCAAGGGTGGAGCATCCTGTGGAGGGGCTTCTTGATCATCTGAACCAATGACTTGTTTCTCTCTATCTTGAGGTGCTGCCTAAGGAGGTAGAACCTTGCCACTATGGAGGTTGACTTTGGTGATCTCTTATGGAAAGTTAGTGGGAGATTCAACCTGCTCGTCAAGCTCACCTATAACTTCTCCTATGGGACCCTCAAAATCAGATAATTCCAAGTCTATTCAAGAGGTGAACCCATAGTGTTTAGAGAAGAAAAGTCCAACTTTGAATCAGAAAGAGGAAGATTTGAGTTGTTATAATTGTTGTTTAGACTTGAAGAGTTTTCATTAGGAGTAGATTAATACAACAGTGACATGATATAATTCAAACTAGCTTTATTCTTGATTTTTGGATTTTGAAGAGGTACATAGTAGAAGTCAAGAGGGATTTGATGCCCTCATCTGCCGATATAAGATATCTACTAGAAGAAAAGCTAGCTGAAGTAGATGTGGTCGCTGATATAATAGCTGCAATGGTGGACTGAAGGCTGGACTCGGTCGGTGGTTACGCTACTTGGCTATCCTAGGCTAGGCTGCTGCTGACTCCTACCTTCCCTGAGTTGTCCCGGACAACTTGAAAACCTTTCTTGATGTTGGAGGTTTGAGCTGCGTTAAGCACCTCCAAGAAAGGTTTCTTGATTTTGGACACAATCTTCTTAGAGGTTCGAGATAAGGAGATATCCCAACCTTCTTTGGTTTTGGAAGGATCACCAGTATCCCCAAGGATTACCTTAATGGAACTAAATGCTTATTCCATAAGATATTCCTTCAGAATAACTATAGCCTCGGTCTTGAAGCTATGTTCAAGCTAGTCCTTGAATGTAAAGCAATCCTCCAAAATATGACCTAGCATACGGTGGTGAGGGAAAAAGTGAGGATCATTACTGTTGCCCACTTCCTCTGGCCTTCTAGGTTCAGTTAACTGGAAATCAAGTTTTTATAAGAGATTTATAAAGATCTTTCTGATTACCTCCCTCTTAAATGAATATGGTTTGTTTAGTTTATCCATAAGAGTAGGTGGACCATAGCTACTTGGCGGTGGGTATGTGTATTATGGCTATGGATATGGTGAGGAGGTGATCTGGAGGTTATGGAGCTGGTGGTGATGGCCTCCATGGTGGTAGAGGGGTGAGTGATGATACGTGAGTGAGGTCTCTCATCTCTAGTCACTGTTCCCCTTGTCTACTAGTCACTACCCAGTTTCTTCTCATAAGCTTTTATGGCTTTGACTTTGTATAGATTGATTAGAAAAGGCAAAATGTTTGGCTTCTCCTTGTATAAAAGTTGCCTTGTTGATTAGCTTCTGAAATATTTTGATGGTGAAACCTTTGAGCATGAAGGCGACTGGGCCATGGATATTCTTAAGCAAAATCTCAATGACATGCTATTCAGACAATTGTGGTTCACATTTCAGGCTCAAATTATGCCATCTGAGAATATAATCAACAAGGGACTCACCATGGTATTGTTGAGCCACAATGAGATTGCCTACAGTCACCCTCTGCTGAGCTCCAGAAAATCTCTTAATGAAGAGTTGCTCTAACTTAGCGAAAGTCTTCACTGAACTATTTGGGAGTTCAACGTACCAACAAAGGCTATGCTTGCTAAGTTACTGATAAAGAGATGGAAGAGTAAAGCATCACTATCATTTGCATTGCAATAATTGGCCTTAAAATGCACTATGTGCTGCCTTGGGTTCCTGCTTCCATCGAAGCTCTTGAAAGAAGGTGGCACGAAACCCTTAAGGATATTGGATGACATTGAATTCCTCTGGGTAGGGTCTACTCTTTGGAACCAATGATCCTCCTTGGGCTTGAGCCAATGCTTCTCTCACTTGCTTCTCAACCATGGTTTTGATGTCTTTTCATATGGAGGTTTCTCCACTACTTCATACAAGCTTGGTCTTTGCCACCTTTCTTGGAGGTAAGTCAGCTAGATCAGACATGCACCAACTTCCTTTGCTAGATCTATAGTAGGATGAGGGGGCTTGGTTACGTGCCAAAAGGCTAGCAATCCTCAAGCTATTTCCCCATCATATCTATTTGTTCATCTTTAATTCTTGATGGAGGTGTTGGGTCCGAGTAGGTATCTTCACCTTTCGACCACATCACCTTCCAAAGTTTGTTGATCACACAGAAGAGAACCCCTGATGTCTACCATGTGGACTCATGTTGAATCCTCTAATAGATCATCTTTGTTAAGATCAAAACTGACCTTTTCATCCTCTAAATTGGGCTAGACATATCCTAAGATTTCCTTCTTCTCCATTAGATCTTGACTAATGTCATAGGGATTAATTGAAATGAGGGTAAAAAGGTCGAGGTTGACCGGTAGTAGGATCATGACAAGACATTTGACCTCTCTTTGCTGAGCTAACCTATGAGGGCTATGATTCTAGAAGATAGATGCTCTAGCTATCATTGGGTGCGGATGGAGTAGTACTCTAGGAGGATCTATGGCCATGGACTATCTTCTCCTCCTCCCTTCTTCTAGTCAGCCTTCTTGAGGTGGTGGTGGTGTTGGGATGACTATGATACTCCAAGGTGCCATTCCTTCCTTATCATAATTGGGGCAGAAGGTCGAGCAGGAGAGCTCAGCCTCGCCATAGTAAGCGGTGTAGATAGAATAAGATCTCTTGGATATAGCTGGATCACCTGTGGGGTTCTCTTCTCCCCGGATGTGGCCTTCATGGCCTTTGGTGGAACAGTAGATGCTAGAACATGTATTGGAGACTATGGATGGGGGGTAGAGCGATGTGGTGGAGGCACCACTGACTCTCTCTGAATAGGAGTTCTCTCTAATGGTAGTGAGTAGGATCTTTGAGTGATCGATGTGGGTAGCGTCAAGTGTGAAGATTCTGTGGTACGTACCTCCTCCGGCATAACATGAATTGATGTACGCCTCCACGGCCCTCTCTGCCTATCACCCCCCTGGGGGATAGCTGATCTCAAATCAAATTGAGCCTCGGACTCTGACAACTAGGTGAAGAACTAACCTCAGGCTAACATATGACCTCCTCCTCTCACTGGTAGGAGCCTGAAAATGAACTATTGATGGAGGTAAAGCTAAAATCCTCTTAACATCATCTCTATTAGAACCAGAGAGGGGGTGAAACCTATTCTCTGTAATGAGAGGAGACACTACCCTAGGTGACTCCTCCCACGGCGACTACCTTCAACTCCTCACTATGGAGTGATGCAGATCATGCGGTTCTTGTTTCAATGTCGAGTCTTGGTAGGTTGAGCAGTATGGGAAATAGACCCAAAATCGAAGGCAGAGGAGACAATCCCTGGAATCAGGGGAGCCTTACCCGTGAAAGGTGCCAATGAGTGGGTGCTAGCCCTTGGGGAACAACTGCCACGACCTTTACTACTCTGTGGGAACTTCCCTTCCTGTTTAATGAGGAAACTTCGATGGATGGTAACTAAACTTGATGACCAATGCCCGGTCACCACTGGTTTCATAGGGGTTCCCTCATATGTAATCTGAGCCCCCTCAAAGCCTCGACCAAAGTGGATGAGGTGGGAATAGTTAGATCATGGGAGGCTAGCCTGATCCAAAGCCAAACCCATCCCGTGAGGAAATTAGAAGACATATCTCTATGCTGCCATTGAACATAGCTGGCTGAAAGTTGACTGAAAGTCTACAATGTTGAAAAATAAGTTTGAATCAAATTTTTTTCTTTATTGATCTTTGAATTTTGATTTAGAATTTGAATCCACAGTCAACAACTTGAAAGTGTTAAGCGGGGCTCAAGAATTTAGAAGAGAGATTTTGGAGTTGATTGGAAAGGAGATGTTTAAATGTAGAATCCATTTTCAACAAATTTGTGTATCTAGAAAATGGGTTCAAAATTTTTTTGGAGAGATTGATCTTTCATAGGTTCATATTTGATTTTGATTTTTTTAGTTTGATGACCCTTCATTTAACAATTTTGAGTATGTTAAAGTAAAGGGTCAATTGATTTTTTATTTTGATTTGTGGTTTTGGAATTTACTTTTGAAAAGAGGATCTTTACTTATCAAATTTAGGTATGCTAAATAAAGGATCCATATGTTTTGTATTTTGATGATTTTAAAAAGAGGATTCTTAGCAAATTTAAGTATGCTAAAAAAATCCATTCGTTCTTTTGATTTTGAAAAGAGGATTTCTACTTAGCAAATTTAGGTATGCTAAATAGGAAATCCGAAGGTGTTTCATGTTTTTTTGTGATTTGAGTTAGAAAAGAGGATTCTTAGCAAATTTAGGTATGCTAAAGAAATCCAAATGTGTTTCTCCACTTAGCAAATTTGGGTATGCTAAATGAAAGATCCAAATGTTGTTTGAATTTTTGTTTTTTGAAAAATGGATCTTCATTTAGCAAATTTGGGTATGCTAAATGAAAGATCCAAATGTTGTTTGAATTTTTAATTTTGAAAAGTGGATCTTCACTTAGCAAATTTGGGTATGCTAAATGAAAGATGCCAATGTTGCTTGAATTTTTGATTTTGAAAAGTGGATCTTCACTTAGCAAATTTGGGTATGCTAAATTAGAGATCCAAATGTTGTTTGAATTTTTAACTTTGAAAAGTGCATCTTCACTTAGCAAATTTGGGTATGCTAAATGAAAGATCCAAATGTTGTTTGAATTTTTGATTTTGAAAAGTGGATCTACACTTAGCAAATTTGGGTATGCTAAATGAAAGATCCAAATGTTGTTTGAATTTTTAATTTTGAAAAGTGGATCTTCACTTAGCAAATTTGGGTATGCTAATTGAAAGATCCAAATGTTGTTTGAATTTTGGTTTTGAAAAGTGGATCTTCACTTAGCAAATTTGGGATGGTAAATGAGAGATCCAAATGTTGTTTGAATTTTTAATTTTGAAAAGTGGATCTTCATTTAGCAAATTTGTGTATGCTAAATGAAGGATCCAAATGTGTTTCATTTTTAAAAAGATGGTTATTGATTTTGTTTTGAAAATGAAATCTTCATTCAATAAATTGAATGAGGATATTCATTTATGCTTTTTGAAAATATGATTGTTGACTTTGATTTTTTGAAAATGATTGTTGATTTTGATTTTTGAAAATGAAATCTTCATTCAATAAACTAAATGAAGATGATCATTTGGTGCTTTTGGAAAATATGAATTTGGGATTTTATTTTTGAAAATGAAGTCTTCATCAAAATGAATTGAGTGAAGAAGTTCATTTGTACTTTTTGAAAATATGATTGCTGGAATTTTATTTTTGAAAATGGAGTCTTCATCAAAATGAATTGAGTGAAGAAGTTCATTTGTGATTTTTGAAAATATGATTGTTGAAATTTTGTTTTTGAAAATGAAGTCTTCATCAAAATGAATTGAGTGAAGAAGTTTATTTGTGCTTTTTGAAAATATGATTGTTGGAATTTATTTTTGAAAATGAAGTCTTCATCAAAATAAATTGAGTGAAGAAGTTCATTTGTGCTTTTTGAAAATATGATTGTTGGAATTTTATTTTTGAAAAGAGATGTTGATTTTGTTTTTTGAAAATGTGATTGTTCATTTTGTTTTGAAAATGAAATTTTCATTCAACAAATTGGATGAAGATGTTCATTTGTGCTTTTTTTTTTTTTGGAAAATATGATTGTTGGAGTTTTATTTTTGAAAAGAGATGTTGTTGATTTTGTTTTAAAATGTGATTATTAATTTTGTTTTGAAAATGAAATTTTCATTCAACAAATTAGATGAAGATGTTCATTTGTGCTTTTTTTTGAAAATATGATTGTTGGAGTTTTATTTTTGAAAAGAGATTTCGTTGATTTTATTTTGAAAATGTGATTGTTCATTTTGTTTTGAAAATGAAATTTTCATTCAACAAATTGGATGAAGATGTTCATTAGTACTATTTTTTGGAAAAATATAATTGTTGGAGTTTTATTTTTGAAAATGATCCTACATATAAAAATCATGAATATTGTTAAATGAGGGTGATTTTTGTGTAAACATTTTATTATGTGCAATTTAAAAAAGTATTTTTGGGAAATTGATGTTTTTTATAAAGGATTTATTTTTCTTTTCTTTATTTTTGGAATGAACCTTTCCTTACCATAGAAATGGTAAGGAAGAAGTCTTTCAGTTATTTCTTTTTTTATTGAATTTTTATTTTCACCTATTGGGGAACCCAACAGGGGTTTTAAGATCCACACAGAGTTAGGTCCTAAAACCTAAAGATGTTGGCTAGCTTATCTTAGAGATGAAATAAATTAAGTGCCAACGTGAAAGAAAGGTAGTCTCAGACTTATTCAAAGTATAAATTCCACTATCTACTTGGAGACAACAATCATTTACCAAACATGGAGAGAGAGAACCATCCCCAGTGGAGTCGCCAAAAAATTTTGTGGTGAAATCTTTCTGCCTTCATCTATACTTTGGAAGGATAAATGAAAATAAAAATATACGCCTTATTGGGATATCACATAGATCTGCAGATATTCTTATTAAGGTGATCAGGTATGACATTGAGAAAATGTGTATTATCTTGAAAGATAGAAGTCACCATCCTACAATGGACCAAATCACTTGAATAAAGACTCTTAAGGACTATGGGTCTTTGAAATGTATCAGAGATTCTTCTCCTACTTTACATAGAAAATTAAATCAGGGTGTACTTTAAACTAGGTTCATTAAGTTCTTTATGTAGGCAAGCCCCATAGTTAATTACATCATAAGGAACAAGATTCCTTAGGAATACTCTCCATTAAGGTAAATGATCGTTGCCTCCAAAGATTTCAAAGATAGGACTATCAATCAATTGGTTTATTTTTAGAAGATTAAGTGGGATTGATCAAGAGGAGGGAGTTATTATTGAAGCCAAGGGAAGATAAGTAGGGGATGCTTATTATACTAGAAGAAGCATCCCAAACTATCCTATGGTTGGGCTTTATATTTTTGAAGTTTGAAGGGAATTATTTATTTTGAGTTAAATTTTTATTAGAAATCTAGGGCTTACAATTTCATGACACAAGATCGTGAAAATTCCTAAGAGGCGAGGATGTATGCTCATAACCGCAAAGGGAAATATCAACCTCTGAACCTAAATCTAGGGAGCTTTGGTGAGGGCCGAAGCACAACCTAAATCTAAGGTAAAAATGAGTATTTGGTTTACCTCCACAAGAGAGGATAAACTACCCGACTGGTTGGACTTACAACCACCTGGGGGTGGCCACCAACTAACTCCTCCTACAATTTTAAATACATGTAGGCAAGTCATATGCTTTTGCAAGATAGCTATTGTTATTTAGAAAGACTAAGTCCTTAAACACACTCCCTAAGAGACTAGATCATGTAGGGCATGATTTAATGACTTAAATCTAATGCAAATTTTATTTTTTTTGGACTATTGATTTGACACAGCTTATAGGATTCATATGCCTAATGCATGAAATTGATTATGGGCCAAAATCAGTAAGAAAGGAGGTGTGTTTCCACCATGGCTCTCAAAGTCAAGCCAAGTTCTCTTGCATGGGTGGAAGCCCTCCAATTAAAGAGTGAAACAATACACTTTTTATGCATGATGTGAGAAGGAAAAAATAACATCCAGCTAAGGGGTTGTAATTCTTTTATCTTGATTTTTATAACCTAAGCTTTAAGTAGGTTATGAGTTATTAATTTTTTAATTTTGAGTTAATTAATTGGATAGAAAATTTATTTTTCCTAAGAGCCTAATCGTCATCCAGGCCATACATCAAAGCAAAGGAAGAACTAGAAAACATGCCATCTTAATGCACAAGCTAAACAAACACCAATCAATTTATAAAGCTAGCACAAAAGAATAAGAGGCCAAGTGTGGTCGGCTCCACCGCACAAACCTGAAAATAAATTGGGTAGACGAGCTCTACCCTTATACAACCCGAATTACAAATGAATTAATTACAAAAAATGAATTCATGTTATGGGGGTCTTCATTCTTCATTCCTTCTTCTTCTTCTTTCTTCTTTCTTCTTTCTTCTTTCTCTTTTCTTCTTTTTTCTTTTGGTTGGTTGGAATGTGGTTGCTCCAAAGGCTTCACATGGTACATAAGATATAGCCTTATGACCAATGTTCATCCTAATCTCTCATAATAATTTTTCCAAACCCTAATTGAAAAATTACATTAAAATGGGAAAAAGAAAATCTAACTAAAAATAGAGATTAGCTAAACAAACCACACAATCCCAAGCATGTATATGAATAAATTGGACTTAACACTCCACACATGGGTAACCAAGTCCACCTGGCCTATCTTGGATTATGCTTAGAGATATAAGCAACATGAACAATAAAAGCATTTCTATTTTTATTACAATGTCTCTTAAGCACAATCCCCTACACAAGATAATGGTTATACTAAGATCACCTTGCCATTCAGTCTATGTACATACACTCTAACATCCAGACTAAAATATTATATCATAAAATAAAAGCAAACATTAAATCATGCACTGCCCTCACCTAAAGCTAGAAATGATGACTTAGCTTAATGTCTGTGCCATTTAAGGTTTGAGTGGTATGTCTTAACTAGGCTTTAAGGTTAAAATTTTCTAAGTATGAAAATGTTCAACTTGGAGGGTGGTTTCATTTAAGTGGTTTAGTTGGTTTGGTTAAGTTTTATTTCATGATTTGATTTGGTTTGAATGAATTTACACTTATAAGTGTTGTAAAGAGAAAGAGAAGAAAAACTTCTCTTTCCTCCTAAGTAATTTCTAAGATAGATTAATGATTGATTTTATTTAGTGAATATTTTATTATGTGTTTTAATTAATCCTAAGTTTAGATTTTCCTAAACAAACTATTCAAAGAGAAAGATATTTTAAGATTAAGTAAAGTGAATTACATACAACACTTTATTTCTTTCCAACATGTGTAACATGCATATGGATGAATCCTAAGCATATCTATACATGCAATGGAAATGTTTAGCACACCTTAATGATGAATGCTAAGATGTTACTTAAGAAAATTTGGATGCTTCATGATGCATGATTTGTTAAGTAGAAAAAAAGAGATTCTTTTATCCATTTTCATATGCACATTTATGTATGAAAGACATAAGTGAGTATGATGCCATTATTTTCTACACCGGGGTGTAAGGTACAAGACTACTTGGGGCTACTTAAAGCCTCAAATCAGTGTCAGACTAATATACCACTTTTCTTAAATACATGTGCATGTATAAAAGAAATACATGGAAAGAATTATGCAAAAGGTTTGTATTTGTTTGATTTTGGTTTGATTGTTTAGTTTACATATGTGATGTGGAGTTCCTTCTTAAGTTAGGACATAGGAATTTATATGAATGGATTTAAGCAAGTGTTATGTCCTTTTCAAATGGACTATACACTTTGCAAATCCTATTCAAACCTTTATTAAGAAAAGAGAAGGAAAATCACATAACACATTTTATGCTATTCACAAGCAAGTTTATAAGTATTATAAATAACATACTTTTCATTTGTAATATTTGATTTATAAGTTTTGAAAAAATTTTTGGATTTAGTAGTGATAATAGCCATTCATATTCTTACTTTAGCCAAAACATGCAATTTGACATAAAGGAAACATTTCATTTTAATTTATTTTTCAAAAGATATGCATGATTTTTTATATGACATACACATTTAGCATGCTAGGAAAACAAAGTGATGTAAGCATGTAATTCATTCACCTAATTAATTCTAAAGATAATCTTATGAAATAAGATTATTTAAAGTGAAACAAATTGGTTTAAGGAAATTTTAATTTTGTTTTGAGTTTGATTTGAATTTAAGGAAGTGAAAGAGTTTGCTGGTCCTAACTCATCTACCACATGTGTATGTTATTTTAGTTTAACTTTAGAATCATTAGATTGATTTCATATATTTTTTTAGGTTAATATGTACATTAAGTCCATTAATTACCTTACACATACCACTTTAACATATTTAACCAAATAATTATGAGCTAATGTATGACATAAAACCATAAGGAATTTAAATCAATGCACCTAAGAAAGAAAGGGCCTAATGCATTTGGCTCATTAATGATTATTAAGCTAAAGGATTTAATTTAAGTACTTTCATAACCCTTCCCACACATATGGGTTAGATATGATTTCTTTAAGCTACTTAGGGTATTGAACACCTAAGAAATCTACCCAAGAAGGAATTGATCAAGTTTAGATTGATTTGATTTTAAAATTTTGATTAATTAATTCAATTAATAAAGTGATTTAAACTATTTAATTAATTTGTACCTAAATTAGATTTTTATCCAAATGAAATAAACTTATAGGAAAAGATTTGGGAGAGGACTCCTAATCTCATTCCCTAAGTCCATTCACTATTCTAACATAATTAGAAAACTTAATGAATTTATCACTATTTAATTTAATTAATCATTTAATTAATTAGGAGTAATTAAGAATGAATCAAGCAATTATCCTAATTAAACCAATAATAAATTCCAAGAAAATTAGGGGAGGCAAAAGTTATCCCAGTAAACAAACATGAGAAGTTTGGAATTAATTAATGGAATAATTAGAGAGTAATTAACATAATTACACTCTAAATATAACCCAAATTGCATGATATTCACTCTTCAAAATCAATTGAACTTAATTTTATATTATTCCATTTTAAAATATCTTCAAAATGCATTTGAGTTTGTATTTTTCTAATTTTTCAACATTTAGTTATGTATTTTTTGAAGATCATGTGATTAAAACTTATTTAAATAGCCTAATTATATAACAAATTTTGTTTGCACCACATGGACCACTGACACGGTGCATGCTTTTCATGTGGTGTTACATGATTGGTCATTTAAGTTATCATATCGACTACGTTAGCGGAACTGCGCTTTCCTTTGGACTATGATCAGACGGTGATTAACTTCGGTATAAAGGGATTAAAATTTGGATCTAATGTACATTAATCAGGACCGTCCATCCAAAATAGGCGGGGTGGATAGTCCGTGATTCATCCCTGAGATCATCTACGGGAAAGGGCAATCATCCATCCCTTAGGGCTTGATCCGAGCTCGATTGAGCTTGGATTGAGCTAAAATTGAACCCACACCATAAACATACAAGGAGATGAAGATCTAATGGTAAGAATGCAATGGGATTACAATTCCCTTCAAAAAGGATCAACAAAAATTTTCCTTAAGCTTTTTTGATCTATACCTGCGAGGCTATCATGCTCCCCATTGAGGTAGCTTTGGTGGACAAAGCCCTTGAAGGAAGGGCTTGAGATTAGTGGTTCTTTCTATTGATCAAAGTCTCCTTCAAATGCTTGAGGCCTTAGTCTAGACCCCTCTTCTCATGGCTTGAACACTTGGGAGAAGACTTGGGTGAGCTCAAGTCCCCTCAAGGTGCTTAAGGAGGAATTGAGATTGGTGAGTGGATGAGATGGAAAATCTCTTGAGCTCTCTTATTTTTGGCTTAGGAAAACTGAGAATGGAGAAATCAAAGTAGCCAGGGAAACCTCAGGGGAGCTTGGAATTGCTTCCTCTGAGTTTGTATGCTTCAATTGAATGTGAGTGAATGCAATACAAGTGAAATTTGGGGGAGTATATCTCCCCCTAGAAGGATCGGATGACCGAGCATGACTTTTCCATTTTGATCAAATTGATCCTATGAAGTGAGCTAGTTAGGCCATTTTCAGTGTCATGTGATTTAGTTTGTCCAGAGGAGTGGAGTAGTGAAGCTCCCATGTCCTAAATGAGGTGGAGTGATTCCCATGTGCTCATTTTGAGTGGGGTGATCAGTTTTGGCCTTGAGTTTGGTTTGGCTGACCCAAACCCATTGGGTCATGCACACTACACTCACTAACGTCCACTTGGTTCACTAAGAGGGTGCCAAGTGGCCACGAAGAGGATATGGCCAAATTCCAAGTGGAATTGGCCATGGGTTACCCCTTGACCTAGGGGGTAAAATAGTCATTTAGCTATGATTTCACTTTGGGAAGATTTAGAATCGTTTAAAATTAGGTTGGGTCAAATTTTAAAAAATTTGGAGTTGATTTGATGTCATTTGGCTCATGTTGACCCATTTAGGTCAAAATGGGTCAACTTGGGTCAAGTTGACCAATTGGTTAAATTAGGTCAAACCAAGGGTTAGGTCAAGCTCATATGACCATTTGAAATATGTTGGCATCATTAGTTTGGTTCAATTTGGTTTATATTTGGTTTTGGTTCATTTGATTTCATTTTGGTCAAATGGGTCAAGTTGACCAATTTGACCCATTTGACCCAATTGGGCTAGGTCATGGGTTGGTTTAGGTTTGGTTGGTCATTTGAAATATGTTGCAAGCTTTGTTTCAATCAATTTTGATATGAGTTGATTTTGGCTCAATTTGACCTTTTAGGTCAAGTTGGGTTCATTATCAATTGGGTTAGGTTAGGTCTAGTTGACCAATTGAGGCTTTGGTCAAGTTCAATAAGTGGTTTAGAATGAATTTGACCCATTGGTTGCAATCAATTTGGCTTAGATCAAGATTTGACATATTTTTGACTTTTTAGGTCAAGTTGGGTCGACTTGGGTCAAGTGGCCAATTGAGCTAGATTTGGCTCAAATGATGACTTCATCAAGTTCAAACATTGTTTATGAATTAGTTTTGATCAATGATTTCAATCAATTTGGCCTATGGTAGATTTTGGCTAGTTTAAGTTTTATTTTGGCTAAGTGTTGACTTGGTCAACACTTAGGTTTGACTTGGTTTGACCTAATTTGAGTGATTGATCATCTCATGATGATTGTTGCTCATAATGTGATGTTTAGGTGGGCTTAGTTCAATCAATTTGGGTAGGATTAGAATTTGGCTCAAAAGGGGTACTTTAGGTCACTTTGGGTCAAGTGAGCCTAAGTGAGTCAATTGACTTGATCAAGGCTTGATTCAAGTTTGGTTGAACTGACATATGGACTTATGATTGAATTACAATCCATTTGTAAGTGATTTGGAGTCAAATAAGTTTTGGTTCACTTGACAATTTCAAGTTCAAAAGGTGAACATGAGTTTTACTTGGGCTTGATTTTTGAATTTAGTTTTGGTTTGATGAATGAAGTTTGTGTTTATATTTGGTTTCATGATTGAAGGATTGATTGAATCATGAAGAAAAATCAAGGGTTTGGCTTGATTTGAGTTGCTTTGGCTAGGTTCAAGAATTTGATTTGAAAGGCTTAGGTTGAATTTTGATTAGATCTGGGTTTGATTTTTGAATTTAGTTTTGGTTTGATGAATGAAGTTTGTGTTTATATTTGATTTCATGATTGAAGGATTGATTGAATCATTAAGAAACATAAAGGGTTTGGCTTGATTTGAGTTTGATTTGGCTAAGTCCATAAGATGTAATCAAAGTGACTTAGGAAAGATTTTCGATTTAGATTTCAATCATGAGCTCCAATCATTTGGATTTGATTAATGATTTGAGAAAATCCATTGAAATTGATTTAAGGTATATTTTTTTTGGAGTTGAAGTTGATTTGAGTTTGGAGTTTGACTTGAAAGAAGGAAGTGAGGATTTGGTTCAAGCTATAGGGTAGGCAAATTTTCCTAACACCCTTAAGGTATGGCTAACTCTTCTAAGTCTCTAGGGTTAGGTTAAGTGTTCACCTAATGACGAGAAGTGTCTTAAGACTAAGGAACTCTTAGTATCTAAGAGGGGTCCTATGTCTAAGATGGAGAGGTTGAGAGCTCATTCTAAACTTGAGGTCAACACTCATACTCTCATTTTCTCTTGGATGAGAAACCCAAACCAGCCAAGCCACTCTCTCCATCCTTCCCTCAACTACTTGAGTCGCTCAGGCTTCCCGTTATCCCTATATGTATCTCTCTCTATCCTTATCTGTATCTTTCTCTATCTCTTTTTTTATCTCTCTCAATCTCCTTCTCTCTCTCTATATGATTTCAAAAAAAAAGTGTGAGATAAAAAAAGGAGAGAGATTTCATATTATCCTGTCGATTGCATTGTTGCCTCGCATCGATGTAAATGTATAAAATGTGTGTGGACGTGTGAAATATATTGTGCTTAATTCTATGCAGATTTGAATACCTCGTCACGCTCATCAGGGCATGACGAGATGAAAATCAATCGAGGTGTTTCAAAACACCGACCGTCACGCTCATCAGGGTGTGATGGACAGACCCAAAAAATTGTTAGATGTTGCTCCCCTATGCCGAATTACTGTCAAAATTTTGTCAAATTTTTGAGACTTAATAAAAAAATGATTTAATATTAAGTTAAATATAAAATATAAAGTCCTAAAAAAATGAATTAAAAATTAAATGTAAATGAACTTGAAATGAATTTGATACAAAATTGAAAGGCTATGCTCTAAATAAAATTTGAACTCAAAATAAACTAATTTAATTGTAACTTCTGAGCTTAAAATTAAAAATTAATGATGACATCAAATTAAATTCTGGATTGTAAGGCTTGGAGAAAAATAACCTTTAGAAGATTCAAATCTAAGCTTAAAAGATTGACTGAGTAAACATGAATGATACTTTACAGTCTTTCATTTCAATATGATACAAAGATAAATCTAATTGAACACGTAATTGGATTATCGGAAGCTTGTAATATGGTTGAAGAATAGCTTTCAAATATAAAACTAAAAAGAGATTGTTGGTGATCTCAATAGAAATCAATTGAATCTGAAACTCAATTTCAAGCAAGACTGAATGGAAATAACTTGTAAATAAATTTGCATTAAGTTCTACAAGTTGGTTTGCAAATCAGGGCTTGATTATATGACTTACTAGTAAATGTGAATAATCATATTAGTTTGTAATTCATTGAACAAATTGAGAAAATAAAAAGAAAAATTTGTAATATGTTCAGAGATATATCCATGAATACAAATAAATTTTTTTAATAAAATTGTAGTGACTTAATAAATGAAGAATTAAATGAAAGTGATTTTTGTATTAGCTTAAATGCAAAAATCAAATACAAAAATAATGCCTAACACCACCGAATATGTAATTTTTCATATAAGGAAATAGAAGGTAAATTTTATAAATGAGATATTGGAATGTACAACATTATATAAGCTATAAATACCTGCATGTGCTCGGATATAGGATTTAAAGTGCAAATTTTTATGTCTAAAAAGGCTGCACAGATTAAGTTGAGAATAAATAAATATGAAATTAATCATGAGCTACTGTTGACCTCACTTTCGGAGTGAGCTTTTAACTTCTCCATCTTAGACATAGGACTCCTCTAGACACTAAGAGTTCCTTAGTCTTAAGACACCTTTAGTGATTAGGTGAACACTTAACCTAACCCTAGAGACTTAGAAGAGTTAGCCATAGGAATAGGTTATGCCTTAGGGGTATGTTTACCTTATTTTTAGGATGAGCTCTCAACCTCTCCATCTTAGATATAGGATTCCTCCTAGACACTAAGAGTTTAAGACACTTCTAGTGATTAGGTGAACACTCAACCTAATCCTAGAGACTTAGAAGAGTTAGCCATAAGAATAGGTCATGCCTTAGGGCTATTAGGAAAATTTGCCTAATCTATAGCTTGAACCAAATCCTCACTTCTTTCCTTCAAGTCAAATTTCAAAACTCCAAATTCAAACCAACTTCAAACTTAAATCAATTTCAAATCCAAATCGACTTCAAATCAATTCCAACTTAATTAATTTTCTCAAATCCAAATCAACTTCAAACTCAAACCAATTCCAATTCAAAACTCAAATCAATTCCAACATAATTTATTTTCTCAATCCTTGAATCAATTCTAATGGATTTTCTCAAATCACAAATCAATTCCAAATGATTGAAACCCATGAATGAATTCCAAATTCAAAAATCTTTCCTAAGCCCTTTGATTCCATCTTATGGACTTAGCTCAAATCAAATTCAAATCACGTCAAATTAAAAAGATTTTCTCATAATCCATTTATATTCTCATTTATATTCACAAATATAAATGGAATATAAATTCAAATACTCAAAATCAATTCAAAATGCAAACCCAAATTCAACCAAAATTCAACCTAAGCCTTTCAAGTGAAATTCTTGAACTTAGCCAAATTAACCTCAAATCAATTCAAACCCTTGATTTTTCATCATGAATCAATCAATCCTTCAATCATGAATCCAAATATAAACATAAACTTCAATCATCAAACCAAAACTAAATTCAAAAATCAAACCAAAATCAAAATTTTCATGAATGAAAACCTTTGACAATCAATCAAAAATGGAGTTCAAATCAAATTGAGCCCTTGACTTCATGACCCCAAAGTGACCTAAAATACCTTTTGAGCGAAATTCTAATCCTACCCAAATTGGATTGAACTAAGCCCATCTAAACCTCACATTGTGAGCAACAATCATCATAATTTGATCAATCACTCAAATTAGGTCAAACCAAGTCAAGCCTAAGGGTTGACCAAGTCAACACTTAGCTAAAATGAAACTTAAACTAGCCAAAATCAATCATAGGCCAAATTGATTGAAACCATTGATCAAAACCAATTCATGACCAATCTTTAAACTTGATGAAGTCATCATTTGAGCCTAACCTAGCCCAATTGGCCACTTGACCCAAGTTGACCCAACTTGACCTAAAAAGTCAAAATGTGTCAAATCTTGATCTAAGCCAAATTGATTATAACCAATGGGACAAGTTCATTCTAAATCACTTGTTGAACTTAACCAAAGCCTCAATTGGCCTAAACCCTAGTGACCATGAACTAACTTGACCTAAAAGGTCAAATCAAGTCAAAATCAAATCAAACCAAAATTGATTGAAACCAAAGCTTGAAAAATATTTCAAATGACCAATGAAACCTAAACCAACCCATGACCTAACCCAACTAGGTCAAATGTGTCAAATTGGTCAGCTTAACCCATTTGACCTAAATGAATTCAAATGAACCAAAACCAAATCTAAACCAAATTGAACCAAACCAATGATACCAAAATGTTTCAAATGGTCATATGAACTTGACCCAACCCTTGGTTTGGCCCAATTTGACCAATTGGTCGGTTTGACTCAAGTTGACCCATTTTGACCTAAATGGGTCAACATGAGCCAAATGACATCAAATCAACTCCAAATTCCATGAAATTTGGACCAACCTAATTTCAAACTATTCTAAATCTACCCAAAGTGAAATAAAAGCCAAATGACCATTTTATCCCTTGGTCAATGGGTAACCTAAGGCCATTTTTACTTGGAATTTGGTCATATCCTTTTCATTGCCACTTGACACCCTCTTAGTGGACCTAGTGGACACTAATGAGTGTGATGCACATGACCCAATATGTTTAGGTTAGCTTTGACCCAACCCATGGCCAAACTGACCACCCAATAAGAAATTCGCCACATGGGATCACTCCTCCTCTCAAATGAGCACATGGGAACTTCACCACTCCACTTCTGTGGCCAAACTGAATCACATACATCCAAAAATGTCCTAACAAACTCAAAAAGCCTGATCAATTTGATCAAAATGGCAAGGAGAAGCTCGGCCATCCGATCCTTCTTGGGGAGATATACTCCCCCTAATTTCACTTGAATTTAATTCATTCACACTTGATTGAGCTTAGGAGGCAAGCTTCCTCAAGCTCTTTAACCTACTTTGAATTTTTTATTTTTAGATTTCCTCAAACTGAAAACAGGGGAGCTCATTGAAAATTCCAACTCATCCATCACTCAACCAAAAGCCAATTGTTCTTGCAAGCACCCTCAGGACCCAATCAAGTTGATCCAAAGCTTCTTCCAAGCTTCCAAGACGGGAGGAGAGGCCAAAGCAAGCCAGGAGGAAGACTTTGGCCAATTGGAGGATATACTCAACCTCAAGCTGTCAAACCTTCAACAGGGCTTTGTCTCCACTAGACGAAGCTTCCTCGACGGTTGGGAGCGATGGTGATAGCCTCCGGTGAGGTACTATTCAAAATCGAGCTTTGGCTAGATTTTCTTGGGTCCTTTGTAAAGAGAAGTGTGACCTCAAGTGAATTTGACCATTAGATGTCTTGTTTATTCCTTCTTGATGGTGTGTGATCAATCCCTATTCAGTATGAGCTCAATCAAGCTTAGATCAAGCCATGGAGGATTGACGGTTGCCATTTCCCATAGGTGAGGGCAGGGATGAATCATGGACCATCCATCCCGCATGTTTTGGATGGATGGTCCTGATTAAAAAATGTGAGATCCTTTGATTTATCCTATTAGAACCATGGGTTTAATCCTCGCCGTCTTATCCTTGATCGGATGGTCCAGGGAGAAACCGTATAGCATCATCGGCTGACATGGCATAGGATGTGACAACTTAAATAACCAATCCCATCGCACCATGTGGAAAGCGCGCGCCACATTAGTGGTCCATGTGGCGTCGATGGGATTAGTTATATAATTAGGGATTTAACTATCTAATAATCATAAATCTTCAAAAATACATAACTAAATATAGAAAAATAAAAAAAAAATACAAACTCAAATGCATTTTGAAGATATCAAAGGGGATTAATATATAATTAAGTTTAATTAATTTTGAATAGTAAATTTCATGCAATTTGGGTTTTATTGGGAATGTAATTATTTTACTTACTCAATTGTCCCTTTGATTAATTCCAAACTTCTCTGGTATGTTTAGTGGGATGACTTCTTCCTCCCTTAATTTACTTAGAATTTATTAATGGTTTAATTAGGGTAATTGCTTGATTCACTCCTAATTACTCTCTTAATTAATTAAATGATTAATTAACCTATTAAATTGTGATAAATTTATTAATTAAATTTTCTAATTACCTTAGAACAATGAATGGACTTAGGGAATGAGATTAGGAGTTCTTTCCTAAATCTTTTCCCCTAAGTTTATTTCACTTGGATAAAAATCTAATTAAGGTGAAAATTAATTTAATAGTTTAATCACTTTATTAAATGTCTTAATTAATCAAAATTTTAAAATAAAATAAATTTGAATTTAATCATTTCCATCTTGGGTAGATACTTCGGAGTTCAATAACCTAAGTAGTTTAAGGAAATCATATCTAACCCATATGTGTGGGAAGGGTTATGAAAGTACTTAAATTAAACCCTTTAGCTTAATTAATCATTAATTGTGAGCCAAATGCATTAGGTCCCTTTCTTTTTTTGGTGCTGATTTAAATTCCTTGTGATTTTATGTCATACATTAGCTCATAATTATTTGGTTAAATATACTAAAGTGGTGTAGGTAAGGGGTAATTAATGGACTTAATGTACACCATAACCTAAAAAAAATATAAAATCAATCTAATCATTATAAAAATTAAAATAAAACAACATACACATGTGAGAGATGGGTTAGGACCAGCAAACCTTTTTTTTACATTTCCAAAATTCAAATCAAACTTAAAATAAAATCAAAATCTCTTTAAAATAATTTTGATTCAATTTAAATAATCTTATTTCATAAGATTGTCTTTAGGAATTAATTAGGGTGAATGAATTTGCATGCTTTCATCACTTTATTTCTTTCCTAGCATGTTAAATGTGTATGTCATATGAAAATCATGCATTCAGATCTTTTGAAAAATAAAATAAAATGAAATGTTTACTTTATGTCAAATTACGTATTTTGGCTAAAGTAAGAATATGAATGACTATTATCACTACTAAATCCAAAATTATTTTCAAAACTTATAAATCAAACATTACAAATAAAATATTTGCTACTTATAATTACTTATGAGCTTACATGTGAATATAATATTAAGATGTGCATGATGTGACTTTCTTTCTCTTCTCTTTTATCATAGTTTTGAATAGTATTTGCAAAGTGTATAGTTCATTTCCAGAGAACACAACACTTGCTTAAATCCATTCCTATTCATTCCTATGTTATTATTTAAGAAGGGTCTTCACATTTGCAAATGTAAATTAAACAACCAACAAACCAAACAAACATAAACTTTTTGCATGTGTCTTTTTCCATTCATTTCTTTTTGTACATGCTCATGTATTTAAGAAAAGTGGTATATTAGTCTGGAAATCCTGGGGTCACGAAGCTTTAAGTAGCCCCATGAAAGTCTCGTACCTTACACCCCTGGTGTGAAAAATAATGGTGCTGTACTCACTTATGTCTTTCATACATATAAATGTGCATATGAATAATGAATAAAAATAACCCCTCTTTTCTACTTAACAAAATCATGCATACATGAAACATTCCAAATTTTTCTTAAGCAATATCTCTTAGCATTCATCATTAAAACACTTCCATTGTATGTATGTATAGCTATGATGATTAATACATATGTTGGAAAGAAATAAAGTCTGTGTGTTTTGTGATAGTAATTCACTTTACTTAATCTTAAAATGCCTTTCTTTTTGAATAGGTTTGTTTAGGGAAAATCTAAACTTAAGATTAACTAAGGAACATAACAAAATATTCACTAACAAAAATCAATAATGAATCTACCTTAGAAACTACTTAAGGTGGGGAGGAAAGAGAAGTCCTCTTCTCTTTTCCTCTCTTTATAACACTTAGTAATTAATTATAGGTTCATTGAAACAAAAACAAATCATCAAATAAAATAAATCAAATCAACTAAATCACTTATGAAACAACCCTATAATTTGAACCCTTTCATACTTAGAAAATTATACTTTAAAGCATAGCTAAGACACACCACACAAGCCTTAAATGGAACACACATTAGGCTAAGTCTCCATTTCTAGTCCTATGTTATAGCGGTGCATGGTTTGATGTTTTCTTTTATTTTATGATGTGATGTTTAATCTGAATGTTAGGGTGTATGTGTATAGACTGAATGGTAGGATGATCTTATTCTAATCATTTTCTTCTATAGGGCATTGTGCTTAAGGGGTGCTGTAATAAAAATATAAATATTTTTGCTGTGCAGGTTGCTTATGCCCCTAAGCATAATCCAAAATAGACCAGGTGGACTTGGTTACCCTTGTGTCGATTGCTATGTCCAATGTATTCATATACATGCTTGGGATTGTGTGGTTTGTTTAGCTAATCTCCATTTTACAGGTTTTAGTTAGATTTACTTTTTTTTTTCATTTTCATATAATTTTGTAATTAGGATTTGGAATGATTATTCTGGGGAATTAGGATGAACATTGGTCATAAGACTATGTCTTATATACCATGTGAAGGCTTTGGAGTAACCACATTTCAACCAACCAAAAGAAGAAAGAAGAAAGAAGAAAGAAGATGAAGAAATGAAGAATGAAGACAAGCTTAACATGAATTAATTAATTCATTATAATCCAGTTATAAGGGTAGAGCTACCCAAATTTTTTTTGAGTTTGTGTGGAGCGACCACAATGACTTCTTATTCTTTTGCCTTTTATAAATTATTTGATATTTGTTTAGCATTAAGATGTGTTTTCCTAGTTTCTTCCTTGCTTTGATGAATGGCCTAGATGACGATTAGGCTCTTAGAAAAAAATAAATTTTCTATCTAATTAATCTATTCAAATTAAAAATAAATAACTCATAACCTCACCTAAAGCTTAGGTTATAAAATAAGATAAAAGAATTAGTAACCCCTTAGCTGGATGTTGCATGTTTTCACATCATGCATAAAAAGTATCTTATTTCACTCTTGTTATAGAGGGCTTCCACCTTTGTCAGAGAACTCAGCATGAACTTTGAGATCCATGGTAGAAATACACCTCCTTTTCTTGTTGAGTTTGGCCCATAATCCAATTTCTTATGCATTAGCCATATGAATCCTAAAGCCTGAGTCAAGTTGATTATCCAAAATAAAAATAAAACATAACAAAATTTGCATTATATTTAAGTCATTAATCATACCATACATGATCTAGTCTCTTAGGGAGTGTGTTTAAGGACTTAGTCTCTTTTTAAATAAAAATAGCCTAGCTATCTAGTAAAAGCATATGACTTGCCAGCATGTATTTAAAATCATAAGAGAGAGTTAGTTGACTGTTGGACTTAGTCCAACAGTCGGGTGATTTATATTCTCTTGTGGAGGTAAACCAAATATCAATTTTCACCTTAGATTTATGTCTTGCTTTGTCCCTCACCAAATCTTCCTAGATTTAAGTTCAGAGGTTGCTAGTTCCCTTTGCGGGAGACAAGCATAATCCCCACCTCTTAGGCATTTTCGTGATCTTGTGTCATAGAATTGTAAGTCCTAGATTTTTAATAAAAATTCAACTCAAATAAATAATTGCCCTCAATTTCAAAAATATAAAGCTCAACCAAAGGATAGTTTGTGATGATTACTAAGCTTTTTAGTATCATAAACATCCGCTACTTATCTTTATTTGGTTTTAATAATAACTCTCTCCTCTTGATCAATCCCGCTTGATCTTCTAAAAATAAACCAATAGATTGATAGTCCTATCTTTAAAATCTTTTAAGACAACCATCATTTACCTTAATCGAGAGTATTCTTAAGGAATCTCATTCCTTAGGATGCAATTAACTATGGGGGCTTGCCTCCATAAGGAACTTAACGCAGTTTAAAATAAACCCACTTTACTTTTCCATGTAAAGTAGGGAAAGAATCTGGTACATCAGAAGAATTAAAATGAGTCCCATTAAAGTGGATGGTGACTTCTTCTCGAGATAGTATATCATTTCTCAATTCCATACATCATCTAATAACATATATCTACATGATGTCCAAAATGTTTGAATGAAATTTTTTAATAATAGAAATTGTTAAATGATAAATAATGAAGAGTTATTTAGTAGCGAAAAAAAGAGAGAGAGAGAATAGAGAGAGAGAGAGACATTTTTTTATTTTATATTATTTTATATTATTATTTTTTTATATATATAATTAATAATATAATTTAAAATATTTTTAAATTATATATATAATTATAAATTTATTTAATATTTTTTTTTAATTAATATTATAATAATATAATTTTATTAATTTTTGTTATATATAATACAATATTTAAAATATATAAATAAATAAATAAAGAAAAGAATAATATAAATATTTTATAAACTATATAAATAAAAGTAATTATATATATATTTATAAATTTATTTAGTTATTTATATGTTTAAATTATATAAATATTTTTAAGTTATATAAATAATTTATATATAATTAAAAATATTCTATAAAAATTATTTTTAAATTATTTATATAACTTAAAAATATTTATATAATTTAAATATATAAATAACTAAATAATATATATATATAATTACTTTATTTATAGTTTATAAAATATTTATATTTTTTCTTTATTTATTTATATATTTTAAATATTTTTATATTATATATTAACAAAATTAATAAAAAATATATATTATAATTATAATTAATAATATTAAAATAAATTATTAATTTATATATATAATTAAAATATTTTAAATTATATATTTAATTATATATATAAATAAATAAATTAATAACTAAATATATAAATATTTAGTTATTAAATTATAATAAAATTATATATTTAAAATAATTATATTTAATAATATAAAATCTCTCTCTCTCTCTCTCTCTCTCTCTCTCTCTCTCTCTCTCTCTCCCATGGTTACAAATCACCAGGTGTCATTAGTAAAATCTATTTTATTTTTTTTTTTTTAAATAACTATCATTACATTGCTATTTTAAAAATAATCCCATATTTTTTTTGGTTCTTCATTTATTTCATTTCTCTCTTCAAAAAATATTAGATGAAGAATCTCAAAAATAATTCACCACAGGGTATTATGAGGACTTGCCTACCCTATAATTTGAACCTAACCCTTGCCTCTCTCCTTCAAACTAATCCAAATCAAATATTGAACCAATTCCAACTCAATTGATTTTCTTAAATCATAAATCAATTCCAACATCCAAACCATGAATCAATTCCAAATCAAATGATTGAAACCCATGATTGAATTCAAATTCCAAAATCTTTCCTATGCTCTTTGATTTCATCTTATCGACTTAGCCCAAATTCCAATTCCAAATCACTCAAAACTCAAAAGATTTTCTCATAACCCATTTATATTCTCATTTATATTCACAAATATGAATGAAATATAAATTTAAATAACCAAAATAAATTCAAAAATCAAATCCAAATCCAACTAAAATCTAATTTACACCCTTTCAAGTCAAATTCTTGAACTTAGCCAAATCATTCTTAAATTAATCCAAACCCTTGGATTGATCATATTTAGCTGGGTAAGGGCGACCCTTCCTCACCAATTTTTCAACTTGTTCTGAAGCTATAACTGCCTTTATCTTTTTATTAATTATTGTTTCTTGCCGAACAGTTGTTACCATTCTAGGTGTGCTAGCCATATTTTGAATTATCGGCTAAAGATGTAGTTAGTTAACTCCATTCCTCTCTTCAAGTGTAGCATGTACTGCAGAAATCTGAGGTATTAGAGCGATTAGTGGTATAGAGGTTATATTATTAGCTACCTATTGATTAGAAGAAAAAATAGGTGCTACATTTGATGTGATATTCTTCTGTAATATATTCATCATGATATTTATTTGTGCCATCATGTCATTCATCTTGGTACCAAGCTGTACAATTTCTTTATCTTTGACTTCCATTTGACGTTACATTTCTCTTTGCTCTCTAGCTTGCACCACGACATCAATCAATACAGGCTCTTTTTCTTCCTCTATTTCTTGTTATTATTTTGCTCATCTTCAGGGGAAGAACTTGTCTGTCCTTCTCCTTGTACATTTACAGGGGTAGCTATTGCTAGGGCTGAACGATGACGCTGATTATAAAAGCGTGTGCCAAGTTGATCATTTCCTAGTTCAACCATATAAACAGCTTCAACACCCATGATCTCTTTCTCATTTTGATCTTCTTCTTCTTCCTTTTCAGTAGAGATTGATGATCCATCTTGTACTTGCTTATGTGAAGACTCTCCTTCATAAACATCAAATTCAGGTTCAAGCTCACTGGATTTATGCTACTGATGATGCTGAGTAGAAAGTTCATCTATATCCCTGACCATATAGATGACTTCAACTTCTATAGTGTCCTCTTCATTATCTTCTTCTTGACATGAATTTTCTATCGATGTTTCCAATGGATCTCTGGTTCGTGTGGAACAAACCCTTCTTCCATTAAAGGACTATGATCAAAGTTAACCTTCTCTGGAGTGAATATGATTGATGATGGGATCCCCTAGAGGATTCTCAAGGTGTCGACCATCATATCTTTTATCAGTGATATCCCTTCTTTTAGGTATCCACTTCTGATAAGTTATTTTTAAGGAGAATTTTTGAATATGTGTATCAGATATCGGACCTCTTTCTTTTTTCAGAATTTCATTACGGGGCCTTGGCCTCTATACCTGCTTATCCTTTTGCCGAGACATCGATAGTGGATTCTTGGATACACGGTCTGAGTGTCATGCTCTGATGTTCATCATGCCAGGCATACTTGGCTTGATGAATGATTACCATAAGAGATGACAACTTCTTTGGTGGAGCTTTAGTATTTCCAATCATTATAGGCTATAAAATTTTCTTTTCATCAAGCCTCTTTTATTGGCTACTTTAAGAACTTTATATATTATAGAGAACAGTGTTTTAGGCTGTCTCCTCTGTGGTGGTGGAGCTTGACGTTGTTGAGTCCAGAAAGACTACTTCACCTTACCAGTAGAGCTATTCTTTTTTTTACCCATTTTAGATTATAAAAATTGTTATGGGTAGGAATACTCGCTTCTAGCGGCAGTATTGTTTGTTCACTGGGTCGTTCAAGTAGGATCTGCTGAGCCTCAGCTCAGTATTTTTTTCTTATCTGTCTTCTGGTTAATTTGCTTCATGATGAGGAATCTTCATGATCATGCTTTCCAAGTATGAAAGGTTCAATCGGCAATGACGATGAGGCATCAAAGAAATTGCTAGATTCTTTTCATCACGAGGCTTGATTGACCAAGTCTTTTAAAATTGAAGTTCTCTCGTAGGGACTCCTTAACAGCGGTTGCTGAACTGGTTGTGGCGCATGATTAGTAGGGATTTCCAACATGGCCTTAGATGAGTACACCACGGGTGGGTGCTTCAGGAGTTGCAGCTATGATAGCTGGGAAATTCAAGCTACCAAATTGAATGGTAGCTCAAACATCTCTTGTTTTGATGATAACATTAGCTAAGCAGATGTTTGCACCACGCCCTAGTTGGAAAGTGAAAGGAGCCCTCTGTAGATCCATTCTACAAACGTGAAAGATGGGGATTAGTAATTAATAATTATTATTTCATCCCATACTTTCAAAATGCAGAGGTGCTACAGAATAAAATAATAGTGTAATAAAAAAATATACTCTACAAAATAATTCATTCGACATAGAATCTCATACATTAGTAATTTAAATTTATTACACATTTAAATCGTCATTTTTTGTATTGAATTCTCAAATATTTTATTGGTACTATAATGTTGACCTCCACATATGTGACATAAATCAAGATAAGCCCACAAATCAAATTTGACTCTTGTCGGTTCAAAATGCGGTCACAAAATGGTCGAAATGACTTTCGATTGATGAACAGACTTTTCCATCGCGTTCAAAACATCGAAATTGATCAGAATATAGACATTGCAAAATTTAACGATCAATCGATTAGGTGCTCGAGCTATCAATATGTCGACACGCATATCGGAGTCAGAAAGCTACGATGATATTCAAACGACCCATGTTCATGAAATTCATCATGTCATTGGTTTTGAAACATCAAAATTTATCAAATGAGATCATTTGCACTCAATTCAAGAATGATATATATATTAATTATATGATTATGTTGACATAAAATTTATAATTGAGATTTAATTAAATATTTAGAAAAATTAACTGAGCCAAAATAGTCCTAATGGAATAACCGATCCCGCTCTCGATTCAAATCTCTCGTCCGTCTCCACGCTCCCAACTGCAACAACTGTTCCCAAGTGAAATCTCTCAACCGTTCCCCTTTTTTTCTCCGGATTTTCCTTAACCGCAAGCAAGAAACTAAGGAGGCCTTCACTCTCACATTCCCACTTCCGTTCTAGATCTCGGGTTCACTCTCTGTGGCTTGGTCGTCCATGGAACCCCTGCAAACCCTAGTTCCTTCATGCAGATTGACGTCTCCTCTTCAAACCACATGAAAATGAGAAAGACAAGGGGCTCCGCATGTAATATTTTTTTCACGTGCATGGCTCTCTCCCGTTCGTTTCTTCCATTCCCGCTTCCGCAGACGATGTCAGCCTCGTCGTTGTCCTCCTCGTCCCGGACGTAGTTGACGTCCCTGTCCCAGGCGAAGGGGAGACCGCACCGCTGATCTCCTGTCCATCACTAAAGCATCATTGATCGGCGAGATCGCCTACGGCCGCTTTGCCTCCGGTTATCCGCTGCCTCCGAAAAGCGGTGGATTCACACGCATCTTCTTGTGCCATAAGTGCTCCAGAAGAAAATGTAGAAAGCAGAAGAGTGTTTGAACACTATCAGCGGCTCCATCTCCCTCAACCGTAAAGAGCAAAAAACTGCACACGACCCGTGCACTCCGTTGCGCTCCCGCGGCCACAGCCCGCGTCCCGCCGGCCGAACACGCAAAACCGCCGCGTCCAGCCCGCTGTTCCGCGTGATCTGAGCCCGTGAGCCCTCCGCTCCGCAACCGCCCCAAACCGCGGTCCCAGCCCGCAGGCCTGATCTGTGATCCCGCAGACGCGCTGTAGCCGGCCCATTTCGCACGCGCCGTGCCTCCTACCCGGCCCGTCCGCCGCAGCCGCTGTTCCGTGCCTCCAATCAGCGCCGAACCCATTGCTGCCGATCCCGCCGTGCCGTGCAACCCCGGTCCGCCGCCACTCCGTCTGGCCCGCAAGGCCCGTCCGATCCCTTCTGACCCGCGCGCGGCCCGCCAGCAGCGTCTTCCCGCAGCCCGTTCGGCCTGCAGCCGCAAATCCGAACCCGCAGCCCGCTCCGCCTACTCGCCTTTGACCCACGCAAACCTGCAGAACCGACCCAGCAGCAGCCTTTCTAGCCCTTCTTTGGCCTGTCTAGCCTCCAAACTAACCCTAACTTATCCCATTTTTATTGCGCCATAAATTGGGGAAGAAAATTTTCAGCAGACAAATTCTTCCGATTTTTGCATCACACCCCTTTTTTTAGCCCATTCCCGTCGCAGTCGGGAAGAAAATTGTCGACATTCTTCCGATTTTTTGGCGTCGCATCTCTTGTTTTAGCCACCCATTTTTGCTGCGTCAGGAATCGAGGAATAAAATCATTAGCAGACAAATTCTTCCTTCGATTTTTTGATCATACTCACTCGCAGCTTCTTCCTTCGCCCGTCGGGAAGAAAATCATCAACAAATTCCTCCTTCACGCACCCCTTACATTCTCAATCACATACCCAACCCGCTTTTTCCCAACACCACTTGTAAAATCTTGAACATGTGGGATTTGTGAATGTGAATACACACACATATATATATATATATATATATATATATATATATATATATATATATATATATATATATATATATATATATATATACTTGTGTTTCTTCGCGTTTGAAGACCTCGTTGTGCTTTGTACAGAGATGAAAACTTATTGTGGTGTAAGACACCACTTCCTTCGGCCAGGATGTACCCAGCCAAAACACCCGATCATACTATCGGGGATGCTAAATTTTATCTGATTTCTAGACTTAGAAAAAGAGGGGGAAATCAAATTTGAATAAAAGATAGAAAAATCAAATTTGAATAAATGAGAGGGAAATAAAATTTTAGTAAAAGAAGAGCAAATAAAATTTGAAGAAAAGAGGGAAATCAAATTTGAATAAAAAAGAGGGAAATCAAATTTGAATAAAAGAGAGGAAATCAAATTTGAATAAAAGAGGGAGAAAATTGAGAATTACTTTGAGGAGTAAATCTTCTTCTTAAAATGACAAATTAAACTATCTTTTGGAATCTAAATTAAAATACCTTCTTGATCAACTCTTACAGAAGAAGCGATACTAAATTAAATCTATAAAAACAGAAGACGATACTAAATCAAAATCTACAAAAATCATAGGGCCCCCTCTGATCAAAAACTAAAGAATTTCATTTTAATTATGATTTTAAAAATCAATGATTTTATTAATTAGATGAAATTAGCTAAGCTATAAATACCATGTGCCCACACTATCTTTGAATGTTTAAATTGAGTGTCGAGGATCTTTGCTGGGTTGCTTCCCGGTTTAGTCTTAGGATTGAGACCGGGTTAACAAAACCTAAAAACCTATAATAGGAGCTTCAAATTAGTGAAACTAATTCTGTAAGGTGATAGTAGATCTAATCCTCTGTTAGCAGCTAAATAGAGTTGACAGGATCTAAGGCTCTTAAAAATATTCTAATAAATAAAATTAAGTGGCAATCTGAAACTACTTAAATGAAACTCTATCATAAATGCTTAAAATAAACTCAATCTATTCACTTTTCGTAACTGTTTGTCAGGGGTGACAAATTAAGCAAATTCTAGCTCATAAAGGAGCCAAGGTCAAATCAAGTGTTCCACTATGTTCATTCTCAATCAATCTCTTGCCAGTAAAGATGTGGCCCGTGCCCTCTGAACTCTGTGACTTGGCCAGTAGGCTCCATAGATGAAGCAATTATGACCGAGTCCCTCGATGGTGGTTTGGCAGTCGTATGATCATGGCTGTAGCCCGTATGCTCCCCAATGGCTATGCCCTTTGAGTTGTGAATCATAGGGTATACTTAATAAGACAAATAACCCTTTGTATACTAAGGTAGATTTAAGATTGTCTCCTTAGATAAATATCTAAGCTATAAATACCCGCATGTGCCTTGACACTATGCTGAATGCTTAAATTTGAGTGTTTGAGGATGTTTGGGTTGCTTCCGTTTAGTCTGGGTGAGTGCAGGGTTAACAAAACCTAAAAATCTATAATAAGAGTTTCAAAAGTAGATCTAATCCTCTATTAGCAGCTAAACATAGTTGACAAGATCTAAAATTTTTAAACATATTCAAATTATTCAAACATAAAATTACCTAAAATTACTATACACCCACATGAGCCCTGACACTATGCTGATTGCTTAAATTGAGTGTCAAGATCTTGTGGGTTGCTTCCCCTTAGTCTCAAGGGTCGGGTTAACAAAACCTAAAACCTATAATAAGAGTTTCAAAAGTAGATCTAATCCTCAGTTGGCACGTTGACAAGATCTAAAGTTTTAAACATATTCAAATTCAAATTACCTAAAATTATTATACACTAGCCTCATTTATGAGCTTAAATTCGATGTTGCTTGCTTTTAGTCTCGGGTGGGTCCAGTTAACAAAACCACAGAGTTTTAAAAGTAGATCTAATTCTCTGTTAGCAGCTAAACATAGTTGACAAGATCTAAAGTTTTTAAACATATTCAAATTATTCAAACAGAAAATTACCTAAAATTACTATCCTGGCAAATGCTTAATATTAATTGAGGTGAGGATCTTCGTGGGTTACTTCCTGTTTAGTCTTAGACTAGGTAAACTTAAAAATATATAATAAGAGTTTCAAAAGTAAATCTAATCCTCTATTAGCAGCTAAACACAGTTGGAGGATCTAAACATACTCAAATTAATCATAATTTTCAAATCAAATCAAATCAATTTTCAAATATTCATCCAAAACTATTCAAATGAAACTCTATCATTAAAACTTAAATCAAAATCAATCTCCACTTTCCATGCAGTTTATCGAGGGTGACAAATTAAGAAAACTCTAACACAAAGGCCAATGTATCAAGTGTTATGCTATGTTCACTTTCAATCAATCTCACGCCGAGAGGCGTGGCCGTGTCCCTCGCGTGGCAGCGATAGGCTCCACAGATGAAGCGATTATGACAAGAGTCCTCGACTGGTTTGGCCAATCTCTATTATATTACAATCACGACCGTGGCCGTGCTTGGCTCCCTTTGACTTGTGAATCATGGTATACTTGATAGGCAAACAACCCTCTTGGTAAGGTGGACTTAAAATTATCTTCTTGAACAAACACCACCCAGTGAGATTTCTTGGGCGTGTTCGGAGGATCCTTACGTGGGTTGGGTCTACCTCCTCGACTAAGTAGACCAGGGGTGGCCGAGATGATGGAACCATGAGATCAGTATGTCATCATTCCCCTAACCATCCGGTTTAAGCTAAAATGATAAATTTCATATCTTAAACTCTAAAACTCCACATGTTGCTACTACATTGCGCATTTTGTAATCTAACGATTAGCGTCGAAAGTTCTCTCTCACTTATTGGGAGGTAATTAATAGGGCTTCTATAGGAAACACGAACAAATCTAAAGTTCTCACCAAATGAGAATGAAATCTAGGTAGTGTCTTATCTACTATTCCATCTTCTTTTAAAAAACACACTTTAAAACCACTCTTTTATCGAAGGGGTGGGTATTTTAGCCCACATATAACAAGTATATGACTAGCCAAAGATGGAAAAAGAAACTATTCCTCAGCGAAGTCGCCAGAAATTTGTGGACTCAAAAATTTTACCATCGAGCTCTCGATATTTGAAGAGAGTGATTTAAAATGTCTGTGTAATTTTTGAGGATGGATGAGATGTAGATGACACTACTGAGATTTCACCCTCATTTTGTGAGGACTTCGGGTTTCTATAAACATACCTATAATCCTCCCAATAAAAGAGAACTTTCGATTAAGCATAGTCATAGATAAACTTATTAGTAGGCTATAGTAGCAACATGTGGAGTTTTGAAATTTAGATTTATAAAATTCAACATTTTAACTTAAAGTGGTTGGTTGGGGGAATGATGATGTGCTCGATCTATATCCCACGATTTTGTTATCAATCGGTCCTATACCATCGAAAACTTGATAGAAGGATTCAATCAACACGTAGGCCAAATCCTTGTCAAGAAATGCTTAAGCATACCTTAGTTGACATAGGGATTTTTTCCCTATCAAGTATATCTTTTGATTCATAGCTCAAAGGGCAGAGCCATTATGGAGCATATGGGCTACGATCATAATCGCAATATAATGGAGCCTTACTAGCCAAACCACCCGATCAGAGGACTCTGGTCATAATTACATCATTTATAGAGTCTATCAGCCAAGCCATGCAGTCAAAAGAAATGGATCACGTCCTTACTAGCATGAGATTGATTGAGAGTGAACATAATAGAACACTTGATTTGACATTGGCTCCTTTGTGAGCTAGAGTTTTCTTAATTTGTTATCTTCAATAAACTATTACAGAAGGTGGATAGATTGAGTTTTACTTTAAGCTTTTAATGATTGAATTTCATTTAAGTAGTTTTTAGATTCATACTTAATTTAATTTAATTTGATTTGAAATTAGAATCACATTTTGATAGAAGTATCCCCTCCGGTTGAAATCACCATTCAACACAACCATCATCAGAGTAGTTAATTGATTGGATCAAATATATTTGAGAACTTTAGATTATGAACTCTGTTATCATATCTCGCTCACATGATTAACTCTCGAGATATTTTAATAAATTGAAATTCTTATAATAATTAGATTTTTAGGTTTTTTTGTTGCATCGGTCCAAGACCAAGAAGCAACCGACAACATCCTTAGATAGTAAATTTAAGCATTCAGTGTTGTGTCAGGGCCCATACGGGTAGGTTTAAGAATGCTTGCTATTGACCTCCACGCATGTGTCATAAGTCAAGTCAAGTTCACAAGGTGAATTCGACGAGCTTCAGCACACAAATCAGAGTTGAAATACACCCGATGGTGCCAAAAATCAATCGAAATGATCTCGGATTGATGAACGGACTTTGCCATTGCATTTAACATGTTGAAATTAACCAGAATATGCATATTGCACAATTTGACGGTCGACCGATCAAAAGAAATTCATCGATACGCATATGCGCATATTAAGATCGGGAAGCCACGATGATGCCCAAACAACATCCGTTCATGAAATTGATCATGCCGTTAGCGTTAAAACGTTGAAACATTTCAAATGAGACTTTCTGCGCTAAATTTGGATGAGTTTGCACGAATGTCGAGCGGTCGGAAGCGATAATGCGCATTTTTGAACTGAAATTGATCCGATTCGGCCTCGACATTGCCCGAATGACCTCCGATCTTAAAACAGATTATGCCGTTGAATTCAAAATGTCGAATTTACCTAGAAATGATACCCATATTATGTGAGTTTGATTTCGGCAAGATTCACAAGAATTTTGATGTGATATAGCGGAAATCAAATATCTAATTTAATTAAACAAAATTTGATCTAATTTTAATTATTAAATTATAATATGATTAAATCAGAATTTTTGCATGAATAGGAATTGATACTCTTCCCATAAAAGCTCCTCAATCATATTCAAAATTTCATTCAAAAATGTTAAAATCTGATATGAACACATATCCCCAAGCCATCAACAGAGACAAAAGAATCAGGAAAAGGCCAAACGGGCTAAAAGACTTCACCAACCTTCCCAAAACATTATAATCTAGCCGAAGTCCCATAATAAGATAAATAAATAAATAAAATCAGCCTTTACTACAAAGAAACTCCAAGGCGGATCTATATACAAAAGCGGTAAATAAGATGATTACAAGGCTTGTATAATATTAAATCCAACACGAGGATGATGACATGGGGAGAACTAAGATCAAGAAGTCTAATAACGGTGATGCACATAGAGAGCAGAATGAGATAACGAAATCAAGATATCCAACCAAGATACAGAGGCAAGAAGATAAACAGAAATAACAGAAGTTACAGAGATAGAGCACAAGAACATTCTAGAAGAACAAATCCAACACTATAAATGAGATGAAGAAATCAAGAAAAGGGTTGAAGAAATTATCTCAAGAACTCCTCTGTCTAACTTCTCAGTCTTCTTACTCTTTCTCCCGGTCTCCCTCTTCCCCTGCAGTCACTTCTCACGGTGGAAACCGCTGGAAAACCCCAACGGGCGAAATTCCCAAGCTCCTCCAATTTTACGTCTCAAGCTTTGACTCAACATTCTACGGTGGATCTTCACGGGATCGCCGGTGGATCTTCTCCTTCTCCCTCCGATCTCCTCTCGGGAACCCTATGACAAAGCGAAGCATAAGCAAATGAATTAGGGTTTACTCGATTCAATCGATATTCATGTGAGATCTTGCTTTTCCACTCAAACTCATCCGCTCCTTGTCGAAGACAGATCAAGCGATGAGATGCAACCATCGTAATCCACTCACATTAGAAGGAAAGCAAACCATGATCAAGAAAGCAGTCCAAGGGCATTGACGAAATAATCCAAGCTCAAGAATCAAACCAAAAGAACTCAATCCAAGTGAGCCCATCCAACGGCAGAGAAAAAGGCGCTAGATCCAACGGATCAGAAAGCTCCCGAAAACGTTGCCTTCTTTTACTCAGCCGGGTTAACTCAATTGGAAAGGGTTTAACTCACTAGCTTGACTCAATTCACCCACGAACCCAATTGGAGCAGAACAGAATTACTCAAATAGAAATATTCTAGCTTTTCGTATGAGCAATTTGTAATCAGGATCTCAGCTGTAATTACAGAAATTAAACCCTATCAAAATCCCACCTAAATTCATAAAGGAAAGTAATTAATCTGTAATTAAGGGTTTTAATCTCCTTTGCTTTCCTCACTAAAAAAAAATGGAAAGAAGAAAAAAAAAAACTCACGCAGCCTCACAATCACCAAGCTTTCAGCTCACCCTCTCTTCTCGAAATATTGACAGATGTCGAAACTTCTCTCTCGGTTGAATCCTCCGATTTTTAGAGAGAGAGAGAGAGAGAAAAAGAAAGATCTCAGGTGTGGGTTTTGTGTGGGTCTGGTTCTCGTTATCCCTTCTCCACTCATCCCCTTGCAGCTCTTTAACTTCCTCCTATCCTAATTCCCACCTATCTAGCTCCTCGCTAATCGCATTCCGGTATAGCAATCGAAGCATCTTTTGAAACGAGGAAGAACAACGTTCTCTGCTTGTTCTTCTTCTTTGACAAGTTGTTTTGCCGAGGTCTTCCGCTTGCTGGTGAGTCGATGAGATTTTTTATTTCCTGTTGGACTCATGGCTCTGTGCCATCGATGCCTGTATCGGTGGAATATGTTAGTCTTTGCACGCTATCAAAGGGTGACGCAGGCGTGCGGTACGAGTGCAGTGGGATATCATGCGCTTGGAAGGTGCCGAGGGTTCTCACTGGCTCGCTCGCCAGCACACCATGGTTACAGTGTTGTTCGCATTATCGGGAGTGGCGATCCTGTAGGAGTAGTTGGCTTGAGGGCTTGAATTCTATTACTTGGGCATGCGTAGGTGATAGTTGCAGAGAACTGAGCCATAAACAAAATTTTGATTTTACGACATAAAAAAATGTATCAAATCACACAAAATTCCTATTTTTAGCAGAACTTGGAAGATTCTTTGTTCAACTTCAGAATCTTCACGTGACATTTTACCATAATCTCTATGGGAGATTTGAAGGGCTCATCATACTCATCAGGGCATGAAGAGATGGAATTCGGCGAATTCAGAATAACTTTTTAATAAGCTGAAGTAAGATAAACCTCCTTTGAATGTGTGAAAATTGTATCTTTGTGCTTTAATGCAAGTTTCAAGATTTTATACTATTAAGACATAGTGGGTGAGCGTGGTATCAGAGAAAATTATTATACTCATTAGGGTGAAATGGAAAATTCATACAATAAATTATGGGTATGAAAAATGAAATGGTGTGTGAAATATACTTTTCACTCATTATGGTGTACTGAGTAAGCCAAAATGATTTGAAATTGCATATATGCTTTGCTTTATGGGTGATCTCCACTAATGCTCAATAGGCTTCATATGAACATGGTTGTAGTGTCATAAGATACTACTAATTAGGTGTATTGAGTAAGCAAAATAGTTTAGCTCCCCCTCATATGAGGATGATGCAGAATCTGCCAGATTTTTAGAAATTCAAAACTTAAACAAATTTAAATAAAAAGTGTTTAAAACACCATGACTTACATAAACAAACTTGAATAAAAACTCAAAGGGAAATTGAAGTATAAGTGATGAATGAAAATATTAAATCTTACCCGAAATGCAATTGAACTTGTAGAATCTTTACGAGAAAATTAAGGCAAATGAAAATAATGAATTTAGAATAAGGAAATACATTCTATTTATATGCACGAATGAAGGAGATTCCTTCAATCCAAAATAAAAGAAATTTTATTCTGATTATGATTTTCAAAATCAATGATTTCATTAATTAGGCAAAATTATCGAAGTTATAAGCACCTATATGTGCTCGAACATAGAGATTTAAAGTACAAATTTTAATATTTGAAAAGGCTACACAGGCTAAGTTGAGATTAAATAAATATGACATTAATCTCAAAATATAAAAAATAAAATAATTTGAATTATCAAATAAGCATGAGCTCGACAGTGTGGAATATTTAGATTGAGGATTATGTGTTAGGTTTAAAAAAGAGAAAAGAATGATAAAATCGATTCAATCTTTTATAACTATATGCATGCAAGCTAACGAATGTCTCTATATGCTAATTCAAATCAATGAAAGAGATAACTATTCAGCTCCATAGAATGTGATCATACTAGGCCTAATCCTTTATGCTTGAACTAGAGTTGACCAGGTATACTAAATGATCAACTTCTAAAGAAACTTAAATTACAATATATTTTAAGACCTAATCTTCTATATTCTCAATAGAGTTGACAAGGTTTGTTATGATATCAATTTTCTAAATGATTTAAATTACACATAAGTCATAGACCCGATCCTCAGTTAGCAAAATTGTAGAGTTGACAGAGTCTACCCCGATGATGGCAGCGTTGACTGAAAATCTCAATCGGAGGGGATATTATCATTAAAAGATATTTGAGCTCTAAATTAATTCATTTTAAAACTAAATTTCAACTAAGAAAACAACCGATCTAAATGAAATTTATCATTTAAATACTTAAAGCAAACAACTCATCCACCCATCCATCATTGTTTGTTGGGGATGATAGATTAAGAAAACTCTAGCTCATAAAGGAAGTAATGTCAAGTCAAATAAATCACTATATTCAAACTCAAATAATGTCATGCCAGTAAGGATGTGGTCCGTGTCCTCTATCCATGTGGTTTAGCTAGTAGGCTCCACATATGATGCTTACACGAGTCCTCGTGTGGTTGTCGCCAAATGACACCATTATATTACATCGACCGTGATGCCCCAAATGGCTTAGCCCTTTGTGTTATGAATTATAGGATATATTTGATAGGCACAAAACCTTTTTGTTAGTTAAGGTAGACTTAAGTCTGTCTCCTTAGACAAACGTCACCCCAAGTCTACAAGAATTTTTTAGACGACATAACCCATGTGTTGTTGATAAAGATCCTTTGGTCAGGTTGGGTCGACTACCTCCTCTAACAAAGTAGACTAGGGACCACAACAGCTCGGGATGACGGAACCATGGGATCTAGATCAGCCACATCATTGTTGACCTCAATTTTTTAGCAATGAAATGATATCAATTTCAAATAGGGATTTCCTAATTCACTATTCAAGTCACTATGCTTAATGACTTGGGAAATGCATTTTGAGCTAAATCCATCTACTTGGTTTGATGTAAAATCAAGTCAAATATCCAATAAATTAAATCAAGTGAATCAATAAATAAAATGAAAATTCAAGTCAAATCTAAAGTCAACTCTAGTCAACCTAGAATTGACTTAAGTGCCCTACTTAGTCAAAAGTCAACCCACTAAAATTTGACTAAATTAAATCACCAAAAATATTTCAAATTATCAAATGAATATGTGTGATCATAATGACAAAGAAATTTGAGTCCACGGAGGCCTAGATTAGGTAAATTAAATTCCTTAAATCAAAATAACCTAAATAAGCTAAATTGAACTCAAAACCAAATTAAAATGAATGAAAGGATCCAAACCTATTCCATTTGAATCAAATTGATCATTTGAACTCATTTGGAATCATACCTAATCCATTTAAGCTAAATGGGTTCAAATAAAATTAAATTTAAAATAAACTCATAGTTTAATCAAATCATAATGCAATTGACCATAAATTGCATTATGGTTTAAAGAATAAGTTAAATTGAATTACTTTTGGAGGCTGCCTTCATGGTTTAATTCAAAGAAAGAAGAAAAATCAAAGAAAAAAAAATCTTTTCCCATGCAACCTTACCTACTCCATGAGGAAGAAAACAAAAGCCACCTCTTAAGAGGATGGCTGCCTTCAATGGTAGAGAAGGCAATTAAGGCAAAGGTGCAAACCTCCAAGAGTTTGCCATGGTCTTAGCCAACCAAGGAGGAGAGAAAGAAAGAGAAAAAAAAGAAAAAGAGGAAGATAGAGCTCTCGACCATATGGGAAAACAAGAAGAGAGACTTCCCTAAGGAGAATTGAGCACACACACACCTTCACACTTCAAAACTGAAACTAAACAAAATTTCCCTCCCCAAGTATCCTTCACTACAAACCATCAAACAAAAGAGCAATCAAGGGTTGGCCTAGGGAGCAATCAGTAAGGAATTAACCTAATTCCTTTCAAGCAAGTTCGGTTAAGCATTGCTTTAGATCAATTCAGGCCAATGTCCAACAATTGAGGTATGCCATTGTTGACCTTAAGCTTTTTCTTAAGGAATTCAGTTGTGGTCGGTTTAATAGGAAATGCAATTTATAATATGATCTAACCGTATAGAACCATAGTATTTTCTTCAATGATTGTGTAACACTTGAAATCGTGTAATTTCGTTGCCTAGATCAGAAGATATTAGCAAAACATCTTGGATGGTTCTTAGTTCCCGCAGGAAATGAAGAAGATGAGCTCTCCGCCATCCGATCCATGTATTTGGATCGGACGGTCCAGATCTAGGTGGACGGTCGATTTTTCCTTAAAGACGTGGGATCGATCACGGGCCGTCCGATCTTCAATGATGGTAGCGATCCATTTTGAATTACGGCATGGCGCCGTGGCTGGACCAACCCATGCGCACCACATGGCGGGATGTTCCACGCGGCACGCAGATCCCGCATGGGACGCCCCTCTTAAAAATCATTAAAATCGGTTAAATAACAGATTTTATTAATTTAAAAAATGCAAAAAACTTCTAAAAATCATATAAAATTAAATATAAATTAGAAAATTATAAATAAAAGCTCTATGGATTCATCTTGATGAGAAGAATCCATATAAAATAAAATTTCCAATTTTTATTGGGTATTTTTTTTTAATTTGGGTTTAATTGAAAAATATTACTCTCAAATTAATAATTCAATTAATTTGAAACTTTGGGGAAATGAAATTAAGCAAAAAAATATACCTTAGATGAATTTTTGGGAATTTAATTCTCTGAATCCAAGGAAAATTGAAATTTCATATGCTTACCCTTTTAATTAATTAAATTAATTAACCCTTAATTAAATAATTAGAAAACTTTAATCAAACAACCTTAAATCAACATAATAAATATTTATGAACATCAGAGCTCTAATCAAAGCTAATTAAACCTCTCTGAACCTAATAATCCATAAATTGACTTAATTAGATAATTAAATGAATTAAATAATTCAATTAAACAACCTAAACTGAATTAAATCATAGTAAATCAACTAGTTAACCAAAAATTATAAATAAACCCTCATTGGAAAGGTATTTTAGTGAAGAATAAGTGAAAAATAAAATTCCTTAATGAATATGAATAAATTAGGCTTAATTTAAGTTTTAATGAAATAATTTAAATCTTAATTACACCTTAATTACATCTTTAATCAAGCTAAAACTTTAGGGATATAAAATTGGCATATAACCCAACTTGACAGAAATATTTCAAGTCTAAATGATCTCTGGATTAGGAGTTCTTAAATTTCCAAATCCTTAGATCAATGTTAATCAAATATTGGGTTAAAGAAATTAATTAACTTATTGAATAAAGTGATAATTCAAATTAATCTTAGTCAAACATATGTAAACTATTTTGAAACTTCTCTAAATATCCTAAGTCAATTAAAGTGAATCAAATTCAATCTTAACTTAATTAAGTATAACCTTAGGTTAACAAAATTATTAAACCTTAACTTTTGAATCAATGAAGTTTAATAAATTCACTCATCTCTAATGAATTTAAAAAATGAATATAAAACTTAGGTTAATTAAATCGATCAAATAATTAATTCAAGTGTTTTTTGGGTTAAGCTAATCCATGAACAAACTTGCTAATTCATATTAATAAACTTAAACCTTAAAACAAATCCATAATTTAATAACTTAAAATTAAATTGAATAAAATAAACTCTTTAAATCATCATAAGCCAAATCAAATGAAACCCACATAGCTTAATTCAAAATCAAAATCAAACTAATTAAATCAAATAAAGCAATTCAAACAAATAAAATAACATAAAACCAATCCAAACATAAATAACATCAAAAGGATTAATTAAGATACTTAGGGATCTTAGTTAGACTTTTGGAAACCTCATTAGGATTTAGGATGTGGAATAAAGTGAGTTTTACCAAAAAATGAAATTCATTCTACTTCTCATTCTTGAAAATTTAAATATTACTTTAACCAAATAAAATGAACATAAAAAGGGAAATTAAATCACTAAACCATTTGAATTGAAACCAACTAATGGTAAAAATTAAACAAATTCAAATTTAAAATTTAAACTTGAACTTAAAGAAGCCTAGCAAAAGCCTTATCACCCACCCACACACTAGATTACTTAGGTCATAGACTCTAGATCTAGGTTAGATCATTCTATGATTTTTATGATATGTTGTGTGCTTCACGTATACATGTGGTGTATTTTGCTTTGGATGATGCTAGGCTTGTTTGTTCATTTGACTGGATGTTAGGATGTTCTTTTTAAATTTAACACTATTTTTTGCAGGGGACTATGTTAAAGGGATCACTGTGATAAATAAATCATAAAATTATTGTTTCTTAGGTGAAATCTCTTAACATAGTCCATAAGACGGGGTGGGGCAAGCAACTAATGCTAAGCCCATGTTTGTGAAATATAAACTTTTATGTGTTGTGTGTATTTCCTAATATTTTTACTTAGGATTTCTTTTGAATTTTAAATGTAAATTTGAGCTTAGAATTAGGTTAGATCTATGGGTCTAGGATTAGCGAGAGCTAACCGGAGATGGTGCGGTGGTCCCTGTGGAGCTCGATGGATGTCCCTGAAGGAGACTTTCACGGAAAAAAAGATCCATAGATCTAAACTTGTAGTTCTAGGTCGATTGTATAAGCGAACTTCATTTTTTCTTTCTTCCGGGGTGTATAGCGGTACCAGCTTCATTGGCATTTTTCTTATATAATTTAATTTGGCTTGATTTATTTTGGGTGCATAATAGAAATAACATACTTTTCCTAGGTTTCTTTCTGTGTTATGTTTGTGCTGTGATGAATGCCTGGATGTAGGCTTACAGGATAAATTAAATTTTTTACCCAATTAAATTAATCGAAACATAAAAATAAATATAACTCATAATCTTCATATGAAAGCCTAGGCATTAAAGTAAGATAAAATATGTAGCAACCCCTTAGCTGGATGTTTAATATCATGCATAAATCATATTATTTTACTCTTGATTAATGAAAGACTTCCATCCTTGCCAAAGAACCTGAGCTTGACCTTTTAGAGCCTATGATGGAAGTACACATTCTTCTATTCTGATTTGGCCTATAACCTTTTTCTAATTGCATGCATTAGGCATAAATTGTATTCCCTATAAAATGAATATTGAGTAAAAAAATTATATAAATATAAAAATATGCATTAGTTAGGTGCATCTTCATACCCTGCATGATCTTAGGGATTAGGAAGTGACTCTAGGTTCATATATTTCTTTCCTAAAACTACAATAGCCTAGCCATCTTGCATTAATATGAATTAGCCTCATAGTTTTAAAATGCACTTAGGTGGTGTTAGCTGACAGCCTTCTCTAGGTAGGTTGTAAGCCCAGAAGAGTTAGGGATAGGTTAGTTCCCTCAAGTGAGGAGAATGGCCAATGATTCCCAAGAATAGAACTAGGTTGAGCATCTAACATGTGTTAGGTGCACCTATAGACTAGGTTTTAAAGCATCTTTTTAGGAATAAGTCTTCAACCCTAGGCATTTCTACAATCTTGTGCTACTAGAATCTAAGCCCTAGATTTCTAAGAAAATGATAACTCAAAATCTAAAATTAAATCCCAAATTTGAAGCCCAATCATAGGATAGATGAAATGTATACTAGGCATCCCAGTATCAATAGACATTTTTTACTTTTTTTCATTTGACTCTTAAAAAATAACTCTCAATTTGGACCTCTCCCAATTGATTTTCAAAAAAAAAAAAAAAAAAATCAATCCTTTGAAAGCTACCTTAGTCTTTAGGAATAACCATTTATTTCCTTAATCGAGAGTAGTCTTAGGAAGAGACCCTTCCTAAGATGTAATTAACTATAGAGGCTTGCCTATATAGGGAACAATGATCCTGAGATAAAATAAACTATGCTCTACTTTTCCATGTAGTTCATGGGAAAATACTCTGGTACACGAAAGACCCATTAGCCTTAGGAGTCTTTTATTGAAATGATCAAATCCATTATAGGAGAGCATGAATATTTTGAGATAATATGTTTATTCCTTAATGTCGTATTTGGTCATCTCAATAAAATATTCCAAAACTCTATGTGGTGTCATTTCTTTTCTCTATTCTAGAGAAAACACCAATAGTCATCATTTCACCAACCATATGCTTTAAGTTAAATAATGGTGAATTTTACAAATACTAAATCCCAAATTTTAAACTCCACATGCTCCTACTATACATTGTGCATTAAGCGATCTAACGACTAGCCTTAATTGAAAGTTTCCTCTCACTTATTAGGAGGGGTAATTAACTATAAGGGCTTGCGCCTATAGAAAACCTAGAACCAGATCTAAAATTCTCACCAAATGAGGACAAAAACTCTGGGTAGTGTCTTATCTACTATCTCATCTACCTTTTGAAAATTACACTGACACATAAATCAAACTCTCTTCATGAGAGAGGTGGCAATTTTGAGCCAATTCGGTGACTCGCTTGGGATAGGTTTCTCTTTCTATCTTTGGCTAGTCAAATTTGAGCTATAGTAGCAATGAAGCATGATAAAAATTGAGATTTAAAATTAATTATCAATAAAATTAAATTTAAATCAACCATTTTTTATGACTAATCTTTTTGTTCTATTGTATTTCTGTATTTTGAAAGTGTGGGGTGATACATCAATTACTGGCTAATAGTCCCCATCTTTTATTTGCAAAGATGGATCTTCAAAGCACATCATTCATAATGTAGCTAGGTCATGGAGCCAACATCCATCTAGCTAATGTTGTAATCAATGCTAGAGATGCTGGAGCTACCATCCAACTGGTAGTGTAAACTTTCTAGCTATTACTATTGCAAATAATCCTCTATGTGAAGCTCATGCATATTATACACGATAACCTATGCATTAGAAGAGGACAATTGGAATGGCCGCTATTGCTACTAATGTTCCTCAAAAGAGAGCTTTTGTATTCAAAAGATTGGGTCATTCTGAGATGCTAGTGATGAAAAGAACCATCATTGGACATAAATTTTCAATCATGCCTATGAGTGCAACTACTCTACTAGTTGAACCATTCACCCCTGGAAGGCACAACGCAAAGCTTTTCATCTGGAAGCAAGCTAACCCTGAGGCGATAGAGAAAGAAAGAATGCTAAGTTATGAGCTCATCAGCTCTCACATGGGCCATCTATTACATAACCAGCTTACAACCAGGAGCGAGTATTCTTACATGTAATAAATTTGAAATTATAAAATGGGTGAAAAGGAATAGCTCTACGGATGTTAAGAAATTTTGTTGGGCTCAATAAGTCGACTCCTACTCTTGAGAAATAACATGAAACTTTATCTTTCGATCGAGTCCCAGGGTTGTCAAAAAAAGGCCTTATAAAGAAGAGATATCAAATGCCAATTATCAGAAAAAGCCATGAATGATCTACTACAGAAACTACCATCAGTGGTAGTAAGAATTCAAGATCATTCTAAATAAGTTCTGCATGGTGAGCATTTGAGCGTGACACGATCCATTCCAAGAATCCACCAAAAGGTCTTTGAGAAGAAAAAAAAAATCTAGAAAGCCATGAGAAGAGTTCTGCAGTGAACATAGGGGTGTGACACTAGAACCGCATGTTCAGGAATTCACTACCGAAAGGTCCCGGTAGAAAGAAAAATAAATATGTAGGCAGAAGCCTCGAGAAGAAGTAGCAACGTAGAATCTTCTTCATCTGTAAGAAAGCTAACCCAGAGGCAATGGAGAAAGAGAAATGCTGAACTATGTGCTCAATTGCCATTATTCAAGCAAAAAATTATACAATTAGCAGTGAACTAGAAGCAAGTGTTCCAACCCATAATAGGTTTGACAGCCTAAGATAGGCAAAGCAGAACAACTCTACTGCTCAAATTAAGTAGTCTTTCTAGACTCGATAATGTCAAGTTCTAGCTTCTCTAGTGAAGAAACTTGAAACTGTATATGCAAGAGTGCATCGGGTCCCTAAAGTTGCTAAGAAGAAATAATTGATAAAAATAAAATATTAAAGTCCTATAATTAGGGAGGCTAGAGATGCTCCTTCAAGGAAATCTCCTTCTACAACCCTGACAAGATGTCAACCAATTCAAGTCCCACACAGTGAGCATCAAGGCGTGACATTTGAACCACAGGTCCAAGAATCCGCCATCGAAAGGTCCCTACAAAAAGGTAAGCAAATTTGGAGCCTAAAGTTTTGAAGTGAAACTACCATAAAGAAAGATAATGACATGACATCTGGACTATACTCCCATAAAACCTCCTTATGTGCTAGTATTTGGGCTGAGTCTTGATACTTGAAGTTGAATTACATTCACTCCAAGTAACCATTCAACAAGATCTTACCTAAGATGAGAATGTCAGATCTGGATGAAGAGCTTGATCGGATGCTCAAGCTTCGCAAAATTTAGAAATATACTAAGCAAAGATGTCTAAAGCATTCGATCATACAGTGCATCCTCGAACCTTTCAAGAAGGAGAATTGGTCCTAGTGTTGAGAATACCAATTATTCATCATCGTCATTACATGTGTAAGTTCTGCTTGAAAAGTCTCTTGTAACACAAGAATACATTTTTGAATAAAGTAAACATCCTCCTGTCAGATAGGGGCATTTTTTAAAAAATTTAATAGTAATATGTTAGGCTTTCTCTTGTAAGATAGGGGGCCTTTATGTTGTATTTAGGTTGACATCACGCCTAAGGCTGAGATGCCCATATACATGTTCAAATTATATATTCAAATTTTCAAGTTTCAAAGTCTTACTGACCAAAAAGAGAAATTTTTTTTAAGTGCATCAAATCAAGTTGAAAACACATATTCCATCAATACATCAAATCTAGGGCTTGAGTGGGTGCATAAGATCGAACTCAACATGCTCAAATATGATCAAGTCACATGTCTTACTCAATACAAGGCGTAGTAAGAGATCCCCATTTAGCTTGATGATAAAATTCTTCAATAATTGGTCAAGTCAAGACTGTAGGTGCATAAATTGACTCAACGCCCAAATATGAGGTCCTTGAGTTTGCTTACTTAATATGTCATAAAGGTCGTAGTAAGGGATCTTCCTACTACGTTAGTTCAAAGATGAGAGCATCCAAATCTCCAAATCCTAACTTGGTGAGTTTAAAGGCTGAGACTAGGAGATCATCCATAATGGCGTGAGGTCATTTTTTAAATCCAACAAAAGTTCCTCACCAGTAGGCACTAAGCTGAGTTTGGTGTTAATATCAAATGAGAAATGTCAACTCCTTCAACAAGTCTGTTAAAGCAGAAAATAAAGACAGAAGGAAACTCTTCTTCAGTAAGTTCAACCAAGTTAAAAGAAAAGGACTGAAGAAGTCATCCCAATATTAGTACAAAGCTAAAGCTAACTAAGTTGTGATGTATCAATATATTACAAGCATAGGACTGATGACTCTTCGCCATTGACCCAACACAAGCTCTGAGGGCTAGGTCACTGGCAGTCATCCTTCTATAAGCCCACAAAAGCAGAAAACTATGGTAGATGGTAATTTTGTATCACCTGATAAGTCTTTAAGACAATTTAGGAAATTTCCTTGCCAAATTTGTCAAGGCATAAAGCCAGGATTGAAGGAAATATGAACTACAAAATTTCGAGATTGAATCTTCAACAAGTCCATCAAAGCACAAAGCATAAGATCAAAGATGTTCTCATCTCACCAACAAGTCATCAACTCCATCAAGTCCACTAAGACATGAAGCCAAGATAGGAGAAAAATACAAATTAAAAATTTTGAGATTGAATCTTCAACAAGTTCGGCACAAAGCATAGGATCGAAGACACTCTTATCTTAGTAACAAGTCATCAACTCCATTAAGTCCACCCAAGGCACAAAGCTAGGATAGGAACAAAATATATAAATTTCAAATTCTTAAGAGGAAGTCGTCAACAAGTCTGAAAGCACAAAGCATAGGACTAAAGACATTCTAAATTCTCTCAATAGTTACTGCAAAGCCCCCCTATGAGACAGGGGCATTTTTATATATTTATCTAAGTTGACATGTGTCAAGTCGAGATCCTCGATAAATACAAGATGATCGAATGAGCTACATTTATTTATATTAAAGAATTCAAACTATGTGATACATTTGAAGCTAATTTTCAATCCCCTATTAGATAGAAGTCTTTTTTTATGATCAAGGTTGTTCAATTCTCTCCTATAAAATAGGGGGCCTTCTTGTATATATATTCAGGTTGACATTGAGCTTTATGCTGAGATCCATGAATATATCTATAATTATTATTATTAAAGTTGCAGGCTCTTGCATGGAACAAAAAGAATCTATTTTTGTGCATGAAAAGACATAAATATCAAAGTTTATCTCCCTGATTGTCAAATTCTGAAGAGCAAGTTAAAAAAACTCCCAATTTCAGAAACTTTAATCAATTAAGTTGAAAAATATCAACCTCTACATCCTAAAGTCTAGGATACTGATGGGTTTTAAAGGCCATAGTAAAAGAGCCCTTGCTTGTCAGTTCAATGATGATACATGTTCAATCTCAAACTAGATCCAACTTAGTGACTACAAAAAACCAGAATCCAAGAGATCCTTCCGCTTGATCGATAGACTAAGACAATATGAGGAAACTCTTAATTTAGAGCTACCTCAAGTCAATCTTTATATTGCCCGCATGGCGATTATGGTGAAATTTTTATAATGAATTTATAAAGAATAAAATATATACTTTCATCTTCACTCTATGCGAAATAAAATAAAGATAGAAATATACATCTCTTCTTTTTATGCATTTTTGACACCACATAGACCCACATACATTCTTATTATGGGTGATCAGGTATGACATTGAGAAGAGGTGTACAATCTCAAAAGATAGAAGTCACCACCCTACAATGGACCTAATCACCTCAATAAGGACTCCTAAGGACAATGGGTCCGCATGTGTACCAAAGATTCTTCCCCTACTTTACATGGAAAAGTAAAGTAGGATTTATTTTAAACTGAGTTCATTAAGTTCCCTACAGGGCCAAGCCCCCATAGTTAATTACATCCTAAGGAATGAGATCCCTTAGAAATACTCTCGATTAAGGTAAATGATCATTGTCTCTAAAGATTTCAATAGGTAGGACTATCAATCGATTAGTTTATTTTGGAAGATCAAATGAGATTGATCAAAGAGAGAGAGTTATTATCAAAGGCAAAGAAAGATAAGTAGGAGATGTTCATGATGCTAGGAAATCTAGTGAGCATCTCAAACTATCCTATGATTGGGCTTTACATTTTTGAAATTGAATTATTCATTTGAGTTAACTTTTCATTAGAAGTTTAGGGCTTATAATTCTCTAATACAAGGTTATGGAAATGCCTAAGAGGTGAGGATTTATGCTTTTGGCCCATTGAAGGGAGAAGCAATCTCATAACCTAAATCTAGGGAGCTTTGGTGAGGGCTAGAAGCACGACCTAAATATAAGGCGAAAATGGGTATTTGGTTTGCCTCCACAAGAGAGAACAAACCACCCGATCGCTTGGACTTACAACCGCCAGTGGTTGACTAACTCTCTGATAATTTTAAATTCATGTAGGCAAGTCATACTTTATGCAAGATAGTTAGTTATTTATTTTAGTGAGAGACTAAGTCTTTAAACTTACTCACTAAAGAGAATAGATCAGGTAAGGGCAAGATTCAAATGATATAAATCTAATGCAAATCATATTACATGTTATTTTTATTTTTGGACAATCATTTGACTCAGCTTATAGATTCATATGCCTAATGAGAAGAAAGATTATTAGCCAAAATCGAAGAAGGGAGGAGGTGTGTTTCCACCATGGCTCTTAAAGGTCAAGCCAAGTTTCTCTAGCAAAGGTGGAAGCCCTCCAATCAAGAGTGAAATAAGATGATTTTATCCATGGTGTTATAAAAGAAATACTCATCTAGCAAAGGGGTTGTTAATTATTTTATCTTGATTTTTAGCCTAAGCTTTAGGTGAGGTTATGAGTTTTTTATTTTAATTTTGAATTATTAAATTTGATAGAAGATTTATTTTTTCCTAAGAGTCTAATCCACATCTAGTCCATACATCAAGCAAGGAAGAAACTAGAAAAAAATATGCCATCTTAATGCACAAGCTAAATAAATCATCAATCAACTTATAAAGCTAATAAAGAATATGACCATTGGTGGCACCACTAAAACCCAAAAAACAAATTGGGTAGCTGAGCGCCACCTTTATACAAACTAGATTACAAATGAATCAAGTACAACTAAGCAAGGAATTCATTGTTATGGGGCATCTTCAAGCTTTATTTCTTCATTCTTCATTTCTTCTTCTTTCTTTTTGGTTCCTTCTTTTGGATATGGAAGGTGGTTGCTCCAAATGCTTCATATGGTACATAAGATGTAATCTTATGACCAATGCTCATCCTAATCCCCATAACAATCATTCCAAAATCCTAATTGCAAAAATTTCATGACAAGGAAAAGTAAATCTAACTAGCACCTACAAAATAAAGATTAGCTAAATAAACCATACAAAATCTACCTGGCCTATTGGATTATGCTTAGGGGTATAAGCACCTGCACAACAAAAGTATTTATATTTTTAATACAGCTCCCCTTAAGCACAATCCTCTGCAAAAAATAATGATTAGACTAAATCATACTACCATTCATTCTACACACATTCACCCTAACATCCAGACTAAAATAAAATATCACAAAATAAAAGCAAAATCATCAGCCCTAACCTAAAGCTAGAAGTGGTGACTTAGCCTAATGTGTGCTTTAAAATTTTGTGTAGGCTTTATGGCTTTAAGGTTTGCATTGTCTAACTTAGATGGGTGGTTTCATTTAAGTGTTTAGTTGATTTGGGTTAATTTTATTTTGTATTTTGGTTTGGTTTAAATGAACCCTACAATTAATTACTAAGTTTTAAAGAGAGGAAAAAGAGAAGAGAACTTTTCTTTTCTTCCCTACCTTAAGTAATTTCTAAAGTGGATTCATGTTTAGTTTTGTTTAGCGAATGTTTTATTATGTGATCTAATTAATCCTAAGTTTATATTTTTCTTAAACAAACCTATTCAAAAAGAAAGATATTTTAAGATTAAGTAAAATGAATTAAATTCACAAAGCACACATCCCATTATTTCTTTCCCAACATGTATAACATGCACATGGATGCATCCTAAGCATATCTATACATACAAATGAGAATGTTTGACACACTTTATGATGAATGCTAAGTGAGTTACTTAAGAAAATTTGAATGTTTTATGATGCATGATTTTCATTAAGTAGAAAAGAAATTTTCTTATCCACTTTTTCACATGCACACATATATGTATGAAATACATAAGTGAGTGCAACACCATTATTAACTAGGGGTGTAAGTTACACTTTGGTTACTTAAAGCCTAGCAACCGGGTTGTCGGACTAATATACCACTTTCCTTAAATACAAGCATGTGTACAAAAGAAATGAAGGGAAAAGAAATATGCAAAAGCTTGTTATGTTTGGACTATTATGAAATTTACATGTGTAAGTGTAAGGATCTTTCGTAAGTCATAACATGGAAGAGGATAAGAATAAATTTAAGCAAGTGTTATGTTCTTTAAAAGAACTATACACTTTACAAATCTGCAAATCCATATTAAAAGGAAAGAAAGGAAACAAACATAAGACATTTTATAATCACACAAAAGCAAATGAACTATAAGTAGCACACTTATAGTTTTGATATTGATAGGTTTTGAAAATATTTTTGAATTTAAATGATGATAGCCATCCAAATGAGAGGGGTAAATCGTGGGATGCTATGTGTTTTAGTCCATCCAAAATGCATGGATGGACGACCAGAGATTCATCCCTGCCATTCTATGTGTAAGATGGAACCGTCCATCTTTGAGGCCATGATCCGAGCTCGATTGGATTAAAAATCAACACACACCATCTAAGTAAGAGGACAAGCACATCTAATAGCTAGATCAACATAAGATTGAAATCCACTTCATAAAGGACCAACATACATTGAACTTAAGCTCAGTTTAATGGCATACTTAGGTGATCACCATGCTATTCTGAGAAGATTCATTAAAGGCAAAGATTTGCTTAATGAGTTTGAGTTGGTAGACCAACTCCTTTTGAGCTGTCTTGATCAAGGTGACTCCTCTAGCCTTAGAAACTAGGAAAGAGCTTGTTGAGTTTGATTGATAATGATGGAGCTTGCAAAAAGAATTGCATTGGTTTTGAGTGCAAAGTAAGTTTTTGTGGAGCTCCCATTTTCAATAAAATTGAGAAATGAGGTTTGATTTTACCCTGGAAGCTTGGGAGGTGAGGAAATGGCTTCAACTTCCTGCTCAATCAATGAGGAATGATGGATTGAATTTAAATTGGGAATATATCTCACTTTGACCTTAGCAATGCTTTTTCATTTTGATCCAATTGACCACAAGGAGCAGGTTTGTTAGGCCATTTAGGATGTCCTTGAATTTGGTTTTGTCTAGGGAGTGGAATGGTGAACTTCCCATCTGCTTGAATTGAGTGTAAGGAGGATTCCATGTGCTCCATTTCAAGGCATATGGTCTTGGCCATATTGGGTTGGCTGACCCAAACCCATCATTGATTTCACTCATAGTGTTCACTTGATCCACTAAGAGGGTGTTAAGTGGTTATGGAGAGGATTTGACTAAATTCCAAATGGATTTGGCCAAAATTTACCCTATGGATTAGGGGTAAAATGGTCATTTGACCTTGATTTTAGTTTATGTTGATATGATGAGAAAATAGGTTTGGCCAAGTTTCATTGAATTTGGAGTTTTTGATGTGATTTAGCTCATGTTGACCCATTTAGGTCAAAATCAACTTTTCAAGTTGATCAAATGGTCAAATTGAAACCAAGGTTGGGTCATATGATCATTTGAAATGTTTTGGGGTTTTGGTTTGATTCAATTTGGTTTAGGTTTGAATTTGGTTCATTTGATTTCATTTAGGTCAAATGGGTCAAGTTGACTAATTTGACCCATTTGACCTATTGATTGAATGGGTATTTATTTGGTTGGTCATATGAAAGGGATTATCTTTATTTCCAATCAATTTTGGTTAAGTTTGAATTTGGTTGAATTTGACCCTTAGTCAAGTTAGTTCATGGTCAATTGGGTTGGGTCTAGTTAAATTGTTTTGGTCAAGTTCAAAAATCATTTGGAATGAACTTGACCAATTAGTTTCAATCAATTTGTTTAGATCAAGTTTTGACACATTTTGACTTTTATTCAAGTTTGGTCAACTTGGGTCAAGTAAATGAAGGTTAGCTCAAATATGTTGGTCAAGTTTAAAACATTGATCATGAATGAAATTAGATCATTGGTTTCAATCTTGGCCTTGGTGGATTTTAGTTAGGGTCATTTTTTTTGACTTTATCAACCCTTAAGTTGATCAATTTGATGATTGATCATCTCATATTTGTGATGAGAGAGTATAGATGATTCATAATTTAGTTAGGATTAGAATTTGGCTCATGAGGATACTTAGGTCACTTTGGGTCAAGTGAGGGGTCAAATGGTTTGTTAAAGCTTGATTTGAGTTTGATTGAACTTACATATGGACTTATGATTGAAATATAAATCCATTTGCAAGTAGTTTGAAGTCAAATTAGTTTTGATTCATTTTCAAGTATAAAGGGTGAACATGAAATGGATTTTGGCTGAATTTGAATTGATTTTGATTGGTGATTGAAGTTTGTTCATATTTGGATTCATGATGTGATTGATTGAATCATTAAAAAAAAATCAAGGGTTTGGCTTGATTTAAATTGATTGAAGTTCAATAATTAACTTGAATGGCTTAGTGGATTTTGATTGAATTTGGATTTGATTTTTGGAATTAGTTTTGGTTGTTCGAATTTATATTTCACTTATATATGTGAATATAAATGAGAATATAAATGGGCTATTAGAAAATTTCATGAGTTTGAAGTGATTTGAACATGATCTAAGCTAAGTCTTTAAGAGAAAATAAAAGACTTAGGAAAGATTTTGAACTTGAAATTAAATTTTAAATTTAGTTTGATTGATTTGAAATTATATTTCATTTATATATGTGAATATAAATGAGAATATAAATGAGTTATGAAAAATTTTCATGAACTTGAATTGATTTAGATTTGATTTAGGCTAAGTCCATGAAGGGAAATCAAAGGACTTAGGCAAGATTTGGAATTTGGAATTTCAACTTGAAGTTTGATTTGATTGATTTGAATTTATATTTCATATATATATATGTGAATATAAATGAGAATATAAATGAGTTATGAGAAAATCTCATGAGTTTGAATTGATTTGGATTTGATTTAGGCTAACCCATGAAGTGAAATCAAAGGACTTAGGCAAGATTTGGAATTTGGAATTTCAACTTGGAATTTGATTTGATCGATTTTAATTTATATTTCATTTATATATATGAATATAAATGAGAATATAATGAGTTATGAAAAATTTCATGAATTTGAATTGATTTGAAGATGATTTAGCTAAGTCCTTAAGGGAATAAGGACTTAGAAATATTTGTGAATTTGGATTTGAATTTTGGATTTCAATCAAGTGACATTGATTTAAGTTTGGGAGAAAATCAATTAAGCTTGAATTGATTTAAGTTTGATGTTGATTTGATTTGGAGTTTGACTTGAAGGAAGGAAGTAAGGAATGTGGTTCAAGCTGTAGGGTAGGCAAATTTTCCTAACACCTCTAAGGCATGACCTATTATGGCTAACTCTTCTAAGTCTCTGTTAGGGTGTCCACCTAATCACTAGATGTGTCTTAAGACTAATGATCAATGTCTAAGAGGAGTCCTATGTCAAGATGGAGGGGTTGAGCTCATCTAAAAATGTGGTCAACAAAGGCAATAGGTGTGGTGTGATTGACAAGGAAGACATATTGGTGTTGACAAAATGATCAATAACATCAACACTCACAACAGAATCTACTCTAAACCCAAGGTGTAGAAGGAATCCAAAACTAGGTAATGGCTTACTTATGTCAAGGACATAAGAGAGGGAAGGAGAATCCACTAGGGATGAAAGTATGAACCTTAGGAAAAGTTCAAATTATCCACAAATGAGAGGTTTGATTTGATTTGGTGAGAAATTTGATTTGAGGTTAAGTTGATGGCGAGGTTGAATTTGTTTCAATTTTTATTTTAGTTGTGTTTTTTTAACTCCATGGATATACAAGTGAACTCTCCATGAAGTCATTCATAAAGTGACGAAGGTGAACTCAGAGGGATTAGAATGATGCTTGGAACTAGAAGATTTGATAAGCAAAGATTGAATTTAGATCCATTAAGTTCAAGTCATCACAAAGTGAAGAAAGGTTGTGAAATCTGAGGGATTAGAATTGATCTGCTAGAACTAGAAAGATGCATCTCTAAGGAGAAGCAAAAGATTGAATTTAGATTGATTTTCATTTTATTTTGTTTATTTTGATTTTTAAATTTAGATTTTTGAGATGGATCCTGTTGGTTTGCGATGGATCATACTGAGTAGGAGCTATGGAGGCCTAGACCTAACTCAAATTTACCAATCCAAAGGGAGTAGTCTACCAACCACAAGGTACGACTATCCAACCAATGGGACGCCTTTCAGTTTGCAATGGTTAAGTCTTAAGAAGAAAGCATGGGGACTCACATCTTCTAGAAATAAGGAACCATTAGGGTGAACGGTTGGTAAGGTAACATATCATACCTGACCTAGGGCTAACTATTGAGTGAAAGCCGCTGGGGGACTTAAATCAACTCAAAGATAATCAATGGTTAATTTTATTTTTAGTTCTATTTTGATGGATTCCATTGGTTTGCAATGGATCACACTGAGAAAGAGTTTATATCAGCCTAGACCTATCTCAGACTTACTGAACCAAATGGAGTAGCTTCCCGACCAATGGGAGAACTATCCGACCAAAGGAGTGCCTTTCAGTTTGTAATGATCAATTGAAGGGAAGAATGCTCAGGGACTCACATCTTCCACTACAAAAGACCAGTGATGACACTTTGGAAACAAATTGAACCAAACCCCTAACCATTTGTGCTCATGCTAAAAGAATGCATAGTCTTGCATCTTCAAAAGTGGCATGATTTGTAACTCGCCAGGACAAAATAGATTGAACCTGACCTAAGAGCGATTACGGAGAGAATATCGACCTAGGGATTTATCTCAACTCAGGTAGTCAGGTAATACCTATAGGGAGTTCTGTTGACACTACCCTAAAGATAGAATGCATGCTTGGAAAAAGGGGGCTCTTTGGGGGCTTGAATTCCTAATCCATGAGCGAATTAATTCATTTATTTTTTTTAGTTTATTTTAACATGGATCCTGTTAGTTTGCGAGGGATCAAACTGAGAAGGAGCTTATATTAACCTAGACCTATCTCGATTTATCAACCAAGGAGAATCTGCATCCACAACAAATTCTCCAACCACAAGGGTGGCTACTAGGAAAGGGGCTGTCCAATCCAAGAGTAACCCGAGTAATATCTAAATGGGGTCGCAAAGGATGTGATCCAAATAGAGTGCTCGTAGGGGATGGGGCCACTAAGGGCTTAATCCAAAACCCTGGAGAAGATGACATGGCTAGTCATATATCAAATAGCATTCGGGCCAACAAGGAGAAAGCTGGGACTCACATCGCCAAGAGTGGTGTATCCACCGTGAGTGCTCAACATATAGAACATCAACAACCTAAGGTGCCGTTTGTACAATCGCCTAGAAGAAAGCTTGGGAACTCATATCCTCCTATAGCAAAATTGATCATTAGGATAGTCTGTCTTCGGCTCGATAGGTGCCATTCGACCTAGGGTGACTACTGAGTGAATTCCACTGAAGGACTTATATCATCTCAAACATAGTCAAAAGGAAAGAAGCCTCTAGGGGACTTATCCTAACCCTCAAATATACTCAATCTAGTCAGTGCATGATGGCTAATTCAAGAAGAAAGCTCGGGGACTCACATCTTCTTAAATAAAGTCAATATGAGGTAGCTTAGTGGCTGCACAGTGAAGCCTACCAAACTAAAAAGGCGCTTGTTGGTTTGTAATGGACAAGTCAAGAAGAAAATGTAGGGACTCACATCTTCCAAACAAGTGACCAATGGGGTGACAGGCTAGCGAGGTAGCATGTAGACCCGACCTAGAGTAGCTAATGAGTGAGTGCCACAGGGGGCTTGCTCCCACATCAAAATAGCTTGAGATAAAAGATATGTGTTTATTTTTTTGCATGTGTTAAAGGGAATAGGACTCCTCTCGGGTACTCTTACACATAACTTAGAACATGCTTGGGGATTTTGATGAAATGGTGCCATAATGGCTACCAGGATTTCCACTAAGAAAAGATGCCACTTGGGTTCTCTCACACCTAACTTAGTTGTGCTGATTGAAATACGATGCCTCTTGGGTTCTCTCACACCTATTCTAATAGTGTCAGGAGATTGTGTTTGTATTATGAAAGAGGAATATGATGTCGTTGGGGGACTCTTACACCTACCCAAAATACATCATGGCAGATTCACAAGATAAGTAAACAACACTTCGAATGAAGACAAGATTTTCATGAAATAGAATCAAATTTTTGTTGATTGATAGAATTATTCTCAAACATAACTTTTATAGGTAATATTTCTTCAAATAGAGTCCATTATTTGGAAGCATCGGGTGTTCTCCTTTATAATCAATAAGCTGATAAGATCCTCCTTGGTAGGCCTTCTCTATGACATAAAAGTTCAAACTTGCCTCTCATCTTTCGACGGGCAACAATTGGTCTCCTTATGACTAACACAAGTTCTCCTACTTTGAAAGACCTAGGGATGACCAGCTTGTTTTGAGCTTGAATCATTTTGGCCTTGTACAACTTGAGATTCTAGCACGCCCATAGGCGACTCTTCTCCAAACCTTCGAGCTCTTCTAACCGTAATTTTGCATTATGCTATGTAGTGATCTTGCTACCCAATGCTATCTTTAGTGATAGGAGTTGAACTTCTAAAGGTAGAATGGCTTCGGACCCATACACTAAGGAAAATGGGATAGACTTAGTTGGAGTTCGGTCTGTGGTGCGGTAGATCTACAAGGCTTCAACCAACTGCTCATTCCATTATCACTTGTTGTCATCAAGAGTCTTCTTTAGTATTTAGATGAGAGTTTTGTTGAATACTTCTGCTAAGCCATTTTCTCTGTGGTAGTAGATGGTGGAGTATCTCCAATCTATACCGTGTCTTCTGGTGAAGCTGTTGATCTTAGTGATTTTGAATGCACATTATCGATATAATTCAAAAAACCCCAACCTATATATGATATGGTTCTAAAAAAAAGCACATGCCGAAGTGACCTCTTTGAGTGGGATTGCCTCCACCCACTTGGAAAAGTAGTTGGTGGCAGCTAAGATGAATCGATGACCCTTGGAAGAAGGAGGATCACCAACACTTGAATGGCTATGAGGCCAATGCAGGGTGTAGAATGTTGGGTGGTTGGTGGAGAACCACATAGTGTACCTGACATTGATGGCATCTCCTAGCTACATCCATGTAGTCTGTAATCATAGAAGGCTAATAGTATCCTAGTCTCTTGATCTTCACCTTCATCTTCAGACCAGATTGATGTGCTATGTATAGACATGAATGTACCTCAGTTACAATGCCATGGGTTTCATATTTATCTAAATAATGAAACCACATCTGGTCAAAGGACCGTCGATACAAGGTGCCATCAACGAGAGCATATGAGAGAGCTCTCTATTTCACCTGATGGGCTTGTGACTTTTCTTGAGGTAGTTTTCCAATGTTCAAATAGTCTATGAATGGTTGCCTCCAATTCAACTCCTTATCCATTTTGGCACCTCCCCTTCAAGGGAAAGTCTCTCGATGAGTTCAACATCAATAAGAGATAGAACTTGTTTATTTTGGACCCTTATTGAAATGGACTCATCTTTTGGACTTGCCAATTCTTTGGCAAGTTTGGCCAAAGCATCTACTACGACATTCTTTACTCGAGGAACCTTATAGATGGTGACTTTGAGAATCTTGGCCAACAACTTCAAGGTATACTCATGGTATTGATGAAGTTTGGGTTTGAGAACCTTGTAAGACTCGACAATCTGATTGATGACCAACTAAGAATCCCCAAAGATATTGATGCTCTTGACACAGATAGTTATGGCTAACTCCAGACCGACAATTAAAACCTCATACTTGGCTTCATTGTTGGTGAAGGGTTTGGAAAGATAGTATAAGAATCTCATCACATTACGGTCTGGAGTTAAGAGAATTATTCCTACCCCTGCCTTTCCTAGAAGAGTAGATCGTGGCGCTTCCTGTTTATGAAAAGAAGTTGCACCATCAAAATACATCTCCATCTGGGTTGTCAACCTCCCCTAAGTTCATGATTTGTTCATCGGAGATCACTAAGCGAGAATCAAGAAGTGGCTAAGAAATCACGCTCCTTTACCGCATTTAGGGTAGGAATGTGATATCAATTGAGAGAATCATGGACCATCATGCCAAACATCTGATAGCATTGGTCATGAGAAAGTTGGATTCGTGAGATCAAGTTCACCTTATGAGAAAGCATATAGTGTAGTTTTGAGAGACAAATATCAAAGCTAGGCAATGTTTCTTAATAGGTGGATAGTTCACTTCAGCAAGAATTAGATGATGACTAAGGTAGTAGAGAGTATTCTCATTCCTTCATCATTGGCTTGGGCCAACAGAGCACTGAGAGAGTCATCCAATGCAAAAGAATGAGTGGTTTGCCCGGATAGCTAGAAGGCTTCACCAAATCGCTTGATGTCTTCAAAGGCATGCTGACACTTATCATCCCACTTAAACTTGGCATCCTTTTTGACAAGTGTTGAGAATGGCTTGCATCTCCTTGATAGGTTGGAGATAAAGCATAGATGATACCTTGGAAGGATCCGAGTTGAGTTAAACTCTTAGGTGGCATTTCTAAGATAGCTTTAATCTTTTCGATCTATTTCTATTCCTCGTTTGGACAACAAACCCAAGGAATTGAAGCTACCCAAATGCACACTTTAGGGGATTCATTTTGAGGTTATATTATCTTAACCGTTCAAAAACTATTCTCAAGTCAAAGAGATGGTCTTCCTTTTCTCTATTTTTGACTACTAGATCATCAACGTAGCACTCAACCTGATGATGGATGAGTTCTTGAAGATCCGAAGTCATGGCCCATTTGGTAGCACCGATTTTTAAGAAAGCATGACCCTATAATAAGATCGATCGGGTTCAAAAGTGTTTCTTTCATCTTCGTGAGACATCTTGATTTGGTTGTAGCAGATGACCCATCCATGAAAGATAACATGAGATGAGGTGATGTCCACCATTAATTCCGGTATAGGAAGAGAAACTCATCCTTAGGACATGCCTTATTTAAGTCCTCAAATTGACGATATGCAAATTTGGCCATTCTTCTTCTTAATTGGGATGATACAGCTAACCGTGTATATTTTTCTTCCCGATGAAACCAAAGATCGCTTTCTTGACTTCAAATGACCTATTGTTTGATTTCTAATCGCATGCAAGAGCTTGCTAAAGGGTTAGCTAGATCTATTGCTAGCTTGTGGACTGGTACATCAGAGATAATCCGCATCTTCATAACTCCATGCAAATCTTAAACTAGCCTAACTAAGTCATTGGTTTCTTCTTCATTCAAGAACAACGATGTACATCGCATGGATTTTCTTCTATCGAGGTTGATTTCTTTAAGCTTATTGAATGGATCTCTTCAAATTCTGTGTGCATCTTGATTTGGAGATCATCCGATCATCGAGGTTTCTAAACACACATTCTCATAAGAGTTGGTGTGTGAAAAGAACCTATCAAACTCCAAATGATTGGTACAACTAAGCAATCATCATCGACGACCCACCGCATCAATCCTAGTCCGCTTGATTATTCTTCCATACATGTATCCATACTTTTAAAATACTCAACCTATGCCCGGACCATGTATGAGGAACCAAACCTTTCTCAGATAAGATTATAAACACAAGGTGAGTAAAAGTCAAATGGTAATTCCATTAATTCTACATCAACTTCAGACTTGAGGATGATGATCCCAAAAAAGAATCTCTTTCATATCACTAGAAGACTTAGGGGCTTCCTTAACTACTAAACGTTTAACTTTTTGAGATGGAAGTGAGGTTAGAGCTAAGGTTCCCAGCTGCTGCCTAATAGTCTCACATAAACTTGATTCAAAAACTTTGCTTTGTCTGAGGCCTGGTCTTCGTTGTTGTCTGGATCAAAAGTCACCTCCAATGGAACCCTCTAAGAGGGCTATATACTAATCACATTAGACTCATCCTCCGGATTCCAAGTCTATGTGAATAGTAGGGTACTCTATGAATTGGAACATCACCTCTGTTCGATGGCCAACCAGGGTCTTCCACCTGAACGCTCTATTTCTACCTCTGCCTCACCGGTGGAGGTTGAGTCATTCTACCCACATGTCCATATGATGGAATGAACTGGTGGAATGTGATATGATCTATTTCTTCTTCAATTCCCCTTCATGTTCACTTGGATTTTCAATTTTCTTTTCTTTTTCTTTTTTTTTATTTTCTTTTTCTTTTGAATTTGAGTTTTGTCCAAGTTCAAGAGAAAGGGTGTTTTGAGGAAGATAGTAGGTCGCATCCTCATAAATCTCAACCTCTCAAACTAAAAATGGCTTTTCATCTCCATTGACATGATATTCAATCACATCCTTTATGAACTTGATGATGGAGGATGGAATTATCTTATTTTGATGTATCCAAGGCCTAGAAAAAGCAAAGGAACAAAAGTATTCAAATCAATGATGTAAAACTTGGCTTCAGCCTTCAGTCACCTATCTCCAAAGGTAACACTATGGAACCTAAAGCCCTCTCACCTTGTTCATTGAATCCTCTCAACATCATCCAATCTCCTCAGAGTGTGGAGATATCGATCTTAAAATAGGCAAGGGTCTTTAGACTCATAATGTTCACCGATGCACTAGATCATGAGAACTCGCAAGTCCGCCCCATGACAACTGTGATGTAGAGGGGATGGTTATGCTCCAAGTCCCCCAGAAGAAGGTATTCATCTATGAAAGTGTTTTCCTGGGCTTCTTTTGTGTAATGTGCCTCCTCACCAATAGTGGTTAGTTGAGCTAGGCATATCTCATGATCAAGGAGAGCCTTAATTAATGATTCTCTCATCTCTTTGGATAAGACAAATGCATCATATATGCTTAGCTTAGATGACAACTTTCTTAGATGAGAAAGGACATTGTAGTCCTTATCCTCCACAAGCATATCCAAGGGTAGAGCATCCTGGAGGGCTTCTGATCCTACCAATGACTTGTTTTCCTTATCTTGAGGTGCGCCTAGGAGGTAGAACTTGCCACTACGGTTACTGGTGATCTCTTGGGTAATGGAAGGTTCTATGCACAGGCTCACCTACAACTTCTCCTATGGGACCCTCAATTGGATGATTCCAAGTCTATCTCAAGAGGTGAACTCATAGTATCTGAAAGTGAAAGTCCAACTAAATCGAAAGAAGAAGATCAAAAATTATAGTTATTTTGACTTGAAGAGTTATCATTAAGAATAGAAGTAGAACCCATCAAGTGACATATAAGCTAGCTTTATTCTTAAACTTTGGTTTTGATAGAGGTACAAAGTAAAGAAAAAGTGGTGATGGATTTGATTCTCTCATCCATCGATACAAGATGTCTACTAGAAGAAGAAGAACTAGTCAAGTAGTGGTGGAAGTGGTAGAACGAGATGGAGGCTAGGGTCGGGTTACATCTACCTATCCCTGCTATGATGTCGCCGCCGCATCATGAGCTCCTTTCCTTGAGCTTGGCAACTTGCAAACCTTCCTTGATGTTGGAGGTTTGAACTCAGGAAATTTTCTTGATCTTCTGAACAATCGTTTTAGAGGTTTTGGATAAAGAGATATACCAACCTTCTTTAGTTTTGGAAGGATCAAAAGTATCCCCAAGGATTATCCTAATGGAACTGGATGGTTGTTCCACAAGGTATTCCTTCATGATAACTACAACACCGGTCTTGAAGCTATGTTTAAGCCAGTCCTTAAATGTGAAGCAATCCTCCAAAACATGACCTAGCATATGGTGGCAAAAGTGGATCATGGCTTTGCCCACTTCATCTCCTAGTTCTGTATAAAATTAGTCTTTCTTAAAGATCTTCTGATTACCTCCTCTTAAATGAATAAGGTTTATTAAGTTTATCCAAAAGAGTAGGTGGACCATCTACCCAGGGTATGTGTCACTGGATGATATGATGAGGAGGCAGAGCTCATGGAGGCTCTGTAGGTATTTCCTGGTGGTGAGGGAGGTGGAAATGAAGGTCAGATTATGATCTCTAATAAATCTCTCTCTTATCTACTATGCTACCACCGGCTTCTTCTCAGACCTTGGGTTTTGCAACTCTAAAAGGAAAACTGCTTTCCCTCTCAGACTAGCCACCTTGTTGATTAGCTTCAAAGGTTTTGATGGTGAAGCCCTTAAGCATGATGAGCCATGGATATTCTTTAGAAGAATCTTAATGTCATGCGTTTAACAACGGGCTCATTTCATACTGTGTTACCATCTGAGAATGTAGTCAACATGGGACTCACCTAGGTGCTACAACGAGATCGCCAAAGGTAACCCTTTGTTGAGCTCTAGCAAACCTCATGATAAAGAGTCGCTCAACTCAGCAAATGTCTTTACTTGAACTATTGGGAAGTTCAACATACCAAAAAGCTATCTCGCTAGGCTACATGAAGAGTACAAAGTTGCCACCACGTTGTAAATAACTGCAAGTGAATATGCTAGGGTTTCCATTACCATCAAAACTCTGAAGGAAGGTGGCACGAAACCCTTGGGATATTGATTGCATCAAATTCCTTAGGTCTACCTTTGAACCGATGATCCTCCCGCTTGAGCCAATGCTTCTTCACCCACCGCAACCATAATTGATATTTCACCTATATGGAGGTGCTTTCCACTACCTTCCTATATATGCTGGTGCTACCTTGCTCTAATGGAGGTAAAGTCTTGGTCCAAGACATGCTAACTCAGCTCACTAGTTACAGTAGGATGAACTGCTTATTTCTTCAATCAGACCGCCAACAAGTCCTGCTTGCCATCCCATCTATTTATTTATCTTTCGCTTTAATTGATATCGGAGGTGTTGGGATGATTGTGCCCTGCTCAACCTCATCACCTTCCATAGCTACTTCTCTCGAGGAGGATCCCCAGTATCTACCATGCAAACCTCACGAAGTCTCCCAACAAATCATCTGGGATCAAAGTAATCTTCTCCTCATCATATCCTAGGATCTACTCTTTCCATGAAATAGTAAGCTTTTGTCATCTAAAGACAACTAGCAATGCTAATTATCTGATGGGATCCACATCATGAACTGTGAGGCACCGCATCTCCCTACATTGGAGAATCAATCGAGGACTGACTCACTAGAAGAATGCACTCTATCACTAACTCAAATGGGTGACACTCCTAGGAGGCTCTATTATCATAAATCTATCATCTCCTCTCCTGCAACTTGTAATCTCTATGTCCCAACTGGTGGGTGAAGGGATGACCACTATGCTTGAGCCATTCCTTCCGCACCATAAGGGATAGAAAAGAGAGCTTGGCCTCACCATAGGGTGGTGTTGATGGAATGGGATCCCCATAAATGGATCACCAACAGGTCCTTTTCTCCTGATGCTGCTTCTGGCCAGATGCTGGAACGTGATGTGAGGACGGGGGGGTGGAGTGCGATGTGGTGGAGACACCATCAACTCTTTAGGGACCCTCTCCCCGTAAGCAATATTTGTGTGATCACGCGTAGTAGCGGTCGATCAAAATTAATGAGTGAGGCCGACACGACCAAACCTTCATTTCTCTCAGCTAGTGATTTGAACTAAAGTGTGGGCCTCTCTTTCCCTCTCCTGCCATAGATGTTTCCCCAACTATGGGGGATGAAAAATCTCAAGTCAAATTGGGCCCTCACTGAACCAGGCCCGCCAACCTGGAATTGAATGAGGCCGGCATACAACCTCCTACTGGCTAACCAACCGTGGAGGTGAAGTGGGGGATCCTCCTAGCATCCTATTTGTTCGATCAAGAGAGAGGATGAAATGGGTTTCATTATAACCAACGGGAAATAGAGGGGCAACTCTTCCACAACCTGTAGGGCCTCCATCTCCTATGCATGTGGCTTAATCATGCAATTTTGTTCCTCTCTGAGTCGGTGGTGAGTGGAGTAAGAACTAGACCCAACCTCAAAGGGAGGCACCGGGATCGAGGAGCCTTACCAGGGTGCTAATGAGTGGATGGGCAAACATGGGAAATGACGCACATGCACAACACCCATACTATTTTATCAGAAACTATCATGCTTTCCTCTTTTGAGGGATATCGAGTCTAATGGAAAATCAATTTGAATGATGCTTGCCACCACTGCCCAGCACAATTGTGAGGGAGTGCCCTCACTGTAATCCTCACCCTTTCAAAACCTCTACCAAAATGGATGAAAATCATCGGGATTGTCGATCCAAGGCCAAGTCCATGCCATGGGAAAGTAAACACATACTGTGAAGTCGCCATTATAGTCAATCAACTAAAATTGAAAGAATCAGAAGACCGATGTCAGAATCATCAATGTTTGAAATAAACTTGGATCAAAATTTTATTTTGTTGACTTATAAATTTGAATTTATAATTTGAACCCATACCCAACATCTTGGAAGTGTTAAGTGCAGTTCAAATGGATTTAGAGAAGATTTAAAGATTTGATTGGAAAGAGGCATTTTAGAATATGAATCCAATTTCAACAAATTTGGGTATGTTGAAAATGGGTTCAAATATTTTTAGAAAGATGCTTCCATAGGTTCATGTTTGAAATTAGGTTTTGATTTGAGGACCATTTTCTTTAACAAATTTGAGTATGTTAAAGTAAGGGTCAATTGGTTTTGTTTTGATTTGATATTTTTGGAATCCACTCACTTAGCAAATTTGGGTATGCTAAGTGTTTGAAAATAATTTCTTCTTTTTTTTCTTTCTTTGCTTTGTTTTGTGAATCATTTTATGATTTTGAAAAGAGAAATGGAATTTCCCATTTAGCGAATTTAGGTATGATATAATGAAAAAAAAATCCAAGTGTGTTTAGTTCTTATTTTTTGAAATTTTTTGAAAATAGGATTCTTAGCAAATTTAAGTATGCTAAGAAAATCCTAATGTGTTTCTTTTGATTTTGATTTTGTTTTTTGAAAAGTAGGATCCTTAGAAAATTTAAGTATGCTAAGGGAATCCTAATGTGTTTCTCTTTTGATTTTGATTTTATTTTTTGGTTGAGAGTGGAGACTTCACTTTAGCAAATATGGTATGCTAAAATGAAGTTTCATTTAATTTTGTGAAATGGAAATTTCACTTAACAAATTTGAGTATACTAAATGGAATTTCAAATTTTGTGTTCAAAATTGTTGTGTTTTGATTTTAATTTGAAAATGGAGACTTCATTTTAGCAAATGGTATGCTAAAGATCTAAAGTGTTAAAATTTTTTAAGATGGAAATTTCACTTATAGCAATTTGAGTATGCTAAATAAATTCCAAAGGGTGTTTCAAATTTTATTTTGAATTTTGTGGGGAGACTTTATTTTAGCAAATGGGGTATGCTACATTGAAGTTCCAAATATGTTTTGAAAATTTTTGTGGAATGGATATTTCACTTAGCAAATTTGAGTATGCTAAATAAAATTCCAAAAGTGTGTTTCTAATTTTATTTTTGGAAAAGAGAGACTTCATTTTAGCAAATGGGATATGCTAGAATAAAGTTTCAAATGTATTTTGAAAATTTTTGTTTGATTTTTGAAGAGAGAGATTTTCATTTAACAAATTTGGGTATGTAAGATGGAAAATAATTATGTTTCATTTTTTAAAAGTGTATATTTTGTGTGCAATTATTGCTTTTTGAAAGAGGAAATCCCAACCTAATCATATATGAAATATGTTAAGTGGCATTTCAAAATAATATTATTTTATTTGAAAATGAAATTTACATTCAATAAATTTGGGTATATTGAATGGAGATATTCATATGTGCTTTTTAAAGATTTATTTTTGATTTTGTTTGAAAATGAGACCTCTGACCAATAAGTGAGGGTATATTGAATGGAGAGGTTTCATATGTGCTTTTTAAAAATATGAAAATCCCAACCTAACACATTTGGAATGTGTTAAGTGGAATTTTCAAAGTTATGATTTTGCTTGAAGAGGTAATATCCATTCAACACATTTGGATGTATTGAATGGAAAGGCCCATCTTCAAATTTTATGCTTTTGAAAATATGATTGTTGGAATTTTATTTTTAAAAATGAGGACTTCACAAAAAATGGATTGAGTGAAGAAACTCATTTGTATTTTTAGAAAATTTAATTGTTGAACTTTTATTTTTGTAAAGATGATCCTACATATAACAATCATGAAGATTGTTAGATGAAGGTGATTTAAAAATTTTGTGCAAAATATTTTATTATGTGCATTTTGAAAGAGTGCTTTTGAAAAGCAAGAGTTTTATGAAGGATTTATTTTATTATTTTAGAATGAACCTTTCCTTACCATAGAAATGATAATGAGGAAGTCTTTAAATATTTTAGATTTTTTATTTTTACCCATTGGAGAACTAATGGGGTTTTAAGACCAACACGGTGAGGTCCTAAAACCTAAAGATGTTGGCTAGCTTAACTTAAGGATTAAATAAGCTAAGCCAAATAAAAGATAGTCTTGGATTCATACCAAAGTACAAACCCACTATTGATACTTGGAGACAATGATCATTTACTAAAGATGGAGGGAGGAACCCCCCTACTGTAAATGGTGAAATTTTTATAATGAATTTCTAAAGAATAAAATATTTACTTCCATCTTCACTCTATGAGAGATAAAATGAAGATAGAAATACAAATCTCTTTTTTATGCATTTTTGACACCACGTAGATCTGCATATAATCTTATTGAGGGTGATCGAGTACGACATTGAGGAGAGATGTACTATCTCAAAAGATAGAAGTCACCACCCTACAATGGACCTAATCACCTCAACAAAGACTTCTAAGGACAATGGGTCTGCATGTGTACCAAAGATTCTTCCCCTACTTTACATGAAAAAGTAAAGTAGGATTTAAAATTTCTAAAAGCCCTGTTAAGTTACATATCTTAGGAATGAGATTCTTGGGAATACTCAATTAAGGTAAATGATCATTGTCTCCAAAGATTTCAATAGGTAGGACTATCAATCAATTAGTTTATTTTAAAGATCAAATGGGATTGATAAAAAGAGAGGAGTTATTATAAGCTAAAGAAGATAAGTTCACGATGCTAGGAAACCTAGTGAGCATCTCAAACTATCTTATGATTGGGCTTTACATTTTTAAAATTGAATTATTCATTTGAGTTGACTTTTCATTAGAAGTTTAGGCCTTATAATTCCATAATACAAGGTTATGGAAATGCCTAAGGGGTGAGGATTTATACTTATGGCCCATAGACGGGAGAAGCAACCTCTGAACATAAATCTAGGGAGCTTTGGTGAGGCCAATGACCTAAATTTAAGGTGGTATTTGCCTCCACAAGAGAGAAAAACCACCATAGCTTGGACTTACAAATGCCTAGGTCCAACTAACCTCCTACTATTTTAAATTCATGTAAAAGTCATATGCTTTATGTAAGATAGCTAAGTATTTATTTTTTAGAAAGAGACTAAGTCCTTAAAACTCACTAAAGAGACTAGATCATGTAAGGGCATGCTATGAAAAGTAAATCTAATGCAAATCATATTATATTATTTTTATTTTTGGACAATCATTTGACTGCTTATAGATTCATATTCTAATGCATGAGAAGTAAGATTATTGGCCAAAATCAAGAGGAGTTTCCACCATGGCTCTCAAAGGTCAAGCCAAGTTTCTGCAAAGGTGGAAGCCTCCAATCAAGAGTGAAATAAGATGCTTTTATGTGATGTTATAAAAGAAATACTCATCCATAAGGGTTGTTAATTCTTTTATCTTGATTTTAGCCTAAGCTTTAAGTGAGGTTATGAGTTCTTATTTTTTAATTTTGAATTGTTAAATTTGGTAGAAGATTTATTTTTCCCTAAGAGCCTAATCCACATATACATCAAGAAAGAAACTAGGAAAAATATGTCATCTTAATGCACAAGCTAAATCATTAATCAACTTATAAAGCTAAAAAAGAATAAGAGGCCATTTATGGTCGCACCATCATAAACTAAAATAAATTGTAGTCGAGATCTACCCTTATACAACCAGATTACAAATGAATCAAGAATACAAGGAATTCAAGAGGGAGGGGGGGTCTTCAAGCTTCATTTCTTCATTCTTCTTTTCTTTTTTCTTCTTTGGTTCCTTCTTTAGGATGGTTGGAAGGTGGTTGCTCCAAAGACTTCACATGATACATAAGATGTAATCTTATGACCAATGCTCATCCTAATCCCCCATAATAATCATTTCAAAATCCTAATTGCAAAAATTTCATGAAAAGGAAAAGTAAATCTAACTAACACCTACAAAATAGTGATTAGCTAAACAAATCATACAAATCTCAAGCATGTACTTAGCACCCCACACATGGGTGACTAAATCCATCTAGCCTATTGGATTATGCTTAGGAGTATAAGCACCTACACAACAAAAGTATTTATATTTTTATTACAATGCCCCTTAAGCACAATTTCTTGTAAAAATAATGATTAGACTAAATCATCCTACCATTCATTCTATGCACATTCACCCTAACATTCAGACTAAAATAAAATATTACAAAATAAAAGCAAAACATCAAGCCATGCATCACCCTAATCAAAAGTTAGAAGTGGTGACTAAGCCTAATGTGTGTGCTTTAAAAAGTTTGTGTGGTATGCTTAGTTATGGCTTTAAGGTTTGGATTTTTTAACATAGTTGGGTGGTTTCATTTAAGTTTTTAGTTGATTTGGGTTAATTTTATTTTGTATTTCGGTTTGGTTTAAATGAACCCTACAATCAATTACTATGTTTTAAAGAGAGGAAAAAGAGAAGAGAACTTCTCTTTCCTTCCTTACCTTAAGTAATTTTTAAAGTGGATTCATGTTTAGTTTTGTTTAGTGAATGTTTTATTATGTGTTTTAATTAATCCTATATTTATATTTTTCGTAAACAAACCTATTCAAAAAGAAAGGAATTTTAAGATTAAGTAAAGTGAACTAAATTCACAAAACACACATCACTTCATTTATTTCCCAACTTGTATAACATGTATATGGATGCATCCTAAGCATATTTATACATGCAAATGAGAATGTTTGGCACACTTTATGATGAATGCTAAATGAGTTACTTAAGAAAATTGAATGTTTTATGATGCATGATTTTCATTAAGTAGAAAAGAAGTTTTCTTATCCACTTTTTCACATGCACACATATATGTATGAAAGGCATAAGTGAGTACGACGCCATTGTTAACTAGGGGTGTAAAGTACAAGACCTACTTAGGGCTACTTAAAGCCTCGCAACCCCAGGATTGTCCAGACTAATTTACCACTTTCCTTAAATACAAGCATGTGTACAAAAGAAATGAAGGGAAAAGAAAGATGCAAAAAAGCTTGTACTTATGTTTGAACTTGGTTATGCAATTTATTTGTGTAAGTGTAAGGATCTTTCTTAAGTCATAACATGGAAGAGGATGAGAATAAATTTAAACAAGTGTTATGTTTTTTTAAAAGAACTGTACACTTTGCAAATCTTATGCAAATCAATATTAAGAGGAAAGAAAAGAAACTAACATAAAACACATTTTTATATTCACATGCAAGCTTATAAATGAACTATAAGTAACACACTTTCAGTTTTGGATATTTAATTTATAGATTTTGAAAATAGTTTTGAATTTAATAGTGATAATAGCCATTTATATTTTACTTTAGCCAAAACATGCAATTTGACATAAAGAAAATATTTCACTTTCATTTTGATTTTTGAAAAGAATGAATGCATAAAATTCATATGACATACACATTTAGCATGTTAGGAAAGAACTAAAGTGATGAAAGCATGTAAACACATTCACCCTAATAAATTTCTAATGATAATCTCATGAAATAAGAAAGTTTAAAATAAATCAAATTATTTTTTAAGAAGGTTTGATTTTGTTTTGAGTTTGATTTAATTTAAGAAATGTGAGGTGAGTTTGCTATTCCTAACCCATTCCCACATATGTTGGTTATTTTAGTTTAATTTTTAGGTAGATGATTTTTATATGTTACTTAGGTTAAGGTATGAATTAAGCATGTTAATTACCCCATCACTATACCACCTTAGCATAGTTAATCAAATAATTATGAGCCAATGAGATGACATATAACCATACAAGGAATTTAAATCAGCAATGAACCTAGCAAGAAAAGGGCCTAATGCATTTTGCACATGATTAATGATTAATTAAACTAAGGGGTTTTAACTTAAGTAATTTCATAAACCCCCTCACACATATGATTTTGTTTTTGATTTTTTTAATGTACTTAGGCTCTTGAACACCTAAGCATCTACCCAAGATAGATTAATTGAGTTCTGGAAAGTTTTAGAATTTTATGAGTTTAATTAAGGGGGCAATTAGTGAATTAACCCTTAATTAAGAATGGATTAAGGAAGAAAAGGGTATTTAGGGAATATCTTAAGGAAAGTATCTGAAAATTATTTCTTGAAGCTCACATTAACTTAATTAAAACTTAATTGACTCAATCAGAGGGTTAAACCACTAATTATACCCTTAATTAAGCCTAATTACATTAAAAGAGTGATTAAGGAATGAATTAGAAATTATCCTAATTAAGCTACTAATAAACCACAAGAAAATTAGGGGAGGCAGGAGTCATCCCACGAATTAAGCACAAGAAGTTTGAGATCAATCAGTGGAGTAATTAAAGGGTAATTAGCAAAATAATATTCCAATAAAACCCAAATTCAGAGAAAAATACTACTCAAAATCTATTGAAATCAATTTTATAATATTCTATATTCAATTACAATGTCAATTTATTTCATATTGTTTTGATTTTTCTAAGCTTAGATATAAATTTTAGAAGTTTCCATAATTAATTAAAATATTTAAATACCCTATTAAGTATTTAATCCCATGGCCATAAGCTAACGCATGCTTTCCACGTGCATGATGGATTGGCTCTTAACCTATCACATGTAGTGCCACATGTGGTGGCTACGATCTTTTCGCCACCGGATAATGAGATTAAAGATTAATCGAGGGTACATCATGGGATACTATGTGTTTTAATCTCGAACGTCCATCCAAAATGCACGGATGGATGGCCAGAGATTCATTTCTGCCATTCTCTATGCAACATGGAGACCGTCCATCTTTGAGGCCATGATCCGAGCTTGATTAGGCTCGAATTAGATTAAAAATTAACCCACACCATCTAAGCATGAGGACAAGCACATCTAATAGATAGATCAACATAAGATTGAAATCCACTTCACAAAGGGCCATCATACATTGAACTTAAGCTTAGTTTAATGGAATACCTCGCTAGAGGTGATCACCGTCACTCGATTCCATTGGAGAAGCTTCATCTAGTTGAGAGGAAGCTTTGTGAGTTTTGCTCAGATTGGGTTTGTGAGACCAACTCCTTGCCTGAGCTTGGTCTTGATCAAGGTGACTCCTCCTAGGAACTTAGGAAAGAGTTTGGGTGAGTCTTGAGCTCAGGATGGAGCTTGCAAAAGGAATTGCACTTATTTTGAGTGTAGAGCAAGTTGGGTTTGTGGAGCTCCCTTTTCAATCTCTAAAATTGAGAAATTTGATTTCACCCTAAGAAGCTTGGGAGGTGAGGAAATGGCTTCTAACTTTCCTGCTTCATCAATTGAGGAATGATGGATTGAATTCAAATTAGGGGTAGTATATATCCCCCTTTGGCAATCGGATGGCCGAGCAATGCTTTGCCATTTTGATCCAATTGACCACAAGGCGTGGGTTTGTTAGGCCATTTAAGATGTCCTTAAATTCGGTTTTGGCCAGGGAGTGGAATGGTGAACTTCCCATGTGCTTGAATTGAGTGTAAGGAGGATTCCATGTGCTCCATTTCAAGGCATGTGGTCAGTTTGTCCATTGGGCTAGATTGGGCTGACCCAAACCAATTAGGTTGGGTGCACCACACTCCCTGGTGTTCACTTGATCCACTAAGAGGGTGCCAAGTGGTTATGGAGAGGATTTGACCAAATACCAAATGAATTTGGCCAAAATTAATCGTATGGCCTAAGGGTAAAATGGTCATTTGTCCTTGATTTTAGTTTGGGTATGTTTGATATGATGAGAAAATAGGTTTTGACAAGTTTCATTGAATTTGGAGTTAGTTTGATGTGATTTGGCTCATGTTGACCCATTTAGGTCAAAATGGGTCAACTTGTGTCAAGTTGACCAAATGGTCAAATTGGGTCAAACCAAGGGTTGGGTCAAATTCATATGACCATTTGAAATGTTTTGGTGGTTTTGGTTTGATTCAATTTGGTTTAGGTTTGAATTTGGTTCATTTGATTTCATTTAGGTCAAATGGGTCAAGTTGACTAATTTGACCCATTTGACCTATTTGAGCTAAGTCATGGGTAAGTTTAGATTTGGTTGGTCATATGAAAGGGATTGATACCTTTGTTTCTAATCAATTTTGGTTAAGTTTGAATTTGGCTCAATTTAATTTAGTCGTCGTTCTGGTCAATTGGTCTAGTTGGCCAATTGGGCTTTGGTCAAGTTCAACAATTATTTTGGAATGAACTTGACCCATTGGTTTCAATCAATTTGGTTTAGATCAAGTTTTGAAACATTTTGACTTTTTAGGTCAAGTTGGGTTAACTTGGGTCAAGTGGCCAGTTGGGCTAGGTTAGGCTAAAATGTTGACTTTGCCAAGTTCAAACATTGATCATGAAAGAACTTAGATTATTGGTTTCAATCAATTTAGCCTATGGTGGATTTTTGCTATGTTGAGTTTCATTTTGGCTAAGTGTTGACTTGGTCAACCCTTAGGTTTGACTTGGCTTGACCCAATTTTAGTGATTGATCATCTCATGATGATTGTTGATCATGATGAGGGCATAGATGGGCTTAGTTCAATCCAATTTGTTTAGGATTAAAATTTGGCTTAGATGGATACTTTAGGTCACTTTGGGTCAAGTGAGCCTAAGTGGGGCTAAATGGCTCGGTCAAAGCATGATTTGAGTTTGATTGAACTTACATGGACTTATGATTGAAATATAAATCCATTTGCAAGTAGTTTGAAGTCAAATGGGTTTTGATTCATTTGACAATTTCAAGTTCAAAGGCTTAACATGAAATGAATTTTGGCTTGATTTTTGAATTGAGTTTTGATTTGGTGATTGAAGTTTATGCTTATATTTGGATTCATGATTGAAGGACTGATTGAATCATTAAGAAAAATCAAGGGTTTGGCTTGATTTTAAATTGATTTGGCTATGTTCAAGAATTTGACTTGAAAGGCTTAGGTTGGATTTTTATTAAATTTGGGTTTGATTTTTGGAATTAGTTTTGGTTGTTTGAATTTATATTCACTTATATATGTGAATATAAATGAGAATATAAATGGGTTATGAGAAAATTTCATGAGTTTGAAGTGATTTGAACATGATCTAGGCTAAGTCTTTAAGAGAAAAATAAAGGACTTAAGAAATATTTTGAACTTGGAATTAAATTTAAATTTAGTTTGATTGATTTGAATTTATATTTCATTTATATATGTGAATATAAATGAGAATATAAATGATTTATGAGAAAATTGCATGAATTTGAATAGATTTAGATTGATTTAGGCTAAGTCCATGAAAGGAAATCGAAGGACTTAGGAAAGATTTGGAATTTGGAATTTGGAATTTCAACTTGGAATTTGATTTGAATTTATATTTCATTAATATATAAATATAAATGAGTTATGAGAAAATTTCATGAGTTTGAATTGATTTGAACTTGATTTAGGCTAAGTCCATGAAGGGAAATCAAAGGACTTAAGCGAGATTTGGAATTTGGAATTTGATTTAATCGATTTGAATTTATATTTTATTTATATATATGAATATAAATGAGAATATAAATGAGTTATGAGAAAATTTAAGGAATTTGAATTGATTTGAAGATGATTTAGGCTAAGTCCTTATGAGGGGAATAAGGACTTAGGAAATATTTGTGAATTTGGATTTTAATTTTGGATTTCGATCATGTCGCATTGATTTGAGTTTGGGAGAAAATTAATTAAGATGGAGCTAATTTAAGTTTGATGTTGATTTGATTTGGAGTTTGACTTGAAGGAAGGAAGGTTGGAATGTGATTCAGGCTATAGGGTAGGCAAATTTTCTTAACACCTCTAAGACATGACCTATTCCTATGACTAACTCTTCTAAGTCTCTAGGGTTAGGTTGAGTGTCCACCTAACCATTAGATGTGTCTTAAGACTAAGGATCTCTTAATGTCTAAGAGGAGTCCTATGTCTAAGATGGAGGGGTTGAGAGCCCATCCTAAAAATGAGGTCAACAGTGATATTTCAATATGTTCTCAAATGATCTAATCAAGCACAAAGCACATATCAGCCTCCTCATCAAGTCACAAAGCAGAAGCAGATCGAGAAATTCCATAGTTCATACAAAGTTGATGGTCAACTAAAGGAATTTTATGGTTATTCACCTAAAGCACACATTAGATAATTCAACATTGATCATATATAAGCTAGGAGGGTGGGTCATCTGTATGTACCCTTCAATTAGTCTGTCAAGGGAATGTGCATACATTTCTTGACAAGTCAATGTGGACAAATTAGGTTAATCCTTTATCAAGTTTATCAGGCTTAAACCTAGGATAAAAGAAATTTCAAATCCCTAAAGCAAACAAACCAATTCTTCCATCAAACTTGATCAATCATGAAGCTAGGGTCGAGGGAAATCCAAATCTACAAAGACACAATAACAAGTGATTTTCAGCAAATCTATTGAAGCAGAGACTAGTTGGTGGAAGAAGATCTTCAGCGAACCCATTGAAATTAAAAGCTGGAGTGATCCAAGACCTATGGCCAACCCGAAAGGTCAATTAGTTTTCAACAAACATGAGGCTCCATGCACGAATCATATTTGTTGAGGGGCATTTATTGACCCACGCATGCTGGTAAGTTGAGCTCACAAGGTGAATTCGATGAGCTTTAGCATGCAAATCAGAGCTGAAATATACCTGATAACTCTAAAAAGTAGTCAAAATGATCTTCGATCGATGAACAAACTTCACCAATGCGTTCAGAATGTTGAAATTAATGAGAATATGCATATTGCACAATTCGACGGTTGACCAATCAAGAAGAAAATCCATCGATGCACATATACACATATCAAGGTTGGGAAGCCACGACGATGCCTAAATAATCTCCATTCATGAAATTGATCATGCTGTTAGCATCAAAATATCAAAACCTTTCAAATTAGATTATCCACACTCAATTCGGACGAGTCTGCACAAATGTCGAGCAGTCGAAAGCGATAATGCGCATTTCTGAACTAAAATTGATCCGATTCGGCCTTAACATTGCCCGAATGACCTCTGATCATAAAACATATTACACCGTTGAATCCAGAATGTTGCATTTACCTAGAAACGACACCCATATTATGTGAGTTTGATTTCAGCAAGATTCACAAGAATTTTGATGTGATATCGTGGAAATCAAACATCTAATTTAATTAAACAAAATTCAATCTAATTTTAAATATTAAATTATAATATGATTAAATCAGAATTTTTGGATGAATAGAAATTGATACTCTTCCCATAAAAGCTCCTCAATCACATTCAAAATTTCATTTAAAATTTTTAAAATCTCGCATAAATTTATAAATAAAGTAATTAATCTGCAATTTAGGGTTTTAATCTCCTTTTCTTTCCTAGCTAAAAAAAAGGAAAGAAGAAAAAAATACTCACCTCCTCCTTAACAATCACCAAGCTTTTCACCCTCTCTTCCAAATATTGACAGATGTCGAAACTTCTCTATTGAATCCTCCAATTTTAAAGAGAGAGAAAAAAGAAAGATCTCGTGGGTTTTGTGGGTGGGTTCTCGTTATCCCTTATACACTCATCCCAGCTCTTTAACTTCCTCCTATCCTAATTCCCATCTATCTAGCTCCTCGCTAATCGTGATTCAGAGCAATCAAGCATCTTTTGAAACTAGGAAGAACAACGTTCTCTGCTTGCTCTGTTATTCTTCTTTTTCTTTGACAAAGTTGTTTTTTCCAAGGCCTTCCGCTTGTTGGCAAGTCGATGAGATTTCTTATTTCATGTTGGACTCATGGTTTCGTACACCGTGCTCAGACGGTGGAATGTGTTCCTTTGCACGCTATCAAAGGAGAAAATATTATGTGTGAGTCGAAGGTGCACGTGCGACAATCAATCGTTGCACATGTACATTATTAAAAAATGCCATTTTTTTGCATTTTTGCAAGTAATGGCGCCGTAACTGGATGACACATGGACGACACCGGAACGCAGAGCACCCGGCCCATCCTGCTCAAATAGCGTGAGGAAAAATATCATGCACGTGCTCCACATTCTTCATCATGAATAGTTTAGGCTTTTTTGCAAAAAATTTTCTTAGCTCAGCCTCGCCGCCGCAAGACATCCACCTTCCTAGATTTAGAAAATCTTGGGCATTAAAAATTAAACAATTATAGGAGACCTCATGAGGTATTTCTTCATGCATTCTTGAACTTTAATGAATTTAAGGTTTTCTCTGTTGTTCTCATCGTTGAGTAGGAGAACATTTGCTACATTTGAGTTCTTTAATTAAATAGAGACTATTTTACTAGTATTTGAGATGTTTGTATTTCTCAGATTGTCATGATGATACACATTATTTTCAAAATTTTGAACTACCATATGTTTAGTATATCATATTGTAGGATGTTTGGTGCAATTTCATGAAGGATTTGATGAATTATGGGGCCTCTTTGGATATAATATGTTAAGTAGATGGTATTACAATTTGTTTGTAGGTTGATTAATAGATGTTTGCTTCAGTTTTTCATGTGTACTCTCTGTACTCTCAGGAGAGTACAACCCATTTTGTCATTTTTTTAAAAGACTTTGGATGTTCAAGCATGTTTTTCAATGTTTTGAGTTTTAGGGCTTTTGCATGTGTACTCTCGTACTCGAGGGTACATCCCATTTTTTCAATTTCTTTCAGATTTAAACTCTTTTTGTAGAGAATATGTTCATTACATTCCATTGGAAGCAATTTGGAGGCTGTTTGGTTGGTTTTTAGAGGAGTTTTGCATCTGTACTCTCATGAGAGTACAATTTTTTTATCATTTTTTTCCACTTGGTTTGGCCTATTTGGAGGGAATATATTCATTACATTCCATTAGAAGTAATTTGGGAGGCTATTTGGTTGGTTTCTAGGGCAGTTTTGCATCTGTACTCTCTATACTCTCATGAGAGTGCAAAGCATTTTTATCATTTTTTTCTAGTTTCTTATGCCTGTTTGGAAGAAATATGTTCATTACATTCTATTATAAGCAATTTGAAGACTGTTTGGTTGGTTTTTAGGGGAGATTTGCATCTGTACTATATGTACTCTCATGAGAGTATAGAGCATTTTTATCATTTTTTTCTAGTTTCTTTGGCATGTTTGGATATTATATGTTCATTACATTCCATTCAAAGCAATTTCTAGGATGTTTGGTTGGTTTTTAGGGGAGATTTATATCTGTACTCTCTATACTCTCATGAGAGTACATAGCATTTTTTTAATTTTTTTCCAATTTCTTTGGCCTGTTAGGAGAAAATGTGTTCATTACATTCCATTTGAAGCAATTTCTAGGCTATTTGGTTATTTTTTAGGGGAGATTTGCATCTGTACTCTCTATACTCTCATGAGTGTACAAAGTATTTTTCTCATTTTTCTCTAGTTTCTTTGGCCTGTTAGGAGAAAATATGTTCATTACATTCCATTTGAAGCAATTTCTAGGCTGTTTGGTTGATTTTTATGAGAGATTTGCATCTGTACTCTCTATACTCTCATGAGAGTACAGATTTTTTTATCATTTTTTTCCACTTAGTTTGGTCTGTTTGGAGGGAATATGTTCATTACATTCCATTTGAAGAAATTTTAGGCTGTTTGGTTAGTTTTTAGGGGAGATTTACATCTGTATTCTCTATACTCTTATGAGAGTACAGGGCATTTTTTCATTTTTTTTCTAGTTTCTTTGGCCTGTTAGGAGAAAATATGTTCATTACATTCTATTTGAAAAAAAATTTAGGTTGTTTGGTCATTTTTTATGGGAGATTTAGCTTGCACTCTCATGAGAGTACAAAGTATTTTCTCATTTTTTTAGTTTTGGCTTAGGAGAAAATATGTTCATTATATTCCATTTGAAGTAATTTCTAAGTGTTTTGGCTGGGAGATTGCATCAGATTTCTCTATACTCTCATGAGAGTGATTTTTTATCCTTTTTTTCCACTTGGTTTGGCCTGTTTGGAGGGAATATGTTCATTACATTCCATTTAAAGTAATTTCTAAGCTATTTGGTTAGTTTTTAGGGGAGATTTGTATCTGTACTCTCTGTACTCTCATGATAGTATATACTTTTTTATCATTTTTTTTCCACTTAGTTTAGCCTATTTGGAGGGAATATGTTCATTACATTCCATTGGAAGCAATTTGTAGGCTGTTTGGTTGGTTCTTAGAGTAGTTTTGCATATGTACTCTCTGTACTCTTATGAGAGTACATATTTTTTTATCATTTTTTCCACTTAGTTTGGCCTGTTTGGAGGAAATATGTTCATTACATTTCATTGGAAGTAATTTGGGAGGTTGTTTGGTTAGTTTTTGGGGAGATTTGCATCTGTACTCTCATGAGAGTACAAATTTTCTTTATCATTTTTTTCCACTTGGTTTGGCCTGTTTGGAGGGAATATGTTCATTACATTCTATTGGAAATAATTTGGAGGCTATTTGGTTGGTTTTTAGGGTAGTTTTGCATTTGTACTCTCTGTACTCTCATGAGAGTACAGAGCATTTTTCTCATTTTTCCCAATTTGGCTAAGATATGTTCATTACATTCCATTATAAGTAATTTGGAGGCTGTTTGGTTGATTTTTAGGGGAGATTTGCATCTGTACTCTATATATTCTCATGAGAGTACATAGCATTTTTATTATTTTTTTCAGTTTTTTAGCCTGTTTGGATATAATATGTTTATTACATTCAATTAGAAGAAATTTGGAGGCTGATTGGTTGGTTTTTAGGGGAGATTTGCATCTGTACTCTCTATACTCTCATGAGAGTACATATTTTTTTTATCATTTTTTTCCACTTGATTTGGTCTATTTGGAGGGAATATGTTCATTACATTCCATCAAGCAATTTGGAGACTATTTGGTTTCTTTTCAGAGAGATTCTCTGTATTCTCTCATGAGAGTATAAAATATTTTATCATTTTTCTAGTTTCTTATGCATTTGGAGAAAATATGTTCATTATATTCCATTATAAGTAATTGTTTGGTTTCTGAGAGATTTGATTCTCACTCTCATGAGTACAGAAAATTTTATCATTTTTTCGCTTTTGGCTGCTTTGTATTATATGTTTATTACATTCCAAATTTCTAAAATGTTTGGTTAGTTTTGAAGAAGATGCATTCTCTCCTCTCAAGAGAGTACAGCATTTTCTCTTTTTGAAATTAATCTTTTTAGCTGTTGGATGAACATTATATATCAATTTTGAGTTTTGTTAGTTTTCCTCCAGACTCTCGTATTAGCATTTTTCTCATTTTTGTGCAATTTCTTTGGCGTGTTTGGAGGAAATATGTTCATTACATTCTATTATAAGCAATTTAGAGGCTGTTTGGTTGGTTTTTATGGTAGTTTTACATCTATACTCTCTGAGAGTACATAACATTTTTTGTCATTTTTGAGGAGTTTTTTTGGCATGGTTGGAGAAAATATATTCATTACATTCCATTATAAGCAATTTGGAGGTTGTTTGGTTTTTTAGGCCAGATGCACTCTTCTCCTCATGAGAGTATAGAGCATTTTCTCATTTTTTGAGTAGTCTTTGGCACTTGAGGAAGACATATTATCAATTTGGAAGGTTTCTGGGGCATTTTACATCTCTATAGTCTCATGAGTATGAGTATTTTCTCATTGAGCTTTCTTTCAGAGGAAATATGTTCATCACATTCCATTATATGCAATTTGGAGGTTGTTTGGTTGGTTTATTATTATAGGATGCCTGTCACTCATTAATCAGAGAAATATTTTGAATAGCCATGTGAATGACTCAATTGTCTCTTCTAATAGAAAGGCTGCTCCAAATAAGACATTTTTCCAGTGATGATTTACTTCAACGAAAGGAGGCACAGACAAGATTATATTTATTGAGTCAATAACTTGTATCATAAATTATGACATCCCCAAAATAATCATATTCTATCTTTGACATGCCATTTCTCCAAAAAAAAAACTAACCAAGCTATCTGACTCATCAACTTAGACATCCTATGCAAACATCCCATCTTCTGCTTGTCTTTCCTTGAACAGTTGTATTAATGCATTACTATCACCATTCACAATCCTCGATCTTCTCTCTTTTTGATGAAATTGAATGCATCTCTTTTTATGAATCCTATATTCTCCATGCCACCAACTTTCTCACTTAGATAGCTAAACGATATTGTTCTAATCGCCTCTATCATTGTCTTCAACACAATGTCTTCTCATGAGCGTCAGATGATCTAAGAAGATGTAGGTCACCCGCTACCAACAAATTTATGACTTTCTATATGTTTTAACCTTCTAATTCCCATCTAAATCAACATAAAATCTAATCACAATACTAATTTTGTATATGTTTTCGAATCTAATTGCAGCTTTAGATTGGTAGCTTTCTTCGGACCTACATTTGCACATAAAAAATCCTTTGATTTCAATTTCTTGGAGTTTGGCCAATAGATAGTATCATCCTTCCTAACACTGAACCCAGTTTGATGAGGATAATCATAGTACAATGCATAGGCCTCCATTTCATTGTGAACCGTGGTGCTAAGGAGTTTCCCCACATTTTGGTCATTAGACATCACAACTTCATCATCACACTACTCATTTATCACATTCACCTGTGCAAACACGAATATGTCACATGTAGAACAGCTCAAATATTGAAAAAAAAATATGTACTCTCATGAGAGTACAGAGAGTACAGATACCAATCTCCCCTAAAAACCCACCAATCAGCCTCCAAATTTCTTCTAGTGGAACGTAATAAACATATTCTCTTCAAATAGGCCAAAACATCTGACAAAAATTGAAAAACAAATTTGTACTCATATAAAGAGTACAAATATAAATATCTCATAAAACCAACCAATCCTCCAAATTGCTTAATGTAATAAAACATATTCTCCAAACAGCCAAAATCTTACAAAATTGAAAAAAATTGTACTCTCATGAGAGCACAGAGAGTATAGATGCCAATCTCTCATAAAAACTCACCAATCAGCCTCCAAATTGCTTCTAGTGGAATATAATAAACATATTATATCCAAACAGACCAAAAAAATCTTATAGAGAATGAAAAAAAAATCTATACTCTCATTAGAGTACAGAGAGTACAAATGCCAATCTCTCCTAAAAACCAACCAATAACCCTCAAAATTGCTTATAGTGGAATGTAATAAACAAATTATATCCAAACAGGCCAAAAAATCTGACAAAAATTGAAAAAAAAAATGTACTCTCATGAGAGTACAAAGAGTACAAATGCCAATCTCTCCTTAAAATCAACCAATCAGCATCCAAATTGCTTCTAGTGGAATGTAATAAACTTATTATATCCAAACAGGCCAAAAAATCTTACAGAGAATGAAAAACCAATCCACACTCTCATGAGAGTACAAAGAGTACAAATGCCAATCTCCCCTAAAAACCCACCAATCAGCCTCCAAATTGCTTCTAGTGGAATGTAATAAACATATTCTCTCCAAACAGGCCAAAAAATCTGACAAAAATTTAAAAAAAATGTATACTCTCATGAGAGTGCAGAGAGTACAGATGCCAATCTCCCATAAAAACTAACCAATCAGCCTCCAAATTGCTTTTAGTTGCAATAAACATATTATATCCAAACAGGCCAAGAAATCTGACAAAAAAAAATCAGTACTCTTATGAGAGTACAGAGAGTATAGATGCCAATCTCCCCTAAAAAACAACCAATCAGCCTCCAAATTTCTTCTAGTGGAATGCAATAAACATATTATATCCAAACAGGCCAAAAAATCTTATAGAGAATGAAAAAAAAATGTACTCTCATGAGAGTACAGAGAGTACAGATGACAATCTCCCCTAAAAACCTACCAATCAGTCTCCAAATTTCTTCTAGTGGAATGTAATAAACATATTCTCTCCAATCAGGCAAAAAAATTGGACAAAAATTGAAAAAAAAATTTGTACTCTCATGAGAGTACAGATGCCAATCTCCCAAAAAAACTAACCAATCAGCCTCCAAATTGCTTCTAATAGAATGTAATAAACATATTATATTCAAATAGGCTAAAGAAACTAACAAAATTTGAAAAAATATGTACTCTCATAAGAGTACAGAGAATACAGATGCCAATCTCTCATAAAAATCAACCGATCAGCCTCCAAATTTCTTATAGTGGAATGTAATAAGCATATTATATCCAAACATGCCAAAAAATTTGACAAAAATTGAAAATAAAAGGTACTCTTATGAGAGTATAAATGTCAATCTCCCTTAAAAACCAACCAATCAGCCTCCAAATTACTTTTAGTAGAATGTAATAAACATATTATATCCAAACAGGCCAAAAAATTGGACAAAAATTTAAAAAAATATACTCTCATGAGAGTGCAAAGAGTACAGATGCCAATCTCTCCTAAAAACCAACTAATCAACCTCAAAATTACTTCTAGTGGAATGTAATAAACATATTATATCCAAAGAGGCCAAAAATCTTATCGAGAATGAAAAAAAAATGTACTTTCATGAGAGTATCTAGAGTACAGATGCCAATTTCTCATAAAAACCCACCAATCAGCCTCCAAATTTATTCTAGTGGAATGTAATAAACATATTCTCTCCAAACAGGCCAAAAAATCTGCCAAAATTGAAAAAAAAATATGTACTCTCATGAGAGTACAAAGAGTACAGATGCCAATCTCCCCTAAAAACTAACCAATCAGCCTCCAAATTACTTCTAGTGGAATGGAATAAACATATTATATTCAAACAGGCCAAAAATTTGACAAAAATTTTAAAAAAAATATGTACTCTCATGAGAGTACAGATGCCAATCTCTCCTAAAAACCAACCAATCAGTCTCCAAATTACTTCTAGTGGAATGTAATAAATATATTATATCCAAACAGGCTAAAAAAATTGAAAAAAATTGAAAAAAAAATTTGTACTCTCATGAGAGTACAATTGCCAGTCTCACTTAAAAACCAACCAATCAGCCTCCAAATTGCTTCTAGTGGAATGTAATAAAAATATTATATCCAAACAGGCCAAAAAATCTAAAAAAAAAATCTGGACTCTCATGAGAGTACGAAGAGTACAGATGCCAATCTCTCCTAAAAACTAACCAATCAGCCTTTAAATTGCTTCTTGTCGAATGTAATAAATATATTATATCCAAACAGGCCAAAAAATTTTACAGAGAATGAAAAAAATTGTACTCTCATGAGAGTATAGAGAGTATAGATGTCAATCTCCCATAAAAACCCACCAATCAGCCTACAAATTGCTTCCAGTGGAATGTAATAAACATATTCTCTCCAAACAGGCCAAAAAATCTTACAAACATTGAAAAAAAAATTTGTACTCTCCTAAGAGTACAGAGAGTATAGACATATTATTCTAGTAGAATGTAATAAACATATTATTCTACTAAATGATCAACTTCTAAAGGAACTTAAATTACAATAGATTATAAGACCCAATTCTCTATATTCATAATAGAGTTGACATGGTCTTTTATGATATCAATTTCCTATATGATTTAAATTACACATAAGTCATAGGCCCAATCCTCTACTAGCAAAATAGTAGTTGACAAGGTCTACCCCGATCATGGCCGCATTGATTGAAAATCTCAACTGAGGGGATATTATCATTAAAAGATATTTGAGCTCTAAATTAATTCATCTTAAAACTAAATTTCAACTAAGAAAACATATGAACTAAAAGAAATTTATCATTTAAATACTTAAAGCAAATAACTCATCCACCCATCCACCATCGTTTGTTGGGGATGACAGATTAAGAAAACTCTAGCTCACAAAGGAGCTAATGTCAAGTAAAATAAATCACTATATTTAAACTCAAATAATCTCATGCTAGTAAGGATGTGGCCCATATCCTCTGTTCATGTGGTTTGGCCAATAGGCTTCACATATGATGCGATTACGACCATAGTCCTCTGATCGGGTGGTTGTCTCCAAATAACACTATTATATTACAATCATAATTGTAGCCCGTATGCTCCCCAATGGCTCAGCCCTTTGAGTTATGAATTATAGGTTATATTTTATAAACACAAAGCCTTTTTGTCAATTAAGGTAGACTTAAGTCTGTCTCCTTAGACAAATACCACCGTGTCTACAAGAATTTCGACGAACTTGTGCTAATAAGGATCATTTAATCGGTTCGACTACCTCCTCTGACTAAGTATACTAGGGACCACGACAGCCTGGGATGATGAAACCATGGGATCTAGATCGGGCATGTCATCATTCCACCAACCATATGCTTTAAGTTAAATAATGGTGAATTTTATAAATACTAAACCTCAAATTTTAAACTCCACATGCTGCTACTATACACTATGCATAAAGTATCTAACAATTAGCCTTAATCAAAAGTTCTCTCTCACTTATTGGGAGGGGTAATTAACAATAAGGGCCTTCACCTATAGGAAACCTAAAACTAGATCTAAAGTCATCACCAAATGAGGATGAAATCTCTGGGTAGTGTCATATCTACTATCTCATCTACCTTTTGAAAATTACACTAACACAATCAAACTCTCTTCATCGAGAGGTTGGTGGTGAATTTTTGGAGCCCACACTTGCATAATTTTAAAACATTGAATTTGAATTTTAATCCTATTTCATAATATGAGCAAGGGTTCAATTAAAGCCTTAATTAATGCCTTTTGTTCGCTTGTACGATGTGTTGTGAATCCGGTGGCATAAATGACATTTTATGTTTATATTTGCATTTAAAATGCTTCATCTTTACTTGCATTTTATTTATTCTTAGGATTTCTAAATTTCAATGGTTGGCTTATGCTCATTAAAGACCTGTTAGATCTTTACAAATTCAACATTCAAATTTGATATTCATTTATATGAGCTGCTATACTTTCTTTAAGTGAGCTTATTTGAATTCAAGCATCTTTTGAATGCAAGTTGATTATTCACTTTAATTTGAAAATAGCACTCAACAAATCCTATGTGTTTAATTTCTTGTCCATTTAGTTCCTTCCTTAATTCATTTTAAAATATACATTGTAATTTAAGAAGGCATAATCTTTGTAAATCCCACTCTAGAGTTTGATTTGGACTCTGCCTCATTTGAAAATTACCCTTGTGGTGAACTTTTATTTTTATTTTTATCTTCATCTAAAAATGAATTAAATGAAAATAAAAATAAAACTTCTTTTGTTGGACACCACGTAGATCCACAAATATTCTTATTAAGGTGATCTGGTACAATATTGAGGAATGATGTACTATCTCGAGAGACAGAGGTCATCATCCTATAATGAACCTAATCACCTAATAAGGACTCCTAAGCACAATGAGTCTTGGGATGTACCAGAGATTCTTTCCCTACTTTACATGGAAAAGTAAAATAGGATTTATTTTAAATCAGGTTCATTAAGTTCCATATGGAGGTTAGCCCCCATAGTTAATAATATCATAAGAAATGATATTCCTTAAGAATACTCTCGAAAAAGGTAAATGATCGTTGTCTCCAAAGATTTCAAAGCTAGGACTATCAATAAATTGGTTAATTTTTAAAAGATCAAGTGGGATTGATCAAGAGGAGGGAGTTATTATCAAAACTAAAGGTAGATAAGTAGGAGATGCTCATGATGCTAGGAAACCTAGTGAGCATCCCAAACTATCCTATGGTTGGGCTTTATATTTTTGAAATTTGAAGAGAATTATTTATTTGAGTTGAATTTTTATTATAAATCTAGGGCTTATAATTCCACAACACAAGATCATGGAAATGCCTAAGAGGTGAGGGTTTATGCTCGTAGTCCGCAAAGGGAAGTAGCAACCTCCGAACCTAAATCTAGGGAGCTTTGGAGAGTGCCGAAGCATGACCTAAATCTAAGGTGAAAAAGGGTATATGGTTTACCTCCACAAGATAGGATAAACCACCCAACTGTTTGGACTTACAACTGCCTGGGGGTGGCCGCCAAATAACTCCTCCTATGATTTTAAATATATGTAGGAAAGCCATATGCTTTTGCAAGATAACTAAGTTGTTGTTTATTTAGAAAAAAATAAGTCATTAAACACACTCCCTAAGATACTAGATCATGTAGGGCATGATTAATGACTTAAATCAAGTGCAAATTTTTATTATGTTTTCTTTTTATTCTTGGACAATTGATTTGACACAGGCTATGGGATTCATATGCCTAATGCATGAGAAATTTGATTATTGGCCAAAATCAGCAAGAAGTAGGTGTATTTCCACCATGGTTCTCAAAGGTCAAGCCAAGTTTCCTAGCAAAGGTGGAAGCCCGCAAGATGCTTTTTATGCATGATGTGAAAGCATACAACATCCAGCTAAGGGGCTGCTAAATCTTTTATCTTGATTTATGACCTAAGCTTTAGGTGAGATTATGAGTTGTTAATTTTTAGTTTTGAGTTGATTAATTTGATAGAAAATTTATTTTTCCCGAAGAGCCTAATCGCATCCAGACCATTCATCAAAGTAAGGAAGAAACTAGGAAAAATATGTCATCTTAATGCACAAGCTAAATAAACATCAAATAATTTATAAAGTTAGCATAAATGAATAAAAGGCCATTGTGGCCAAGCTCCACTGCACAAACCCAAAAAGAAGTGGGTAGCCGAGTTTTACCCTTATACGACCCGGATTATAAATGAATTAATTACAATCTAAAAGGAATTCATGTTATGGGGGGTCTTCATTCTTCATTTCTTCTTTTCTTTCTTCTTTCTTCTTTCTTCTTTTGGTTGGTTGGGATGTGATTGCTCCAAATGCTTCACATGGTGGATAAGATATAGCCTTATGACCAATGTTCATCCTAATCCCCATAACATTCAATCCAAATCTTAATTGCAAAATTACATGAAAATGGGAAAAGTAAATCTAACTAAAACCTGAAAAATAGAGATTAGCTAAAAAAACCACACAATCCCAAGCATGCATATGAATAAATTAGACTTAGCACCACACAAGGGTAACCAAGTCCACCTGGCCTATTTTAGATTATGCTTAGGGGTATAAGCAACTTGCACAGCAAAAGCATTTATTATTTTTATTACATAGCGCCCCTTAAGCACAATCCCATGTAGAAGACAATGATTAGACTAAGATCATCCTATCATTTAGCACACAACCTAATATCTATACTAAAACATTATATCACAAAATAAAATCAAGCATCAAACCATGCACCACCCTAACATAGAGCTAGAAATTGTGATTTAGCCTAATGTGTGTGTAATTTAAGGCTTGTGTGGTATGTCTTAGCTAGGCTTTTAAGGTTGAAGTTTTCTAAGTATGAGAGTTACAACTTAGAGGGTGGTTTCATTCAAGTGATTTATTTAGTTTTTTGATTTTATTTGATGATTTATTTTAGTTTGAATGAATGTACACTTAATTACCAAGTATTGTAAAGAGAGAAAAAGAGAAGAGAACTTCTCTTTCCTCCCTACTTTAAGTAATTTCTAAGGTAGATTCATTAATGACTTTTCTTTAGTGAATATTTTATTATGTGTTTTAATTAGTCCTAAATTTAGATTTGCTCTAAAAACCTATTCAAATAAGAAAGGCATTTTAAGATTAATCAAAGTGAATTACTATCACAAAACACACAATCATTCATTTCTTTTCAACATGTGTATCATACATATGAATAAATCCTAAGCATATCTATACATGCAATGCAAATATTTAGCACACCTTAATGATGAATGCTAAGAGATGTTGCTTAAGAAAATTTGGATGCTTCATGATGCATGATTTTGTTAAGTAAAAAAAAGAGAGGGATTCTTTTATCCATTAATCAAATGCACATTTACATGTATGAAAGACATAAGTGAGTACGATGCCATTATTTTTTACACCAAGGGTATAAGGTTCAAGACCTTTTTAGGGCTACTTAAAGCCTCGCAATCCTGGATGTCTAGACTAATATACCACTTTTATTAAATACATGTGCATGTACAAAAGCAAATGAATGGATGAAGAATCATGCAAAATTTTTATTTGTTTGTTTGATTTTGGTTTATAATTTATAAGTGCAATATAAAAATCCTTCTTGATTCATGATAAGGGAGTGCATAGGGATAAATTTAAGCAAGTGTTATGTTCTTTTTAAATGAACTATACACTTTGCAAATCATATACAAACCCATGTTAAGAAAAGAGAAGAAAACCAGATCACACATTTTAAGCTATATTCACATGTAAGCTTATAAATACTTATAAGTAGCATACATTCATTTATAGTCTTTGATTTATAAGTTTTGAAGATAATTTTGGTTTATTAGTGATAATAGCCACTCATATTCTTACTTTAGCCAAAACATGCAATTTGACATAAAAAAACATTTCATTTTAATTTGATTTTCAAATGATATGAATGCATGATTTCATATGATAAACCACATTTAACATGCTTAGAAAGAAATGTAAGCATATAAATTCATTCACCCTAATCAATTCCTAAAGAAAACTTATGGAATAAGATCATTTAAAGTGTTTCAAAATTGTTTAAATAAAATTTGTTTTAATTTTGAGTTCGATTTTATTTTAGGAAATGTGAAGAGGCTTGCTGGTCCTAACCCATCTCCCATATATGTGAATCAATTTCGTTTAATTTTAGAATCATTAGATTAATCTTATATTTTATTTAGGTTAGGGTGTAAATTAAGTCCATCAATTACCCCTAACCTACACCACCTTAACATAATTAACCAAACAATTATGAGCCAACATATGATATGCAATCATTAAATTTAAATCAGCAATGCTTCTATGAAAGAAAGGGGCCTAATGTAACTGGCTCACAATCATTGATTAATTAAGCTAAAGAGTTTAATTAAGTACTTTCATAACCTTCCCACACATGTGGATTGGATATGATTTCCTTAAAAGACACTTAAGTTATTGAACACCTAAGTATCTATCCAAGAATGAGATTGATTAACTGATTACATTTTTGGATTAATTTTTGATTTTGAGTTTGGTTAATTAAGCTATTTAATGAAATGGTTAAATCATTAATCAAATTATAAATTAATTAAGTTTCCATTCAATTGAAATAGACTTAGGGGAAAAGATTTGGTAAAGGCATCCTAATCTCATTCCCTAAGTCTATCCATTATTCCAAGATGATTAACAAGTTTAATTAATGAATTCGACACCATTTAATAAGTTAATTAATCATTTAATTAATTAAGGGAGTGATTATAGATGAAGCAAGTAATTACTTAAATTAATCTAATAATAAATTCCAAGAAAATCAGGGGAGGCATAGGTCATCCCACTAATTAACCCTAGGGAGTTTGGAATTAATTATTGTAATAATTAAGAAGTAATTAACATAATTACATCCCAATAAAACTCAAATTGAGTAAATGTCATTGTTCAAAATCAATTAAACTTAATTTTATATTATTCCCATTTGAATTATCTTTAAAATGTTGTTGAGTTTGCATTTTTTTTGGATTTTTCTATATTTAGTTATGAATTTTTAAAGTTTTTGTGATTAATAGGTTATTAAATAACCTAATTATATAACTAATCCCATAAGTGCCATGTGGGCTGCTGACGCATGTGCTTTCCATATTGCACGATGGGATTGATTATTTAAGTTGTTAAATCAGATGCGGCGTCAGCTAGTGGTGCTATGCCCTTTCTCCTAGACTGTCTGGATTAAACCCATGATTTCAAAGGATTAAATCATCAAATTTAAAGAATTTAATCAAGACCATCCATCCAAAATGCATGGGATGGACAGCGCATGAATCATCCCTGCCCTCTCCTGCGGGAGATAGAGATTGTTCATCCTCCATGGCTTGATATGATCTCACTTGAGCTAGGATTGGGTAGGGATTCAACCCACACCGTCAAGAAGTAAGGAGAAAGACATCCAACGGTGGAAATGCAATGGGATTACACTTCCCTTCATAGGACCAAGAATTTTCAATGGGAGCTTAGTTTTGAAGCATACCTCACCGGAGGCTATCACCGATATTTCCAACCATTGAGGTAGCTTCGTCTAGTGGAGATGAAGCCTTATTGAAGGTTTGAAGGCTTGAGATGAAGTGGATCTTCCAATTGGCTAAGCTCCCCTTCAATGGCTTGCGACTTTGATCGAACTCCTCCTTCCCGTGGCTTGGATGCTTGGAAATGATTTGGGTGAGCTCGATTAGGTCCTTTGATGATGCTTGCAAGATAAATTTGTATTTTATGGATAATTGAGTGAGTTTGAGTTTTAGTTTTCTTCCCCTATTTCGGCTTAAGTAAAATCGAGGAGAGCTTGGAAATGCTTGGGAGAGCTTGGGGAGCTTCCACTAGGTTCCTAGGGCTCAATCGAGTGCAAGTGTCATGAATTGGAATGAAATGAGGGGGAGCATATCTCCCCTTACTTGAATCGGATGACTGTGAGCCTCCTTGCCATTTTGATCAAATTGATCTCATTGAATGGGTTATTTAGGTTGTTAGGAGTCTCATGTGGTTCATTTTTGGTAGAGGAGTGGGAGTGTGGAGGTGGACATGGGCTAAAATGGGTGTGGGAGGTGATCCACATGGAAAATTATGAGTGGGGTGGTCAATTTTGGCTTTGGGTTGGGTTTGGCTAACCCAAATCTATTGGGTCATGTGCACCACATCCCTGGGTGTCCAAATGGACCACTAAGAAGATGCCAAGTGGTCTTGAGTTGGAATATGATCAAATTCCAAGTGAATTTGATCTTAAGTTACCTTTGACCTAGGGGTAAAATGGTCATTTTGCTTTGATTTTGATTTGGGAAGATTTGGTATGATTGAGAAAAGGGTTGTGCCAATTTTCAATGAATTTGGAGTTAATTTGATATGATTTGCTCATGTTGACCCATTTAAGTCAAAATGGGTGAACTTGGGTCAAGTTGACCAATTGGTCAAATTGGGTCAAACCATAGGTTGGGTTAAGTTCAAATAATCATTTGAAATGTTTTGGTATCATTGTTTGGTTCAATTTGATTTGTATTTGGTTTTTGGTTCATTTGTAGTCACTTAGGTCAAATGGGTCAAGTTGACCAATTTGGCCCATTTGACCCAATTGGGTTAGGTCATGGGTTAGTTTAGGTTTGGTTGGTCATTTAAATTATTTTGCAAGCTTTGGTTTTAGTCAATTTTGGTTTGATTTGATTTTGGCTTGATTTGACCTTTTAGGTTAAGTTGGGTTTATGGTCAATTGGGCTAGGTTGGGTCTAGTTAGCCAATTGAGGCTTTGGTCAAATTCAGCAAGTGATTTAGAATGAATTTGACCCATTGGTTGTAATCAATTTGTTTTAGATCAAGATTTGACACATTTTATCTTTTTAGGTCAACTTGGGTCAACTAAAATAGGTTGGGCTCAAATGATGACTTGGTCAAGTTCAATCATGATGAATTGGTTTTGATCAATGGTTTCAATCAATTTGGCATATAGTGGATTTTGGCTAGTTTAGATTTCATTTGGGTTAAGACTTGGTCAAAGGTTAGGTTTGACTTGATTTGACCCAATTTGGTGATTGATCATGATGATTGTTGCTCACAATGTGAGGCTTAGATGGGCTTAGTTCAATCCAATTTGGGTAGGATTAGAATTTAGCTCAAAAGGGTGCTTTAGGTAACTTTGGGTCAAGTGAGCCTAAGGTGGTCAATTCACTTGATCAAGGCTTGATTCAAATTTAGTTGAACTCACATATGGACTTATGATTGATATATGAATCCATTTTCAAGTGATTTGGAGTCAAATGGGTTTTGATTCATTTGATAATTTCAAGTTCAAAGGATGAACATGGGTTTGATTTGGGTTAGAATTTTGAATTTAATTTTGGTTTGATGATTGAAGTTTATGATAGAATTTGGTTTGTGATTGAAGGATTGATTGTTTGAAGAGAAAATCCGAAGGTTTGAATTGATTTGTGTTTAATTTGGTTAAGTTCAAGAATTTGACTTGAAAGAGTTTAGGTTAGATTTTGATTAGATTTGGATTTGTGTTTTGAATTTAGTTTTGGTTATTTGAATTTATATTTGTGAATATAAATGAGAATATAAATGGGTTATGAGAAAATCTCTTGAGTTTGAAGAGATTTGAATTTGATTTGAGCTAAGTCCATAAGATGAAATCAAAGTGACCTAGGAAATATTTTAGATTTGGACTTGAGTTTTGGATTTGGTTTTGATTATTTGAATTTATATTTATTTATTTTTGTGAATATAAATGAGAATCTAAATGGGTTATGAGAAAATCTTTTGAGCTTGAATTGATTTGAATTTTTGGAATTAATTTCAATGATTTGAGAAAAGTCATTTAAGTTGAAATTTGATTTGAATTTGAAGTTAGTTTGGATTTGGAGTTTGACTTGAAAGAAGGAAGTAAGGATTTGGTTCAAGCTATAGGCTATACAAGTTTTCCTAATACCCCTAAGGCATGACCTATTTCTATGGCTAACTCTTCTAAGTCTATAAGGTTAAGCTAAGTGTTCATATAATCAATAGAAGCGTCTTAAGACTAAGGGACTCTTTGTGTCTAAGAGGAGTCCTATGTCTAAGATGGAGAGGTTGAGAGCTCATTCTAAAAAAGAGGTCAACAACCCTTCTAGCTTCATGTAACCTCCCCATAAGTATAACATGAATTCAAAGTTATGTTTGTATTTGGCTTATTCTCTTTCGATCATTTTCACACATGATAGAACATAAGCACAAAGTCCAATTATTTCTTCATAGCCAACTAACCATTATAGTTTTCTATGGCATGTAAATGAGTTATCAAGCTTCATCTTCATTCTCCAAGCTTGATTGTGTTCAATTTAAATCACTTTTAATAAGTTATACTACTTTTAATATTTATTGCTTTAGCCATATTCATGTTTATTAGCTAGCATTGTAGTCACATCCTTATTCATGTAAGAGCTATTAATTCCAATCTCGATTTATTATTAACTCTACATCAAATTTCATATTTATTTAAAGACACTAAACTTCAGATTTATCATGAGTCTCTTGTGAGTTTATTATCAACCTCCTCAAGCTTCACTTGCATTTAACTTGAATATCCTCATTTATTTCAACATATAATGCAACATGCTCAAGCATTCATTTGGTGGTAAACTAAGTGAATGGAGCCCATTTTTACTTGATTCACTCTTATATGGTATTAGTATTTATTAAGCTCCTTCAAATTAAATTATAAATTCATTAGGACTTTATATTTTATATTTAACTTAATGTTAAGCCATTCTTTTTTTTTTGTTAAGTCTAAAAATTTGGTAAAATTTTGGCAATATTTTGGTAGTATTTCAGCATCATCCTCGCGTAGTGGGCTACATTGGAACTATTTTGGCCTATCCGTCATGCCTTGATGAGCGTGATGATTGGTGTTTTGAAGTACCTTGGCAAAATTTCAATCTTGTTATGCCTTGATGAGCATAACGAGGCATTCAATCACTTGCATAAAGGAAACCAATACAATGCAATGTATACAATTTCTATATTTCAAAGATTTTGTGATATTTATCTAATAATTTTTGGAGGCCTTTCCATCACACCCTGATGAGCGTAACGGTCAGTATTTTGCAACACCTAAACCAATTTTTATCTCATCACACCCTGATGAGCATGATGAGGTCTTCAAACATGCAAAAAGACAAATGCATATGCATATACATACAATCATTTTCACACATTCATCCCTACACTTCCAAACTCATTTCATCTCATTTTTTTTGTAATGAATAACCAACGATCAATAAGTACAAGTAAAGTGAAAGGAATGATAAAAATGATGGAAACCTAGAGAAGAACCTGCCTGATGATAGTGTTCTTTCTCGATTTACCACCAAGGAAGGAAAGAGTATGATTAATGTAAATGTTGAAAATCTAGAGGAGAACTTGCCTGAAGAGGGTGTTCTTTCTCAATTTTTGTCGCTTGCAAGGAAAGAAAGAGTGGTTGTTTGCCTGTGGATTTGAACAAAATTTAAGATGGATTTAATCCTAAATCCAACCAAGGTATTTCTCAAGTTAAATCAAGATTTACCAAATCCTGTTAATAGGCATATTTAAGGGATTCAGAATTGTGCAAAGGAAAGTGGGAGTTGAACGAGGGTTTACAATTTTTGGTGGAGAAGAGGGGCACGATTTGGTTTGATTGGGAGGAAGGAGAGGAGGAAGCCAACTGTGTGTGGAGAGATAACAGGCTTGATCAGTGTGAATGGGAGAGGATCGAGACTTGAAGTCCAAGGGAGCTTGTTTTGAAACCGATGTAGGGAACTGGTAAACAACAAATGAGAAACAGAGGAAGAACGAATGAGAGAAAGCTCAAGAAGCTACCTTTGAGGATGAACCAGAGCTGGAAGCTGAGGGAATCTCAGGGTTCACATCGCTCGTTCGAGGAGCCAAGCCTATGGTTTGTGGATGGAATGAATGAGAGAGGCAGCTTCAAAATGAGGATCAACAAGAATATAATTCATTTGGCAGACCCAATCGAGGACTCTAAGATCATGGAGAGGCCAAACCACTAATAGAGGATATCACATCTGAGATTGATTGAGAGTGAATATAGAATTACATTTGATTTAACATTGGCTGCTTTGTGAGCTAGATTTTTCTTGATTTGCCACCTACAATAAATAATTATGAAAGGTGGATTGAATTTTAGTTTTATTTTAAGTATTTAAGGACTGAATTTCATTTAAGCATTTAACACTTAATAACATGTTAGATTTTGCAATTGAATTGATACTTAATTTATAATAACTTGATTTGAAATTTTAAACATATGTTAATAGTAGTATCCCTCTAATTTAAATCTCAACCATTATCGGGGAGGATGTATTATTTCAGATCCTCTCGACTTTATTAATTTAATAATAGAGGATCAAATCTACTATTATGTGATAGAATTAGCTTAGATATTTTAATAAGTTAATATTATTATAATATTATTATTGGATTTTTAGGTTTTTGTTAACCCGGACCCGATCCTAAGACCCAATCGGAAATCAACCCACACAGACATCCTTAGATGCTAAATTTAAGCATTCAGCATAGTGTAGGGGCCCATGTGTATTTAGTAATTTAGGTAATTTTCTTTCTAAATCATAAGATTAATTTCATATTTATTTAATCTCAACTTATCCTTCACAGCTATTGACCCTCGATCGCATGACCTTAGGCGAAGGAGCACGCAAATCCGACAGAAGGATCACACGCGAGGCTTCCTCATCCCTCCCTCGTTCGATCTCCCATAATCAAAGGCACACACATGAAGGAAGTGGTAACCACTCCTACTCATTGGAACCTCAAGCACAATCTCTCATTCAAACTCCTTCAACCGCACGCTGCAAGGAAACCAAAATTGATCCTGCCTCTCGGCTCAAAATTGTTCCCCCCTCTTCCCGTCGCTCTGCACAACCTCTCTCACTCGTCCATCTCCTACTTCAAACTGCAAGGTTCCTCCAAATTGAAGACCTCCTCCTCTCATTCACTTGTGGATCCCGGAAGGAACCACAAGCTCTCGTTCTTCCCCATCACCTTTCATGCACTGATCCACAAGTATTCGCCTCTCATTTTCCCTCTCCAACTGCAAGCTCTCACTCGGTATCCCTTTGTTATGTTTGTGTTCAACCGGAGCCCTACCTCCCATTCTCCTCTCTCGCTCGACCTCTCTCAGCCACCAAATTTTGTAACTCCCACTTTCCTCAAACCCCATCATTCTTCATGCATTTCTGCTTGTCTAAATCCCATAAACCCGCCTACCAAGAGGATTTACTAAATCAGGGATTTAAGGAAAAATAGAGGAGAAATAAGATTCAATTTCTTTTTTATGATTTAAAGTTGGTATTTTGCTATTCAGCAATATGAAGGTTAAATCGTACTTAAATCCTATCTTTTTAATCTTGCTACCAAGCAGCATAGATCTAGGGTCCATTGTCATGCTACAAGAATGCTTGGCTACTCTATCTAAGGATGTTGAAGGGACTAAGAAGATTTTGCACAAGTTTACTATGCTAAAGCCTATGGCGGTTGTTGACCTCATTTTTAGAATGAGCTCTCAACCTATCCATCTTAGACATAGGACTCCTCTTAGACACTAAGAGTTTCCTTAATCTTAAGACACTTCTAGTGATTAGGTGAACACTCAACCTAACCCTAAAGACTTTGAAGAGTTAGCCATAGGAATAGGTCATGCATTAGGGGTGTTAGGGAAAACTTGCCTACCCCATAGCTTGGACCAAATCCTTACTTCCTTCCCTCAAGTAAAATTTCCAAAATCAAGTCAATTTCAAAAATCAAATCAACTCCAAGATAAAACCAAATTCAAACTCAAATCAATTCCAACTTAATTAATTTTCTCAAATCCAAGTTAACTTCAAATTCAAACCAATTCCAAATAAAATCTCAAATCAATTCCAACTTAATTGATTTTCTCAAACCTTAAATCAATTTCAATGGATTTTTTTCAAATCATGAATCAATTCCAAATGATTGAAACCCATGATTGAATTCCAAATTTAAAAATCCTTCTTAAGTCACTTTGATTCCATCTTATGGACTTAGCCTAAATCAAATTCAAATCAAATCAAATTCAAGAGATTTTCTCATAACCCATTTATATTATCATTTATATTCACAAATATAAATGAAATATAAATTCAAATCCAAAACCAATTTAAAACTCAAATCCAAATTCAACCAAAATTCAACCTAAGCCTTTCAAGTCAAATTCTTGAACTTGCTCAAATCAAACTCAAATCAAGTCAAACCCTTGATTTGTTCTTCATGATTCAATCAAACCTTTAATCATGAAACCAAATATAAATACAAACTTCAATCACCAAACCAAAACTAAATTCAAAAATCAAATCCAAATCAAACTCATGTTCATCATTTGAACTTAAAATTATCAAATGAATCAAAACCCATTTGATTGAACCACTTGCAAATGGATTTATATTTCAATCATAATTCCATATGTGAGTTCAACCAAACTTGATTCAAGCCTTGATCAAGTCAATTGACCCACATTGGCTCACTTGACCCAAAGTGACCTAAAGTATCCTTTTGAGCCAAATTCTAATCCTGCCCAAATTGGTTTGAACTAAGCCCACCTAAGCCTCACATTGTGAGCAACAATCATCATAAGATAATCAATCACTCAAATTGGGTCAAACCAAGTCAAACTTAAGGGTTGACCAAGTCAACACTTAGCCAAAATGAAACTTAAACTAGCCAAAATCCACCACAGGCCAAATTGATTAAAATCATTGATCAAAACTGATTCATGATCAATATTTGAACTTGACCAAACCCTCAATTGGCCAACTAGACCCAACTTGGCCCAATTGACCATGAACCCAACTTGACCTAAAAGGTCAAGTTGAGCCAAAATCAAACCAAACCAAAATTAATTGAAACCAAAGCTTGCAACATATTTCAAATGACCAACCAAACCTAAACTAACCCATGACCAAGCCCAATTGGGTCAAATGGATCAAATTGGTCAACTTGACACATTTGACCTAAATGAAATCATATAAACCAAAACTAAATATAAACCAAATTGAACTAAACCAATGATGCCAAAACATTTCAAATGGTCATATGAGCTTAACCCAACCCTTGGTTTGACTTAATTTGACCAATTGGTCAACTTGACCCAAGTTGACCCATTTTGACCTAAATGGATCAACATGTGCCAAATGACATCAAATCAACTCCAAATTCTTTAAAATTTGACCCAACCCAATTTCAAACTATTCTAAATCCATGAAATCAAAACCAAATGACCATTTTATCCCTAGGTCAAGGGGTAACCTATGGCCAATTTCACTTGGAATTTAGTCATATCCTTTTCATGGCCACTTGGCACCCTCTTAGTAGACCAAGTGGACACTAATGAGTGTGTTGCACATGACCCAATGAGTTTGGGTCAGCCAAACCCAACCAAAAGCCAAAATTGACCACTCAATAGGAAATTCTCCATATGAGATCGCTCCTCCACTCAAAGGAGCACATGGAAACTTCTCCACTCCACTCTCTGCCAAAACTAAATCACATGCCACCCCTAACTGCCTAACAAACTCAATCAATCAAGCCAATTTGATCAAAATGGCAAGGAAAAGCTCGATCGTTTGATCCTTGTAGGGGGAGATATAATCTCCCTAATTTCACTTGAATTCAGATCATTCACACTCAATTGAGCCATAGGAACTCAGAGCAAGCTTCCCAAGTTCCTCCAAGTTTTCTTAACCTATTACCATTCTCAATTTCTTGATTTCCTTAAGTCAAAAATAGGGGAGGCTAAGGAATTTTCAAACTCACTCAATTCAATACCAAAGCTCAATTCCTCTTGCAAGCACCTTCAGAGGACCCAATCAAGCTTACCCAAGGTGTTTTCCGAGTGTTCAAGCCACGAGAAGAGGAGTTTAAATCAAAACCACAATCATTTGAAGAGGAGTTTGTCCAATAGGAAGATCCACTCAACCTCAAGCCTTCAAACTTTCAACAGGGCTTTGTCTCCACTAGAGGAAGTTATCTCGACGATTGGGAGCATCGATGAAATCCTCCGACGAAGTACTATTCAAAACCGAGCTTGCGTTGAATTTTCTTTGGTCCTTTTTGAAGGGAATTGTAATCCCAAGTGATTTCCACCATTAGATCTTTATCTCCTTGTATGTTAATGGTGTGGGTTCAATCTTAGCTCAATCTGAGCTTAATCGAGCTTGGATCAAGCCAAGGGGGATGGACGATCGCCATCTCCCGTAGGTGAGCACAGGAACGAATCATTGATCGTCCACCCTGCGTGTTTTAGATGGACAATCCTGATTAATCCATGTTAAATCATCTAATTTATTCTATTAGAATCACAGGTTTAATCTTGACCGTCTGATCTTTGATTGGACGATCCAGGGAGAAACCGCATAGCCCTACCATCTGACGTGACATAGACGCGTGATAGGCGATCCTTCACGCCACATGGAAAGTGCCGCTGTCCACATGGATAGGATTAGTTATACAATTAGGGATTATTTAATCATCCTTAATCACTCAAACTTCAAAAATACACAACTAATTGTAGAAAAATAAAAAAAATACAAACTCAAATGCATTTTGAATATAATTCAAAGGGGAATAATCTAAATTTAATTTTAATTGATTTTGAACATTAAATTTTTTGTAATTTGGGTTTTATTGGGAATGTAATTATGCTAAATACTCCATAATTACTTCAGCAATTAATTCCAAACTTTTTAGGGTTGATAAATGGGATGACCCCCTACCTCCCATGATTTTCTTGAAATTTAGTGTTGGCTTAATTAGGGTAATTGCTTGATTCACTCCTAATTACTCTCTTAATTAATTAAATGATTAGTTAATCTATTAAACAGTGATAAATTCATTAATTAAGTTTACTAATTATCTTAGAACAGTGAATGGACTTAGGGAATGAGATTAGAAGTTCTTTTCAAAATATTTTCCCCTAAGTTTATTTCATTTGGATAAAAATCTAATTAAGGTGTAGATTAATTAAATAGTTTAATCAATTTATTAAATGGCTTAATTAATCAAAATTTAAAATGAAATCAATTTGAATTTAATCAATTCTCTCTTGGGTAGATACTTAGGTGTTCAATAATCTAAGTAGCTTAAGGAAATCATATCTAACCCATATGTGTGGGAAGGGTTATGAAAGTATTTAAATTAAACCCTTTAGCTTAATTAATCATTAATTGTGAGCCAAATGCATTAGGCCCCTTTCTTTCTTAGGTGCATTACTGATTTAAATTCCTTGTGGTTTTATGTCATGCATTGGATCATAATCATTTGGTTAAATATGTTAAAGTGGTGTAGGTAAGGGGTAATTAATAGACTTAATGTACACCTTAAGCTAAGCAAAATATAAAATCAATCTAATGGTTCTAAAAACAAAGTAAATCAACTCACACATGGGGGAATGGGTTAGTACCAACAAACTCCTTTCACATTTCCTAAATTAAAATTCAAACTCAAAACAAAACTAAATATTTCTTTAAATAATTTTGATTCACTTTAAATAATCTTATTTCATAGGATTGTCTTTAAGAATTAATTAAGGTGAATGAAATTACTTGCCTACTATTGACCTCATTTTTAGGATGAGCTTTCAACCCCTCCATCTTAGACATAAGACTCCTCTTAGACATTAAGAGGTCTTGAGTCTTAAGATTAGGTGGACACTCACCCTAGCCCTAGAGACTTAGAAGAGTTAGCCATAGGAATAGGTAATGCCTTAGGGGTGTTAGGAATATTTGCCTACCCTATAGATTGAACCACATTCCTCAGTCCCTTCCTTCAAGTAAATCTCCAAATCAAATCCACATCAAACCTAAATCAATTCTAGCTTAATTGATTTTTCTAAACTCAAATTAATGCCACATGATTGAAACCTATGATTAAACATATGATTGACGCCCATGATTGAAATTCCAAATTTTTCATAAGTCCTTATTCCCCTCTTAAGGACATAGCCTAAATCATGTTCAAATCAATTCAAATTCATGAAACTTTCTTATAATTCATTTATATTCTCATTTGTATTTACATATATAATTGAAATATAAATCCAAATCAACGAGACTAAATCTATTATTCAAATCCAAATTCACAAATCTTTCCTAAGTCCTTATTCCCCTCTTAAGGAATTAGCCTAAATCATCTTCAAATCAATTCAAACTCAGAAATTTTCTCATAACTCATTTATAATCTCATTTATATTCACATATAAATAAAATATAAAGTCAAATCAATCAAATTAAATTCCAAGTTGAAATTTTAAATTCCAATACCTTGTTGAAGTCCTTTGATTTCCCTTCATGGACTTAGCCTAAATCAAATCTAAATCAATTCAAATTCATGAATTTTTCTCATAACTCATTTATATTCTCATTTATATTCACATATATAAATGAAATATAAATTCAAATCAATCAAACTAAATCTAAAATTCAATTCCAAGTTCAAAATCTTTCCTAAGTGACTTTGATTTCCTCTTAAGGACTTAGCCTAGATCATGTTCAAATCACTTCAAACTCATGAAATCTTCTCATAACCCATTTATATACTCATTTATATTCACATATATAAATAAAATATAAATTCAAACAACCAAAACCAACTCCAAAAATCAAACTCAAATTCAATCAAAATCCAACCTAAGCCTTTCAAGTCAAAATCTTGAACTTAGCCAAATCAACTTCAAATGAAGCCAAACTCTTGATTTTTCTTCATGATTCAATCAATATTTCAATCATGAATCCAAATATAAATACAAACTCTAATCACTTAACCAAAACTCAATTCAAAATCCAAATCTCTCATGTTCACCCTTTGAACTTGAAATTGTCAAATGAATCAAAGCCCATTTGACTTCAAACCACTTGCTAATGGATTTGTATTTCAATCATAAGTTAATATGTGAGTTCAATTAAACTCAAATCAAGCTTTGACCAGGCCATTTGACCTACTTAGGCTTACTTGACCCAAATTGACCTAATGTATGAGCCAAATTCTAATCCTATCCAAATTGGATTGAACTAAGCCCACCTAAGCCTCTCATCATGATCAACAATCATCATGAGATGATCACTCACTCAAATTGGGTCAAACCAAGTCAAACCTAAGGGTTGACCAAGTGAACACTTAGCCAAAATGAAACCTAACATAGCCAAAATCCACCATAGGCCAAATTGATTGAAACCAATGATTTAAGTTCATTCATGATCAATGTTTGAACTTGACCAAGTCAACATTTGAGTCTAGCCCAATTGGCACTTGACCCAAGTTGACCCAACTAACCTAAAAAGTTAAAATATGTCAAAACTTGATCTAAGCCAAATTGATTGAAACTAATGAGTCAAGTTCATTCCAAAATAATTGTTGAACTTGAACAAATCCCCAATTGTCCAACTAGATCCAACCTAGCCCAATTGATCATGAACCCAACTAGACCTAAAGAGTCAAATTGAGCCAAATTAAAACTTAACCAAAATTGATTGGAAACAAAGATACAAATCCCTTTCATATGACCAACCAAACCTAAACCTACCCATGATTTAGCTTAAATAGGTCAAATGAGTCAAATCGGTCAACTTGACCCATTCGACCTAAATGAAATCAAATGAACCAAATTCAAACCTAAACAAAATTGAATCAAACCAAAGCAACCAAAACATTTCAAATGGTCATATGAACTAGACCAACCCTTGGTTTGACCCAATTTGACCATTTGGTCAACATGACCCCAGTTGACCCATTTTGACCTAAATGGATCAACATGAGCCAAATCACATCAAACCAACTCCAAATTCAATGAAACTTGGCCAAACATATTTTCTCATCATAAAAACCATGCCCAAACTGAAATCATGGTCAAATGACCATTTTACCCTTAGGCCATAGTGTAAATATTGGCCAAATATATTTGGAATTTGGTCAAATCCTCTCCATAACCACTTGGCACCCTCTTAGTGGATCAAGTGAACACTAGAGAGTATGGTGCACCCAACCCAATGGGTTTGGGTTAGCCCAACCTCGTCCAATGGCCAAGCTGACCACATGCCTTGAAATGGAGCACGTGGAACCCTCCTTACACTCACTTCAAGCACATGGGAAGTTCACCATTCCACTCCTTGGCCAAAACTGAATTCAAGGACACCCTAAACAACCTAACAAACCCACTCCTTATGGTCAATTTTATCAAAATGGCAAGGCATTGCTCGACCATCTGATTGCCAAAGGAGGAGATATACTCCCCCTAATTCAATAAAATTTGCACTCTCCTTAATCGATTGAAGCATAGAAACCAGCAAGCCCTAGTTCTTCTAAGCTTAGAGAGAGTTTGAAATTCTCCCATATTTGAAAATAGGGGAGCTCCATTTAAAAACAAATTGACTCCACACTCAAAACCAGTGCAATTACTTTTGCAAGATCCGTTAGTGAGCTCAATCGAACTCCCCCAAGCTCTTTCCTAAGTTCCTAAGGCTAGGGAGGAGTCACCTTGATCAAGATCAAGCTCAAGGCAAAGGGGAGTTGGTCTCTGAAGCACCCAATCTCGAAACTCAAACTTCTCTAAGCTTCATCTGACAGGTAGAAGCTTCTCCGAGAATAAATGCTGGTGATCACCTGAGGTATTGAAACTTGACTTAAGTTCAATGTATGTTGGTCCTTTGTGAAGTGGATTTCAACCTTATGTTGATCAAGCCATTTGATGTGCTTGTACTCATGCTTAGATGATGTGGGTTGATTTTCATCCAATCTGAGCTCAATCGAGCTTCGATCGCCTCAAAGATGGCGGTCCATTTTACACAGAATGGCAGGGATGAATCTGGCCATCCATCCATGCATTTTGGATGGAGACCAAGATTAAAACATGTGCATCCATGATTTTCCTTTGATCCATGGCTTTAATCTTCCGATCCTTGATCGATGGTTGAGAAAGAAGCGTAGCGCCACCATGTGGTGCTATGATGTGATGAGTTAAAGAGCCAATCCCATGCCACATGTGGAAAGCATTGTGATGCACGTGCGTGACGGGATTAAAAACTTAATTAGGGTATTTAAATATTCTAATTAATTATGAAAACTTCTAAAATTTATATCTAAGCCTATAAAAATAAAAACAAATATGAATTAAATTGCATTGGATAGATAATTGAATATATAATATTTTAAAATTGATTTCAAAGGATTTTGAGTAGTATTTTTTTTTCTGAATTTGGGTTTTATTAGGAATATTATTTTGCTAATTAATCTCTAATTACTTCACTGATTGATCTCAAACTTCTTGTTCTTAATTAGTGGGATGACTCCTCTAATTTTCTCGGATTTATTCTTAATTAGGAGAATTACTAGTTCATTCTTAATCACTCCCTTAATAATTAGCTTAATTAAAGCATAATTAGTGGTTTAACCCTCGATTGAGTCAATTAAGTTTTGATTTAGTGAATTTGAGGTTTAGGGAATAATTTTTTTACTTTCCTCAAGATATTCCTAAACCCCTTTTCTTCTTAATCCATCCTTAATTAAGGGTTAATTCACTAATTACCCCTTAATTAATTTCATAAAATTCTTTTCTAGAACTCAATTAATCTATCTTGGGTAGATGCTTGGGTTTTAAGAGCCTAAGTACATTAAATCAAAATCCAACTCACATGTGTGAGGGGTTATGAAATTACTTAAGTTAAAACCCCTTAGTTTAATTAATCATTAATCATGAGCCAAATGCATTATTTCTTATTGCATTGCTAATTTAAATTCCTTGTGTGTTTTATGTCATCTCATTGGCTCATAATTATTTGATTAACTATGCTAAGGTGGTATAGGAAGGGTAATTAACATGCTTAATTCATACCTTAACCTAACATATAAAATCATCTAATCACCTAAAATTAAACTAAAATAACCAACATATGTGGAATGGGTTAGGAATAGCAAACTCACCTCACATTTCTCAAATTAAATCAAACTTGAAACAAAATCAAACCTTCTTTAAAAATAATTTGATTTATTTAAACTTTCTTATTTCTTGAGATTGTCTTTAGGAATTAATTAGGGTGAATGTGTTTTGCTTTCATCACTTTAGTTCTTTCTAACTAAATGTGTATGTATGTCATATGAATTTCATGCATTCATTCTTTTCAAAATCAAAATGAAAGTGAAATATTTTCTTTATGTCAAATTGCATGTTTTGGCTAAAGTAAAATATGAATGGCTATTATCACTATTAAATTCAAATTATTTTCAAAATATATGAATCAATTACCAAAACTAAAAAGTGTTTATATATTTTATTTATAAGTTTGTGTGAATATAAAAAATGTGTTTTATGTTTGCTTCCTTTCTTTTTTAACATGGATTTGAATAAGATTTGCAAAGTGTATAGTTCTTTTAAAAGAACATAACACTTGCTCAAATCTACTCTTCTCCCTTCCATGTTAACTTAAGAAGGAACTTCTACACATATAAATTGCATAAACAAATCAAACAATCAAGTATAACTTTTGCATCTTTCTTTTCCTTCATTTATTTTTTATATACATATTTAAGAAAGTGGTATATTAGTCTAGACAACCCGAGGTTGTGAGGCTTTAAGTAGCCTAAGTAGGTCTTGTACCTTACACCTGGTTAACAATGTGTCATACTCACTTATGCCTTTCATACATACATGTTTGAAAAATGGAAAAACTTATTTTTACTTAATGAAAATCATGCATCATAAAGCATTCAAATTTTCTTAAGTAACTCACTTAGCATTCATCATAAAGTGTGTAAACATTCTCATTTGTATGTATATATATATATATATATATATATATATGCATCCATATGCATGTTATGTTGGGAAAGAAATGAAGTGATATGTTTGTGAATTTAGTTCACTTTACTTAATCTTAAAATGCCTTTCTTTCTGAATAGGTTTATTTAGAAGTGATCTAAACTTAGAATTAATTAAAAATACATTAAAGCATTCACTAAAAAAACTAAACATGAATCTTTAGGAATTACTTAAGGTAGGGAAGGAAAGAGAAGTTCTCATCTCTTTTCCCTCTCTCTAAAACTTAGTAATTAATTGTAGGATTCATTTAAACCAAATCAAAAATACAAAGTAAAATCAACCCAAATCAACTAAACACTTAAATGAAACCACCCATCTAAGTTGAACATCTTCACACTTAGAAAATCAAACAAAAACTAGCTAAGCATACCACACAAACCTCTAAAGCACACACATTAGGTTAAGTCACCACTTCTAGCTTTAGGTTAGAGCATGATGTTTCTTTTATTTATGATGTTTTGTTTTATTTTTGATGTTAGGGTGAAATGTGCAGAATGAATGGTAGGATGATTTAGTCTAATCATTATTTTCTAGGATTGTGCTTAAGGGCATGTAATAAAAATATAAATGCTTTTTTATTGTCGTGTGCTTATACCCCTAAGCATAATCCAATAGGCCAGTGGACTTGGTTACCCATGTGTGGGGTGCTAGTCCAATATACATGCTTGTTGTATTTGTTTAGCTAATCTCTATTTTCAAATGTTAGTTAGATTTACTTTTCCTTTTCATGTAATTTTTTGCAATTAGATTTTGGAATGATTGTTATGGGGATTAGGATGAGCATTGGTCATAAGATTAGATCTTATGTACCATGTGAAGCCTTTGGAACCTTCCAACCATCCAAAAGAAGGAACCAAAGAAGAAAAGAAGAAAGAAGAAGAAAAGAAGAATGAAGAAATGAAGCTTGAAGACCCCATGACAATGAATTCCTTGCTTAATTGTACTTAATTCATTTGTAATAAGTGGGTAGAGCTTCGACTTACCCAATTTATTTTTGGGTTTGTCAGTGGTGCGACCACAATGGTCTCTTATTCTTTGCTTTATAAATTGATTGATGATTTGTTTAGCTTGTGCATTAAGATGACATATTTTCCTAGTTTCTTCCTTGCTTGATGTATGGCGGATGTGGAGGCTTTTAGAAAAATAAATCTTCTAAATTTAATAATTCAAAATTAAAATAAATACTCATAACCTCACCTAAAGCTTAGGCTAAAATCAAGATAAAAGAATTATCAACCCCTTATGGATGAGTATTTATTTTATAACATCATGCATATATTATTTCACTCTTGATTGGAGGGCTTCCACCTTTGCTGAAACTTGCTTGACCTTTGAGAGCCATGGTGGAAACACACCTCTCTCTCGATTTTGGCCAATAATCTATTACTTCTCATGCATTAGGCATATGAATCCTAAGCCAGTCAAATGATTGATTATCCAAAAATGAAAATAATATAATATGATTGCATTAGATTTAGGTCATTTAAGCATGCCCTTACATGATCTAGTCTCTTTAGTGAGTTTAAGGACTTAGTCTCTTTCTAAATAAATAATAACCTAGCTATCTTGCATAAAGCATATGACTTGCCTACATGAATTTAAAACCATAGGAGTTGGTTAGTACCCTAGGTGGGTTGTAAGTCCAAGTGGTGTTTGTCCTCTTATGGATCAAACCAAATACCCATTGCCTTAGATTTAGGTCATGCTTTTGGCCTCAAAGCTCCCTAGATTTTGGGTTGAGATTGCTTCTCCCTTATGGGCTATAAGCATAAATCCTCACCTCTTAGGCATTTCCATAATCTTGTTGGGAATCATAAGCTAAACTTCTAATAAAAGTTACTCAAATGAATAATTCAATTTCAAAAAATGTAATAGGATAGTTTGAGATGCTCGTTTCTAGCATCAACATCTCTACTTATCTTCCTTTGGCTTGATAATAACTCTCTCTTTGATCAATCCCATTTGATCTTCCAAAATAAACTAATCGATTGATAGTCCTATTGAAATCTTTGGACAATGATCATTTACCTTATCAGAGTATTCTAAGGGATCTCATTCCTTAGATGTAATTAACTATGGGGGCTTGCCCTGTAGGAACTTAACGAACCCGATTTAAAATAAACCCTACTTTACTTTTCCATGTAAAGTAGGGAAGAATCTTTGGTACACAGACCCATTGTCCTTAGGAGTCCTTGTTGAGGTGATTAGGTCCATTGTAGGGTGGTGACTTCTATCTTTAGATAGTACACCTCTCCTCAATGTCATACCAATCACCCTCAATATCTATGATCTACATGGTGTCAAAATGCATAAAAAAGAATGTATATTTCTATCTTCATTTTATCATAGAGTGAAGATGGAAGTATATATTTACTTCTTTAGAAATTCATATAAATTTCACAAACGTGACTCTGGGACGTTCCTCTCCATCTTTGGTAAATGATCATTATCTCCAAGTATCAATGGTGGGTTTGTACTTTGGTATGAATCCAAGACTATCTTTCTTTGTTGGCACTTAGCTTATTTCATCCTTAAGTTAGTTAAGCCAACATCTTTAGGTTTTAGGACCATCACGTGTTGGTCTTAAAACCCCAGTTCCACAATGGGTGAAAATAGTTTAATAAAAAAAAAAATTAATTAAAGACTTCCTCCTTACCATTTTCATGGTAAGGAAAGGTTCATTCTAAAATAATAAAGACAAAATAAATCCTTCATAAAACTCTTTTCAAAAGCACTCTTTCAAAATGCACATAATAAAATATTTTGCACAAAAAAATTTTCCTAAATCACCTTCATCTAACAATCTTATGATTATTATATGTAAGTTCATCTTTACAAAAATAAATTCCAATAATTACATTTTCTAAAAATACAAATGAGTTTCTTCACTCAATTCATTTTTGGTGAAGACCTCATTTTCAAAAATAAAATTCAACAATCATATTTTCAAAAGCATAAAATTTGAAGATGGGCCTTTCCATTCAATACATCCAAATGTGTTGAATGGATATTTCATCTTCAAGCAAAATCATAACTTTGAACTTCCACCTAACACATTCCACATGTGTTAGGTTGGGATTTTCATATTTTCAAAAAGCACATATGAAACCTCTCCATTCAATATACCCACACTTATTGGGTGGAGGTTTCATTTTCAAACAAAATCAAAAATAAATTTTCAAAAAGCACATATGAACCTTTCCATTTAATATACCCATACTTAATTGAATAGAAGTTTCATTTTCAAACAAAACAAAATTTTTCAAAAGCACATATGAATATCTGCATTCAATATACCCAAATTTATTGAATAAAAATTTCATTTCAAATAAAATGACACCACTTTGAAATCCCATAACATATATATGATTAAGTTGGGATTTCCTCTTTCAAAAAGCAATAATCACACACAAAATATACATCTTTGGAAAATGAAACATAATTGATTTCCATCTTACATACCCAAATTTGTTAAATGGGAATCTCTTTTTCAAAATAAATTAAAAATAAAATTTTTTAAGATATATTTGGTACTTCATTCTAGCATGCTCCATTTGCTAAAGTGAAGGCTCCCTTTTCAAAACAAAATTTGAAACACTTTTGGAATTTCATTTAGCATACTCAAATTTGCTAAGTGAAATTTCCACTTCAAAATTTCAAAACACTCTTGGAACTTCATTTAGCATATTTGCTAAAATGAAGCCTCCATTTTCAAAACAAAACAAAACACAAAATTTTAAACACATCTTTGAATTTCATTTAGCATACTCAAATTTTCTAAATTATTTCCATTTCACAAAATTAATGGAACTTCATTTTTTAGCATTATATTTGCTAAAGTAAGTCTCCACTTTCAATCAAAAAATCAAAATAAAAGAAACACATTAGGATTCCTTTTAGCATAAATTTGCTAAGGATCCTATTTTCAAAATCAAAATATCCAAAACAAATGAAACACTTTAGGATTTTCTTAGCATACTAAATTTGCTAAGATCCTATTTTCAAAATCTTTCAAAATAAAACACACTTGATCCTCTTAGCATGCATATTCGGAATTCCAATTTTCAAAATCACCAATAATTCATAAGAAAAACAAGAAAAGAAACAATTATTTTCAAACACCTCACTTAGCATACCCAAATTTGCTAAGTGAGTGGATTCAAATACCAAATCAAACAAAACCAATTGACCCTTACTTTAACATACTCAAATTTGTTAAAGGAAAGGGTCCTCAAATCAAAATCTAATTTCAAACATGAACCTATGGAAGCATCTTTCTAAAATATTTGAACCCATTTTCATACCCAAATTTGTTGAAATTGGATTCATATTCAAAATTCCTCTTTTAATCAAATCTAAATCTTATCTAAATCCATTTGAACCCTACACTTCCAGATGTTGGATGTGGGTTCAAATTTTAAATTAATTCAAGTCACAAAATAGAAATCGATCCAAGTTTTTTCCAACATTGCAGATTCTCGAATCGGTTCCTCTGATTGGTTTTCAATTTTTTGACTATAATGGCTTCACATAGTATGTGTTTACTTTCCCCATGGCATGGACTTGGCTTTGGATCAATCTCCCAGTAATTACACCCATCTCATCCATTTGGGTAGAGGTTTGAGGGTGAAGATCACTGAGGGAACTCCCCTCTGTTAAGCGTAGTGGTAGGGTAGAGCGGTCATTCAAATTGATTTTATCGGACTCTAATCCCCTCACGAGAAAAGCGGTGATAGTACGCATCAACACCGGTCTAGTCGCCCGGTCATTTCTGTGTTTTGTGGGAACACTCTTTAGCACCAGAGTAAGGCTCCTCTAATCCCAGAGAATTCCTCCTCAGCTTTTGAGGTTGGGTCTAGTTCTTCCTTCACTCACCCTACCAAGACTTAGAGGAGGAATAAAAGCTACATGATTAAGCGGTACAATACACCAGGAGATGGAGGCGCTACATGTTTGTGGAGGTTGCCCACTTTCCACTTTGGTTATAGAACCCATTTCATCTCTCACGGGTCTTAAATGAGGATGCTAGGAGGATCCATACTTCACCTCCGGTGGTTTAGTCGCTAGTTAGGAGTAGGAGGTCGTGCCGCCTCTTCAATTCTAGGTTGGAGCTCTGAGTTGGGGGACTCAATTTGAATTGAGATCTGTCATCCTCCATAATGTGGGGAAAATATATGTGGAGAGGGCAGAGGCACATAGTTAGATCACTAGAGAGAGGCGGAGGTTTGGTAGTTAGCGCCTCGCATGCTCATTAATTTTCCGTCGGCGACCCATCATAGATAATATGCTTACAGATGACCCATCATAGGAAGGGTCCCTAGAGAGAGTGGTGTCTCCACCACTCCACCCCATCCACTTGTCACCCATTGATTCGGCATCTCCAATTCCACAAGGCCATGAAGGTCACATCTAGGGAGAAGAGAACCTCCTTGGTGATCTGGTTATGCCTAAAGGATCCCATTCCATCTACACCACCTACTGTGGCGAGGACGAGCTCTTCTGCTCGACCTCTAGCCCCAATTGTGGCGTGGAAGGAATGGCGACCCCGAAGCATAGTGGTCATCCCTTCACACCACCAGTTCGTGACATAGAGATGGTTGCGTGGTTGTAGGGAGAGATGATAAGATTACACCCATGATAGAGCCTCTAGAGTGTCACCCATTTAGTCGGTGGAGGTGTTTCTTCTAGCGAGTATAGTCCTCGATTGATTCTTTGGTAGCAGGGGAGGTGCCTCAGTTCATGATGATGTGGATCCCCAAAAGCATTTATAGTTCTAATCAATCTTTAGATGACATAGTAGCTCACGATTTAATGGAAAAGAAGGAGATCTAAGGATATAACTGGTCTGATGAGGAGAAGATCAGCTTTGATCCCAATGAAGATGATTTATTGGGAGACTCAGTTGAGGTCTGCATGGTAGATACGGATCCCTCCTCAAGAGTAGCATGGAAGGTGATGAGGTTGAGTAAAAGACAGCCCAACACCTCGATATCAATTAAAGCGAAAGATGAACAAATAGATAGATGGCGGCCTTGAGGACTTTATTAGTAATCTCGTCAAATAAGCCCGGCTTCATCCTACTACATTGACTAGTCATTGAGTTAGTGCATGTTTGGACCAAGACTTTACCTCCCATCGAGTAAGGTAGCACTAGTTGTATAGGAAGGTAGTGGAAAGTACCTCCATACAGAGAAAGATATCAAGTCTATGGTTGAGAAGCAGGTGAAGGAAGCATTGGCTCAAGCCCGGGGAGGATCATCAAGGGTAGACCCTACGGAATTTGATGCAATCCAATATCCCAAGGTTTTATGCCACCTTCCTTCAAGAGTTTTGATGGTAGTGGAAACCAGGCATATTACACACTTGGGTTGTTGCAATGCGGTGCGGTGCTTCTCTTATTACCTCTTTGTAGCCTAGAGATAGCTTTGATTGGTATCTTCCAACTATTGGTGAAGACATTTGATGAGTTAGGTAACTCTTTATCAAGAGGTTTGCTCAAGAAAGGGTTCATTGGATCTCATTATAGCACAAAACACCCACATGAGTCCCTTGACTACATTCTCTAACAACTATGAAATGTGAGTCACGGTTATGCGGCAGATTCTTCTAAAGAATATGGCGGTCTCATGCTTAAGGGCTTCACCATCAAAACCTTTGAGAAGCTAATCAAGGTGGCTAGTCTAGAGGTTGCCTTTTCAAGACCGGTTACAAAGACAGAAGGTATGAGAAGAAGCTGGGCGTGAATAGTGGATAAGGGGAAGTAAACTAAGATGGTCAGAGACCCGACCACTTTTTTCCTCCTCTCTCATAGGCACTATCAACCTCCACAATAGCCTCTATGGCCAGCACCATCACCTCCTCAACCATATCATCGGTGGTGCACATACCACCACAGGGAAGTTATGGTCCACTCTTTTGGATAAACTAAGCCTTATTCATTTAAGAGGGAGGTAATCAGAAGATCTTTAAGAATCTCTTAAAGAAGCTTTTATCAAGCAGCCTAGGAGACAGGAGGAAGTGGGCAAAATCCATGATCCTAACTTTTGCCCCTACCATCTAGGTCATGTTTTGGAGGATTGCTTCACATTTAAGGGCGGAGCTTGAACTTCAGACAGTCTGTAGTTATCGAAGGAATACCTTGTGGAACAACCATCCAGTTAGGTTAATCCTTGGGGATACTTGTGATCCTTCAAAACCAAAGAAGGTTGGGATATCACTTTATCAAAACCTCTAAAAATTATTGAAGATCAAGAAACTTTTGCAGTGTTCAGTCAAACAACCAACATCAAGGAAGGTTTGCAAGTTGCGTGCCAACTGGAAAGGGAGATCTCAACAACAGCGAGCATGTGTTGGCCGGATATAGTAGTGCAATAGAGTCCGACCTGGGTCCACCATTCAGCTACATTGACTTCCTCTACTTGACTAGTTCTTCTTTTCTACTAGTAGAACTCTTGTATCGATGGATAAGGGCATCAAATCCTACCCCATTTACTTTACTTGACTTTACTACCTCTATCAAATGAAATTGAAGAATAAAGCTAGCTTGAATTACATCATGTCACTTGATGGGTTGTTCCACTTCTATTCTTAATGATAACTCTTCAAGTCAAAATAATTATTAATCTTCCTCTTTCTAATTTTGGACTTTCCTACTCTAAATGTTGTTCACCTCTTGAGATAGACTTGGAATCATTGACGAGGTCCCATAGGAGAAGCTATAGGTGAGGCTGTCTGTAGAACCTTCCATTACCACAAGAGATCACCAAGTCAACCTCCTGGCAAGGTTCTACCTCCTAGGAAACACCTCAAGATAGAGGAAAATAAGTCATTGGAGGATCAGCCCTCCATAGGATGCTCCACCCTTGGATATGCTTGTGGAGGAGGTGGATTACAATCCTCTCTAAGAAAGTTGTCCATCTAAGCATATAAGCATGCCCTTATCCAAAGAGAAGGGAATCATTAATCAAGGCTCTCCTTGATCTTAAGATATGCTTATCTTTGTGCTATTGGTGAGGAGGCACATTACAAAAGAAGCCAGGGATCACTTTCACGAGATGAAGACCTTCTTGGGGACTTGGAGCACAATCCCCTACATCATGACATGGGGGATTTAGACTTGCCAGAGTTCTCATCGATCCAGGTGCATCAATGAACATTATGAGTCTAAAGACCCATGCCTATTTAAGGATCAACATCTCCACACTCTGAGCATATCAGATGATGTTGAAAGGATACAATGAACAAGGTGAGTGGGCTTTAGGTTCCATGGACCTTTGGAGATATGTGACTGGAAGACTGAAGCCAAGTTTTACATCATTGATTTGAATACTTTGTTCATTGCTTTGCTCAATAAGCTTTGGATACATCATAATATGATAATTCAATCCTCCATCCATCGATGCATCAAGTTAAGGATGGGATTGAATCTGTCAATGGAGATGAAAAGCCATTTTTAGAGAGGTTGAGATTTTTTGAGGATGCTACTATCTTTCTCAAAACACTTTCTCATGAACTTGGATAAAACTCAAATTCAAAAAATAGAAAAAATGAAGAAAAGAAAAGAAAAATGAAAATCCAAGTGAACAAGAAAGGAATTGAAGAAGAAATAGATTTGCATATCACATTCCACCCACAGTTCATTCCATCATATGGACATGTGGGTGGGGACTCAACCTCCACCAGGCGGGAGGAAATAGAGGCAATTCAGGAGGTGGAAGACCCCTGGTCATCATAATAGGGTTATGTTGTTCATAGAGTATTCACTATTCATAGACATCTAGCTTGGACAAGTCTAATGTGATTATATACAACCAACCCTCTCATGGGTTCCATTGGAGGTGACTTTGATCCAAAGTGACAAGATGGCCTCTAGACAAAGCAAAGTATTCAATCAGTTTATGAGACTATTAGGAAGCTGAACCTTAGCTCTAACCTCACTTTCATCTCAAAAGTTGAAGGTTTTAGTAGTTAAGGAAGCCCCAAGTCTTCCAGTGATATGAAGTCGAAGAGATTCTTTTTGGGATCATCATCCTCAAGTCCTGTGGTTGATGTAGAACTTGAGGAGGATACATTTAAAGAAGTAATGAAATCACCATTTGGATTTTACTCACCTTATGTTCATAATCTTATACAGAAAGGTTTTGTTCTTCAAACATGGTCCAGGCACAGGTCAGAGTACTTTGAAAAGATGTGGAAAAATACAAGCATGGAAGCACAATTAAGAGCAAGTAGGATTGATGAGTGATGTCGATGGCTACTTTAGTTGTTACCAATCATTTGAGTTCGATTGGTTCTTTTCACACACAACTCTTATGAGAATGTGTGTTTAGAAACCTCTGATGATCCGATGATCTCCAAATCAAAGATGCACATCAGAATTTGAAGAAGAAATCCATTCAATAATTGACAAGCTTAAAGAAATCAACCAGATGAAGAAAATCTTGCGTACATCAATTTGTTGTGAATGAAGAAGAAACCAATGACTTAGTTAGGCTATTGACTAGTTTAAAGGCTTCATGGAGTTATGAAGAGATGCCCATTATCTTGTAGTAGTCCAGCTAACATGATCCTAATGCTAGCCTATCAAGCAAGCTCCTAGACACATGCGATTAGAACAATAGGTCATTTAAAGTCAAGAAAGCGATGATCTTTGGTTTCATCGAAAAATACCCACAGTTAGCCGGTGTCATCGATTAAGAAGAAGAATGACCAAATTCATATATGCCTCAATTTCAGGGACTTAAATAAGGCATGTCCTAAGGATGAGTTTCCTCTTTGTATACCAAAATTAATGGTAGACATTGCCTCATCTCATGCAGTTTTCTCTTTCATGGATGGGTCATCTAGCTACAACCAAATCAAGATGTCTCCTGAAGAAGAAAGAAACATACTTTTTGAACCCAAATCAATCTTTTTATGGTTATCGCCTTAAAATCGGTGTTACATACCAACGAGCCATGACTCAGATCTTCAATGAACTCATCCACCATGAGGTTGAGTGTTATGTTGATGATCTAGTAGTCAAGAGTAGAGAAAAGGAAGACCATCTTTTTGACTTGAGTAGTTTTCAAGGTTAAGATAATATAACCTCAAAATGAATCCCCGAAGTGTGCATTGAGTAGCTTGAGAAATTCCTTGGGTTTTTTATTCACATTGGGAATAGAAATAGATCAAAAAATCAAAGCTATCTTAGAAATGCCACCTTAAGAGTTTAACTCAACTCATCCTTTCAGGATGGCGGATATCTAAGATCTTTATTTCCTATCGGGAGATGCAAGCCATTCGCACTTGTCAAAAGGATGCCAAGTTCAAGTGGGATGATAAGTGCATGTCTTTGAGACATCAGCGGTATTTGGTGAAGCCGATTCTAGCACCCCATCCGGGCACTCACTTCTCATATTGCGCATTGGATGACTCTCTTGGCTTTGTTGGCCCAAGCCAATGAAGGAAAGAAAGAGCTCTCTACCTCATCTTATTCTTCTTGAAAAAACTATCCACCTATTGAGAAACATTGCCCATTGATCTTTTTCCTCAAAAGCTACACACATGCTTTCTCATAAGGTGAACTTGATCTCAGAACCAATCCCTGTACCTCATGATCACTATATTTGGCATGATGGTCTCTGATTTCAATCTCATATTCATACCCCTCAGTGTAAAGGAATAAGCAGTAGATTTCTTAGCAGCACACCCACTTCCTACTGATTCTCTGCTTAGTGATGATCTCCTTGATGAACAAATCATGAACTTAGGGGTGGTTGACAATCATCGATAGGAGATGTATTTTGATGGTACAACTTCTTTTCATAAAGGGAAAGCACCACGATCTATTCTCCCAGGAAAGGCTAGGGTAGGAATAGTTCTCTTAACTTCAGGTCATGATGTGATGAGATTCTCATACTATCTTTCCAACCTGCACCAATAATAAGCTAAGTATGAGGCTTTGATTGTCTAGAGTTAGTCATCACTATCGAGTGTTAAGAGCATCAACATCTTTGGGATTCTCGGTTGGTCATCAATCAATTGGGTCCTACAAGGTTCTCAAACCCAAGCTTCATCATTACCACAGTATACCATGATGGCCTGATTCCCAAAGTCACCATCTACAAGGTTCTTGAAAGAGCTTGCTTTTGGCCAAACTTGCCAAGAATTGACATGTCAAAATGAGTCCATTTAATAAGTCCAAAATAGACAAGTCCCACTTATGATGTTGAACTCATTGAGACTTTCTCTTGAAGGGGCGTTATGGATGGGAGTTGGATTGGCAACCATTCATAGACTATTTGAACAGGCAAACTACCTCAAGAAAATTCACCATCGTGAAATAGAGAGCTCTCCCCATGCTCGTTGATGGCACATCTGTCCTTGACTAAATGTGATTGTATTTTGATAAACACAAATCTCATGGCATTATAATAGGTACATTGGTCTATGCATATCAATCGATGAAGATGAAGATCAAGATCAGAGATAGATACTTGGTGATTATTAGCATGGATGTAGCTAGGAGATTCCATCGTTATGTGGTCCTCCACCAACCACAACATTTTACACCTACATTGGCCTCATGGCCATTTGAGTGTTGGGGTCCCAACATTATGGGTGGGTCGATCCTCCTTCCAAGGGTCATCGATTCATCTTAGCGCCACTTACTTTCCAAGTGGGTGGAGGCAATCCCACTCAGAGGTCACATTTCATGTGATTTTAGAACCATATGTATATAGGTTCAAGGTGCCTCGATGAATTATATTTGATAATGGTATTGCATTCAAAAGCACCAAGATCAATAGCTTTGCCAGAAGACATGGTATAGATTAGAGATGCTCCACCATCTACTACCCAAGAGAAAATGGCTTGGCAGAAGTATTCAACAAAACTCTCATCCAAATACTAAAGAAGACTCTTGATGAGAACAAGAGGTAGTGGAATGAGTAGTGGTTGAAGCCTTGTGCCTACCACCACATACCAAACTCAACTCAGTCTACCATTTTCCTTAATGTATGGGTCCAAGATGTTCTACCTTTAAGTTCAACTCCATCACTAAGGATAGCATTGGGTAGCAAAATCACTATAGAAAAGTTTGGTTAGAAGAGCTTGAAGGTTTGGAGGAGTGCTACAAGCGTGCAGAACCGAGTTGTACAAGGCCAAAATGATTCAAGCTCACAGTGCCTAGGTCTTTCAGTGAGAACTTGTGATAGTCCTAAGGAGACCAATTGTTGCTCATCAAAAGATGAGAGGCAAGTTTGAACCCTCTTGGGAAGGCCCCTATGTCAAAGAGAAGGCCTACCAAGGAGGATCTTATCAGCATATTGATTGTAAATGGGAACATGCCATGCTTCCAATTAATGGGCTCTATTTGAATAAATAGTACCCATAAAAATCATGTTTAAAAAAAAATTTTATCAATCAATAAAAATCTGATTTTATTTCATCAAAATCTTCTCTTCTTTCGAAGCGTTGTTTGCTTGTCCTGAGAATCTGCCATAATGTATTTAGGGTAGGTGTAAGAGTCCTCTAGCGTCATCATATTCCCCTTTCACAAACAAACATAATATACTAGCACTATTAGAATAGGTGTAAGAGAACCTAAGAGGCATCCTATTTTGATTAGCATAACTATGTTAGGTGTGAGAGAACCTAAGTGACATCCTTTCTTAGTGGGAATTCTTGGTTGCCAGCCATGATACCATTTCATCAAAATCCCCAAGCGTGTTTAAGGTAAGTGTAAGAGTTCTTGAGAGGTGTCCTATTCCCTTTAACACAAGCATAAAAAATAAAACATATCTTTTATCTCAGGCTATTTTGATGTGAGAGCAAGCCTTTGTGGCACTCACTCATTAGCTGCTCTAGGTCAGTTTACATGCTACCTCGCTAGTATATCACCCTAGTGGTCACTTGTTTGGACGATGTGAGTCCCCGCGCTTCCTTCTTGACTTGACCACTGCAAACCAATGAGCACCTTATTAGTTTGGTAGGGTTCACTACCCAGTCAAAAAGCTACCTTGTGTTGATTTTATTTAATACGATGTGAGTCCTCGAGCTTTCTTCTTGAACTAATCATCATGATCTAACTAAGTCAAGTATATCCGAGGATTAGGATAAGTTCCCCAGAGGCTCCTTTCCTCTTGACTACATTTAAGTTGATATAAGTCCCCCAGTAGCATTCACTCTGTAGTCGCCCTAGGTTGGATATCACTCGAGCGAAGGCATCCCATTGGTTTTGTTATGAGAGGATGTGAGTCCTCGAGCCTTCTTCCTAGGCTGATTGTTGCAAACTGACGAGAACCTTAGGTTTATTGATGTTTGATATGCTAACAGTGATTCGCCCCATGGATACACCACTCTTGGAAGATGTGAGTCCCCGCACTTTCTCTTTGAGTTGGCCACCGAATACCTATTTGATGTTTGACTAGCCATGTCATCTTCTTCAGGATTTTGGGTTAAGCCCTTTATGGTCCCATCCCCTACGGGCACTCTATTTGGATCACATCCTTTGTGACCTCATTTAGACACTACCCGGGTTACTTTCGGATTGGACAATCCCTCTTTCCAAGTAGCCACCCCGTGGTTGGAAGATTTGTTTAGTGGATGCACAGATTCTCCCTTAGTTCAGTAAACCTAAGATAGTTCTATGCTAATATAAGCTCCTTCTCAGTTTGATCCCTCACAAACTAATAAGATCCATTAAAATAAATTAAATAAAACAAATAAATTAATTCACTTGTGGATTAGGAATTCAAGCCCCTAAAGGGCCCCTTTTCTCAAGCAGGCATCCTATCTTTAGGGCAATGTCAGCAGAACTCCCTATAGGAATTGCATGACTACCTGAGTTGAGATAAATCCCCAAATTAGTACTCACTCCATAGTCACCCTTAGGTCGGTTTCAATCTATTTTATCACAAGCAGGTTACCCCAACAGTCATTCTGCTTTGGAAGATGTAATATTATGATGCATTCTTTCTAGCATGATTATCTTAAACTGACGGGCAACCCTAGGTCGGGTTCAATTTATTGCCCAAAGCAACCGATCACCCTATTGGTCTTTTGTAGTGGAAGATGTGAGTCCCTGAGCTTTCTTCCCTTCAATTGATCATTGAAACTCGAAAGACACTCCTTTGGTCTGATAGTTCTCCCATCGATCGAGAAACTACTCCCTTTGGTTGTTCATGAGAAGGTCTAGGCGATATAAGCTCCTTCTCAGTGTGATCCATCACAAACCAACAGAATCCATCAAAATAAACTAAAAAATGAAATTAACCTTTGACTATCAAGTTGATTTCAGTCCCCTAGCGGCATTCACTCATTGTCAGCCCTAGGTTGGGTTTAATCTATTACCTTGCCAATAGATCACCTCAGCAACTGGTCCCTACTTTGGAGGATGTAAGTTTACTATGCTTTCTTCCTAGTACAACTGCTGCACACTTAAAGGCATTTCCCTTGGTTGGCTAGTCCTACTATGTGTTTAGTAGACTACCCCTTTGGATTGGTAAATTTGTGTTAGGTCTAGGCCTCCATGGCTCCTACTCAGTACAATCCATTGCAAATCAAAAGAGTCCATTATAAAATCCAAATAAAAATTTTAAAATTAACAAAATAAAATAATCAATCTAAATCCAATCTTTTGCTTCTCCTCTGTGAGATGTGAATCTTTCTAGCTCCCCAGTGGATCTAGAATTCTAATCCATCAGTGGATTTCATAACCTTTCATCACTTAATGGATGACTTGAACTTGCCTCCCCGTGAAGAGTTCACTTGCCTATCCCTCGTGGAGTCAAAATGAACACAATTAAACAAACAATAAATTGAAACAATTTCAACCCTCTTCCCCAGAACTCAATTAAACTAATCAAACTTCTCCCAGTGAGACTTAAATCAAGTCAAACCTCATCCCCTTGTGGATGATTCAAACCTACTTCCCTAGCGGAAGATTCATACTCTATCCCTAGTGGATTCCACCTTCCCTCTCTTATGCCCTTGACATAAGTAGGGCCACATTACACTAAGTTCTAGATTCCTTCTACACCTTAGGTTAGGAGTAGATCGTCTCTGTTAGTGCTTGTGATTGTTTGGTGTTGTTGATCATATCAGTCAACACCAATACATGCGGTGTTCCTTGTCAGTCACACCACACCTATTGGGTGCCCTTTGTTAACCTCATTTTTAGGATAACCTCTCAACCCCTCCATCTTAAACATAGGACTCCTCTTAGACATTAAAAGATCCTTAATCTTAAGACACATCTAGTGAGTAGGTGGACACTCAGTCTAACCCTAGAGACTTAGAAGAGTTAACCATAGGAATAGGTCATGCCTTAAGGGCGTTAAGAATATTTGCCTACCCTATAGCTTGAATCACATTCCCCACTCCCTTCCTTCAAGTCAAACTCAAAATCAAATCAACATCAAACCTAAATCAATTTTAGCTTAATCCATTTTTCCCAAACTCAAATCAATGCCACATGATTGAAACCTATGATTAAAACTTATGATTGAATCCCATGATTGAAATTCCAAATCTATCATAAGTCCTTATTCCCTTCTTAAGGACTTAGCCTAAATCATGTTCAAATCAATTCAAACTCATGAAACTTTCTTATAATTCATTTATATTCTCATTTGTATTTATATATATAAATGAAATATAAATCTAAATCAGCCAGACTAAATCTAAAATTCAAATCCAAATTCACAAATCTTTCCTAAGTCCTTATTCCCCTCTTAAGGACTTAGCTAAATCATCTTCAAATCAATTCAAACTCATGAAATTTACTCATAACTCATTTATATTCTCATTTATATTCATATATATAAATAAAATATAAATTTAAATCAATCAAATCAAATTCCAAGTTGAATTTCAAATTCTAAAATCATGCCTAAGTCCTTTGATTTCCTTCATGGACTTAGCCTAAATCAAATCTAAATCAATTCAAATTCATGAAATTTTTTCATAACTCATTTATATTCACATATAAAAATGAAATATTAATTCAAATCAATCAAACTAAATCTAAAATTCAATTCCAAGTTCAAAATCTTTCCTAAGTCAATTTGATTTCCTCTTAAGGACTTAACCTAAATCATGTTCAAATCACTTCAAACTCATGAAATCTTCTCATAACCCATTTATATACTCATTTATATTCACATATATAAATGAAATATAAACTTAAACAACCAAAACCAACTCCAAAAATCAAACTTAAATTCAATCAAAATCCAACCTAAGCCTTTCAAGTCAAAATCTTGAACTTAGCCAAATCAACTACAAATCAAGCCAAACTCTTGATTTTTCTTCATGATTCAATCAATCCTTCAATCATGAATCAAAATATAAATTGAAAATTCAATCACTTAACCAAAACTCAATTCAAAAATCAAACCAAAATCCATCTCATGTTCACCCTTTGAACTTGAAATTATCAAATGAATCAAAAACCCATTTGACTTCAAACCACTTGTAAATGGATTTATATTTCAATCATAAGTTCATATGTGAGTTCAATCAAATTCAAATCAAGCTTTGACCAAGCCATTTGACCTACTTAGGCTCACTTGACCCAAAGTGACCTAAAGTACCCTTATGAGCCAAATTCTAATCCTAACCAAATTGGATTGAACTAAGCCCACCTAAGCCTCTCATCATGATCAACAATCATCATGAGATGATCAATAACTCAAATTGGGTCAAACCAAGTCAAACTTAAGAGTTGACCAAGTCAACACTTAGCCAAAATGAAACCCAACATAGCCAAAATCCACATAGGCCAAATTGATTAAAACTAATGATCTAAGTTCATTCATGATCAATGTTTGAACTTGACCAAGTCAACATTTGAGCCTAACCTAGCCCAATTGGCCACTTGACCCAAGTTGACCCAACTTGACCTAAAATATCAAAATATGTCAAAACTTGATCTAAGCCAAATTGATTGAAACTAATGGATCAAGTTCATTCCAAAATGATTGTTGAACTTGACCAAAGCCCCAATTGGCCAACTAGACCCAACCTAGCCTAGCCTAATTGACCATGAACCCAACTTGACCTAAAGAGTTAAATTCAGCCAAATTCAAACTTAACCAAAATTGAATCGAAATAAAGATACCAATCCCTTTTATATGACTAACCAAACCTAAACGTACCCATGATCTAACTCAAAGAGGTCAAATGGGTCAAATTGGTCAACTTGACCCATTTGACCTAAATGAAATAAAATGAACCAAATTCAAACCTAAACCAAATTGAATCAAACCAAAGCCACCAAAACATTTAAAATGGTCATATAAACTTGACACAACCTTGGTTTGACCCAATTTGACCATTTGGTCAACTTGACCCAAGTTGACCTATTTTGACCTAAATGGGTCAACATGAGCCAAATCACATCAAACTAACTCCAAATTCAATGAAACTTGGCAAACCTACTTTCTCATCATACCAAACATGCCCAAACTAAAATCAAGGTCAAATGACTATTTTACCCCTAGGTCATCGGGTAATTTTGGCCAAATCCATTTGGAATTTAGTCAAATCTTCTCCATAACCACTTAGCACCCTATTAGTGGATCAAGTGAACACTAGGGAGTGTGGTGCACCCAACCCAATGGGTTTGGGTTAGCCCAACCTAGCCCAATGGCCAAACTGACCATATGCCTTGAAATGGAGCACATGGAATCCTCCTTACACTTGATTCAAGCACATGGAAAGTTCACCATTCCACTCGGCCAAAACCAAATTCAAGGACACCCTAAATGGCTAACAAACACACTCCTTATAGTCAATTGGATCAAAATAGTAAGGCATTGCTCGACCATCTGATTTCATGGGGAGATATACTCCCCTAATTCAACAAAATTTTCACTCTCCCTTAGTCGATTGAAGCATAGGAAGAGCAAGCCATAGCTAGTCTTCCAAGCTTCCTAGATAGAGTTTGAAATTCCCACTTCTCGATTTTCACTTGAAAAGAGGGGAGCTCCACTCAAAATCAAATTGACTCCACACTCAAAACCAATGTAATTACTTTTGCAAGCTCCATCAGTGAGCTCAATTGAACTCACCCAAGCTCTTTTCTAAGTTCCTAAGGCTAGCGAGGAGTCACCTTGATCAAGACCAAGCTCAATGCAAAGGGGAGTTGGTCTCTAGAAGCAAACACCCAATCTTAAGAGCTCAAACTTTCAACAAAGCTTCATCTCAACCAAACAAAGCTTCTCCAAGGAAATCGAGCACCGGTGATCACCTCCGATGAGGTATGCCATTAAATCAAGATTAAGTTCAATGTATGTTGGTCCTTTGTGAAGTGGATTTCAAACTTATGTTGATCTAGCCATTAGAGGTGCTTGTACTTATGCTTAGATGGTGTGGGTTGATTTTCAATCCAATCCGAGCTCAATCGAGCTCATATCATGGCCTCAAAGATGGACGGTCTCCATTTTACATAGCAAGTGGCAAAGATGAATCTCTGGTCATCCATCTGTGTGTTTTGGATGGATGACTGAGATTAAAACACGAAGCATCCCATGATTTTCCCCTCTGATCTGTGACTTTAATCTCGTCACCTTGATCGGACGGTTGAGAGAAAGCCAGTAGCCGCCGTGGCACTATGATGTGACAGGTTAAAGAGCCAATCCCATCACGCCACATGAAAAGCGCATGTCGCATCAACATCCCATGTGGCACTGAAGGGATTGAAAACTTAATTAGGGTATTTAAATATTCTAATTAACTATGGAAACTTCTAAAATTCATATCTAAGCCTAGAAAAAAAATCAAAAAAATATGAAATAAATTGCATTAGATAGATAATTGAATACAAAATATTTTAAATTTGATTTCAATGGATTTTGAATAGCATTTTTCTTTGAATTTGGGTTTTATTGGGAATGTTATTTTTCTAATTACCCTCTAATCACTCACTTGATTGACCTCAAACTTCTTGTGCTTAATTAGTTGGATGACTCCTACCTCTCTAATTTTCTTGGGATTTATTAGTGGCTTAATTCAGAGAATTGCTAATTCATTCCTTAATCACCCCTTAATGTAATTAGGCTTAATTTAAGGCAAAATTAGTGGTTTAACCCTCTGATTGAGTCAATTTTGATTAAATAAATGTGAAGTTTGGGAATAATTTTGGGATACTTTTTTTAAGATATTCCCTAAACCCTCTTTTTCTTCCTTAATCCATCCTTTATTAAGGGTTAATTCACTAATTTCCCACTTAATTAATTTCATAAAATTCTAAAAATTTTTAGAACTCAATTAATCTATCTTGGGTAGATGCTTAGGTGTTCAAGAGCCTAAGTGCATTAAGGACATCAAAATCCAATTCACATGTGTGAGGGGGATTAGAAATTACTTAAGTTAAAACCCCTTTGTTTAATTAATCATTAATCATGAGCCAAATGCATTAGACTTTTCTTACTAGGTGAATTACTAATTTAAATTCCTTGTCTGGTTTTATGTCATCTCATTGGCTCATAATTATTTGATTAACTATGCTAAGGTGGTATAGGGAAGGGGTAGTTAACATGCTTAATTCATACCTTAACCTAAGTAACATATAAAAATCATCTAATCACCTAGAAATTAAACTAAAATAACCAACATATGTGGGAATGGGTTAGGAACATCAAACTCACTTCACATTTTTCAAAATAAATCAAACTCAAAATAAAATCAAACCTTCTTTAAAAAATAATTTGATTTACTTTAAACTTTCTTATTTCATGAGATTGTCTTTATGAATTAATTAGGGTGAATGTGTTTACATGCTTTCATCACTTTAGTTCTTTACTAACATGCTAAATGTGTATGTCATATGAATTTCATGCATTCATTCTTTTCAAAAATCAAAATGAAAGTGAAATATTTTTTTATGTCAAATTGCATGTTTTGGTTAAAGTAAAAATATGATTGGCTATTGTCACTATTAAATTTCAAATTATTTTCAAAATATATGAATCAATTACCAAAACTGAAAGTGTGTTACCTATATTTTATTTATAAGTTTGCATGTGAATATAAAAATACATTTTATGTTTGCTTCCTTTCTTTCCTCTTAACTTGGATTTGAATAAGATTTGCAAAGTGTATAGTTCTTTTAAATCAACATAACACTTGCTCAAATCTACTCTTATCCCCTTCCATGTTATAACCTAAGAAGGATCCTCATATCCACACATATAAATTGCATAAACAAATCAACAATCAAGTATAACCTTTTGCATCCTTTCTTTTCCCTTCATTTCTTTTATACATATACTTGTATTTAAGGAAAGGTATATTAGTCTGGACAACCCGAGGTTACGAGGCTTTAAGTAGCCCTAAGTAGGCCTTGTATCTTACACCCCTAGTTAACAATGCCATCATACTCACTTATGCCTTTCATACATATACATGTGCATGTGAAAAAGTGGATAAGAAAACTTCTTTTCTACTTAATGAAAATCATGCGTCATAAAGTATTAAAATTTTCTTAAGGGACTCACTTAGCATTCATTATAAAGTGTGCCAAACATTATCATTTGTATGTATAGATATTCTTAGGATGCATCCATATGCATGTTATACATGTTGGGAAAGAAATGAAGTGATGTATGTTTTGTGAACTTAGTTCACTTTACTTAATCTTAAAATGTCTTTCTTTTTGAATAGGTTTGTTTAAAATTGATCTAAACTTAGGATTAATTAAAAATACATAATAAAATATTCACTAAACAAGTAAACATAAATCCATTTTAGGAATTACTTAAGGTAGGGAAGGAAAGAGAAGTTCTCATCTCTTTTCCCTCTCTCTAAAACTTAGTAATTAGTTGTAGGATTCATTTAAACCAAATCAAAAATACAAAGTAATATCAACCCAAATCAACTAAACACTTAAATGAAACCACCCATCTAAGTTGAACATCTTCACACTTAGAAAATCCAAACCTTAAAACCATAGCTAAGCATACCACACAAACCTCCTAAAGCACACACATTATGTTAAGTCACCACTTCTAGTAGTGTTAGGACGGTGCATGGCTTGATGTTTTCCTTTATTTTGTGATATTTTGCTTTAGTATGGATATTAGGGTGAATTTTCGTAGAATGAATGGTAGGTTGATTTAGTCTAATCATTATTTTCTGTAAGGGATTATGCTTAAGGGGTACTATAATAAAAATATAAATGCTTTTGCGGTATGCTTATAACCCTAAGCATAATCCAATAGTCGATGGACTTGGTTACCCATGTGTGGGTGCTAAGTCCAATATACATGCTTGGGATTTGTATAGTTTATTTAGTTAATATCTATTTTGCAGGTGTTAGTTAGATTTACTTTTCCTTTTCATGTAATTTTTACAATTAAGATTTAAGAATGATTGTTATGGGGGATTAGGATGAGCATTAGTCATAAGATTACATCTTATGTATCATGTGAAGTCTTGGAGCAACCACCTTCCAACCATCCAAAAGAAGGAACCAAAGAAGAAAGAAGAAAAGAGGAAGAAAGAAGAGAAGGAGAATGAAGAAATGAAGATTAAAGACCCCCATAATAATAAATTCCTTGCTTAATTATATTTAATTCATTTGTAATCCGATTGTATGTTAGAGCTTTACCAATTTTGATTTTGGAGGTGCCCAACCACAAGTGGCCTCTTATTATTTTGTGTTAGCTTTATAAATTGATTGATGATTTATTTAGCTTGTGCATTAAAATGACATATTTTTCATAGTTTCTTCCTTGCTTGATGTATGGCCTGAATGTGGATTAGGCTCTTAGAAAAAATAAATCTTCTACCAAATTTAATAATTTAAAATTAAAATAAATAATTCATAACCTCACTTAAATCTTAGGCTAAAAATTAAGATAAAAGAATTAGCAATCCCTTAGCTGGATGAGTATTTCTTTTATAACATCATGCACAAAAGCATCTTATTTCACTCTTGATTAGAGGGCTTCCACCTTTGCCAGAGAAACTTGGCTTGACCTTTGAGAGCCATGGTGGAAACACACCTCCTCCTTTCTCACTTATTTTGGCCAATAATCTTGCTTCTCATGCATTAGGCATATTAATACTATAAGCCTAAGTCAAATGATTATCCAAAAATGAGAATAATATGTAATATGTTGCATTAGAATTAGGTCATTTGAAGCATGCCCTTAAATGATCTAGTCTCTTTAGGGAGTGAGTTTAAGTATTTAGTCAATTTCTAAATAAATAATTATCTAGCTATCTTGCATAAAGCATATGACTTGCCTACAGGAATTTAAAATTGTAGGAGTTAGGTGGTTTGTCCTCTCTTATGGAGGCAAACCAAATACCCATTGTCACCCTAGATTTATGTCATGCTTTTTGGCCCTCACCAAAGCTCCCTAGATTTAGGTTTTGAGGTTGCTTCTCTCTTCTATGGGCTAGAAGCATAAATCCTCACCCCTTAGGCATTTCTATAACCTTGTGTTGTGGAATCATAAGCCCTACACTTCTAATAAAAAGTTAGCTCAAATGAATAATTCAACTTCAAAAATGTCAAGGCCAACCATAGGATAATTTAAAATGCTCGCTAGATTTTCTAGCATTATGAGCATTTCCTACTTCTCTTTCTTTGGCATTTATAATAACTCCCTCTCTTTGATCAATCTCATTTGATCTCCCAAAATAAACTAATTGATTGATAGTCTTACCTATTGAAATATTTGGAGACAATGATCATTTACCTTAATCGAGAGTATTCCAAAGGGATCTCATTCCTTAGGATGTAATTAACTATGGGGGCTTGCCCTTGTATGGAACTTAAAAAACCTTATTTAAAATAAACCCTACTTTACTTTTCCATGTAAAGTAAGGGAAGAATCTTTGGTACACATGCAGACCCATTGTCCTTAGGAGTCCTTGTTGAGGTGATTAGGTCCATTATAGGGTGGTGACTTCTATCTTTTGAGATAGTACATCTCTCCTCAATGTCATACCCAATCACCCTTCAATAAGAACATCTGGGATCTATGCGGTGTCAAAAATACAAAATAAAGGAAGAGATTTATATTTCTATCTTCATTTTATCCCGCATAGAGTGAAGATAGAAATATATATTCTACTTCTTTAGAAATTCATATATAAAATTTCACCACACTTATATCACTTTATTTCTTTCCTAGCATGCTAAATGTGTATGTCATATGAAAATCATGCATTCATACATTTTTGAAAAATAAAAATAAAATGAAATATTTCCTTTACATCAAATTACATGTTTGGGCTAAAGTAAGAATACAAATGGCTATTATCACTACTAAATCCAAAATTATTTTCAAAACTTATAAATCAAACATTACAAATGAAAGGTATGCTACTTATAATTATTTATGAGCTTCCATGTGAGTATAATATAAGATGTGCATTATGTGGCTTTCCTTCTCTTCTATTTTAACATAGTTTTAAATAGGATTTGCAAAGTGTATAGTTCATTTGAAAAGAACACAACACCTATCTAAATTCGTTCCTATTCATTCTTATGTTATCATTTAAGAGGGATATTCACACTTGCACATATAAATTGTAACAAAAAATCGAACAAATAAACATAAACTTTTTGCATTATTCTTTTTCCATTCATTTCTTTTTGTACATGCACATGTATTTAAGAAAAGTGATATATTAGTCTGGACATCCCAGGGTTCCGAGGCTTTAATTATCCCCAAGTAGGTCTTATACCTTACACTCCTAGTGTAAAAAATAATGGCGATGTACTCACTTATGTCTTTGATACATGTAAATGTGCATATGAATAACGGATAGAAGAATCCCTCTTTTCTATTTAATAAAAGCATACATACATGAAACACTCTAAATTTTCTTAAGCAATATCTTTTAGCATTCATCATGAAGGTGTGCTAAACAATTCCATTTGTATGTATAGATATTCTTAAGGTTCATCCATATGCATGTTGTACATGTTGGAAAGAAATAAAGTGTTGTGTGTTTTGTGATAGTAATTCACTTTAATTAATCTTAAAATACCTTTCTTGTTGAATATGTTTATTTAGGGTCCATCTAAACTTAGGATTAATTAAAACACATAATAAAATATTCACTAAAATAAAAATTGTTAATGAATCTACCTTAGAAATTACTTAAGGTAGGGAAAAAGATGAGTACTCTTCTCTTTTCCTCTCTTTACAACACTTAGTAATTAAGTGTAGGTTCATTCAAACCAAATCAAATCATAAAATAAAATCTACCAAATCAACTAAACCACTTAAATGAAACCACCCTCCAAGTTGAACATTTTCATACTTAGAAAACTCTAATCTTAAAGTTTAATTAAGACATACCACACAAGCCTTAAATGGTATACACATTAGGCTAAGTCACCATTTATAGTCTTATATTAGGGTGATGTATGGTTTGATGTTTACTTTAATTTTGTGATGTGATATTTTAGTCTGGATGTTAGGATGTATGTGTATAGACATGGTAGGAAGATCTTAGTCTAATCATTATCTTCTACAAGAGATTGTGCTTAAGGGGTGTTATAATAAAAATATAAATGCATTAGTTGTGCAGGTTGCTTATACCCCTAAGCATAATCCAAAATAGGCCAGGTGGACTTGGTTACCCATGTGTGGGGTGCTAAGTCCAATTTATTTTCATACATGCTTGGGATTGTGTGGTTTGTATAGTTGATCTATGTTTTGCACGTTTTAGTTAGATTTACTTTTTCTTCCCATTTTCATGTAATTTTCTAATTAAGATTTGGAATGATTATTATGGGGAATAGGATGAACATTGGTTATAAAACTATGTTTTAAGTACAATGTGAAGCCTTTGGAGCAACCACATTCCAACCAACCAAAAGAAGAAAGAAGAAAGAAGAAAAAAGAAAAAAGAAAGAAGAAAGAAGAATGAAGAAATGAAGAATGAAGACCCCCATAACATGAATTCCTTCTTGATTGTAATTAATTCATTTATTATCCGGGTTGTATATTGGTAGAGCTCAGCTACCCAATTTATTTTTGGGTTTGTGTGGTGGAGCTTGACCACAAAAGGTCTCTTATTCCTTTATACTAGCTTTATAAATTGTTTGATGTTTGTTTAGCTTATGCATTAAGATGGCATGTTTTCCTAGTTTCTTCCTTACTTTGATGTATGGCCTAGATGATGATTAGGCTCTTAGAAAATTAATTTTCTATCTAACTAATCAATTCAAATTAAAAATAAATAACTCATAACCTCACCTAAAGCCTAGGTTATAAAATAAGATAAAAGATTTAGCAACCCCTTAGCTGGATGTTGTATGTTTTCACATCATGCATAAAAAGCATCTTATTTCATTCTTATTATGGAGGGCTTCCACCTTTGCTAGAGAATTTGGCTTGACCTTTAAGAGCCATGGTGGAAATACACCTCCTTTCTTGCTAATTTTGGCCCATAATCTAATTTCTCATGCATTACATATAAATCCTAAAGCCTGCCCAAAATAAAAATAAAACATAATAAAATTTATATTAGATTTAAGTCATTAATCATGCTCTACATGATCTAGTGGAGTGTCTTAAAGACTTACTCTCTTTCTAAATAAACAACAACCTAGTTATCTTACAAAAGCATATGAATTGCCTACATGTATTTAAAATTGTATGAAGAGTTAGTTGGTGGCCACCCCTAGGCGGTTGTAAGTCTAACGATCGGGTGGTTTATCCTCTCTTGTGGTGGTAAACCAAATACCCATTTTAACCTTATATTTAGGTTGTGCTTCAACCTTTGCCAAAGCTCCTTAGATTTAGGTTCAAAGGTTGCTACTTCCCTTTGCAGGCTACAAGCATAAATCCTCACCTCTTAGGTATTTTCATGATCTTATGTCATGGAATTGTAAGCCCAAGATTTCTAATAAAAATTCAACTCAAACAAATAAAACCTCTCAATTTCAAAAATATAAAGCCCAGCCATAGGATAGTTTGAGATTCTTACTAGGCTTCCTAGAATCATAAGCATCCCCTACTTATCTTCCTTTGGCTTTGACAATAACTTCCTTCTCTTGATCAATCTCACTTGATCTTCTAAAAATAAATCAATTGAATGATAGTCATATCTTTAAAATCCTTGGAGACAATGATCATCTACCTTAATCGAGAGTATTCCTAAGAAGTCCCATTCCTTAGGATGTAATTAACTATGGGGGCTTGCCTCCATAGGAAACTTAATGAACCCAGTTTAAAATAAACTTTGCTTTACTTTTTCATGTAAAGAAGGGGAAGAATCTCTGGTACATCCAAAGACCCATAGTCCTTATGAGTCCTTACTAAGGTGATTAGGTCCATTTGTAAGATGATGACTTCTATCTCTAGAGATAGTACATCATTCCTCAATATCATGCCCGATCACCCTAATAAGAACATCTGCGTGGATCTGCATGGTGTCCAACACAAGAAGTGTTTTGAAAATATTTTTTATTATTCATTTATTTCTTTTCTCTCTTTCAGAAAGATTAGATGAAGAATTCAAAAATAAATTTTCACCACAGATTTTTTTTGGCGACTCTGTTGGGGATGGTTCCTCTCTCCATCTTTGGTAAATGATCGTTGTCTCCCAGTATCGATAGTGGGTTTATATTTTATACGAATCCAAGACTATCTTTTCTTTTTGTTGGCACTTAGTTTATTTCATCCTTAAGCTAAGCTAGTCAACATCCTTTAGGTTTTAGGACCTCACTCCGTGTGGGTCTTAAAACCTCTGTTAGCTTCCCCAATAGGTGAAAATAAAAATTTAATAAAAAGAAATAACTAAAAGACTTCCTTCTTACCATTTTTTTATGGTAAGGAAAGGTTCATTCGAAAAATAACAAAATAATAAATAAATCCTTTACAAAAATATCAATTTCCAAAAGCACTTTTTCAAAATGCACATAATAAAATATTTGCACAAAAGTTTTTTTTATAAATCACCCTCATCTAATAATCTTCATGATTGTTATTTGTAGGATCACTTCAAAATAAAATCCAAAATCATATTTTCAAAAATCACAAATGAGCATCTTCATCCAATTTGTTGAATTAAGATCTCATTCTCAAAATAAAAATCAACAATCATCTCTTTTCAAAAATAAAATCAACAATCATCTCTTTTCAAAAATAAAATCCAAAATCATATTTTCAAAAAGCACAAATGAACATCTTTGTTCAATTTATTGAATGAAGATTTCATTTCCAAAAATAAAAGCAACAATCATATTTTCAAAAAGCACAAATGAACATCTTCATTCAATTTATTTAATGAAGATTTCATTTTCAAAATAAAATGAACAATCATCTTTTCCAAAAAGAAAAACAACAAATCTCTTTCCAAAAATAAAATTAACAATCATATTTTCACAAATGAACATCTTCATCCAATTTATTGAATGAAGATTTCATCTTCAAAACAAAATGAACAACCATCTTTTAAAAAAACAAAAAACAACAAATCCCTTTCCAAAAATAAAAGCAACAATCATATTTACCAAAAAGCACAAATGAACATCTTTATTCAATTTGTTGAATGAAGATTTCATTTCAAGAAAATAAAAGTAGCAATCACATTTTCAAAAATCAAATCAACAAACATATTTTCAAAAATAAAATTAACAAACATCTTTTCAAAAATCAACATTAATAATCATCTTTTCAAAATTGAAACAACATTTGGATCTTTCATTTAGCATACCCAAATTTTCTAAATGAAGATCCTCTTTTTCAAAAATAAAAATAAAAATAAAAAAACAACATTTGGATTTCCTTAGCATACCTATATTTGCTAAGAATCTTCTTTTTCAAAAATCAACAAAAACAAAAACACATATGGATTTCCTAGCATACCTAAATTTGCTAAGAATCCTCTTTTCAAAAATCAACAAAAACAAAACACATTTGGATTCTCTTAGCATACCTAAATTTGTTAAGAATCCTCTTTTCAAAAATCATCAAAAAATAATACACATTTGGATTTATTTAGCATACCTAAATTTGCTAAGAATCCTTTTTTTCAAAAAATCAACAAAAATAAAACACATAGGATTTCCTTAGCATACCTAAATTTTCTAATAATCCTATTTTCAAAAATCTTTAAAAAAACAAAACACATTTGGATTCTTCATTTAGCATACCCCAATTTGCTAAATGAGGATTCCATTTTCAAATTCACACATGATTCACAAAATAAGCAAACAAAATAAGAAAATCATTTTCAAACACCTCACTTAGCATACCCAAATTTGCTAAGTGAGTAAATTCCAAAATCTCAAATCAAAATAAAATCAATTGACCCTTTACTTTAACATACTCAAATTTATTAAATAAGGGTCCTCAAACTCAAAAAATCAAAAAAAAAATATGAACCTATGGAAGCATCAAACTCCAAATACATTTGAACCCATTTTCAACATACAAATTTGTTGAAAATGGATTCTACATTCAAAAATTCCCATTCCAATCAATTCAAAAATCTCTCTTCTAAATCCTTTTGGGCCCCACTTAACACTTTCAAGTTGTTAACTGTGGGTTCAAATTCTAAAATCAAAATTCAAAAAATCAACAAAGCAGAAATCTGATTCAAACTTATTTTTCAACATTGCAGACTTTCAGTCAATTCTCAGTCAATTTCAATATAATCAGTTCAGTTTTAAATGGTAGCACAGAAATATGTGTTCACATTTCCTTTCAGGATGTACTTGGCCTTGGATCAAGCCAACCACCCATAGTCTGACTTTGCCCACCTCATCCACTTTGGTTGAGGCTTTGAGGGGGCTAGGATCACATCCCTCATGACAGTCAGTAGGAGTGTGGTGACTGGGCAGAAGTTGGTCATCCAAGTTGAGTTACCATCTACTTCAGAGATCCCTTCACCAAAGGGAAAGGCTATGGTAGTTCCCACAATAGTAGCAGTTCCAACGCCAGTGCGCCAATTGTTCCCCTTGCTACCCCAGTATGGGCTAGCACTTGCACCCACTCATTGGTCCCTCCAAGGGGAAGGCTCCCCTAATTCTAGGGATTGTCTCCTCTACCTTCAAGATTGGGTCTAGTTCCTATACTGCTAGACCTACCGTGACTCTAGATCAAATAAGAACCGCATGATCCGCAAGATCATGCATACAGGGAGTTGGAGGCAATTTCGTCAGTAGAGGAGTTCCTAGGATGGTTTCCACTCACAAAAAATAAGTTCACCCTCTCTGGAGAGAGAAAATGTTAGGAGGATTTCAGTTTCACCTCCACTAGCAGTTCAATTTCAGGCTCCTATCTGTGAGAGGAGGAGGTCGTACACTGGCCTCAGATCAGTTCCACCTAGTGTGGAGATTATGGATGATTAGAGTCAAGGGCTCAATTTGATTTGCATTTAATCATCCCCCATAGTGTGGGTAGACAGATTAGACAGGAGAGGGCCAGGGAGGCCCGTACATTAATGCATATTACTAGCCGGGAGCGATGGAGGTATAGAAAGCAGTCTGCAGTCTCGACCCTTGTTGACTTTCCAGATCGATGCGCTACCCACATTATACCGATTGCATCTTACTGATGGGTACTACCCACCATAGGAGAGGAGCTCCTATCCAGAGAAAGTTGGTGGTGCCTCCACCACACCACTCTACTCCATGCCCACCATCTCTACATGTTCCATCATCTACCGTTCTAGCGAAGGCCATGAAAGCCTCATCGGGGGAGAAGAGAACCCCACTGGTGATCTAGTTATGGCTAAGATATCCCATCCCATCTACACTTCTTATTGAGACAAGGATGAGCTCTCCTGCTCGACCATCTACCAGTAGTGGTGAAGAAGGAATGGTGACCTCAGAGTATAGTAATCATTCCATCACCACCACCATAGCAGCAGTGTATGGAGATAGCAGTAAAAGGAGGAGGAGATAGTTCAATCACCCCCATGGCCATATATCCTAGTGAGCGTAGCCCTCATAGGGTTAGCTCTCTCGTAGTAGTATAGGTTAGAATGTCTATTTGTTCATGATAGTGATCCTACTACCGGTCAACCTTGATCATTTGTACCTATTCAGTTGGACCGATCCCTACATGACATTGTAGCACAGTATCTAGTGGAAAAGCAAGAGATCGTAGGATATGCCTGGTCTGATTTAGAGGATGAGAAGGTCAATTTTAACCCTAATTAAGATGATCTATTAGAGGATTCAGGTATGGTAGACAGGGGTTCCCTCCTCATGATCTCACTTTGGAAGGTGCTTGGAAGGAAGATACTTACTACCCAACACTTCCTTCAATAATAAAAGCAAAAGGATGAAAAAATAAATAAGATGGGAAGAGGCTTGAGGACTTGTTAGTAGTGATTTTGGCACTTCAGAATGAAACCTTGACAGTGCATCCAACTATTGTAGAAACTAGTTAGCCTGAGTTATTGCATGTCTTGGATCAAGCCAAGACTTTACCTCAAAGCAGAGGCACACCATTGTAAGGAAGATAGTAGTACCTGATATAAGAAAATGACATTAAAATTATGAGTAAAGTTAGAAAGCGAAGCATCAAGAGGATCATCAATTCCAAAGGGTAGACCCTACCTAGAGGAATTTGATGCCATAAGAGTTTCGTTCCACCTTCTTTCAAGAACTATAATGGTAGCGGGAACCCAAGGCAGCATATTGTGCATTTTAGAGCTAATTGTTGCAACACTGGTAGCAGTGATGCTTTATTCTTCTGACTTTGTCATTAGTTTAGCAAGCATAGCCTTCGATTGGTATGCTAAACTTCCCAATAGTTTAGTGAAGACTTTTGTTGAGTTGGAGCAACTCTTCATTAAGAGATTTGTTGGAGCTCAGCAAAGGGTGACTGTAGGCGATCTTGTTGTGGCTCAACAACACCTTGGTGAGTCCCTCATTGATTTTACTCTCAAATGATGCAATTTGAGTATGAAATGTGAATTGCATCTATTTGAACAGCATGCCATTGAAATTCTATTAAAGAATATTCATGCCCCGATCACCTTCATGCTCAAAGGTTTTACCATCAAAACATTTTAGAAATTAATCAACAAGGAGGCTAGCTTGCAAGGAGAAGCCAAATAGTTGCCTTTTGGATCAATCAATAAAGCCAAAGCCATAGCTTAAGAAGAAGCCGTGGAAAAGGATAGTAGAAAGGGGAAGCGTGAGAGCAAGATGAGAGACCTCTTGCTCCATAGCCATCACTTCCACCTCCTCTACCACCATTGAGGCCATCCTATCGGATGCCATAGTAGCCTCCATAGCCTGTGCCACCTCCTCCTCAGCCATATCCACAGCAGCAGTGGTACACATACCCCATCGCCATAGCTACTCTCTATGGATAAACTAAACAAACTATATTCATTTAAGAGGGAGGTAATTAGGAAAATCTTTAAGAATCTCTTAAAGAAGCTTGATTTTTAGCTACTCGAGCCTAGAAGGTTGGAGGAAATGGGCAAAAGCAATGATCCTAACTTTTGCTCCTACCACCACATGCTAGGTCATGTTTTGGAGGATTGCTTTACATTCAAGGATTGGCTTGAGCATAGCTTCAAGAAAGGCACCATAGTAATCCTGAAGGAATACCTTGTAGAACAACCATCCAATTCCATTAGGGTAATCCTTGGGGATACCTGCATTCATGCCAAAACCAAAGAAGGTTGGGATATCTCCTTATCCTGAATCTCTAAGAAGATTTTGTCCAAAATCAAGAAACTTTTTTTGCAGGTGCTGAAGTTCGAACCTCCAACATCAAGGAAGGTTTACAAGTTGTCCATGATAACTTGGGGAAGGTAGGAGCTCAGTAGCAGCAGCAGCCTATGCTAGCCTAGGATAGCCAAGTAATGCAACCACTAACCAAGTCCAACCTCCAATTCATCATTGCAGCTACTATATTAGCGACCACCTCTACTTCAGCTAGCTCTTCCTATAGCAAACATCTTGTATCGGCAGATGAGGGCATCAAATCCCTCACCCCACTTACTTTACTAGATTTATACTATGTACCTCCTTCAAAACCCAAGAAATCAAGGAATAAAAGTTAGTTTGAATTACATATGTGTCACTTCTGATGGGTTGTCTAATTCTACTCTTGTTGAAAACTCTTCAAGTCTAAACAACAACTATAACAACTCTAATCTTCCTCTTTCTGATTCAGAGTTGGACCTTCCTTCTCTAAATACTATGAGTTTGTCTCTTAAGATAGACTTGTAATCATCTGATTTTGAGGTTCCCAAAGGAGAAGCTGTAGGTGAGCTTGACGAGCAAGTAGAATCTTCGACTAACCTGCCACAAACGATCACCGAAGTCAACCTCCATAGTGGCAAGGTTCTACCTCATAGGGCAGCACCTCAAGATAAGGGAAAATGAGTCATTAGTTTAGATGATCAAGAAGCCCCTCCATAGGATGCTCTACTCTTGGATATGCTTATGGAGGATCAACCCAAGGTGGACTACAATGTCCCTCTCTCACCTAACAAAATTGCCATCTAAGTTAAGCATATATAATACCCTTATTGATGTAGAACATCATGAGGATCAACAAATTAGAGCTCAAGGCCCATTTACAAGATCTCAAGCTAAAGCCCAAGAAAATTCAAGAAAGAAGAAGACTTAGCCCATTAGCCTGCTAAGGCCCATTTTATGATTTCATCTTTTTATTTATGTAATTTTTAATTTTTTTCTAGAAACTCTATGTTTGAAATTTTGCATTTAAAAAATTCAAAGCATGACATGTGAGATGGTTGAATCCACATAAAATAATAGCATGTGAAATGGGTGGATGGCATAAAATAATGAGCAATTTAATTTTTACATTAATGGCCACCCACCTTTCCCTCCATGTTTTGAATTCTTTTCTTTTGAAAGATGCTTGTAATGGCTATAAATAGCCCCTCTTATTAGAATGAAGGGGATCTTTTGGCAATTACAAATTTTTGAGTTATTCTTATGGTTTGAGAGCTTGGTGGCCAAACCTTGGCAATCCTGGAGAGCTAGTTATCCAACATATCTTCTTCTTCACATCCAATACTCACGTTCTCTCAATCTCATCAAAAGAATGCCCCCCATCAAATTTGGTAAAGTGAAGGAGCAAATTTGGTCAAAAGTTTGCTTCAACAAAGGGAGCAACTCAAGTGTTGGACTTGTCTTCAAACTTGTGAGTTTTTCTTAGACTTGTGAGGTTAATTAATTTTCTTTTATGTGATAGTTTAAAAGCATATTAGTAGCTTGGAAAGATATATATTTTTTGCAAGTTTAAGGTGATAGCATAAAATTTCAATTAGTAAGCTCCATTATCTATTTTAGTCATTTTCCAATTGTGAGAACATGCGCACCCCTCCCTCCCTCCAAAAAAAAAGAGAAAAAAAATTAAGAGAGTACCTAGGTGAGGTAGTTCATCACCTAAAGCAACCTTGCCATTAGTGTAAATCAAAATCTAATTACTTTCTTTATTATCTTTGTTATTGTTTATGGTTAATTTTAGAAGTTTCTTTGATTAACTTATGATAACTTGCTTTCTTAAAAGAAAAAAAAATGAAAGAGCATTTTATATATATATATATATATATATATATATATATATATATATATATAATATGCATGCATAATAATATAGTGTTAAACTTGGTGATTTTGGAAGCTAAATAGAACTTTGTCAAGACCTAAACTGCCTAAGGAGAGCTTGGTTGTCTTGACCTCCTCACCGGAAGTTCTCTTAGCTTAAAATTTTGCTTTGATTACACAATTATATTATACTTATTTATTATTTTTTCATTTTTTCATTGGTCCCTTTTCATATATCTTTTTTTTCTTCCTTAAAAAAATCTCATGACACCAAAATTTATCTCTCAAGATCAAGTTGAAAATTTGACTAAATTGATGCCTTAGATCTTAGGATCCAAGATAATGAATTAAAACTCAACAAACATTAGAAGAAAGTAAGAATCAAATGCAAGAACTTAAACAACAAACTCTTGTCATAAAATAATAGGTACCAACTCCTCCTCCAATCCTACTCAAATGCCAATAGGGATAGATGAAGAAGATTAATATCCAAATAGAGAAAATCAACCACTTAGAAGACAATCAATTGCTAGAAATGGTGGAAGGAGAAAATTATTTTAAGACTACAAGAATCTAATGATCCATCAAGAGTTAAAGTAGAAGCCCCAACTTATGATGGTATACATGATCCAAATAAATTTCTCGATTGGTTAGTTCAAATGGATGACTTCTTTGATTGGTATAAAATGGATGATTACCAAAGGGTTACTTTTGCTAAAATAAAATTGATAGGGCATGCTAAAATTTATTGGACAAATACTTTAGCTAAAGAACAAAGATTAGAAAGGACAAACCTCACTTGGATAGAAATGAAAGAAATGTTAAGAGCAAAGTATTATCCTAGGCAACATGATAAGAAGCTACATAGTCAATTATTAACTTAGAGACAAGGTAATTATCTTGTAAATGAATACTTGAACACTTTTGAAGATCTAGTTTCTAGAACGATTTGATAATGATTGAATTTTCCAATAAATTTATTATTGGACTTAGATGACATTAGAAATGAAGTTGAATTATTTGACCCACAATCTTTAGCTATTATGCATTATTGGTTGAACAATAAAAAGAAATGCCTCCTCTAAAAATTAAAAGTCAAGTACCTTCCATTTCATCCCATAGATCATTAGAGCCCATCCAAATGGCTCATCCCTTTGCCTAAAACTTCAATTGAAGGAGCTCTAGAACATTAGAAGTAATATGTTTTAAATGTCAAAAAAAGGTCATACAAAATCAATGTAAAGCTCAAATCTTATTTTTAAGAAGTTGAAAATCTAATAGATGATAATCTAGAGAAGTTTATGATGACACCCATTATAAAAATTAGATTAACTATGACCCTCATGTTAATGTGATGAGATGTCTTACTATTAAAAAATGAGGTAAGATTGGAGGAGAAAGAACATTTTAGCATGTATGTTTTGTGTAATGAAAATGAAAGATTAGTTATTATATGGAGTATGAATGTCATTTAAACACATACCTTAACTTGCCAACCTAAAATCAACCTCACGAACCATTTCATGTAAGTTGGGTAAATCATACATCTCTTCCCATCACCAATCGTGTTTATTAAAATAGAAGCTATGAGGATCAAATTTGGTGTGATGTTCTCCTATGGACATTACTCATATTCTCTAGATGACCTTGGCTATATGATATGAATGTTATTCACTATGGTAGGAAAATATTTATGTTTTAAACATAATAATAAGATTAAACTCACCAATAAAGCCAGTAGAAAAACACCCTCCATAACACCACACAAAATAACTTTTGACTTGCAACCTAAGCCTCTATTGAAGAAAAATGCCAAACTTCAATTAATTATCATAGAAAATCCTACTATTAGGCCTAACACTATCACTTCTGATCCTTACTTTAAAACACCTACTCTTTCTCCTTTGACCCCAAAGATAGAAATAATAGGTTTTTTGCTTATTAAAAGAATTTTCGATCCTTCACATATTATATGTAAAAGAAGTCATACCTGACTCTAATGAGACTCATACCTTGTGGGCTCTTCTCTTCTTTCTAATTTTAACGATATTGCTGATGAGCTTCATGAGCTACCTCCTCAAAGACATTCAACATGCTATTGAGTTCTTACAGTTCTCAACTTCCTAATCTTCTACATTATAGGATGAACCTACCGCATGTTGAGATTAAAAGACAAGTTGAGGAATTATTAAGAAAGGGTTTTATTCAAGAGAGTCTTAGCCCTTATGCGTCAAAGATTATTAACTTAAAAAAAGATGGAAATATGGCTAATGTGTTGATAGTTACAAATAAAATTACTATCAAATATAGGTTTCTATTCCGATTAGATGATATGTTAGATTTAATCTCGAGTAATTTTTTCAAAGATTGATCTAAAAAAGTGGATATCATCAAATTGGATTAGATCGAGATGAGTGGAAGATGGCTTTAAGACCCCGATGGACTTTATGAATGGCTTGTCAATGCCCTTTGGACTTTCAAATGCTCCTAGCATATTTATGAGTTTAATGAATACTTCTTAAACCATATATAGGTAAATTTTTGGTGGTGTATTTTGATGATATTTTGATTTTAGTCCAAGTGAAAATGAACATCTACAACACCTACAAAAGTCTTTGAACTACTTAGACAAGAGAAATTATACATTAATTTTAAAAAAGTGTTTCAAGTGAGGTAATCTTTTTAGGCTTTATTATATCCACTCTTTAAACTGGTCCTTCTAAAGTGAAAGCAATCTTAGATTGGCCATCACCTAAAAGTTTTACTGAAGTTAGAAGCTTCCATGGTTTAGTTACTTTTTATCAGAGATTTATTAAGAATTTTAGTATCATTGTTGCTCCAATAACTGATATACTAAAATTAGATAAATTTTATTGGACTTCTAATGCACAAAAGGCCTTTGAGCAAATTAAAGTTCTTAACACTTTTGCACCAATCCTTAGGCTTCCTAATTTTTCTAAAGCCTTTGAAGTGACATGATGCTTGTGAATTGGGATAAGTGAAATTTTAAGTCAAGAGAATCATCCTAAAGCATTCTTTAGTGAAAAGTTAAATGAAGCTAAACAATATTCCACTTATGATGAGATTTTATTAATTCAATCCTTAAGGCATTGGTGACACTATCTCTACATAGAGAATTTATACTTAATTTAATCACCATGCCTTAAAATTCATTTATACAAAAAAAATTAAGCATGGCATGCAAAATGGGTTGAATTTTTACAAGACTACTCTTTGTTCTAAAGCATAAGCCTAAATTGAGAATAAGCCTTGATGCTTTATCCGTAAACCTAATGATTTCCTCTTTAGAATTGAGAATCCTGATTTGATAGAATTAAAGATGATTATATTGTGCCCGACTTTCACCTAATTTATCTTGAACACCTACATAAACCAATAACTTTACAAGGGACATTATTGATAACAAATGGATATTTATATAAATGAAAACAATTATGCATTCCATGATCTTCTCTTAGAGAATTCCTTATCACTGAGCTACATGTTGGGGGTGTAGCTGGTCATTTTGAAAAGGATAAGACCATATGTTTATTAGAAAATAGATTTTATTGGCCTTCATTAAAACGAGATGTTCAAAAAGTTCAATGTTTAATTTGAAAACAGAAAACTATCAAACAAAGGTCTAGACAATACATTACCTATTTCTTATAAGCCTTGGGAAGACCTATTAATGGATTTTATTCTAGGATTACCTAGATTTCGAGACATGATAGTATTTTGTAGTGGATGTTCTCAAAATGGCTCATTTCTTACCTTGTTCAAAAAATAAATGATGCTTCTTATATAGCCAAATTATTTTTAAGGAAATAGTATGACTCCATGGTCTCCCTTTAACCATTTTTCTGACATGTTAAGTTTGTCTCATATTTTTGGAAAATATTATGAAAATTAGTACCAAATTAAAATTCTCTTCTTTCACCCACAAATTGATGGACAAGTCAAGTAGTTAATCGCATTTTAGAAATTTGCTTAGATGTTTGGTAGGTAAAGTTTAGAAATTGGGATTTACATTTACAACCTCAATTTGCCTATAATAGCTATATCTAGAACTACAAAAAAATCACCATTTGAGATATTATGGGCAAAACCCATGATGACCAATAGATGAAGAACCTACCATCTCATGTATTTTATGATGCACATTCTCATTTGCTAAGATAGCAAAGCCTCCATGAAGATATAAGAAAGAAATTACTATAAGTAATGATAATTATGCTTCTAAGGCAAATCATAATCTCAAAGAATATAAAGAAGGTGATGTATTGATTGCATTACCGAAATTTTATCAAACTACTAGATATAAGATTACATGCACGAGCTTATGGTCCATTTAAAATTCTAAGAAAATTGGAACTAATGCTTATCACCTTTTCTGATATGTTCATTCATCTTATTAATATTGAAGAAATTCTATCATATGAAGGAATTAGAAAACCTCCACTTGTTCGCCTAACTCTTTAGCAAGAGATATAGCACCGTCACGAAGCCCTCTTCCTTTGAAGTTGACTATATTATCACCGAAGCACCCATTAATCCATCTTAACATCATTTTCTAGTTCTTGGAAGAATAAGCCAAAAGACATGGTCAACGAAGTGATTTAGACTTTAGCCCCAAATTAGTAGAAGACTTCTTAGATTTCAACTCTATGGAGTGAGTTCAATTAAACTGTGAGTTGATGTACATCATGAGGATCAATAAATTAGAGTTCAAGGCCCATCTATAAGATCTCAAGCTAAAGAAAAAAGAAAAGAAGAAGACTTAGCCCATTACACAAGGCCCATTTTATGATTTTATCTTTTTATTTATGTAATTTTAATTTTCTTCTAGAAACTCATGTTTGAAATTTTGCATTTAAAATTCAAACATGACATGTGAGGTGGTTGAATCCACATAAAATAATAGCATATAAATGGGTGGATGGCATAAAATAATGAATCTAATGCTTCACATTAATGTGACCACCCACCTTTCCCTCCATATTTTGAATTCTTTTCTTTTAAAAGATGCTTGTAATGTCTATAAATAGCCCTCTTATTAGAATGAAGGGATCTTTTGGAATTACAAATTTTGAGTTATTCTTGTGGTTTGAGAGCTTGGTCAAACCTTGGCAATCCTGGTGTGATTATCCAACATATCTTCTTCCTTCACCTCCAATACCCACGTTCTCTCAATCTCATCAAAAGAAAGAATGCCCACCTCTATCACTTATCTTATCCAAAAGATGAGAGAATCATTAAACAAGGCTCTCCTTGATCCAAAATATTCTTAAAATAAGCAAAGAATTATTTTAGAAGCCCAGAGTCACTTTCATAGATGAAGACCTCTTCTTAGGACATGGAGTACAACCGTCCCCTCTATATTACAGCGGACATGGGAAGATTCAGATTTTCTAGGGTTCTTGTTGATCCAAGTGTATCGAAAAACATTATGAGTCTAAAGACCCTTGCCTATGAGGATTGACATCTCCACACTCCAAAGAGATTAGATGATGTTGAGAGGATTCAATGAACAAGGTGAGAGGGCTTTAGGTTCTATAGTGTTACCTTTGGAGATAGGTGAATGGAAGGCTGAAACCATGTTTTATGTTTCATATCATTGATTCAAATACTTCGTTCACCTCTTCAAGTCTAAATAATAACTATAACAATTCTGATATTCCACTTTCTAATTTAGAGTTAGATTTTGCTAGTCTAAATATTATGGGTTCACCTCTTGAGATTGACTTGGAATCATTTGATTTTGAAGGTCCCATAGGAGAAGCTGTAGGTGCTCTTGAAGTGTAGGTATAATATTCCATTACATTGCCATAAGAGGTCACCGAAGTCAACCTCCATAGTGGCAAGGTTCTACCTCCTAGGGCAGCACCTCAAGATATAGAAGGAAACAAGTCATTGGTTCTGAGGATTGAGAAGCTCTTCCACAAGATGCTCCACCCTTAGATATTCTTGTGGAGGATCCACCCAAGGTGGACTATAATTTCCTCTCTCACCTAAGAAAGTTTCCATCTAAGCTAAGCATATATTTATCTTATCCAAAGAGATGAGGAATCATTAATCAAGGCTTTCAGAGATATGCTTAGCTCAGTTGACTACTATTGGAGAGGAGGCACATTATTCCAGAGAAGCCCAAGGGATCACTTTCACAGATGAAAACATTTTTTTGGGGGACATAAAGCACAATTGTCCCCTCTACATTACAATGGACATGATTACTTGAGTTCTCACAATCCGTGCATTGGTGAATATTATGAGTCTAAAGACCCTTGCATATTTGAGGATCAACATCTCCACACTCTGAAGAGATTGGATTATGTTGAGAGGATTCAATGAAAAAGATGACCGGGCTTTAGGTTCCATAGTGTTACCTTTGGAGATAGGTGAATGGAAGAATGAAGCCAAGTTTTATATCATTGATTTGAATACTTCATTCACTGCTTTGCTTGGTAGGCATTGGATAACATATCCAATCAACCTTAGTCCTAAATCACCATATAAAAAGGTAATAAAGACATCAAACTGATCCCCGTCTATCAAAACAAGATGATTTCATCTTCTCTCCATCGGTGCATCAAGTTCAAGATGGATGGGATTGAATACTGTGTCAAAGGTGATGAAAAGTCATTTTCAATCAGAGAGGTTGAGATATATGAAGATGTGACCTACTATCTTCCTCAAAACACCTTTTCTCATGAACTTAGTCTAAATTCAAATTCAAAAAAAATAAAAAGAAGAAAATAAAAAGAGAGAAAAAAAGAAAAATGAAAGTTCAAGTGAACGAGAAAAGGCCATCAATGAAGAAATAAAGCCTCATCTCACTTTCCACCCATAGTTCATTCCATCATATGGACATGTGGGTAGGATGACTCAACCTCCACCATGCAGAGGCAAAGGTAGACATAGAGGTAGTCCCAGAGGTGGAAGACCCCCTGGTTGGCAACCAACCAACATGGGTTATGTTCCAATTTATAGAGTACCCCTACTATTTACATAGAGTTGGAATCCAGCTCGGAGGATGAGTCTAATGTGATTAGCATACTAGCTAACCCCTCTCAACGAGTTTCATTGAAGGTGACACTCGAGCCGGATAGCGATGAAGACCAAGCCACCAGGCAAAGCACGAATGAATTCAAATAAACTTTATGTGAAATGATCAAACAACAATTAGGAACCTTAGTTCTAACCTCACTTTCCTCTCAAAAAGTTGAAGGTTTAGTAGTTAAGGAAGCCCCTCAATCTTCCAGGTAAGAGATTCCTATTTGATGATCATCCTCAAGTCCAAAATTGTAGACTTGAGGATATACCAACAAAAGAATTATTGGAATTGCCTCTTGATTGGTACTCGCCTTATGTTCTTAATCCTATAAAGATGGGTTTGATTCTTTATGCAAGCATTAGTCCGAAAGTATTTTGGAAGTTGTGGAACAACATAAAGCTGATGCACAATCAAGATTAGACTAGACTCCTCAGATGGGGTCCAAGATGATGACAATTACTAATTAGTTGTCACCAATCATTTAAAGTTTGATAGGTTCTTTTCACACCACACTAGCTCTTATGAGGATGTGTGTTTAAAAACTTCAGATGATCCAGATGATCTCTAGATTAAAGATGCACCACTATAATTTGAAGAGGTGATCCATTCAATAGTTGTTAAGCTTAAAAAATTCAACCTCGGGATAAAGAAAATCCTCACCCTACATACATCATTTCATTGTTGAATGAAGAAGAAACTAATGAATTTGTTAGGCTATTGATTGAGTTTAAGGACTTCTTTGCATGGAGCTATGAAGAGATGCCTAGATTCTCCTAATGTAGCAGTCCACAAACTAGCAATAGACCCTCAACACTAACCCTATCAAGCAAGCTCCTGTGACTATGAGAAATTGAACAATAGTTATTTTGAAGTCAAGAAATTGATCGATGCTGGTTTCATCAGGGAAGAAAAATACCCTACCTAGTTAGCCAGTGTCATCCCAGTTAAAAAGAAGAATGGCCAAATTTGCATATGCATCGATTTCATGGACTTAAACAAGTCATGTCCTAAGAATGAGTTTCCTCTTCATATACTAGAATTAATGGTGGACATCGCCTCATCTCATGCAGTATTCTCCTTCATGATGGGTCATTTAGCTACAACTAAATCAAGATGGCCCCCGAGGATGAAAGAAACATAGCTTTTTGAACCCTGATCGGAATCTATTGTTATAAGGTTATGCCTTTCGACCTTAAAAATGTTGGTGCTACATACCAACGGGCCATGACTCAGATCTTAAACAAACTCATTCATCATCGGAGTTCTATGCTGATGATCTAGTAGTCAAAAGCAAAGAAAAGGAAGACCATCTCTTTGACTTAAGAGTAGTTTTTTAATGGTTAAGATAATTTGACCTCAAAATGAATCCCCTGAAGTGGGCATTCGGAGTAGCTTCAGGAAAATTCCTTGGGTTTGTTGTCCGACACTGGGGAATAGAAATAGATCCAGAAAAGATCAAATCTATCTTAGAAATGCCAACTCCCAAATATTTAACTCAACTCAGATCTTTTCAAGGACAGTTGGCATATCTAAGATGCTTTATCTTCAACCTATCAGGGAGATGCAAGCCATTTTTAGCACTTGTCAAAAAAGATTCCAAGTTCAAGTGGGACGATAACTGCCAGTATGCCTTTGAAGATATCAAGCAGTATTTTATAAAGCCAGTTCTAGCATCATCCCTGTGCATCACTCATCCTCTTACATGCATTGGATGACTCTGCTTTTTTTTGGCCCAAGCCAATGATGAATGGAAGGAGAGTGCTCTACTATCTCTATCATCGTCTGATCCCTACTGAATTGAACTACCCACTTATTGAGAAACATTGCCTAGCTTTAATCTTTGCATCCCAAAAGCTATGACACAATATGCTTTCTCATAAAGTGAATTTGATTTTGAGAACCAATCTACTACAGTATCTCATGACACGAACAACACTATCTGGATGTTTGGCATGTTGGTCCATGATTCTCTCACAATTTGATATCACATTTGTGCCCCTCCGTGTAGTAAAAGGACATGCACTAGAGGATTTCTTAGCAACACACTCACTTCTTAATGATTCTCTGCTTAGTGATGATCTCCCTAACAAATAAATCATGAACTTAGGGGAGGTTGATAACCGCCAATGGGAGATATATTTTGATGGTGCGGCTTCCTTTCATAAAGGATAAGCACCACGATCTACCCTTCCAAGAAAGGCAGGGGTAGGAATAGTTCTCTTAACTCAAGACTGTGATGTGATGAAATTCTCATACTATTTCTCCAATCCTTGCACCAATAACGAAGCTGAGTATGAGGGTTTGATTGTCGGTCTTGAGTTAGCCATTACAATGTGTGTCAAGAGCATCAATATCTATGGGGATTCTCAGTTGGTTGTCAACCAGATTGCTGGGTATATAAGGTTCTAAAACCCAAGCTTCATCATTACCATGAGTACACCATAAAGCTATTGGCCCAAATCCCTGAAGCTACCATCTACAAGGTTCCCCGAACAGAGAATGCAGTAGTAGATGCTTTGGCCAAACTTGCCATAGAATTGGCATGTCTGGAAGATGAGTCCATTCCAATAAGGGTCCAAAATAGAGAAGTCTTATCCCTTATTGACACTAAACTCATCGAAAGATTTTCTCTTGAAGGGGACGTTGTCATTGCCAATAAAGATAAGGAGCTGGATTAGAGGGAATTGTTCATAAATTATTTGAATACTGGCAAACTACCTCAAAAGAAATCAGAAGCCCATCAGATGAAATAGAGAGCTCTCTTCTATGCTCTCATGGATGGCACCCTGTATCGACGGTCTTTCGATCAAATGTGGTTATGTTGTTTCGATAAACACAAAGCCTATAGGATCATGATTGAGGTACACTCAGGTCTATGCAGAGCGCATCAATCTGGTCTGAAGATGAATGAAAAGATCAAGAGACTAAGATATTACTGTCCTTCGATGATCACAGATTGCATGGATGTATCTATAAGATGCCACCAACATTCTACATCTTACATTGGCCTCATGGTCATTTGAGTGTTGTGGTACCAACATTATGGGTCCTATTGATCCTCCTTCTTCCAAGGGTCATCAGTTCATTCTAGCTATCACCTACTACTTTTCCAAGTGGGCAGAGGCAATCCCACTTAGAGAGGTTACAACTCAGAATGTGCTTCCATTTTTCAGAAACCATGTCGTATATAAGTTTGGGGTGCCTTGACAAATTATATTTGATAATGATACTACCTTCAAAAATACCAAGATAAACAACTTTGCTAGAAGATACGATATAGATTGGAGATACTCCACCATCTACTACCCCAGAGCAAATGGCCTAGCAAAAAAATTCAACAAAACTCTCATCCATATACTAAATAAGATGCTCGATGATAATAAGGATATGGCAGTCTAAGCTCAGTGCCTGGCCCACCACATACAGAACTCCAACTCAATCTACCTTATTTTTCTTAATGTATGGGTCCGAAGCCATTCTACCTTTAGAAGTTCAACTCCCATCACTAAGGATAGCATTGGGTAGAAAAATCACTACCAAGTATAATGCAAAGTTGCGGTTAAAAGAGCTTGAAGGTTTGGAGTAGAGATGCCTACGGGCATGCCAGAATCTTAAGTTGTACAAGACCAAAATGATTCAAGCTCACAACAAGCTAGTCCTCCTTAGGGCTTTTCAAGTAGGATAATTTGTGTTAGTCCTAAGAAGATCATTTATTTTCTGTTGAAAGATGGGAGGCAAGTTTGAACCCACTTGGGAAGGTATTTTTGTCATAGAGAAGGCCTACCAAGGAGGATCTTATCAACTTATTGATTGTAAAGGGGAACACACCCAATGCTTCCAACTAATGGGCTCTATTTGAAAAAATATTACTCATAAATCATGTTTAAAAATAATTATCAACAAAAGAACAAAATTTCATTACAATTCATCAAAATCTTCTCTTCTTTTGAAGCATTGTTTACTTATCTTGTGAATCTACCATGATGTGTTTAGAATAGGTGTAAAAAAACCCCAGAGGCATCCCATCCCTCTTTCATAACAAGAACACAATCAAACATAATTTCTTGGTGTTATTAGAATAGGTATGAGAGAACCCAAGAGGCATCCTATTTCAATTAGCACAACTAAGTTAGGTGTAAGAGAACCTAAGAGACATCCTTTTTTGGTGGGAATCCAGGTTCCATTTGTGGCACCATTTCATCAAATTCTCCAACTGTGTTCAGGGTAGAAGTGAGAGAACCTAAGCAGCATCTTATTCCCTTTAGAACAAGCATGAAAATAAACACAAATCTTTTGTCTTGAGCTATTTTGATATGGGAGCAAGCCCCCTATGGGACTCACTCATTAGCTGCTCTATGTTGGGTTTACATACTATCTTATTAATATGTCACCCCAGTGGTCAATTGTTGAGCGGATGTGAGTCCCCGCGATTTCTTCCTATCTTGACCATTGCAAACCAGCGAGCACCTCATTAGTTTGGTAGGCTTCACTGCCCAGCCAATAAGCTACCTCATGTTGATTTTATTTAAGAAGGTGTGAGTCCTCGTGCTTTCTTCTTGAACTAATCATCATGGTTTAACTAGGTCGAGTATATTTGAGGTTTAGGATAAGTACCCCAGAGGCTCCTTTCCTCTTCACTACTTTTGAGTTGATATAAGTTCCCAGTGGCATTTACTTAGTAGTCACCCTAGGTCGGATAGCACATGTCAAGCCAAAGATAGACTATTCCCAATCGCTCACCATAGGGAGGATGTGAGCCCCTCAGCTTTTCTCCTAGGCTGATTATTGCAAATCGATGGACACCTTAAGTTGGTTGATATTCCCTAGGCTAACAACAACTCACCTGGTGAATAAACCACTCTTTGCAGATATGAGTCCCCGTGCTTTCTCCTTGAGTTGGCCACCGAATACCTATTAATATTATCTTCTCTAGGGCTTTGGATCAAGCCTCCCAATACTCCTCTCCTCAGGGGTACTCTACTTGGATCATATCTTGACCCCATTTAGATACCTACCTGGTTACTTTGGATTGGACGCCCCTTTTCTAGAAATGCTCACCCCTTGGAGAATTTGTTCACCAATGCATTCTCCCTGTTCAAAAAAATCAGATAAGTCTAGCTAATACTCAGTTTGATCCCTCACGCATAAATAGCAAGGGTCCGATAAAAAACTAAACAAATAAAGAAATAAAACTCACTTATGAATTGGAATTCAAGCCCCCAAAGGGGCCCCTTTTCCCAAGCGGCATCCTATCTTTAGAGTGTCCAGAACTCCCTAGGAATTATCTACACGAATTAGATAAGTCCCAGGAGTGACTCTCTCTATAGTCGCTCTTAGGTTGGGTTCAAAATGTTTTCCCATAAGCAGGTTGCCTCGACAGTCATTTCACTTTGGAAGATGTAAGTCTACTACACATTCTTTCTAGCATGACTATCGCAAATTGACGGGCAACCCTAGGTCAAATTTGATTTATTGCCCATCACCCTAGTGGTCTTTTGTAGTGGAAGATGTGAGTCCCCATGCTTTCTTCCCTTGAATTGACCTTTGCAAATTGAAAGGTACTCCTTCGATTGGATAGTTCTCCCCTCGGCTGGGAAGCTACTCCCTTTGGTTGATAAATGCGAGATAGGTCTAGATATAAGCTCTGCTCGGTGATCCATGAAACCAATGAAATCCATCAAAAAATAATTAAAAAATAAAATTAATCTTGACTATCTTTGAGCTAATTTAAGTCCCCAGTGGCGTTCACTCAATAGTCAACCTTAGGTCGGGTTAACATGTTACCTTGTTAATATGTCTCCCCAGTGGTTCCTTGTTTTGGAAGATGTGAGTCCCCACACTTTCTTTTTAAGACTTGACCATTGCAAATCGAAAGAAAATCCCTTTGGTTGGATAGTCCTACTATGTGGTTGGTAGACTACTCTCTTTGGATTAGTCGTGTTGACCAAAGCCCATGGCCCCTGCATCCCATGCAAAGCATGGGATCCATCAAAATAACTAAAAAAATGAAATTAATCTTGACTATCTTTGGGCTGATTTAAGTCCCCCAGCAGCATTCACTCAATAATAAGCCTTAGGTTGGGTTCAATCTATTGCCTCGCCAATGGATCACCCTAGCAACTGATCCCTACTTTGGAGGATGTAAGTCTACAATGCTTTCTTTATAAATGCGATTCTTTTGCAAAAGGCAATCCCTCAGTTTATGCATTTGGTAGACTACCCCTTTGAATTGCTAAATCTGTGTTAGCCTCCATGGCCTCTACTCAGTGTGCGATCTATCACAAACCAACATGGTCCTTCAAAAAATCCAAATCAAAAACAAATTCAACCATTTTCCCTCAATGGAGTCAAACTAAACAAACAAAATAAATTCAACCAATCTCCCTCAGTGGAGTCAAAATAATCAAAACCAATCAAAATAATCAAACCAAATCAAAACAATCTATCAAACCATCTACTCCTCCTCAGTGAGATGCAAAGCTTTCTAGTTCTCCCAGCGAATCTTGAATTCTAATCCCTCAGCAAATTTCACAACCCCTCCTCCCTAGTGGTTGACTTGAACTTCCTCCCTAGTGGAGAGTTTACTTTTCTATCCCCAGTGAAGTCAAAACAAAAATAACTAAACAATCAAACAAATTAAATCAATTTCTCCCCAGTGAGACACAAATCAAATCAAATCTCTCATCCCCTTGTGGATGACTTGAACCTATTTCATAAGTGGAAGGTTCACATACTCTATCCCTAGTGGATTCCTCGTTCACTCTCTTATGTCTTGGACATGAGTAGAGTCACATTGCACTAAGCTCTTGATTCCTTCTACACATTGGGTTAGGAGTAGATCATTTCTGTTAATGCTTGTGATCGTTCAATATTTTTGATCATTTCGGTCAACACTAATATGTGCGGTGTACCTTATCAGTCACATCACACCTATTGGGTGCTCTTAGTTAACCTCATTTTTAAGATGAGCTCTCAACCTATCCATCTTTGACATAGGAATCCTCTTAGACACTAAGAGTTTTTTTAGTCTTAAGACACTTCTAGTGATTAGGTGAACACTCAACCTAACCCTAGACACTTAGAATAGTTAGCCATAGGAATAGGTCATGACTTAGGGTGTTAAGAAAAACTTGCCTACCCCATAGCTTTGACCAAATCCTCACTTCTTTCCCTCAAGTGAAATTTCCAAAATCAAATCAACTCCAAGATCAAACCAAATTCAAACTCAAATCAATTCCAACTTAATCAATTTTCTCAAATCCAAATCAACTTCAAATCCAAACCAATTCCAAATCAAATCTCAAGTCAATTCCAACTTAATTGATTTTCTCAAACCTTAAATCAATTCTAATGGATTTTCTCAAATCATGAATCAATTCTAAATGATTGAAACCCATGAATGAATTCCAAATTCAAAAAATCATTCCTAAGTCACTTTGATTCCATCTTATGGACTTATCCTAAATCAAAGTCAAATTAAAACAAAATCAAGAGACTTTCTCATAACCCATTTATATTATCATTTATATTCACAAATATAAATGAAATATAAATTAAAATATCCAAAACCAATTCAAAACTCAAATCCAAATTCAACCAAAATTCAACCTAAGCATTCCAGTCAAATTCTTGAACTTGCTCAAACCAAACTCAAATCAAGCCAAACCCTTGATTTGTTCTTCATGATTCATCAAACCTTCAATCATGAAACCAAATATAAACACAAACTTCAATCACCAAACCAAAACTAAATTTAAAAATTAAACCCCAAATCAAACTCATGTTTATCCTTTTAACTTGAAATTATCAAATGAATCAAAACTCGTTTGACTCCAAACCACTTGAAAATGGATTTATATTTCAATCATAAGTCCATATATGAGTTCAACCAAACTTGAATCAAGCCTTGATCCAGTCAATTGACTCACTTAGGCTCACTTGACCCAAAGTGAGCTAAAGTACCCTTTAGAGCGAAATTTTAATCCTACCCAAATTGGATTGAACTAAGCCCACCTAAGCCTCACATTATGAGCAACAATCATCATAAGATGATCAATCATTCAAATTGGGTCAAACAAAGTCAAACCTAAGGGTTGACTAAGTCAACACTTAGCCAAAATGAAACTTAAACTAGCCAAAATCCACCATAGGCCAAATTGATTGAAACCATTGATCAAAACCAATTCATGATCAATGTTTGAACTTGACCAAAGCCTCAATTGGCCAACTAAACTCAACCTGGCCTAATTGACCATGAACCAAACTTGACCTAAAAGGTCAAATTGAGCCAAAATCAAACCAAACCAAAATTAATTGAAACCAAAGCTTGCAACATATTTCAAATGACCAACCAAACCTAACCCAACCCATGACCTAGCCCAATTGGATCAAATGGATCAAATTGGTCAACTTGACCCACTTGACCTAAATGAAAGAAAATGAACCAAAAGCAAATATAAATCAAATTGAACCAAACCAATGATGTCAAAATATTTCAAATGGTCATATGAACTTGACCCAACTTTGGTTTGACCCAATTTGACCAATTTGTCAACTTGACCCAAGTTGACCCATTTTGACCTAAATGGGTCAACATGAGCCAAATGAGATCAAATTAACTCCAAATTTTTTGAAATTTGACCCAACTCAATTTCAAACTATTCTAAATCTGCCCAAATTGAAATCAAAGCCAAATGATCATTTTACCCCTAGGTCAAGGCGTAACCTATGGCCAATTCCACATAGAATTTGGTCATATCCTTTTCATGGCCACTTGGCACCCTCTCAGTGGACCAAGTGGACACTAATGAGTGTGGTGCACATTACCCAATGGGTTTGTGTCACCAAGCCCAACCCAAGGCCAAAACTGACCACCCAATAAGAAATTGTCCACATGGGATCACTCCTCCACTCAAATGAGCACTTGGAAACTTCTCCACTCCACACCTATGCCAAAATTGAATCACATGCCACCCCTAACAGCCTAACAAACTCAATCATCAAGCCAATTTGATCAAAATGATAAGGAGAAGCTCAGCCATCCAATCCTTGTAGGGGGAGATATACTCCTTATAATTTCACTTGAATTGATCATTCACACTTGATTGAGCCATAGGAACTCAAAGCAAGCTTCTCTAAGTTCCTCCAAACTTCCTCAACGTATTCCAATTCTCAATTTCTCAGTTTCCTTAAGCCGAAATAGGGGAGGCTAAGGAATTTTTTCAACTCACTCAATTCAATACCAAAGCTCAATTCCTCTTACAAGCACCTTCAGAGGACCCAATCAAGCTTACCCAAGGAGTTTCCCAAGTGTTCAAGCCATGGGAAGAAGGGTCTAGCTCAAAGTAACAAGCATTTGAAGAGGAATTTGGATAATAGAAAGATCCACTTAACCTCAAGCCTTCAAACTTCCATCAGGGCTTCGTCTCCACTAGACGAAGCTACTTCAATGGTTGGGAGCGCCAGTGATAGCCTTCGGTGAGGTACTATTCAAAATCAAGCTTAAATTGAATTTTCTTTGGTATTTTTTGAAGGAAATTGTAATCCCAAGTGATTTCCACCATTAGATCTTCATCTCCTTGTATGTTGATGGTGTGGATTCAATCTTAATCCTCAATGAGCTCGGATCAAAAATGGGGATGAACGATGTCTCCCATAGGTGAGCGCAAGGATGAATCATGGACCATCCATCCACATGTTTTGGATAGACGGTCTTGATTAATCCATGTTAGATCTTCTAATTTATCCTATTAGAACCGCATGTTTAATCTTGACTATTCGATCTTTGATTGGATGGTCCAAAGAGAAATCATGTAGCATCGCCGGCTGACGCGACATAGGATGTGTCAACTTAAGTGACGAATCCCCTCACACCATGTGGAAAGCACACACTGCGTCAGTGGTCCACATGGCGCCGATGGGATTAGTTATATAATTAGGGATTATTTAATCATCTTTAATTACTCAAAGTTTAAAAATATACAACTAATTGTAAAAACATCAGAAAAATATAAACTCAAATGCATTTTGAAGATAATTCAAAGGGGACCAATCTAAAATTAAGTGTAATTGACTTTGAACTATAAATTTTCTATAATTTGGGTTTTATTGGAAATATAATTATGTTAATTACTCCTTAATTACTTCAGTAATTAATTCCAAACTTCCTAGGGTTGATTAATGGGATAACCCCTGCCTCCCATGATCTTCTTGGAATTTAGTGTTGGCTTAATTAGGGTAATTGCTTGATTCACTCCTAATTACTCTCTTAATTAATTAAATGACTAATTAACCTATTAAATAGTGATAAATTATTAATTAACTTTTCTAATTACCTTAGAATAGTGAATGGACTTAGGAATGAGATTAGGAGTTCTTTCCCAAATCTTTTCCCCTAAGTTTATTTCATTTAGATAAAAATCTAATTAAGGTGTAAATTAATTAAATAGTTTAATTACTTTCTTAAATGGATTAATTAATTAAAATTTTAAAATCAAATCAATTTAAATTAAATCAATTCCCTCTTGGGTAGATACTTAAGTGTTCAATAACCTAAGTAACTTAAGGAAATCATATCTAACCTATATGTGTGGGAAGGGTTATGAAAGTACTTAAATTAAACCCTTTATCTTAATTAATCATTAATTATAAGCTAAATGCATTAGACCCCTTTCTTTCTTAGGTGCATTTTTGATTTAAATTCCTTATGGTTTTATGTCATACATTGGCTCATAATCATTTGGTTAAACATGTTAAAGTGGTGTAGATAAGGGGTTAATGGACTTAATGTACACCTTAACCTAAGCAAAATATAAAATCAATCTAATGGTTTTAAAAATAAACTAAATCAACTCACACATGGGGGTAATGGGTTAGGACCAGCAAACTCCTTTCACATTTCTTAAATTAAAATTCAAACTCAAAATAAAACTAAAATTTATTTAAATAAATTTGATTCACTTTAAATAATCTTATTTCATAGGATTGTCTTTAGGAATTAATTAGGGTGACTGAATTTATATGCTTTCATCACTTTATTCCTTTCCTAGCATTCTAAGTGTGTATGTCATATCAAAATCATGCATTCTTGTCTTTTGAAAAATCAAATTAAAATGAAATGTTTCTTTTATGTCAAATTGCATGTTTTGGATAAAGTAAGAATATGAATGGTTATTATCACTACTAAATCCAAAATTATTTTCAAAACTTATAAATCAAATATTACAATTGAAAGGTATGCTACTTATAATTATTTATGAGCTTGAATGTGAGTATAATATGAGATGTGCATTATGTGACTTTCCTTCTCTTCTCTTTTAACATAGTTTTGAATAGGATTTGAAAAGTGTATATTTCATTTGAAAAGAATACAACACTTGTCTAAATACATTCTTATGCATTCCTATGTTATCATTTAAGAGGGATATTCACACTTTCACATAAAAATTGCATAACCAAAATCAAACAAACAAACATAAAGTTTTTGCATGATTCTTTTTCCATTCATTTCTTTTTATACATGCACATGTATTTAAGAAAAGTAGTATATTAGACTGGACATCCCGGGGTTGCGAGACTTTAATTAATCCCAAGTAGGTCTTGTACCTTACACCCCTGGTGTAGAAAATAATGGCATCGTACTCACTTATGTCTTTCATACATGTAAATGTGCATATGAATAATGGATAGAAGAATTGCTCTTTTCTATTTAACAAGAAACATACATACATGAAACATTCTAAATTTTCTTAAGCAATATCTCTTAGGATTCATCATGAAGGTGTGCTAAACATTTTCATTTTCATGTATAGATATGGTTAGGGTTCATCCATACGCATGTTACACATGTTGTAAAAAGATAAAGTGATGTGTGTTTTGTGATAGTAATTCACTTTAATTAATCTTAAAATGACTTTCTTGTTGAATAAGTTTATTTAGGGTACATCTAAACTTATGATTAATTAAAATACATAATAAAACTTTCACTAAAAAAAATTAATGAATCTGCCTTAGAAATTACTTAAAGTAGGGAGGAAAGAGGAGTCCTCTTCTCTTTTCCTCTCTTTATAATGCTTAGTAATTAAATGTAGGTTAATTCAAACCAAATCAAATCATAAAATAAAATCTGCCAAATCAACTAAACCACTTAAATGAAACCACCCTTTAAGTTGAACATTTTTATACTTAGAAAACTCTAATCTTAAAGCCTAACTAAGACATACCACACAAGCCTTAAATTAAAACTAAGTCATCAGTCCTACATCCTATGTTAGGTGGTGTATGGTTTGATGTTTTTTTATTTATGATGTGATGTTTTTTAGTTTGGTTGTATGTAGGAATGGTAGGATGATCTTACTTTAATTATTATCTTCTACAGGGGATTGTGCTTAAGGGGCATTGTAATAAAAATATAAATGTTTTATCTATGCAGGTTTCTTATACCCATAAGCATAATCCAAAATAGGCCAGGTGGACTTGGTTACCCATGTGTGGGGTTCTAAGTCCAATTTATTCACATACATGCTTAGGATTGTGTGGTTTGTTTAGCTAATCTCTATTTTGTAGGTTTTAGTTAGATTTACTTTTTCTTTCCATTTTCATGTAATTTTGCAATTAGGATTTGGAATGATTATTATGGGGGATTAGGGTAAATATTGGTTATAAGACTATGTCTTATGTACCATGTGAGACCTTTGGAACAACCACATTCCAACCAACCAAAAAAAGAAAGAAGAATGAAGAATGAAGAAATGAGAATGTAGACCCACATAACATGAATTCCTTCTTGATTATAATTAATTTATTTGTAATCTGGGTTGTATAAGGGTATAGCTCAGCTACCTAATTTTTTTTGGGTTTGTGCGGTGGAGCCCGACCACAAAAGGCCTCTTATTCTTTTGTGCTAACTTTATAAATTATTTGATGTTTATTTAGCTTGTGCATTAAGATGGCATGTTTTTCTAGTTTCTTCCTTACTTTGATGTATGGCCTGGATGATGAATAGGCTCTTAGAAAAATAAATTTTTTTATCCAACTAATCAATTCAAATTAAAAATAAATAACTCATAACCTCACCTAAAGCCTAGGTTATAAAACAAGATTAAAGATTTAGCAACCCCTTAGTTGGATGTTGTATGTTTTCACATCATGCATAAAAAAGCATCTTGTTTTACTCTTATTATGGAGGGCTTTCACCTTCGCCAGAGAATTTGGCTTTACCTTTAAGAGCCATGGTGAAAATACACCTCCTTTCTTTGCTGACTTTGTCTCATAATCTAATTTCTCATGAATTAGGCATATGAATCCTAAAGCATGTGTCAAATTGATTATCCAAAATAAAAATAAAATATAACAAAATTTGTATTAAATTTAAGTCAATAATCATGCCCTACATAATCTAGTCTCTTAGAGAGTGTGTTTAAGGACTTAGTCACTTTCTAAAAAAACAACAGTCAACCTAACTTGCAAAAGCATATGACTTGCCTACATGTATTTATTTAAATCATAGGGAGTTGGCCACCCCTGTTGTAAGTCCAACGGTCGTAGTTTATCCACTCTTATAGAGGTAAACCAAATACCCATTTTGCCTTGGTGGTGCTTGACCTCAGCTCCCTTGATTTAGGTCATGCTTTGGCCCTCGCTAGAGCTCCCTAGATTTAGATTCAGAGGTTACTACTTCCCTTTATGGGCTACAAGCATAAATCCTCACCTCTTAGGTATTTCCATGATCTTGTGTTATGCAATTGTAAGCCCTAGATTTCTAATAAAAATTCAACTCAAATAAATAAATCTCCTCAATTTCAAAAATATAAATCCCAACCATAGGATAGTTTGGGATGCTTACTAGGCCTCCTAGTATCATAAACATCTCCTACTTATCTACCTTTGGCTTCAATAATAACTCCCTCAACCTGATCAATCTCACTTGATCTTCTAAAAATAAATCAACTAATTGATAGTCTTATCTTTGAAATATTTGGAGACAATGATCATTTACCTTAATAGAGAGTATTCCTAAGGAATCTCATTCCTTAGGATGTAATTAACTATGGGAGATTGCCTCCATAAGGAACTTAATGAACCTGGTTTAAAATAAACCCTCCTTTACTTTTCCATGTAAAGTAGAGGAAGAATCTCTAGTACATCCAAAGACCCATAGTCTTTAGGAGTCTTTACTAAGGTGATTAGGTCCATTTGTAGGATGGTGACTTCTATCTCTAGAGATAGTACATCATTCCTCAATGCCATACCTGATCACCCTAATAAGAACATTTGTGAATCTGCGTGATGTCCAACACAAAAAAGTTTTGAAAATATTTTTGATTCTTCATTTATTTCTTTTCTCTCTTTCAAAAAGATTATATGAAGATTTCAAAATTAAATTTTCACCATGGTTTATGAAGACTAAACACATGGAATATTTTATTCTTCTGATAAAAATGTGGAGAAGTGTGTAAAAATTATCTACATATATGCCTATGATTCTTTTTGCAGGTTTCTAGACCCTGCTAATGCCCAACCATTCATAGTGGGTGCAATGGGACGGCTATGGTTTTGTAAGACACTACTCGCTATGCTCATTAGGGCATGCCGAGTAAGCCAATAAATCATTATATGTGGCACCCTTATGTCAAAATATTGCTAAAATTTTGACTAAATCTAGAACTTTAAAAAAAAAGCGGAAGAATATTTGCATATATATTTGCTTTTATGCAAGTGATTGAAGGCCTCGTTATGCTCATTAGGGTGTAATGAGATTAAAATATAGTTTTAGTGTCATAAGACACCGCTCGTAATGCTCATTAGGGCTTACCGGGTAGGCCAAAATAGTTCTGATGTAGCCCCTTTATGTGGGGATGATGCTGGAATACTGTCGAAGTGCTGCCAAAATTTCATCAAATTTTTGAGACTTAACAAAAAAAATGATTTAACATTATGTTAAATATAAAATATGAAGTCCTAAAGAAATGAGTTGGAAATTAAATATAAATAAACTTGAAATGAATTTGAAAGAGACTTGAGTACAAATAAAATTGAAAATTATATTTCAAATAAGAAAATAGGGATCAAACCCAAGTGGACCTATAAAACTTAAAATAAACTTGAATTCCTTTGATATACATGAATTGAAACTCACAAGAGACTTAAGATAAATTTGAAGTCCAATTACTAAATAAATATGAAACTTGATTTGGAGTTAAGGATAAATTCATATTGGATGTGAAGTCTTTTTTATGAACAAATCATATTTAATATTAAACAAAATAAAGATCTCAATTGAATATTAAATGAAAAATGATTGGTGGCAAGTCTAAATATCCAGTTTCAAATTGAGAACAAAGGTGCCCAAGTAAATTGGTAGCTTTCTCACAAGCACAAATTCAATTAGGCAACTTATGATCATTAATGAATGTAGCCTTTAAAAGGATCATTTGGACTTGTGCTTAAAGTGGGGTTTGAAGTACAAGATTGGTTGAGTGCTACTTTCAAGCTAAAGTGAAAATCAAATAAAATTTATAAGATATTTTCATTATAACCAAATGGAATATTAATAAGTATAGGCAAGACCCCAATGAATAATTGGCTTGTATTCAAAAGAAACTTAAATTCAAATAAACTTGCTTAAAGTGTGCATAATAAGCTATCTATGAAAAAAAAAGTTGAATATGATGAATTTCAGAAGCTTAAATTTTAAACTCAACATGTTGCTAATATACGCTACGCATTAAGCGTGCTAAAGGCTAGCCTTAATTAAAAGTTATCTCTCAGCATTGAGAGGGGTAATTAACTATAGGTGCTTGTGCCTATAGAAAACCTGGAACTTGATCTAAAGTCCTTGCAAAATGATGGTGAAATCTCCAGGTAGTGTCTTATCTATTAGTCTATCTACCTTCTAAAAATTTCACTGACACATAAATCATACTCTCTTCATTCGCGAGAGGTCGTGGCAAATTTTTGGTGCCCACAGTGTTCTTTTAGACATTAAAATTTATACTTTAAATCCCTATGTTCAAGCACATGCAAGTATTTATAGCTTAGATAATTTTGCACATTCTAATATCTCATTTATAAAATTCAGCTTCTATCTACTTATACAAGAAATTGCAGATTCAATGGCGTTAGCCATTATTTTTATTTTTGATTTTTGCATTTAAGCTAATGCAAAAATCACTTTCAATTGATTCTTCATTTATTAAGTCACCACAATTTTAATGAATAATTTTATTTGTATTCATGGATATATCTCCAAACATATTATAATTTTTTTATTTTCTCAATCCATTCAATAAATTACAAACTAATTTGATTACTCACATTTGAAAGTAATCAAAAAAAGAGTCCTTCCTCTATGCTTCAGGATTTCTTCATCAATCTCCATGTTTCGTGCTTCATTGAACTTCTTGGAAGAGATAGTCCTTCCTCTTTTCCTCTCTTTTTTTTGTTTTCCCTTAAGATTTTGTATTTTCTTCTTTGCATATCTTCAAAATATTTTACACAGATATTATTTTAAGGATAAAGCATCTTTTATAATCTTATTTATATTCCATTAGTCAACTCAGAGAACTTTTGATTCTGAATCACTTTGATATGTTAACTTAAGTCATCCTTAAGCAGAATAGCTATTATCATCGAACTAGCAAGTGAGGACTCTACCACAACGGCCTTTTCTTATGGCTTGTTGAGTGAGAAGAGTAGTCAGCGACTCAACCATATTTGGGCTTATTGAGTCCGACGGTTGGGACCCACTTGAGTCATAGACTTGAGCTATGAACAGACTTGTACTTTCCCAACTTAACAATATCAAAGTTTACAAATTTGAAATCCTCTCACTTGACTTTTAGAACTATTACTAATATAGAAAATGAATCTTTCAATTGTGGAATCATCTTGTGTGCAGCTTACTTAAAGATACATTTTCACTATTCAGAATAATTGAAAGCATCTTTACTACTAGGATATTAGAGTAATCAAATGGAGATCTCGGCTTAAAGCACAATGTCTACCCGAATCAGAATATATTCAAGGATCTCATCTTACGGCATGATGTCAACCCATATGAAAATAAAGAAATGCCCCCTATCTTGCATGGGGAATTCTTAAACACATTTGGAAGAATTTTAAGATAAAATTAAGCAAATACATCAATATTTGAGTTGATATGTTTTCTTTAAAGAGAGCTTAACACATAATATTGATTTTATCTATGTATATAAATCTAAAAATGCCCCCTGTGTAACAGGGAAATTTTCACAAAAATTTTTTTCTTGAGTAGGTATATTTATTTAAGGATCTCGGCATGAAGCACGATGTCGACCTAAATAGATATACTAAAAAAATGCCCCTATCTTGCAGGGGGATTTCTAATGTACCTCAAGGATGTATTTATCATGTATAATATTTTTTCAGGTATCGTCCATTAATTGGTGGCATTGTTCTTTCACCCTTTATGTTAATGAGTTGGTATGCCTCTCCTTGATACACCTTCTCAATCAAACAAGGGCCTTCCTAATTAGGCTCAAATTTGCCACCAATTTTTAATTAGAAATAATTGGTCTTCTCAGTAAGTCTAATTCCTTTTTTTTGGAATGTTTGAGGTCACCCTGTGTGATCAAAAGCCTTGGACATCTTTGCTCGATAAACTTCCAAATTTTGATGAGCTTGCAATATAACTTTATCAAGCGCGTCGATTTCATCCATTCTTAAACAAGCATTTTGATCTTCAGTTAAATTGTATTGGATGGCTACTTGAAGTGATGAAAATTCAACTTCAAGTGAAAGAACCACCTTGATTCGAAATACTAATGAATAAGGAGTGGCTTTAATTGTCATCTTGTAGGAAGTTCAATATGCCCATAATGCCTCTATCAATTTGGTATGTCATTCTCTTTTATTTTTAGTGAGGATCTTCTTGAGAAGTTTGACTAATGTTTTGTTGAAGGAATCTACCAAATCATTTGCCCTTGGATTATATATTGAAGAATATCGCCAATCAATTTTGTGTCGATCGATGAATCTATAAATTTTTGTACTTTTTAAAGCTGTGTCATTGTCAAAAATTATTTTGCCCGACACTCTAAATCTATAGACCATATTATGTGTGAAGAAGTATATCACTCAATAAGCAGTAACTTCTTTAAATGGGATAGCTTCAGCCCACTTAGAGAAATAATCAATCGCTACTAGGATGAAGCAGTGTCCAGCTGATGATAGTGGATCAATCAGTCCAATTACATCTATACCTTAACATTCAAAAGGCCATGATGCTATTATTGGGTGTAATGAATTTGGAGGTTGGGGGATTATATTCTCATGTTCTTGACATTCATGGCACATCTTGGCATGATTGATACAATCTCTCACCATAGATGGTCAATAATAACCTATCCTTTTGATCTTTCCTGTCATCTTGTGACCTGACTGATGTGCACCTCAAAGTCCTTCATGAACTTCAACCATCGCTTTGCTAGATTCATCTGCATTTAGGAATCGTAGCCACATTTATTCAAATGATCTATGATATAAAGCATTATTGATAAAAGCATAGAACAATATTCTCTTCTCGATTTGAGCTGCCAATGATTTATTACTCAGTAATTTACCCTCTTTGAAGTAGTCAATAAAGGGTTGCCTCCAATCATGTGGCTCTTCTACTATAAAGACTTCGCATTGCTTTTCTGAAGAAATATCATGCATAGCTCTTCTTGGTATAACTTCTTGTTGATTTTGGGAAGGATGGGGAGGAACTTGAGTCGCATCCTGCTGGGTTAAATTTGATAACCTCTCTACCTGTGGGGATTGATACTTTGCTAGCTCTAGAACTCATCGAGTAAATATCTCATTCATGATATAATCATCATTCATACTTGCATCTCCTTAGCTAATTTTGCTAAATAATCTTTTTGTTATTTTTGGATCGAGAGACTTGAGTTAGTGTAACATTTGGTATTTACTTCATAAGCTCAAGAACTCTCTTGTGATAGAAAGCTAACTCAAGCTTTTTGATTTTATAGATGCCCAGTACTTGATTTATAATAAGCTGAGAATCACCAAAAATATGCAAGTTTTGAATGCCTATGAAAATAACTTCTTCAAGACCTATTACCAATGCTTCATACTCAACTTCATTATTAGTTTTTAGCTCGGTCAACCCATATGATCTCATTATTCCTCCTTCTGGTGTTATGAAGATGATGTTGATTCCTGCTCTTGCCTTTGGGAAATTTATAGGTTGGAATTGTTTGATCGATGAGGCTCCATCAAACTACATTTCCCAAATTTATGATTTCCTCTTTCATGAATGAGCATAGTTTTCTCATCAGGTAAATTGTCATTAAGAGAAAAGTTTGTAGGGATGGGATGTGCAGTAAGAAAATCTGCTAAAATTTGCCCATGTACTACTTTCTACAGAAAGTATGTGAAATCAAATTTTAGAAGCAATACTGCTCATCTTGCCAAGTGACTTGTCAATGCTGGTCTTGTTATTAAGTATTTTAGTGGATCGATCCTTGAGAAGAGGGTAATCTTGTGAGATAACATATAATAATGGAGCTTTTGGACTATAAAGATCAATGCCAAACAGTGATTCTCTTTCGAAGAGTATCTCATTTCTGCTCTTATCAACCTCTGGATGATATAATAAAGAGCATTCTCTTTATTTTCTTCATTGTGTTGTGCCAATAATGCTCCCATGGACTCTTCTAATGTAGCTGTGTATAAAATGAGAGGCTTCTCGGGAGTAGGAGCTACAAGGATTGGTGGATTTAATAGGTACCTTTTAATGCTATTGAAGGCTTCTTGTCCCTCCTTGTCCCATTTTAATGGAGCATTCCTTTTCATCAACTTTATAAATGATTGATAGCATCCTAATAGATTTAATATAAATTATCAGATGAGTGCAACTTGTCCTTGTAAAGAACGGAGCTGACGCAAACTCTTCGGTGGAGGCATCTCCATAATTTCCTTAATTTTAGCAGTATCGATCTCAATTCCTCTATGACGTACAATGTACCCGAGAAATTTTTCAGAGGACACCCTGAATGCTCATTTTAGAGTATTCATCTTGAGATTATATTTTTTGATTCTCATGAATACAATTCTCAAGTCTTCAAAGTAATTTTTACAATTTAAGCTCTTCACCACCAAATCATCAACATTACATTCCACCTTCTGGTGATTCAACTCATCAAAAACATGCATCATGGCTTTTGGGTATGTAGCTCCAGCATTCTTCAAACCAAAAGGCATGACTATGTAGCAATAGATGCCAATAGGTGTTCTGAATGATGTATGTCTTTCATCTTTAGGTGTCATCTTGATTTCATTATATCCCGACGATCCATCCATAAAAGAAAACATATCATAGTTGGATGTATTATCAACTAATAATTTTGATATAGGAAGCGGGAAGTCATCTTTTATGCAAGCTTTATTAAGATTTCAGAAGTCGATACAGATACAAATCTGACTATTTTTCTTCTTCATGGGCACTATATTAGCTATCCAATCAGGATACTTTCTTCACGTATGAATCATGCTTCAATTAGCTTTTTAGTTTCAATGATCACCTGTTGTTCAATTTTTAATCTCATTCACCTCGGAGCTTGTATAACAGGTGTTGTCTTTGGCTTGATTGCCAATTTATGAACTGCTACATCAGTGGACAAACCGGCATTTCAATATATATCCAAGTAAACCAATCCCTGAATTCACAAAGTAGCACTTTTAGCTCTTCAATTTTCTCATCAAGTAGAAGGGCATTGACAAAAGTTCGATGGGATCATCCTCAGTTCCTAGGTTGATTTCTTTGAGTTCATCCATAGTAGATGTTTGTCCACCATCTTTGAGTTCTTCAAGTGCATGCTTGGCTTCTACTTCTTCATCGTTTGTAAGAAGAATTTCAGAGATCATCTTCTTCATCATTATTAATTTTGATCTCAGCTTCTATTATATTATAACAAACTTTATTTTTATGAGATTTTTGGATGAACCAAAGACCTTTAGTAACAAACTTATCACTTCTTTGGATGCTTGAGGACTTATTTGGCTCCACATCTTGTTAAAGATTTGAGTTTTATGTTTACTTGTTCCAATATAAATTCCAAGCTTATGCATCATTCTTCACAATTTTGGTGGATAGTATATTGGTATTCTTGTTGGCACTATCTTATCAGAATCTTCATGTTAAGTAGATCGATCAAAATTATGAGGCTAAGACTTTTCAGATTTATAAAATAAAGTTCATGTTTTGCCACTCTCACTTAACGGTGTCACATAGAATGTTATCAATTCTTCAATTTTATGAATCTCCAGTGGAGTGATTTCTTTGAAGTAGCTAAGGGATGGGTATAATTTTGAAGGAGTCATCTGACACTGCCAAGTGAGCTATCCTTCTTGATGCGACCCTCTAAACCCTATTTCCATAAATAGATTTAAAGTCTTAGTTTGAATGAGAATCACTTACATAGTTTGAATTAGAATCACTTATTTTATACTTTGCCTTTCTTGAAAGCTTATAAGTTCTTTTAAGTTTGACAAGAATATTCTCTTCTTCTTGTGTGTCACTTCCCAAAGGAGGAAATGATCTTCTTAATTTAGGTGTAGAGTCAAGTGCTTTAGGAAGAGTACGCATTGCCTCTTTTCTTCCTCTTTGCTTCTGCTCTTTCACCTTCTAAAGTTACTTTTTAATTCCTAAAGTGGATGCTACTGCATCAAGATGCTCTGTTGGCTTAGGCTCTTTAGGAATAAAATATTTTGCATCTTCATAAATCTTTGCTTCATGGATGGAGAATGGTTATAGGTTGCTAAGAATTCTTAACTCTTCTCCATTTTTAGGTACTTCATACATTGATGCATAGTTGATGGGACCATGCCATACTCATGCAGCCATGGCTGACCTAAGAGAGCTCTAAATGATGTATGAGTGTCGATTACATGAAACTTGGCTCCTGTATATAAATCTTGAAACTTGAGCATGAGAATAGAAGAACCCGTGGGTTTCTCATTGAAATCATGAACCAAAGAACTTATCTCCTCCCAAGATGTTGGATATCAAGTGATAATCCTCTTAATTCTTTTAGACTCATAAGATTAATAGAAGAACCTGGATCAATCTATATTCAGTTGATTAAGATGACATCACTCTCTATGATAACATATAAAGGACGGTTGTGATCAGTTGTTCCCAACATAAGATCGTCTTCAAAAAATGTGATTACTTGGAGATCTTTAGTTTGTAATGATTCAGTCATACATTTTTAGATACAGTAAGTTTCATAACTCTCTGGATCTTTGAGAGCCTATATCAAAGTTTCTCAAAGATCGTTTGACATTAAGAGAGCCTCATACACATTTAATTATGCACATGTGATAGAATATTATAATCTATATTTTCGCTTGATTTAGGCTTTATTCTAGGATTTTTGGAAATAATATCTTCGTTGACATCAATTTACTTTCATTTATCTTTATCTGAATTCCCCTTCTTTAATGATGGTGATAATACTTTACCACATCTCAACTAAACTTGAATCACCTTGTCTTACTTAGATTTTTCTGAAGAGGTAGTTTCTTTAAATTCACTTCTTATTCTAGAGGATTGGCCAAAAAGGCTAGACTCACTTTTCAAATTAATATATTTCATACATGATAATATTGATGAGTTTGATTCTTCTCCATTGGGAACACATAAATCTTCATCTGAACTGTTATCTTTTTGTTGAGTCATTAGACAAAATTCAGATGTTAACTCCTCAAGCTCTTCTTACTTTCTTGATAAGAATTTTGATGGGTTGGTCGAGTCTATCTAACTACCCTTGTCATTTTGGAGTAACTGATTCTGAAGAATATTTGATATCACATAAATGATTCAACATGTCTCTACTGGGCAAGATTCACTATTATCTTCTTCATCAAATTCAATAATATGGAGTTTAGGCATAAAGTATGCAAACCTAAATGATTGTCTTCTTGGCTGGCGATACTCCTCTAAGTTATTAATAATCTTTTGAGTTATAGTTCTCTTCTTGATCTTCTTTTTCTTAGATGAGTTCTTTAACTTATGAAGCCTACATTTAGTAGACTACTCCTCGTGCTGTGATGAAGTAGCCTTAGCAAAAGGTCACTGAGAAGCTAAAATGCTTGGTTTAGGCCTTTCTTTTAAGTTCAATATAAGTTTAAGTGGTGATTTCCACTTAACTCTAGGGACATCTTTTAGCTGCTTCAACATTTTCATGGTCTTCTTAGAGACTACTATTTTCCTTTCTTCTATCTGAACTAATTTTTCTTTCTTTTTATCTTTAATAGATGATATGGAAGAGGATGTAAGCATCCTCGTAGACTCTCTTTTTGAGTTAACTAGAACACTATCAAATAATATAAATTCACTTTATTGATACTTTCTTTCTAGCCAATCTTTGAAGACATAATAATCTTCAATACGATGACTAATCACCTGATGATTGGGACAATAATTTGGATTATTAACTTGATCAAATTCTTCAAGCATTTTATTTTCTGGTAATTGCATATCAGCTTTGACTGATTGTCAAAATAATTTAGCCACATTATCCCTTCTAAAAAAATATTCTTTGTTCATCTTTTCCTTAAGGGATGGCTGCATTTGCTCATCATCTCTTTTTTCTTATTTTAGATGCTCTCCACCACCTGAAAAAGTCTGAGGTTTATCATTGCCTCCTAATACCAATTTTAGCTATGGATTAGGATGAACAAACTTCTTTCATTTATTATCAATGTACATTGGCTATTTTCCTTTATCTACATTATAGATTACTCATTTTTCACCACTTGAGCTATAGGAAGCGGCATGAGTTTCATTTCTTCTTGAGTCTGAAGGCTTATTCCTCTTTGATTTATCTGTATAAATTTTAAACTTAGGGTGATTTAGTTTTTCAAATTTGGTCACCCTATCAAGCAAGTCCTAGAATATTTTGATTGATGTCATACATAAAAATGGTGCCATTTTATCATCCATATTTCCCATTAACAATTGGATCGCATGTTCTTCCTCCAATTATTATTCACATTTTATGCTTCGGTTATGCCAACGAGATACAAATTTCATCACTGACTCATCTTTTTTATTTTTTTAACAAGGTAAGGTCAGCGATCATTATTTCCTTAGTTACACTGGTGAACCTTTTCATGAACATTGTCTCTAGCTCAGTGAAGGTTTTGACTGAATCATTTGGCAAAGTAATTGAGGTTTGGCTGTTGACGAACTAACGAAAAAGTAGTGCATCATTTCCTTCTGTGTTACCACAAGTAGCCTTGAATTCGGCTTTGTGTTATTTTGGATTACCATTCCCACTAAAATTATTAAATTCTCATACTCAGTAACCTTTCGGGTATGACACTTGATCAAATTTAGCTGGGTAAGGGCGACCCATACTCACCAGCTTTTTATCCTGCTCTGAAGCTATAACTATCTTTATTTTTTCATTAATTATTATTTCTAATTGAGCAGCTGTTACTGTCCCTGGTGCACTAGCCACATTCTGAATTATAGGTTGAAGAGCTAGTTAATTAACTTCACTCCTCCCTTCAAGCATAACATGTAATGTAGGAGCTTGATGTATCATAGTGACTAGTGGTATAGAGGTTATATTATTAGCTACCAATTGATTAACAGATGAAACAGGTGCTACGTTTGATGTGATATTCTTCTCCAACATATTCATAATGATATTCATTTGTACCATCATATCATTCATCCTAGTACCAAGCTATAAAATTTTCTCATCTTTGGCTTCCATTTGATGTTGCATTTGTCTTTGCTCTCTAGCTAGCGCCATGACGTCAATCGATGCATGCTCTTCTTCTTCCTCTATTTTTTGTTGTTTCATCTTTATGGGAAGAACTTGATTGTCCTTTTTCTTGTGCGCTTACAAGGATAATTATTGTTGGGGCTAAATGATGATGTTGATTCTAAAATCGTGTACCAGGTTGATCATTTCCTAGTTCAACCATATAAATAGCTTCAACTCCATAACTTCCTTTTTATTTTGATCTTCTTCTTCTTCCACTTCAGTAGAGATTGAAGATCCATTTTCTACTCTCTTTTGTGATGACTCTCCTTTGTAAGCATCAAATTCAGGTTCTAGCTCATTGGATTCATGTTGTTGATAATGCTGAGTAGAAAGTTCATCTATATGTCTCATTATATAGACAACTTCTACTTCCATAGTGTCTTATTCATTATCATCTTCTTGTACATGAATTTATGATCGATGCTTCCAATGGATCTCTAGTTCATTGTAAGGAACATATATTTCTTCCATTGGGGACTAATTAACTTTCTCTCATGAATCGATTGATGATGGGACCCCCTAGAGGATTCTCCAAGATGTCGACCATCATATCTTTTATGAGTGATATCCCTTATTTTAAGTATCCACTTTTGATGAGTTATTTTTTAGGTGAATTTTTGAATATGTGCATCAGATGTCATACCTCTTTCTTTCTTCAAAATTTTATCATGGGGCCTTGGCCTCCATATCTACTTACACTTTTGTCTGGACCTTGTGATGGCTGATTCTTGGATATGTGGTCCAAGTGTCATGCTCCAATGCTCACCTCATGAAGCATACTTGGCTTAATGACTAGTTACCATAAGAGATGACAACCTTCTTGGTGGAATCTCAGTATCTTTGATCACCATAGGGCTCTGAAATTTTCTTTTCAGTAAGCCTCTTTCCATGGCCACTTTAAGAACGTTGTGTATTACAGCGAATAATGTTTTAGGTTGTCTCTTCTATGGTGGTGGAGCTTGACTTTATTGAGCCAAGAAAGACTGCTTCACCTCACCAGTAAAGTTATTATGGGTAGGAATACTCACTTCTAGTGGCAATATTGCTTGTTAATTAGGTTATTTAAATGGGATCTATTGATCCCTCAGCTCAGCATTTCTTCTTCTTCTTCTTTACCTTCTAGTTAATTTACTTTCTAATGAGGAATCCTTAAAATCATGTCTCCCAAGTACAAGGGTTTCAGTTGGTGAAGCAGTTGTATAATAAGGCATCAAAGATATAGTTTTCCCACTAACCATTCTTTTAATCATTGGGGCTTTAGATTGACCCAGTCTTTCAAAAATTGAAGTTCTCTATTGGAAGAACTCCTTAATAGTTGTTGATTATTGAATTGATTGGAGAGCATGCTGAGTAGGAGCTTTAGTAAACTGAGGCCTTCCACCATGGCCTCAGATGAGTGCACCATGGGTGGGTACTTCAGGAGTTGTAGTTATAATAACTAGGAAATTCATGCTACCAAATTGAATGGTAGCTCCAACATCTCCTATGTTGATGACAGCATTAGCTAAGCAGATATTTGCAACATGCCCTAGCTGAAAAATGAAAGGAGTGCTTTGTAGATCCATTATGTGCAAGTGAAAGAGGGGGATTAGTAATTAGTAATTGTTATTTTACCCTATACTTTCAAAATGCAGAGGTATTATAGAACAAAATAATATTGCAATAAAGATATACTCTATAGAATAATTCATTTGACATAGAGTCTCATACATTAGTAATTTGAATTTATTACACATTTAAATCATCATTTTTTGTTCTAAATTTTCAAATATTTTGTTTCTACTATAACATATATATGACTTGCCAAAGATGGAAAGATAAACTTATCCCCAACGGAGTCGCCGATAAAGAGAGTATGATTTATGTGTCGGTGAAATTTTCAAAAGGCAGATGGAATAGTAGATAAGGGACTACTCAGAGATTTTTCCATCATTTGGTGAGGACTTTAAATATGGTTCTAAGTTTTTTATATAGCACAAGCACCTATAGTTAATGACCCCTCCCAATACTGAGAGAGAGAACTTTCAATTAAGGCTAGTCGTTAGATCGCTAGATGCATAGTGTATAGTAGTAGCATGTTGAGTTTAAAATTTAAATTATGAATTTCATTATTTTAACTTAAAATGGATAATTAGGGGAATGATCACGTGCCCAATCTAGATCTCATGGTTTTTTCATCCCGGGCTATCGCATCCCTAGTCTACTTAGCCAGAGGAGGTAGTCGACCCAACTTGATCGAAGGATCCTTATCAGTAGTCATGGGTTGTGTCATCCAAGGAATCCTTGTAGACCTGGGGTGGTGTTTGTCTAAGAAGACAAGTTTAAGTCCACCTTAGCTGACAGATAGATTTTTTCTCTATCAGGTGTACCCTATGATTCACATCTCAAGGTACAGAGTCATTTGGGAGCATATGGGCTACAATTGTGATTGTAATATAATGGTGTCATTTGGTGGTACCCACTCGATCAGAGGACTCTGGTCGTAACTGCATCAAACATGGAGCCTACTGGCCAAACCACATAAAAAGGACATGGGCCACATCCTTAGTGGCATGAGATTAATTAAGAGTAAATAAAGAAATATATTTGATTTGACATTGGCTCCTTTGTGAGCCAAAGTTTTCTTAATTTTCCACCTTTGACAAATAATTACAGAAGGTAGATTAAATTTTTGTTTTATTTTAAGTCTTTAAAGATTGAATTTCATTTAAGCATTTAATAGTTAATAACATGTTAGATTTTTCATTTGAATTGATACTTAATTTATATTAACTTGATTTGAATTTTTAAACATATGTTAATAGTAGTATTCCCTCTGGTTGAAATCTCCATTCAACACAGCCATCATAGAGGAGGATGTATTATTTCAGATCTTGTTGACTTCATTAATTTAATAATAGAGAATCAATTCTATTGTCATGTGATAGAATTATCATGTTAGATTTTTTTTAATAAGTTAAGATTCTTATAATATTATTATTGGATTTTTAGGTTTTGTTAACCCAGACCTGGTCCTAAGACCTAACCGAGAATCAACCCATGTCGCATCCTCAGATGCTAAATTTAAGCATTCAGTATAGTGTCGAGGCTCATGCTAGTATTTAGTAATTTAGGTAGTTTTATTTCTAAATTATGAGATTAATTTCATATTTATTTAATCTCAACTTTGTCTGCGTAGCTATGCTATTTTCTTTTTCTAAGAGGATGTGGGACACCACGTAGATTTGCATATGTACACATTAGGGTATTCAGGTACAATATTGAAGAGTGATGTACTATCTTGAGAGAGAGAAGTCACTATTCTATAATAGATCTAATCACTTAATAAGGACTCCTAAGGATAATGGGTCTTCAAATGTACCAAAGATCTTTTTACTACTTTACATGGAAAAGTAAAGTAGGGTTTATTTTAAACCTAGTTTGTTAAGTTTCCTATGGAGGTAAGCCCCATAGTTAATTACATCCTAAGGAATGAGTTCCTTAGAATACTCGATTAAGGTAAATGATCATTGTCTCCAAAGATTTCAAAGATAGACTATCAATCTTGGTTATTTTTTAGAAAATTAAGTGGGATTTGAGCAAAAGGAAAGAGTTATTATCAAAACCAAAGGGAGATGAGTAGGGGATGCTCATGATACTAGGAAGCCTAGTGAGCATCCCAAATTATCCTATGGTTGAGTTTTACATTTTTGAAATTGATGGGAATTATATGTTTGAGTTGAATTTTTATTAGAAAGTTAGGGCTTACAATCCCACAATACAAGATTATGAAAATGCTTAAGAGGTGAGGATTTATGCTTATAGCCTGCAAAGGGAAACAAAAACCTCAGATCTTAAATCTAGGGAGCTTTGGTGAGGGCCAAAGCACGATCTAAATCTAAGGCAAAAAATTGGTATATGGTTTACCTCCACAAGAGAGAATAAACCACCCAATTGTTGGGCTTACAACTGCCTAAGGGTGACCGCCAACTAACTCCTCCTATGATTTTTAATACATGTAGGTAAGTCTTATGCTTTGCAAGATGGCTAAGCTGTTGTTTATTTAGAAAGGAGACTACATCATTAAACGCACTCCCTAAGAGACTAGATCTTAAAGGGCATGAATAATGACATAATCTAATGCAAATTTTATTAAGTTTTATTTTTATTTTTGGACATTATTATTTGACACAGGCTATGGGATTTCATATGCCTAATGCATGAGAAGATTATGGGCAAAATCAAAATAAGTAGGTGTTTTCACCATGGCTCTCAAAGTCAAGCCATTTTCTCCGCAAAGGTGGAAGCCCTCCATTAGCAAGAGTGAAGCAATATGATTTATGCATGATGTGAGACATACAACATCCAATTAAGGGGTTGTTAAATCTTTTATTGTCTTAATTTATGTTATAGGCATTAGGTGAGGTTATGAGTTGTTTAATTTAATTTTGAGTTGATTAATTGGATAGAAATTTTATTTTTCTCTAAGAGCCAAATCGTCTCCAGGCCATTCATCAAATAATGAAGAAAGTAGAAAGATCATGCCTCCTAATTATGCAATCATAACAAAACATCAATCAATTTATAAAATTAGTGCAAAAGAATAAGAGGCCGATATGGCCGGGCTCCACTGCACAAACCCAAAAAGGAAAATCAGTAGCTGAGCTCTACCCTTATATAACACAGATTACAAATGAATAATTACAATTAAAAGAAATTCATGTTATGGGGGTCATCATTCTTCATTCTGCAGTCTTCATTTTGATTTGCTTCTTTTCTTTCTTCCTTTTGGCTTGACTTGGGATGTAGTTTGCTCCAATGCTTCACATGGCACATAAGACTTGGTCTTATGACCAATGTTCATCCTAATCCCCCATAACATTCGTTCCAAATCTCATTTTAAAATTTTACATCAAAATGGGAAAGATAAATCTAACTAAACTTGTAAAATAAAGGTTTGCTAAACATACCACACAACTCAAGCTGTTATATGAATAAGTTGGACTTAGCACCCCACACATGGGTAACCAAGCCCACCTCTAGTTTGGATTATGGGGTATAAGTAACCGCACAAAAAAAACATTTATAGCAATCTCCCCACGACATAATTAGGCTAAGATCGCCCTATCTTTTGGTCTACGCACATACACCCTAACATCCAGTCTAAAATATTACATCACAAAATAACATCAGGCATCATCAAACCATGCATCATCCTAACATAGAGCTATAAATGGTGACTTAGCCTAATGTGTGTGTCATTTAAGGCTTGTGTGGTATTTCTTGGCTAAGCTTTAAGGTTGGAATTTTCTAAGTATGAAAGATTTAATTTAGATGGTGGTTTCATTTCAAGTGATTTAGTTGATTTGTCAATTTTTAGTTGGTGATTTGATTTGGTTTATATGAACCTACACTTAGTGACTAAATGTTGTAAAGAGAAGAAAGAGAGGAGAACTCTCTTTCATCCCTACCTTAAAGTATTTCAAAGGTAGATTCAATAATGGATTTCCTTTTTTGATATTTTATTATGTATTTATATTAATCCTAAGTTTAGATTTACTCAAAATAGTCATATTCAATAAGAAAGATCTCTTAGGATTAGTTAGGGTCGATTACTATCACATAACACACACCCATGTATTTCTTTCCACCATGTATACCATATATATGAATAATCCTAAGCATATTTATACATGCAATGCAAATCTGAGCACACCTTGATGATGAATGCAAAGAGATATGATTTGAAAATTTGGATATTCCATGAATGCATGTTTTTATTATGTAGAAAAGAGGGATTTCTCATCCATTAATTAAATGCACATCCACATGTATAAAAGATATAAGTGAGTATGATGCCATTATTTTCTACACGTGATAAGGTACGGCCTACTTAGGGCTACTTAAACCTCCTGATGTCCGTGACTAATATACCACGTTTCTTAAATACATGTAAATATACAAAAAGAAATAAATGGATGAAGAATCATGCAAAAATATTATATTTGATTTGGTTGTATAATTTACATATGTAAATGTGAAGATCCTTCTTAAGTCATAACATAGAAATGTATAGGAATGATTTAATCAAGTATTGTGTTCTTTTCAACTGAAATATACACTTTGTAAATTCTATTCAAATCCATGTTAAGAGATGAAAAAAATAACATACTACACATCTTATGCTATATTCACATGCAAGCTTATAAGTACTTATAAGTAGCATCACTTCATTCATAATCTTTGATTTATAGGTTTTGAAAATATTTTTTGGTTTAAAAGTGATAATAGCCACTATTTTTCTTAACTTTAGCCAAAACATGCAATTTGACATGAAAGGAAACATTTTATTTAATTTATTTTTCAAAAAAAATTAATGCATGACTTCATATGGCAAACAATATTTAACATGATTGGAAAGAAATAAAGGGATGTAAGCACATGACTTCATTCACCCTAATTACCTCCTAAGGATAATCATATAAAATGAGATCATTTAAAATGAATCAAAATTCTTTAAAGAGATTTTTATTTTTGGATTTAATTTGACTTAGGAAAAATTAAAAGGGTTTGATAGTCCTAATCCATTCCCCAATGTGTGAATTGGTTTAGTTTAATTTGGAACAATTAAGTTGATTTTATATTTTGATTAGGTTAAGGTATGAATTAAATCCATTAATTATGCCTTATTTATACCACTTTAACATAATTATCCAAACAATTATGAGACAACATATGATATGCAATCACATGGAAATTAAATCAACAGTGCACCTAAGAAATAAAGGGGCCTAATGCAATTGGCTCACAATTATTGGTTAATTAAGTTAAAGGGTTTAATTAGGTACTTTCATAGCCATCTTACACATGTAGTTTGATTATGATTTCTTTTGGAAACCTCTTAGGTTATTGAACACCCAAGAATCTACCCAAGACTTAAATTATTAAGATCTCAAATGATTTATTTTTTATTTTGATTAATTAGATTAATTAATGAAGTGATTAAGCCATTAATTAATTACAATTTGATTAAGTGTTTTCCAAATGAAATGAACTTAGAGGAAAAGATTGAAAAATAAGTCCTAATCTTATTCCCTAAGTCCATTCACTGTTTCATGATGATTGGCAAACTTAATTAATGAATGTATTACTATTTAGCATGTTAATTAATCACTTAACTAATTAAGAAAGTGATTAGGAATGAAATAAGCAATTCCCCTAATTAGTCAAGCCATAAATTTCAAGAAAATCATGGGAAGTAGAGGTCATCCCACTAATCATTCTCAAAATGTTTGGAGTTAATTTCCTGATTAATTAGAGAGTAATTAGCTTAATTATATTTCTAATAAAACTCAAATTGAGTTAAAAATCACTATTCAAAATTAATTAATTTTAATTTTTTATTATTCTTCTTTGAAATATCTTTAAAATGAACTTGAGTTTGTATTTTTTAGATTTTCTTATAATTAGTTATGAATTTTGGAAGTTTCAGCACTAAAAATGAATTAATTAAACCTAATTAACCCCCCTAATCCCGTCAGGCCATGTGGCGGCTGACGCGGCATGCCTTCCATGTGGTGCAATGAGATAGGTTATTTAAGTTGTCATTATCACGCCGAGTCATACACACGCTTTCTGGGTCGTCCATCTAGATCGACTTGAGATTAATCTCATGGTTTAGGCTTAAATCAGAGAGGATCTAGTGTGATCTAATCATAGTTGTCCATTCCAATCATGTAGAAAGGATGGTGCATGATCCTTCTCCTTCACAAGGAATGAGAGATGACCATTCATCTCTCGTCGTTCAATTCGTGGGATCAAAATGATCCCACACCTTTGGAAGGAGGGGGGATGCACATCCAACAGTCAAGATCTCAAGGGATGACACTTTTCTTCAAAATGGACCAATCAATTTTTCCTATGACTATGGTTTTGAGTAATTACCTCATCGGAGGCTATCACTGACGCTTCCAACGGAGGAGGTAGCTTCGTCTAGTAGAGATAATGCCCTGTTGAAGGAATTGGATCTTGGTTTGGAGTGGATTGCTCGGTTGACCAAGATCCCCTTCAATGGTGATCGACCTTGATCAAGGTGATGCTTCCCATGGCTTGGAGACTTGAGAAACGACTTGGTTGAGCTTGATGAAGTCCACTGAGGGTGTGTGCAAGGTTAATTTGGTTTTGATGGAGAATTGAGTGAATTGGGAATTGGATTGACCTCCCCTATTTTGTTTTTGAGCAAAACTGAGAAGGAAAAATGGGGGAGCTCAAGAATGGCATGAAAAGTCTTAGAGAAGCTTCATTTCAACCTCTTTGGCTCTGTCGAAATCAATGCTTGTAGTTTGAGTGGGAATGAGGAGGGGTATATATCCCCCATCCTTGGATCAGACGGTGATGAGTAATTTTTCCATTTTTTATCAATGGATGAGATTGGGTTCACAATTTGAGTTGCAAAACACCCCATATGGGTCGTTTTAGGCAGAGGAGTGGAGGAGAGTGAGTGCCCATGTGCTAGGTGAGTGCACTTAGTGATCTAAGTGCTCAATTTCCATTGGAGGGGTCAGTTTGGCCTTAGGTTGGGTTATGGCCGACCCAAGGTCATTGGTTCATGTTCACCACCCTCCTTGGTGTCCAAGTGGACCATTAGAAGGATATCAAGTAGCATTGAGAAATAATTGGTCAAATTTCAACTGAATTTGGCCATGGGATACCCTTTGACCTAAGGGAAAAGTGGTCATTTGTCCATGATTTTGATTTGGGCAGATTTGAAATGATTAAAAAATGGTTGGGCCAAATTTCAAGTGATTTAGAGTTCATTTAGTTTGAATTAGTTCAATTTGACCCATTTAGGTCAAGTTGGGTCCAATTGGTCAAATTCAAAAACCAGTCAAGTTCAAATGATTATGTATCATCATTTTGGTTCAATTTGGTTTATATTTGGTTTTGGTTCATTTAGGTTCATTTAGGTCAAATGGGTCAAGTTGACCTATTTTGCCCATTTGACCCAATTAGTTGGTTTAGGCTTAGTTGATCATTTAAAATGTATTGCAAGCTTTGGTTTTAATCAATTTTGGTTTTAATTTGTTGATTTTTGACCTTTAGGTCAAGTTGGGTTCATGGTCAATCAATTGGGTCTAATTGCTCAATTGAAGCTTTGGTCAAGTTCAACAAGTGATTTGGAATGAATTTGACCCATAAATCAATTTAGCTTAGATCAAGATTTGACCCATTTTGACTTTTTAGGTCAATTTGGGTCAACTTAGGTCAAGTGGCCAATTAGGCTTGGTTTGGCTCAATTGATGGCTTGATCATGTTCAATCATTGATTATGGATTGGTTTAGATCAATGGTTTCAATCAATTTAGCTTATAGTGAATTTTGGCTTATTCAGGTTTCATTTGGGCTAAATATTGACTTGGTCAAAGTCTAGGTTTGACTTGATTTGACCTAATTTGAGTGATTAACCATCCTAGGATGATTATTGCTTAAAATGTGAGGCTTATATGGGCTTAGTTCAATCCAAATTTGGTTGGATTAGAATTTGGCTCAAAAAGGTCCTTCAGGTCACTTTGGGTCAAATGAGCCTAAATGGGTTGATTGGCTTGATCAAGGTTTGATTCAAGTTTGGTTGAACTCACATATGGACTTATGATGGAAATATAAATCCAACTACAAGTGATTTGGAGTCAGATGGGTTTTGGTTCATTTGACAATTTCAAGTCAAAAGGATGAACATGAGTTTGACTTGGGTTAGTTTGATTTTCGTTTGATGATTGTAGTTTATGTTTATATTTGGGCATGTGATTGAGGGAGTGATTGTTTGAAGAGAAAATCCCCCTATAAAATAGGGGCATTTTTTTAGTATATTTATTTAGGTCAACATCATGCTTTGTGCCACGATCCCTAAATAATACTTACTCAAGATAAAGAAAACTTTTCTAAAAAATTCTCCTGTTATACAGGGAGCATTTTAGATTTCTATACATAGATGAAATCAATGTTACATGTTAAAACTCTCTTAAGATCAAATATATCAACTCATACATTGATAAATTTTCTTAAAATTATTTTAGAGCTCTTGCTTTTAGAATTTTCCTACAATATAGCATTTTTTATTTTATCAAGGATTGAAGATAAGATCCTCAAATATATATTAGTTCAGGTTGACATCGAGCTTTACGCCAAAATTCCTGAATTTATCTATAACTATTATTGTTGAGTGCTTTGAAAAAAAAAAGAATTACGAAAATGACAAATAAATATTAAAAATTTATCTCTAAGATTCATCAAATTTCAGAGATCAAGTCAAAAGAACTCCCAATTTTGGAAGCTTCAATCAACTGAGTTGGAAAAATATCAACCTCTACATCTTTAAGTCTAGGACACGAATGAGTTCTAAAGGTCGAACTCAACAAGCCCACAAATGATCGAGTTGCTGACGCTCTCCTCACTCAACAAGCCATAAGAAAAAGCAACCGTGAAAGAGTCCTCATTCATTAGTCCATGACCTCACCAACATCTTAAGTTGAATAGGTAGGTTCTAAAGGTAACTCAATAAGCTATAAATCGAGTTGTGACCTCTTACTCAACAAGCCATAAGAAAAGGTCGAATGAGCTGCTCATCAATCCAATGATGATATTCTCAAATCAAATCCAGCTTAGTGACTATAAGAAACTGTAATAAAGAGATCTTTCTACCTGATCGATAGATTAAGATAATCTGAGGAAACAACGCAATTCAAAGCAGCCTCAAATCAATCCCTATATAGCTTACAAGGTGATATTTCAATCTCTTTTCAAGCAGTTTGATCAAGCACAAAGCACAGATAAAAGCCAATCTCCTTATCAAGTCCGCCAAAGCAGAAAGCAGAGGATTGAGGAAGAAATTCCATAGTTCATACAAATCCAATGGTCAAGCTAAAGGAATTCTATAGTTCTTCAATCTATTAAAGCACGTATTGCTAGGCTGATAACTTAACATTATAGACCTAATATAAGCCAAAAGGTCAGGTCATCTATACACACCCTTCAATAAGTTTGTCAAAGCAGCAAGCATAGGACTGAAGATATACATGCACTTCCTGACAAACCAATGCAAACAAACCAGGTCAATCCTTCATCAAGTCCGCCAAGCTTAAAGCTAGGACAGAAGGAATTTTAAGTCTCAAAGCAAACAAATCAATTCATCTATCAAACCCGATCATGCATAAAGCTAGGGTCAGAGGAAACTTAAATCAAATATAACACAAAAGAAAGAGATCTTCAGCAAACCCATTGAAGCATAGAATAGATGATAGTAGAAGCTCTTATTTATCTGACAAGTCAATCAAGATAAATCAGTCAATCATATAATTTAGCTCATCCAAACACAAGCCCAAAGGGTCAACTAATTTTCAACAAACATGACTCACTTCATGAGTGAATCACTTTTGTCGGGGGCATTTGTTGACCTTAAACCACTCACTTCTCTCTCATTCGTTTCACCCCATCTGTAGTGAACCGCATATCCTCCTTCACGAATGATAATGAATGTGCACAACCATTCCTCCAAGCTCCCATACACTCAATTCATCCTTAAAAGGTTGTAATATGCTCGAACCGAGGCTTCCTCTCGTTCATTCTTCCTCACTTTCTCGTTTTGCTCAGCAAGTTTGTACAAGTTTCTGCCACAGCTCCTTCAAACTTTTAAAGTCGATCCTCTCCTTTTGCTATTTCATGCCCGATCAAGCTCCTCTCTTTGCACTGAGCACCATGAGCATCCTCCCATGCTCTCCTTTCTCCCGATCGAACCAAACAGCCTCCTTCCACCAAAATCAAACCCTCGATCATCTCCCATTTTGTGAGTTTGAATCCATAAATTTTCTATTACCAAGATTTGTAAATCTTGATATAACTTGCGAAAATACCTTGGTTGGATTTAAGATTAAATCTGGCTTAAATCCTGCTCAAATCCCACAGCAAAACAACCTCTCTTTCTTTCCTTGCAAGTGATGAAAACCGAGAAAGAATACCATAATCAGGCGGATTCTCCTCTAGGTTTCCAGCATTTTCATTAATCCTGCAGCCAAACAGCCCCTCATTCCTTCCTTGCAAGTGACGAAAATCGAGAAAGAACATCATCATCAAGCGGGTCCATCTCTAGGTTTTTGGTATTTCCATCATTCCTTCCATTTTACCTATGCTTGTTGATCACTGCGTTATTCGTTACAAAAAAATGAGATGAAATGAGTTTGGATGTGTAGGGATGAATATGTGGAAATGATTGTATGTATATGCATATGCATTTATCTTTTGCAAGTTTGAAGACTTCGTCATGCTCATCAGGGTGTGATGAGATGGAAATTAGTTGTAAAAACACCCAATGCCTCATCCCAAGCGGACGGAAGGCCTCCAAAAATTGTTAGATGCAGCCCCCTATGTCAAAATGCTACCGAAATTTAGACTGAATTTGTATACATTGCATTGTATTGGTTTCCTTTATGCAGGTGATTGAATGCCTTGTTATGCTCATCAAGGCATAATGGGATTGAAATTTGGCCAAGGTGCTTCAAAACACCTATCATCACACTCATGAGGTATGATGGATGGCCATTAATGGGATGAGGATCAAATGCTGCCAAAATTTCACCAATTTTTTTAGACTTAACAAAAAAAGAATGACTTAACATTAAGTTAAATATAAAATATAAAGTCCTAAAATAATTAATTTATAATTAAATTTGAAGGAGCTTAATAAATACTAATACCATATAAGAGTGAAACAAGTAAAAATGGACTCCATTCACTTAGTTTATCACCAAATGAATGCTTGAGCATGTTGCATTATATGTTGAAATTAATGAGGATATTCAAGTCAAATGCAAGTGAAGCTTGAGGAGGCTAATAATAAACTCACAAGAGACTCATGATAAATCTGAAGTTTAGTGTCTTTTAAATCAATATGAAATTTGATGTAGAGTTAAGAATAAACCCAAATTGGATTTAATAGCTCTTACATGAATAGGGATGCGACTACGACACTAGCTAATAAACATGAATATGGCTAAAGCAATAACCACTGAAATTAGTATAACTTATTAAAAGTAATTTAAATTAACACAATCAAGCTTGGAGAATGAAGATGAAGCTTGATAACTCATTTACATGCTATAGCAAACTATAATTGTTAGTTGGCTAAGAAGAATTGATTGGACTTTGTGGCTTATGTTCTATCATGTGTGAAAATGATCGAAAGAGAATAAGCCAAATGCAAACATAAATTTGAATTCATGTTATACTTATGGGGAGGTTACATGAAGCTAGAAGGGTAATTTTCAAATGAGGTAGAGCCCAAATCAAACTCTATAGTGGGATTTACAAAGATTATGCCTTCTTACATTGCAACGTCTACTTTAAAATGAATTGAGGAAGGCACTAAATGAACATGAAATTAAAGCACATAGGATTTGTTGAGTGTTGTTTTCAAATTAAAGTGAAAACCAAATAAAATTCATAAGAGGTTTTCACTATGACTAAATAGCCTATTAGCAAGCATAATTGAAACTTCTTACTGAATAATCGACTTGTATTCAAAAGAGGCTTGAATTCAAATAAGCTCGCTTAAAAGAAGTATAGCAGCTCGTATAAATGAATATCAAATTTGATTGTTGAATTTGCAAAGATCTAATAAGTCTTTAATGAGCATAAGCCAACCATTGAAATTTAGAAATTCTAAGAATAAATAAAATGCAAGTAAAGATGCAACATTTTAAGTGCAAATATAAACATAAAATGCCTTCTACACCACTGGATTCGCAACACATTGTACAAGCGAACATAAGGCGTTAATTAAGGCTTTAATTGAACCCTTGCACATATTGTGAAGTAGGATTAAAACTCAAATTCAATGTTTTAAAATTATTCAAGCATTCTTAAACCAGACAAGTTGAATGCTTAAATTTAGTGTATGAGGATGCAACGTGGGTTGCTTCCCATTTTGGTCTTAGGACAGGGTCTGTGTTAACAAAACCTAAAAATATAATTATTATAGGAATTTCAAATTATTAAAATATCTGAGAAGCTAATTCTATCAAGTGACAGCAGATCTGATCCTACTTAGAAGCTAAGCATAGTTAACAGGATCTAAAGTTCTCAAATATATTTGATTCAATCAATTAACTACCTCAATGATGGTGTGTTGAATGATGATTTCAACCAGAGAGGATACTTCTATCAAAATGTGATTATTTCAAATCGATTTAACTTAAATCAAGTATCAATCTAAAATTACTTAAATGAAATTCAATCATTAAAAAGCTTAAAACTCAATCTATCCACCTTTCTGCAGTTTGTTGAAGGTGACAAATTAAAAAAAAATCCCAGCTCACAAAAGGAGCCAATGTCAAATCAAGTATTATGGTATGTTTCTCAATCAATCTCATTGGGACATGGCCGTATCCTCATTTGCGTGACTTGGCGGTAGGCTCATAAATGATGCGGTTATAGAGTCCTCTAATCTAATGGTTTGGCCAATAAGGCTCCCATTATATTATCATGATAAAGCTTTTATGCTCCCTAATGGCTCTGCCCTTTGAGTTGTAAATCAAAGGATATACTTGATAGGGCAAAAAGCCCTATGTCAGCTAAGGTATACTTAAGCCTATCTTCTTAGACAAACACCACGCTAGGTCTATAAGGATTTCTTGAATGACGTAACCCATGTGTTGTTGATATGATCACGTCATGTTGGGTTGACTCCTCACCTTGCGTAGATTAGGGAACCACTGACACGGGATGATGGAACCATGGGATCCCAGATGAACGCGTCATCATTCCCCAACCATCACTTTAAGTTAAAATGATGAATTTCATAAATCTAAATTTGAGAACTCCATTTATTCTTATATGTATTTAAGCGTCAATAGCTATGCCTTATCGAAAGTTCTCTCTCTCACTTATTGGGAGGGGTAATTAATAATAGAGGCTTGCGCCTATAAGAAACCTGGAACCAGATCTAAAGTCCTCACAAAATGAGGGTGAAATCTCTAGGCAGTGGCATATCTATTATCCCATCTTCCTTCTGAAAATTACACCAACACATTTTAAATCACTCTCTACATATGTCGAGAGGTCGGTGGTGAATTTTCGGAGCCCACAATTACGATCACGACTGAAACTCATATGCTCCTCAATGGCTCTATACCTTGATATGTGAATCATATGGTACACTTGATATGGTAAAAAATCCTCTGTCAGCTAAGGTGGACTTAAAATTATCTTCTTAGATAAACACCACTCTAGGTCTACAAGGATTCCTTGGACGACACAACTCATTGCTATTGATAAGGATCCTTCGGTTAGGTTGAATTACCTCCTCCTCGACAAAATAGACTATGAATTTATAGATGGCGAGATGATGGAACCATGGGATCTAGATCGGGCACATCATCATTCCCCCAACCATCCATTTTAAGTTAAAATGATGATTTCATAATCTTAAATTTTAAACTCCACATGTTGCTACTATATGCTATGTATTTAGCGATCTAACGACTAGCCTTAATCAAAAGTTCTCTCTCTCTTGGGAGGGTAATTAACTATAGATGCTTACTTTAGGAAACCTGAACCAAATCTAAAGTCCTCACCAAATGAGGGCAAAATCTGGTAGTGTATTTCTATTACATGTCTTGAAGATTTCAGCGACATAAATCATACTCTCTTCATCGAGAGGTCGATGGAGAATTTTCGGAGCCCATATTATCATTCACCAATAAATTTTCCTCTTGATGCTCTCATTCTCTCTCTCTCTCTCTCTCTCTCTCTCTCTCTCTCTCTCTCTCTCTCTATCTATCTATCTATCTTGGGGTGCGTTTGTAATTGCAATTATGCGTGAAAGCATTGTGAAAATTGTAGAGAGCATGCTTTTAGAAATGTGGTTCTGAAGAAGCGGTTTAACTGTTTGGAAGATTGAGCTGTGCAGGTGCTATGCTGCAGTTGTTTGCAGAAAAGTTGTAAAACTACCCTTATGGTCATATAGCATCAAAAAAGTAAAAAAAATGCAAAGAAAATGAGAGACGGGACACCACCATTCAGCAAAAAAAATCGAGAGAGTGGTGAAAGTAAAATCACAAAAGATGAACTAAACAAAAAACCAAACCCATTAGTCATTGGGAATGATAGTTCTTTCCGATGGATGGAGTTGTATAGTAATGAGCAGTGAGCGAGAGAATCCAACCAAATAAAAGGAAATCGAGAGAATGAAAAGTGGAAACAAATGCATACATTCATTCACAATTTGAACATACCTAAATGGATTACCAAGGAAATAGATTGACAAATCAAAACACTTTTCTAGGAAAGACTTAATTGCAAATCCGAGAGAGAGTAGGTGTTAGCACTTGTAAATCACAACAAATCAGGAACACTTTATCACTTCATTCACATATATTGAGTGATTTAAAAAGAATCAATAAATACACTTAACGGCTCATTGCTAGGACATGCATTTCTTCGGTGTTAAGTCACGGACAAAACAAGCGAGAGATAGTGCTCATCCACACAAGGAATGGAAAAACAAGTGAAGGAATCGAAGGTCCTTTATCATTCGATGCTCAGATCAGTGAAGCCCTAGCTCAAGTAACTTCACGTTTCACAAGTTGGAGAAAAGGGAAGAGGAAATGCAAAAATGCCGAACACAGGAGATGGGAAGGGTAATGTCGTAATTTTCATCGTTATACCTAGTTAATAATGAGAATAATTTCAGAAGAAAACTTTATGCGAAGACAATTTTTGGAGCCCGAGAACATCGAGTCCTCGTTCGAAAAAAAAATTCATACAATTTTTTAAGAAACGGCGATATAAAAGTAACTCTCAAACGGCCGAGACTACTTTTCTCAAACGAGAAGCAACAAAAAAGCTATGCCAAACAAGCCCCTAGTGATAACTTCCCTTCAATTTCGGTGGATATTTTATGTATACACATGCTACATAATTCTTATATATTTACATAAATAATATCTAATTTTTTTAATATCACATTAAAAATATTACATATTTAAATATCAAATTTTAAATGTTAAATATAAAAATACATATAAACTGTATGGTATGTATGTAAATGTTCCTCTATTTATTTAACAGTCGTTTAAGCCAAATAAAATGGGATTCGATACTCAAATATGTAGAGATCCATATTATAAATGCAGACATTTTGCCTGTGATTGATTAAAATAAAAACTAGCTCCCAGCGGAGCTTCAATAGTTAACAACAGTTAACGAGTACAAACCAAATTTACATATGGAATTTGATGAAACTGAAAGAATACTCTTAACACTCAGTCCTCTGCATTCTCTTTAAAGCTTGGATATGGAAGAAAAATGCCTAACCTATACTCTTTGACCCCTGAACTTACTATACATTTCCCCATGGATACCTTTGGCTCCACAGGAGTGCAGAGGCCACATCCTGCCGAACGAGAGCTTCTCTTATTCCAAATTTTTTTAGTTGCTTTTTGAGGGGAGTTTTGTGAACTTCTGAGGAATATTGAATTTATTGTGGCTGTTTCCTGAAGAAGGGTTTCTGACAAACAAGAAGCTTCTCATTTTTGTTAGCTTCAATTTCTACCATGCGTGCTTCCCATCTCAGCTGTGTGGTTACTGATCTGAATGCTTCAATAAGTGGCGCTGAGTCTTGAACTATGACCCAGCCCTGCATCAGAAAGAAAAATGATGTTAAAATGGTTGATAAATAATAAGAAAAATCAACAGTGACCTTTAGGTCCCTCCTTCCTCCCCTAAAAAAATAAAAAATAAAAAATTCAATAGGCTAATGGCTGTTATGTGGATAAAAAGTAGACTTATGCTGCTTTGGTTTTTCAAGAGGAAATACTTGTAATAATGAACTTAAAAGTTCAAGCAAACAGGTTGTGACGAATGGATAACTTCTATTCCATAAGCTTTCCCATACTAAGATCCTATATATATAGATAGTTATATACATCATACTGGAAATAAGCAGAATAAAGTCCCAACATACCTTATTGCCGTGGAAAAAAATGGTGATTAGTATTATTCAAAGCATACAACTTGGTCTGATATCATACTGAATCTGGGAAGCGCTATGGTATAAAAGCTCAGGGAATAGATTGTAGCTTACAGAACTATATTTAAAAACTAGGAATATTAGCCAATGATAGTATATAAAAGCCATAGTTGCCGGCTTTTTTATAAGAAAAAATACTGAAGTTGGAAGAATGCCGTGACGAAAGTTTGAAGCAGGTATAATGCCATGATTTTCCAAAATAAATTTAATATTTAAGATTTTCATTGTAGAAAATTTACAAAAAGAAATAGAGAAATAGTAATTTAGTTTAATTATTTGAAAAAAAAAACGTTAATGGAGTTGACATGCACAAGAAGAATCTAGTTGAACAAATAGCACATTCCAGAATCACTTTTCTCGTGGACATTATTCTAGTGGTTAAATTCCATATTTCCATTTTTACGATAAAACCAAGAACATAGCTTTCTTCCCATGAAGGTTGCGAAGTTCAGATTTCCTTCGGTAGGGAACCTACTGTAACAAGAACAATGGAAAGAAACATTCACACAGCTATATTTTCTGAATAATGTTACGTGGTAACATGTTAGCCATTTGACTGAGCTTTTATGACAGTAAACTATAAAAAAAACGAAAGATTCAGTAGTAAATTCGCTTACCTCTGGTCGCAAGATGCGATCAATCTCCAAGAACACATCGAGGATGGAACACCTGTGCTGTGGATGAGTTGATAACAATCCTTTAGCAAGCACAGCATCATAAGTTCTTGGATATGTTGGGAATGCTTCGCACCTAAAGTACAAGAGCCATACATTTAAAAATTTCAGTTTAGAATAATAGATTTTTTACATTAGGTTAACCACAGCCATCAAACTCACATTAATAAAAGGGAAAATAATTACTTTATCTAGTTAAAAAAATCTAACGAAAAAGAGGGGCATTCTCATACAAAAGACTTTGAGGCTTACCCAAACAAGTAGTCCAACTAACACCACCTTCACAACATAATTGATCTACATAATGACATTAAGGACAACATCAAAGAAACCCACAAAATTAAATAGGGCAATCTGACCTAATATTAAGACAACCGAGGGTCTAGGATTCTAATCTGGTTGGGTTAGGGCTGCACATTAACAAATGAAACCCCGACCAATCCCAAGCATAGATATATGAATATTATATATTTAGATCATGTATTCATATATTTTAAAAAGCCAAGCATGCATGCTGAACTTGGGAAGTCTATTGGAGCACCAAAGACAAGTCCTACAGTCTTCACTAATATAGCTCGGTATATGTAGGTCCCATTAATCCTGGTCTATTCAACATTGATGAGGTCTCAAAAAGAAAAAAAAACTTAAACAGAAATGCTTTGGATAAAACCAAAGCAAGCAACATGGTTAATTAATGTACTAATTTAATAGAAAAAAATATAACAAGTACTGTGTCGGTCTGCCAAAGTGCTCAAGATCAAAAGGCTTATGCCGATGATGAGTAAGAAGTTCGGTAGAAGAAAATAGGGGTTGTTAAGTGTTCTTGCACTCACATAATTGAGAAAACTTAAGGTGGATTTTAGCAGTAAAAAAGACTAAATGATAGATAAAACAAATAAACTGATAAAAAATCTATGAATTGTACACATTTTTTGATTATTTTGGTAATAGAATGGACCCCATAAAGAAGTATCAACACTCAAGAATAAAACAAACACAACTATCTAGATAAGAATTGTAGTATACATAGAACTTAAGAAAAAAGGAAATTTCTAGATGTTTTCAATCTATTTGGTTCGAATCAGGGTAGATCTGGACTGAGCCAACTCATGACTAGAAAAATCCTCTCCACAATTATAAGAACCATGATCTAAAATGGGAGATGAGTTCTTAACTAAATCATGATCAATTGATGCAATTTTTTGGCTTGAGGAGAAGAGAGAGTGGAAGTGAGACAAAGCAAGAGATATAAGACGAAGGAGAGAGTGAGAGATGGATAAGGTGACTTATCTGTTGGAATTAATATAAATTGAGAGTTATAATGAGAAAGAAGAATCAAGAGGGTTAATGTGTGTAAACAAGTAAGGAAAAAAAGGTAGGCATGTGATTGATAACAGAGGGAGGGAGATAAAACAATATTGAGGGAAGAGATGCCGACACTTGTAGATCAAAGAGAATAAGTCGGAGAAAGCATCCTTATCTCCTTCATCCTTTAGTTACTTCAAGAAATCCCTAAACTATTGATGTTTCTCTATTCATCTTAATAAATAAATTTAGATAGTAGTTAGTCGACTAATCCATCTAAGGTGTAGGTTGAAGTATGGACTGACTTGTGCAAGTTTGATTACAGCTTATATCTCCTCCTGACTAGTGAAACCCCACCTATGATCCTAATACTAAATATATTTAGATTGGAATGATTTTAAAGGTACAAATCATAAATTGTTATATTCTAAATTATTTGATATTTGGAATAATGAAATAAGACTAAAACACGAGCTTAAGTAACAGAATAAGAAGAGCTCTGAGAAGTGTTAGAATAGATGGATTTATGGTCGATGGCATTTTTATATTATTTGGTGTGTTAAATCTTATGACATCTTTCATTAGAAACTCATAATTTGAGATATAAAGCTTAAGTTTGTGACTATTCATTAAATCATATATAAATTTATATATTAATAAATGCTCAAGGAAAATGCTAATTTTCTTAATTTAGGGATTCTCTTTGTTTTGCTTACATTGAAATTAAAACTCTCACTAAATATTTACATGTGCAAGAATACCTTGACCTCCATATATGTCAAGTTGAGTTAAGCCTACAAGTCTAATTCAACGGATTTCGGACAAATCGGCTAAAATGCTGGCGCATCGAAAATAATTAAACGACTCCGATCGACGAACGACTTCGCCATCGTGTCGAAGTCAAAGTCGGAATATAAATATTGCACAACTGATGATCAACCCATCGTCATCGAAGCCCAACGCAGATGCACGATATCGGCGGTGAGCGAGCAAACCAAAAAAGATCTCCGTCCAAAATTGATCGCATCAAAACGCCAAAGCTGGTAAGACTTTCGCACTCAATGACAAGTTGCGGAACATAGTAAAAGCGGCGACGATATTGTAAATTAACTCCTGACACCGATTAATTGAAATGCCTCGATCAAAACTTTACCACAAGGCCCCAACATCTAATAACTTGAATCAATATATATCTTAACCTTATATCAATGTCATGAAATTCATATTTGGTTTAATTAAACGCTTAAGAAACTAATTTAAAATTCTTATTTAACTTTAATAACCCAAATTAAGCCCTAATCCAGCTCCTATTCTCACACGACCCGACCGTTCTTCTCCCTCTTCACACGCATAGGAACCGAAGCGCTCCTTCTACGAGAGCCCCTTCCGTCGGGACACGCTACATAGCGAGCCGCCGCCCGCTCATTCATTCAACGACCGCTCTCCTCTATTTCCAAACCACCAGCCATCCTTCTTCACCCCATATAATCAAATCAGAAGAAAAATCTCTTTTAGGAAAAAGAGCGATCTTTAACCTTCGATTTCAGAGCTCCGCTTCTTCAAGGTTTCTGGAAGTCTGTTAATGGCGACTAAGGAGTTGGGAAGAAAGACCGAAAGCCATGAAAATATGAGTGACATCTCACGTAAATCATAATGAAGACCTGCTATCATCAGGAATCATCATACAATAACTCAAGAATAGACTACATCTAAGATTTTAGGAACTCCTCCTCACCTTAAGTGCAGACAAAAAGAGTTGGAATAGAGTTCTGTTGATTCTTTTTGCGGGTTGCCACGTCGAGCAGTAGTCAATATTACATGGACTTCACTCTAGTCACGCGCCAACTTGCAACTCTCAGCCTCACAAATTTTTTAAGGCATAGTAGCCTCCTGTTGCCGGAACTTGACCTTTTCTTATAATGCTATGGGAACCCAGATTGTTGCCGAGCTTGATGCCAGCCTCACCAACTCTCTCTCACTTTCTGTTGAGTATTGACGCATTGGGGATGGAACGGAGACACAGTGCTGAAAGAATATCAGGGAGTGCTAGTGATGTGCTTGAAGACAACCCCGTTAGAAGATTGAAAGTTTTTGTCTATGATCTACCGAGTAAATACAATAAGAAGCTAGTTGAGAAGGATCCACGATGCCTGAATCACATGTTCGTTGCTGAAATTTTCATGCATCGCTTCTTAATATCTAGTTCGATACGAACCCTAGATCCCAAGGAAGCCGATTGGTTCTATACACCGGTTTATGCCACATGTGACTTAACTCCAAATGACCTTCCCTTGTCATTTAAGTCTCCAAGAATGATAAGTGTCATTTAGTTGATCTCATCAAGGTGGCCTTATTGGGACAGAACAGAAGATTTGACGAGGTCATCACACTCATCGTGTGATGAAAATCGGGTGTCGCAGACACCGCCGCTACATCATCGAATAATGTATCTGTTTGATAAAAAATGTAAAACGCCGCAAAAAAGCAAAAAGGTGTAAATGCGAAAGAAAAAATATTATTTGTGCAGATTTGAAGACACCTCGTTACGCTCATCGTGGCGCTGACGATAAAATTTGAAGTCAGAACACCGCCACGCTTCATCGTCATCAAAAGTAAATTCGCACACTTATTTAAATGTCTAAATTTGGATTATTTATATATTTTTTTCTTTTATCGCAGTGATTGAAGCTCGTTATGCTCATCGCATGACTGAAAACCGCTTTGAACACCAACCATCACGTCATCGCGTGAGGATGTGACCAAAATAATGACACAACCCCATGCGGACGACGTAGATCTCAAAAAATTTAGATCAAATTAAGACTTAAACAAATTCAAATGAAAATCATCTAAATTTAAGTTAAATAAAAAGATATACGATAAATATGAAGATAAATTTAAATCAAAGAGAAATAGAGTGAGAGCACTTAAAGAAAAATTTTGAAAGAATACAACACCTATTTAAAATGCAAGTAAAATTTGAGGTGGCTAACACCAAACTCACAAGCTTTAATTGTAATTTCTATGCTTTAAATCAACCTGAAGAGTTCTTTTATTCAAATTCTTCAAAATTAAAAGTCTTAATTGAAACTTGAGGAGATAAAGCTCATAAGAGATTTACCATAAACTTAAAATCTAATTTTCAAATAAATATGAAAATTAATGTGGAGTTAAGAATGAATTCAAATGGGATTAATATTCACATATGAATATAAATGACTATGAAGCTCCAATAAACATAAATATGACTAAAGAGTAATGAAGTTATTATAACTTATTTTAATAAAAAAATGATTTGAATTGAACAGTCAAGGAATTTATATGAAAGCATGATTAAGATTTCATCAATTGACTGTATTCAAAAGAAATGAATTCAAATAAACTCGCTAGAGAAGTACAATGCTTGTATGAGCAATGTCAATTTGAATGTTGAATTTGCAAAGGTCAGCTTAGAACATAAGCTACCATTGAAATTTAGAAAATTCAATAAATAAAATGCAAGTAGAAATATAATATTTTGACTGCAAATATAAATCTAATTCTTCAAAATGCCACAACAATACTCAAATGCGTAGAATGCACCATTTAAAAATCAAAGTAAATAAATGAGCAACACATCGCAAGCAAACAAAAGTAGATTCTTAAATACATATGCGACAAAGGCTTAAATTCAATAAGCGGGCTTCTATGTTAGACTACGTTAACAAAACCTAAAAAATCTACTATAATGATTTTAAATTAGTGAAATATTCGAAACTAATTGACGTGATAGATCCGATCTTTAGTGAGCTAAGCTAAAGTGATCTAAAGTTCTCAAATATATTCAAGTAATCAATTAACTATTTGATTACATGTTGAATGTTTTCAAGGAGGACTTCCATCAAAATGTGATTCCAATTTCAAATTAAATTAACTTAAATTAGTGAATCTAAAAACTGCTTAAATGAAACTCAATCATTAAAAGTTTTAAAAGAAACTCAATCTATCAACCTTCCACAACTATTTATCAAAGTGACATAATTAAGAAAATAAACGAAGTAAGTCAAATCAATGTTCTTACTATGCTCACTCTCAACCAATTCAGTAAGGACGTGTTTTATGCATTGGAAGATCATGTGACGATGATACGACCGTAGTTACGGCTACTATTATTTTATGAACACGACCAGAAATTTATGCTCTCAAGCTCGCTTGTGAATCATAGATATCTTGAATAGTATCTCAAATTAAGGTAGAGGATTGTTAAAACACCACTCTCAAGATACGAATAACATATGTGGCCGATAGGATTTTCATAAGTGTTTATCATCTAACTAAGTAGAAGCAGGATACATAATGCAATGATCGACGCCATCATTCCCCAACTATCGGTAAATGAAATGATATTTAATTTCATAATCTTAAATTCTAAAACTTATATCGCTACTATATGTATTAAGCGACTAACAACTAACCTTAATCGAAGTTCTCTCTATTGAGAGGTAATTAACTATAGACCATACATGGAATAACTGATCTAAAATCCTCAAGAAAACTAAATCTAAGTATCTATCTACTATTCCATTTCTTTCCAAAATTATCAACTTTTAAATCACTCTCTTCAAATCAATTTGTCGAGAGGCAAATTAGACCACAACCTATCTTAGACTCATGATCAATGGTTTAAGGAATGTTTGTAAGTTGACGTAAATAGTTAACTTGTCTCATGGTTAAAAGGAGAATGCCCATTTTCATTATATATATATATATATATATATATATATATATATATATATATATATATATATATATCTCTCTGTGTGTGTTCTATTTAGAAATATTGTAGCAGTGTGGCTTGGATTGAATGAAAGGCCTTGTTAATGTTCACGCATTTAAGTGACCTAGAGCCTTCTAGGGCAAATGCTTGTAAACAGTTTAAATGGATTTTATGTATTGGTGGATCAATAATATAGTATTTTTTGGTATTAGATTCTTTCAGTTTATGTTCAATGGTTACAAAATAATACAAACAATTATATATCTTGTATAAATAACTAGATGAATGTACATTAGAAAAAATCACTCGACCTATCTGTTAAATTGCATAAATTTTCAACGAAGGCTAAGCAGGCTATGAAAAAACACAAAAAAAAACTAAATTGATGAATAAATAAACCAAAGGGCATACCAGTCATGTTGAACACCAATGAATCCTCTGTCAATGATAAGTGGTAAATGATTGGTGGTTGGTACTACATTCATCACCCACACAGATTTTCCAGATTCCAACAAAGCAGCATTGAAGCCGCCAAATTGGGAATTCATGTCCAGTACATTTCTAAGCATATTAAATGGTGGAGAGGGGTCCTCATCCCCTGGTCTCTTTGGATGGTCCGAAAATATAAGAGGTGATAGAAGAGACCAATAGTGAACTGCTGAATTCCAGTATAAGGAATCATCCACAAAGTCCTCCTGATGCACACCTGGAGGAGCAGACCATAAATTGCTATCATAGAATGAAAAATGAGAAAAATTAGTTCAATTACAGGCATACCATGAATGCTAAGTTCAGATGAGTTCAAATTAGCTTGAGAAGGCCAAGGCGTTCGGTTTTCAATTGGGATCCAACGTTGGCTTCTTAGACCTCCAACACAAGGATAAAGTTGTTGATAGTAGGTAGATTCTATGTCATGACTCTTACCACAGACCGGAGGACCAGCTTTTCTATAAAGCATAATACAATAAAAAGTCAGACTAACAAGACATAATATAAAAGGGAATAGTTTTAGACTGCATACCGAGAATTGTAACATTGCTTTTTGCTTGTCTTCTTCCAAATGACCGTTTCATCTTGCTGTGAAAGCATTTCCCAGCAGAGGTTCTCAGCAAAATCTTGAATAATGGTCCATTTTTTATGATTATCCTTATCACGGAGAGATCTGTGGGTATTTCTAATTGAAGTCCAGACAAAATATCCTCCAGGCCTTAAGAGTCTATCAACTTCCACTAGGAAGATACCATCTGCTTTAAGAATGAATTAACGGTTCAGAATATTTAATTAATCAATTTTGCATGGAGGCAGATAATTCTGATAAAAAGTTAATAAAATTAAAGTGAGGAAAATGGTTTTCATGTTTCAATCAGTTTCTAAATAGAAGATGAACTTCAATAATCATTAACAAATAGACAAAAGTGGTCTTAGTTTCACATAAGTTCTCTGACCTTAGCCCACTATTGACCTCGGTTTGCCTTCCAATAAAGCCGAACCCCTGCATTCGCTCAGCTCTTCCTCAACCGCAAGCAACCGTTACCTCCAGTTTCTCAATTGCAAGCCAAAAAACTGCTCCTGCTCACGATCCCCTCCCTAAAATCAAGAATTGAACAATTCCCTGTTTCATCATCCCAAGAGATCTAGATTTATTGATCAGCTTCTTTGTCTTCCTCCTCTCTCCTTCCTCTTTCTCCTTCTTCTGATCAAACTAAATCTCTCTCTCTCTTGTTCTTAGCACAAAAGGAAAATCCTTCAAACTCTCTTTCTCTCTCTCTCTCTCTCTCTCTCTTTGTTCATAAGAACAACAACAACAAGCCTTAATCCCACTAGGTCTTACATAAATCCTTCGTTCCATTGTGTCCTATTATGTGTCAAATTCTCATTTAATTCAAGATACTAAGATCATTTTTATACATCTTAACCAAGTCTTTTAGGTCTACCTCTACCTTTCTTAACATAAGCAAATCTAATGCATCTACTATCCTAATCTCATCGGACGGCCGACGCTTTATGTAAACCATCTAAGCGACTCCCTAATCTTATCTACCACTGAGCTCAACTTTTTCCCAACATACTCATTTTGCATTCTATTCTAAGAGTAAAGCCACTCATCCACGCGGAGCATCTTCATCTCTGTAACACTTAACTTAGTCTTATGCTTCTTTTATTGGCCAACATTCTACACCATAAGTCATTGGTCTTACCACCATCTTATAAAATTTTCCTTAAGTTTAAGAACTTTTCTATCACATAATAGCATGCATTCCTCCACTTCAACCATCCAACTTGAATTCTACTAATAACATCTCCATCTATTTCACCATCATTTTGAATAATGAGCCTAAATATTTAAATCGCCACTCTTATTAATGACTTGATCACCTAAAGTCACAACACTATCACTAAAACTTCTACAACTAAAATTACACTCCATATATTCGCTTAGATCTACTTAAACTAAAAACTTTAGACTCTAAAGTTGACCTCCATAATTCAAGTTTCGTTGGACTCCTCTAGTCTTATCAACAAGAAGAATGTCATCAAGAAAAGCATACACCAAGGTACATCTTCTTGTAAATGCCTCGTAAGAACATCCATAACTAAAGTAAAAAGATAAGGGCTTAATGTTGATCCTTGATGTAATCCAATGAAATAGGAAAATATTTTGTCAATCCTCCTTGTGTTTGGACACAAGTAATGCCTCTAGTATGCATATCCTTAATGACTTGAATATAACCAATATTAACTCTTTCTATTCTAGAACTCTCCAAAGAACATCTCGAGACTTTATCATAAACTTTCTAAATCAATAAATATCATATGTAGATCCTTCTTACTTTCTATGCTTCTCCATCAAACCTCTTAACAAATGTATAAAGATCCATAGTAGATCTACTGCCATCCAAACCGACAGAGAAATTGTATCACATCGTAACCTATGCTCAATTACTCTCTCACATAATTTTGTATGGCACATTAACTTAATTTCTATAATTTACACTCTTGCATCACCTTTATTCTTAAATATAAAACCAACAAACTCTTTCTCCACTCATCTCGACATCTTTTAGTCTTTAAAATAACATTAAAAAGATTTGAAGAAATTCCTCGATCTCCTAAACATTTCCATACATCTATTGAATATTATCCTGTCTCTATGCTTCCATTTCATTTTCTTTAAAGCTTCACTAACTTCGATTTACTAATACCATAAAATGAAATTCTATTTTGTTTAGTATTAAGGTTGCTAAAATCAATCGTACAATAACCAAAAAAAAAAAAAAGAAGGAAAAAATATCAAAAAAATGGAGAAGAGAGAAGAAAAGAAAAAATAATGAAATATATTATGTCACTGCATTGCCGATAAAAAAATTTAATATTTGAAAATGTGTAAAAAAAAAAATCAGATATAGCTTGATTTTTTTTTGCGCTTCAGACGCTTAACGCCTACAGTGGGTAATAAAGAGATTTTAGTCACAAAGACGCTTACACGCTTCATTAAAGCATCAATAAGCAAAAAATTGTTAATAGAATCAAATTTTGATTAAATCTGGACTTAAAAAAAATGAGGAGATTTGAATGTAGAAATTGCATATATATATTTGTTTTTACGCAGTGATTGACAAATCCTTATTACGCTCATCGAGAACGGAAAATTGACCGGCATTAAAATACCAACCGTCACGCTCATTGGGTGACGAAAGCCAAAACTGGATGTATGACGAATCGCCAAATTTCATCAAATTTTTGGGACTTAAAAAAAAAAGAATGATTTAACATTAAATTAAATACAAAATATAAAGTCTTAAAGAAATGAATTGGAAATTAAATGTAAATGAACTTGAAATGAATTTGATACAAAATTAAAAGGCTATGCTCTAAATAAAATTCAAACTCAAAATAAATCGATTTAATTGTAGCTTCTAAGCTCAAAATTGAAAATTAATGATGATATCAAATTAAATTTTGGATTGTACATGAATGATACTTAAAATCTAAGCTTAAAAGATTGACTGAGTGAACAATGAATCTTTACAATTTTTCATTTCAACAGATACAAAGATAAATCCAATCAATGCATAATTGACTATCTGCGATAATATGGTTAAAGTATAGCTTAAATGTAAAATTCAAAAGAGACGTGGTGATCTCAATAGAAAGCAATTAAATCTGAAAATTCAATTTCAAGCAAGGACCGAATGGAAATATAAGTTGGTTTGCAAAAGATGGCTTGATTATATGGCTTACTAGCAAATGTGAATAATGAAATCAGTTTGTAATTCATTGAACAAATTGAGAAAATAAAAAGAAAAATTAGTAATATATTTGAAGACATATCCATGAATACAAATAAAATTCTTCATTAAAATTGTAGTGACTTAATAAATGAGGAATCAAATGAAAGTGAATTTTTGCATTAGCTTAAATACAAAAATCATATCCAAAAAATAAAATGTATTCTTCGTTACTGGATCTACAACTCTTCAGACAAACGAAAAACGATACTAAATTAAATTCTAAAAAATTATGGTTCCTTCAATCAAAATTAAGAATTTCATTCTAATTATGATTTTCAAAATCAATGATTAAATTAAATGAAATTATCTAGTTATAAACACGATGCTCAAACACAAAAATTTAAATGTTAAATGTCAAAAAGGCCGGGTTAAGTTGAATTAAATAAAAAATGAAATTAATCTCTACGATTTAAAATAAAATTATCGAATTATCTTAAACTTAAGAAACCGAGGATGTCATACGGCCGCTTCCCTGCTTGGCCTGGACCGTTCGCTAACAAAACCTAAAAAAACTAATAATAATATTATAAGAATTTCAACTTAGTAAAATATCTAGAAGATAATTCATATATGACGTAAGATCCATCCTCATTATTAAACTAATAGACACAAGATTCAAATAATAAATTAAATATTCAAGCAAATTCATCCACCTCGATGATGACTGTGTTGAATGAAGATTTCAACTGGAGGGGATACTTCATCAAAATGTGATTTAATTTCAAATCAAATTAACTCAAATTAAGTATCAATCTAAAAATGCTTAAATGAAATTCAATTCTTAAATACTTAAAATAAATTTTATTCAATCCACCTTCCGCAAATGTTTGTTAGAAATGTCAAATTAAGAAAACTCTAGCTCACAAAAGAGACAATATCAAATCAAGTGTTCTATTATATTCACTCTCAATCAATCTCATACTAGTAAGGACGTTCTCCGACCATTGTGATTAGTTCCACATATGATGCGCTTATAACCATACCGATTGGGTGGTTGTCACTAAATGGAATCATTATATTGCGATCACGACCTTAGCCTGTATGCTCCCCAATGGCTCTGCCCTTTGAGTTGTGAATCATAGGGTACACCTTATAGCGCAAAAAGATATCTGTCATCTAAGGTATACTTAAGTCTGTCTCCTTAGACAAACATCACCCATGGTCTACAAGGATTTCTTGGACGACGTGACCCATGTATTGCTGATAATGAACCTTTGATCAGATTAGGTCGACTACCTCCTCTGATTAAGTAGACTAGGAACCACGACAGCCCAGAATGACGGAACCATGGGATCTAGATCGAACGCGTCATCATTCCCCCAACCATCCGCTTTAAGCTAATAATGATGAATTTTATAAATTCTAAACCCTAAATTTTAAACTCCACATGCTATTACTATACGCTACGCATTAAGCGACCTAACGACTAGCCTTAATCGAAAGGTCTCTCTCAACATTGAGAGAGGTAATTAACTATGCTTGCCATAGGAAACCCGAACTGTGATCTAAAGTCCTCGCCAAATGAGGTGAAATCTCTATGTAGTGTTTTATCTACTATTCCATCTGCCTTCTGAAAATCTCACCGACACATAAATCATACTCTCTTCATTTGCGAGAGGTCGGTGACGAATTTTCGAGCCCACACCCACCTTCCCTACTTTCCAACACTCACTTCTAAAATTCAGCAAGGTTAAAAAAAAGATTCTTTAATTCTAATGCATTCAGAATAAAACTACCACAACGTGATCTAAAAGAGTTTCTTTTCCTAATAACTTGTTCTCAAAGGCATGATTTCTGCGTTATAACAAAGGAACTCAAAACAACCTACTATCCACTGATAATTCTCTTATGTTATTAGTTAAATGTCAAACAAAACTAGAGTCTATAACATTTTAGTAAAGTATGCAAACAGAACATAAATAAAATAAACAGTAAGCCACACCGCTCACTGGCAAAGAAATGGCAATGAAAAGTTGTGTTGTACCACAAATTTCCACTACCCCTTTTTAACGACATTTGCAAGTTCAATACACAAGTCTCGACTTTATTTCCCCATGCACAATATGCTGCCTGCATTTATCACCAAATTACCAATCCTAGTTCCTATAAAGCCCAAAGTTTATTCCTTCTAATATTGAACAACATAAATGCTTTAGCTTAAAATTGGTGCAAATCTAATTGTATTTGTAAACAGTAGACTCATAAAAGACAGGCTATAAACTTGTAGCTGGAAGAGCGAGCACAGTTGCAAGCAGAAAATCAGAAATAGAGAACACAAGGAAAAAATAATATTCCTCTATTCCCTGAATTTGAATTAGAGTTGTTACCAATATTCATGTCTTTACCACTTGCTATACACTGGTAAGGATCTATGTATGTATAAATAATAAATATACACGAGAATACATGCATTGAAATCTGATATTAACGGGAATTATTCTGGATTCAAATTGTAATGAATGTTGATATTTCCAGAATTTTGAAAACCTTGCCTTTCTTGCTCATCCATCTCCTTTCCATTGTGGACTTGTAGATATAACTTTGCACTCTTATCAAATTGAGCATTTGTTTGAAACATGCTCAAATGTTTTCTTAAAGTACTAATGTTGATTCACTCATAAATTTTTTATCAAAATTTCTGCCACTTATTCGAATGTAATAAACTGATTTTAACTTCATCTGATTCTATCTTCTTGGATAAAGTGACAATCAATCTCAATGCACTTTAAATGATAATGCAAAATGAGAATATTGGTTATAGCTAGAGCACTTTTTCTGTTAGAATACAAAAGTAACTTTTCAAATGAAAGTCTAATTAGTTGCAGAATTTGTCTAAATAATTTTAGCAGTTATAGAAGCCATTGCTTTGTAATCAGCCTCAACGCTTGGTCTGTAAATAATTTTTTGTTTATTAATCTTTGAATATGTCATATTCTATACATTGTTGTGCAAATCTATCTCTGGTGATTATAACTCCACTAACATCATTAAAAAATAACTTAAGAGTATTTATGTGGATTAATGGCCTAATGATTAGCATTTAGCAATGTTTGAGTTGAGAACCCAGAAGTTCCAATGGGCATGAATGTCATTTCATGCATCCCATCAATATATCCCATGAACCATTTGGTATCATGCCTCTCAAAGTCTTGTAAAATTCATAAAGAATCACTGTTCAGAGAAGAGTGATTGAGTGGTCTTCATAACTTTAATTGATCGCTTCAATTAGTAGCAATGAAAGAACACTTCAACTACATTTAAATCAAGAGTTCCTCATGGAGCAAGGACTTTGAAAGAGGCGTGGTTCACTACAACTATTGGAAAGGAAAAGAGATCATCCGCTGCAACGGAAGAGCACCTATGACTGCATAGAACTGCTATAACATATAATAGCACAAAGATAGTCTATAGAGCAACAATTCTCGATAGGGATCGAAAGATCAAGGGTAGATAAGGGCAACAAACAACTATAGAGGAAAGCAAACTTTGCCCTGATGAAAAGGATGATGAGCTAAACAAAGTTTTCTCCATCTGTTATGGTGCAAACATATTTGTTGATTAACCCATCTCAATCAGACAAGAACTACATGGAAGCAATTCTATTGGTGCATAAGTGAAAAATCATGAAGAGAAGTCACTAGTCACTGATTGATATTTAGTTCAAAGATATAACTCATTTCATCAATGTCATTCACTTATCAATGCATGCATCTTCTATAAGCACAACATGGACCCCAACACAAAAGCCATGTAAAAAGTGAGTGGCTTACAAAAGACAGAAGCTATAAATTTACAGCTGGAAGAAGGTTTACAAATAAAGTAAATAAGGAGAAAATATTACTCTTCTATTCCTTGATTTGAATCACTGTTGCTACTAACATTTATACCTTTACTATCTTTTATACTATAAGTAGCTAAATATGTAAATTAATTATTGTAATCAATATGACAAACATACATAAGAATACATCCAATGAAACTGATATTAATAAGAATTACTCCCATTCAATTTGAAATGAAAGTTGATATTCTAGGATCAGTAGAATCTTGCCTTTCCTACTATCTATCTCATTCCATTTGGTAAATTTATACTGGGATTCATAATGTTATTACAACAAAATAAAACCAGACAAAAAGCAACGGAAGTGATAAAATAAAGTATTAAAAAAATATACAAACCATTATCCCACCAATTGATCCCACATCTTGCACAATGTATCATATCAAAAGAGAGATGCGGATACGGCAATTGTTTTGATGAAAATGAAGCAATCATAGCAGGTATGCCTCTTTCAAGTGTAACTTGTACTTGACTTCCAGAAGCTTCATAGTTTGCAATGCACATGGTGAGAAGATTTTTTGAGAAAAGATGTGCCCCAAAGCTACCAAAGCCACAACCTATATCTAAGACTGTCCTGACCTGCAACATAGCAAAGAAATCCAATGCACACATAAATATAAATGTCGTTACAATAAAACAGGACTGTCCTTCCATTAGCTATCACAGAAAGAATAGTCCACTTGCTGCAATGTCAAAATCAAAAACTTTATTGGAGATATTTGATTGCTCATAGATAAAAATATATATTTTATAAATGATGAATTCATTTTCAGTCATTATGTAACTTCATGTGTAGCAATGAAATCATTGCATTTGAGAGAATTTTGAAGAGGGTTTGTGGAGTTTAAAGCAGTGTTGATTTCTAACTACATGCAACCAAATTATGGATCTAAAAAATTTATCATTTCTCAAGTTATTTCTAAAATCAAACAAGTTATTAAAAGCTACACGTAAAAAGAATAAGCTTGCAATCTCAACAGTAATAAAAAAAAAAACTTGAATGCTAATATCAATCAGAAATCTTATCACTTACCATGCTTAATTCATCTGGAGCTCACAAGCTCTTAAAAAGAATAACATTTTTCTCTTGAAGAATACAAAGAGCATAGAGCTAAATCATAACAGGTCCATGAATAGAGATAAAAATACATAACTAATTTGACATGTTTCTCCTGCAGCTGGTTCACTTTTACATGTGAAATGCGTAACAAACCATGAGAAATACATTATTTTTCTTATCTTTTTAATATCCACTGTCTCTTTATGCATAAGCATATGAAATTAAATTAAATATAATTATCTTCACCTGGCTACGAATTAACTCAAGCTTTTGCGCATCCAATTTATGGAACACTAGGATCAACAAATTCATTAGCCTTGACAACACATTGCAAAAATCCAACGTCATGCATCAGCCTTTTCATCTAGCAGGTATAATTAAACATCAAGCATATAGTAACATATGTAGGCAATGAAAACTGCAAAGTTGACACTTTAAAAAAAAAAATCAATAATTTACCATAAAATAAAATTAACTTTACGAATGATAATATGTGAAAAACATTTTAATTGTATTATAATGCGAAGAGTTTTATCATATGTTCCCTATGTCAAATAAAATCAGCGCCTAAATTAGTGACAGATCTTTGCCATAGGTTTTATACAACACTCTTTTCATCCTTGAAGCCAAACTTTACCTAACTTTTAAGTGAAAATATTCAGCTCATGAAAGGCAGATGGAATTACATGAAATATAAAAGAAAGAATGGGACAAGCCTGTTTCAGTTGTGAAAAACTCATGAATTATTGGTTTAAATACAAGTTTTACAGAAAAAAAGTCATCTCCCCCTTCTTATTTCCTTCTTCGCCATGGAACAGCACAACTAGGCTTGAATCATTTAGTAAGATTCTTTGAAAGTGATATATTCAGACACCCTTTTATTCCTCTAGAGTTCAAATGACATCAAACACAAAAAGAAGTATTTTTTGAGAAAAAGGATAGCACTAACCCCGGCCTCATTAAAATTTGACTCATTCCTCAGACCAATCATCTCAGCTAACTGATGGGAATAGTCTTCCACACCATCTACCATTAAAGAGTCAGAGTGAAAAGAGATATGCTCTTCCTCCACCATCATCCTGCAGTATAAAATTCGTTTGTTTTGCAAGGATAAAAAATTCATAACCTACTGTTGTGAAACACAAATTATCATTATGCAATACAGAGAAGGAAGGGGCAAAAAAAAAACCTCTTTGTCAAGCTTCCTGATGAGAATTCCCGCCCTGAAATCCTGACATTGTCCTTCCAAATGAAATCCCTCCCAGTTGGCCACCTCGATGGAATCCTATAATTCCTTGGTGGCAAAACCAAGCAACTAAGCCCCTTTGATGAACCCTGAACACACTGCCTTAGATATTTGCTCTGACCATCAGCTTCTGTTGAATCCAAATTCTCTGAAACATTGTAGTAACATGGCACATAATTTTCATATTCTGGTGGGCAGAATTCAAGCTCTTTGAGCTTGTCAACTCCACGGGAGAGCTCTCCCACTACTGAGAGATCTGCACAAGGTGCTCCTGTAGACGCCTATAACCTGGGTATATGTTGATTTGTGAAGCAGTGGAGTTATATGCTATCCAACAGAGTGAGCCACAAAGAGCAGCAAAACTAATTAGGGCAACACCCAGCTTGAGCAAGTTAAGACTCGAGCATTGCCGGTTCCTAACGTTTCCAAAAGGGCTAGGAAGCTCATGCACAAAACCATTTTTAGTGAAATTCTTCTGTTGGTAGCCCTTATCAAATGACTCTACACCGAAGTTGCTGTCGGAAGGCCTTCCATTACTGCCGGAGAATGATCGATGACTTGGCTTCAACATTGATAGCACAAAATTTCCTAAATGTGAACTCAGTGAAGTTCCAATTCTGTTTGGGGAGCCCAAGAGCATTACTTTACAAGTTTATCTTAAGAGGAAAAGAAGAAAATGATTCAGGGAAGGAGAAGAAGCAATTGAAGAAGCACGCGTTTTCCTGACAGAAAGAGCACATAAATTAAAAGATGGATGCCAAATGGACCCGACCCGGTCACATTACGCAGTGGGAATAAAATAGAGAACTTTTGTCAAAGGAGGATTTCCAAGCTAGCTTCAGTCCCAGCTCAGAAATAACTGAACAATGAATCTGAACCAGTAACTCTAAACATTTCTCACTCTTATCATTCGATGGACCCATTCTAACCAGTGGGAGACCTCAAACAGAAGTAAAAAATCAATGCAGAAAAAGAAAATGAAAATTCAGGAAGCAAGACCAGGAAAGAATGAAGTACCACTCATATTCGCCAGAACAAATCCTCGGAAGCCCTCTCCATTGCCCCCACCACATCGCCAAAAACCTAAAAACCATTTTTTTTTTTTCACTTAGAAAAGTAAATTGAAGCCCAAAAAGCTTGGTTCGTGCCCTTTGCGCTTCGAGCACAGGAGAGTCTTTTACTTTCTCTTGTGATTCTCTTCCATTTCTCTAATTGAAACTGCGATGCAGAAAATATGCTACGAGGAAAACTTAGTTACTATGATTATAGCATTGCTCCATGGAAGAGACCTCCTACATTCCCCTATCGTACCTGATCTACGAAGCCGAATCTCTCTTCCTGATTTACGCGGCCTTTTGCTATGGATGAGGATAAACAGAAGGCTCGGATGTATAACCACCATAAAACCAGGTCTCCCAGCGGCTCTGAACGTTGAAATAGTGGGGGCGGACAAGAATCCGGTAATCTCATGAAAATTTGTGCCGTGGATTGAGGGCGGAGCTCGAAAGAATCCGGCCTAGTCCTCACAACCGTACACGATTCATTTAATTATAATTATGCTTGAAACATAGCACATGTCCTGCCTTGTAGTAAATAAAAGGTGTTAATAATTTGTATATCTATTGCTTCATTTTTTTTATAATTATTTATGTATTAATCTCAAAATCATATAAATTTTATTATATAAATTTTCTTAAATAAAATATCTTTTCATGCTTTGATTTAATGAGATATCAAAATATTATAAAATTAAATAAAAAATTTAGATGTTAGTAATGTAAATATATAAGAATTTAGTGGTATATTCATAAATCTCCTAAAGTAAACAAATTATAGGACATGTTCAACACATATGTATTAGAAAATTCATGTCAAAATAAATCATATCTAAATTATTATTATTGCAATTTTTTAAATTTATATTTGAGCTCTTTTAAAGTTAATTTGTCTCATAATTTATATTTATATATAAATTATGAGACAAATTAACTTATATATATATGACATGTATTTTTTGTACTTTTAAATTTTTATTCCTAAGAAATCAAATTATTTTTAAAAACATTTAAAATACTTAAAAGAATTTTTAAATTTTTCTAAAAATAATTATTATTACTGGTCATATATCACTGTCGGGCATCACACACTGCTTATCTTCATCTTGCTTATCGTTTATGTCATTTGCTATTGTCAATCATTGTCAGTGACAATTATAGCTATAATATTAAAAAAAAATTTAATATCGAAATATATTTTATTTTAAATTAAAATATAAAAAATTTAAAAAATAAATGACTTCTAAATTATTTATGAGATAAATTTTAGCTTAAGAAAAGTCAAATGTTACATCCTCATTGCTATCTCACTTTAAAATGTAATTAAAAGTCAATTAAGATTGATTTTTTAGCTCTCAATAAAAGCATTCAAACTTGTTATAAAACCCTTGTAATTCCAAGAAAATTTATGATATCAAAATTAGTTTCTAGGTGCCCTAATTTATTGTAGTTTGACCTCCCTTCGAATTTCATATGATATTTTCTGTTATCTTAGGATAATGCCTTTAAATATCATAAATTATATAAAACAAGTTATATGAATTAAACTAAAATTGGAGAATTTTTTCTTCCCATTGAAGAGCTTGTAGGTAATTCCACTTATTCCATAGTTGTATAACCTAGATCATCTTCTCTATGGCATAAAGTTCATCTTTTCATTTCTTTTTTGATTTGTGTGATCTTATTTGTTGGTTTACTTCCATACATTCCTCTTAAAAGCTATGAAACTTCTTTTTTAAAGTTTTCACTTATCTTCCTTTTTCTTCCCAAGCCAATTAGTCAAAATCTATTTTAGTATAGTTATATAGTGTAGTTACATAATCTTTTTTCAACTCCTTACACTACGAACTTCATGTCATACTCCCTAATAGCTATTGAAATATCTTTCTAATATGTTATGCTTTATATATAATTTCTACACCCATCGTATGCTAATACTTTACTCTTACTCTCTTCTCTACATGAAATCAACCTCCTAAAATAAATAAAAGTAGCCATCCTTCTGGCAACCCTCAACCACTGAAACCTACATTCATGAAGTTCCAAAGCGTCAATCACTTTTAGAGGTTATCAAATATTTTCTTACATTAAATAAAACTTCTCTCCTCATTTCTGCATTATTATATTGATAGTACACTCTCCATCTTTAATTGATGTTTAAATTTTTGGCATATCAATTATATGATCTCTATGTCTACAACAAATCATATATAAATATTATTATATATTTTTTGAACTTTCATTCAAACTTTTCTAAAATTAACCTACCATGCAATTTATGTGAATATATTGTTATTTTTGGGTTAAAATTGTAGTCTAAGAAAAGTCAAATGTCATATAAATTGCATTTTATTCTTAAAATTGTTTACTAAGTGATTTGGGTTCACTTCTATTTATATTTGATTTGAAAGTGATAGTGATAATTTTATAAGAATAATTAATCTTAAACCCTAATATCAATATCTAATAAATATCCCATAAGTGGGCATTTGCCTATTTATAAGTATGGCATCAATTTATTTATGATTTTTTTAAAATAATTTGGCAAATTAAATCGTAAACTCACACGCACATCGTATATGTAAAGTCTTAAATATGAGACCTTTGATTGAAAACTTAAGCTCTCAAATTATGGGCTAGGTGTCTTGACTTATTATTTATTTGATTATTTTCATTCACAACAGAAAACTTATGCGTATTAAGATAAATAAATTAAAAAATATTATCTTTTCTAATAAATAGTGCAACTTGCATTCCACCAATTATATTTATCTATCTTACACTTCAACTCGGTATTCTAAACGTTTTGATACACTTGATTTGAACTTTTAATGCAACAATTATAAAAATATTCAATTCGAACATGATACTTATATAAAATAAAATAGTAGCTATTGTTTAAAATACTAAATATTTTTTACACTATTTTCTTGTCATTTATATCACAAGTATATTGAAGTAACACTTCAAACTAATCAAAATAATAGATATTTTTAAAAATAGAATAATAAAATACAAATAATATATATATTAAACATATTTGAACGATGTTAATAGTAAATTCAAATAATAATAGTATTGATTGAAAGTTTAAATTTTTAATCATTGAAGTTAAAGTTATTCACAGTAGAGCTGTTTCACGGGATTCAACCACGTGGCATCGTACAATCACGTGCTATAAGATCATCCAACCACTGACTGTTGAAAAATCAAAACCGTCCATTTTTCATCCATCGGACTTCCACCAACCTGCTGCTTATTCCTGCGGACGCGTCTTCTCCCACTAAAAAGGAAATGGCCACAGCTGTGCGCCGCGAGGACTCACGTGGCCACCGCAGTGTACTGATCGTGGGTGCCTGCTGACGTTTGACTCCGGTCACCGTGACCGTCATATATATATATATATATATATATATAAGATTTAAAAGAAAAAATTCTTAAAGGGACTAATAAACTAATAGTACACATTTTGAAATACAAATACTGTAATAAAATCAATCTAACAATAGATGCTCTTAATTCATGTGCTTTTATACTTTTAATTGTGAATTTTATATAAACATACATATGTGTCACAATAGAGTAGCTTCATATATAGTGAAAACACAACACTTTCAATGAATATGTGACCCTTAAATATATATAGATTAGTGGATTATTTCTATCTCATCATCTAAATAAGGTTGCCTTTGCTAATCCTCAAGACTCCATATTCACAGATGTACATGTATTCCTTAACATCAAAGGCACTCAAGAAACTGAAAATTCTCTTCAAATCTGAGAAATGCTTAACATTATAAAAATTATGATGACGCTATTAAATATCTGTAATTATACCTATACCAACACTGATGTGTTATTTTTCATAAGCTTCTTAAATGTAGCTATAGTTTCATATGTTGAAAACTAATTCTATTGAGGACACATATGAATTAAGTTGCTGGAATCAAGGATCTAATCTATATTAGCACCAAAATAATCATTATCAAAGTTCTTCTACAAAGTCAATTTCATCATATATTTTTCATTTTTAATTAGTCATATTTTTCTCCTTATTTTTTAACTTCAAACACTCATGTTTATTATGCCTCTTCTTTTTGCAATATTGACAAACTTTATTTCTATTATTGGTATTAGATTTCTTGATGCTTCACTGCTAAAACTTGACTCATAAGTTCTTCCATGAACAAAAACAAGAAGACATTCCCATAGCAATTAAGATCCAATAACTATAAATTTAAACTTTTTCTTGGAAAGCAAAGCCTCATATATCTCATTCAATGCCAATGAGTCTCCGGTATAAAGAATAGTGCCTCTAAATGTCAAATATGATGAAGGCAAAACAAAACATAGAAGAATTAACCCCAAATCTTCTTCTTCATATTTAACTTCCATTATCTAAAAATATTAGACTATTTCCTTGAAAGTATTCAAATGATCTTCCAGAGAATCACCTTCTAATAAATAGTGAGAGTAGAGTCAATGCTTTATATATAACTTGCTTGTTAAGATCTTTGTCATGCATAGCTGCTCCAATCTCACCTAAAGAGTAACAAATAGTTTCCTCCTTAAAAATATCATATAAGATCTAGTTCTAGAGATGCAGATAAATAAAAGAAAGTGCTTTTCAGCCATTATGTTATTTCCCTCCCAAGATCAACTTGAAGACATATGATCAAATCCCAATAAAACATCATCTAAATTCATCCGAAAAAATAACTTGTATCTTTACTTGCTATAATGAGAATTAGGTGTTATAGTCCAAAATGGAAACATCTTACCTCACAATCGTTATCTTTAAAACTTCAAAAGTGAAGGACCAAACTCGATCCCACTTATTATAAAATAAAGTAGGAAGCAAAATTAGAATTACAAATAATATATTTTTAGAGATACAATATAACAAGAAAAGATATAATAAAAGTACAAGCAAAATTAGCTCACACCCAATTTTACTTGAAAAACTTCCTAGAAAGATTAAAACCACAAGCATAGAAGAAAAATGCACTAACTAAAGAGAGAAGCGTGACTCAAGAATGAACTCAAAATGGTCTCTTAAGACCAAAAATAACTCTCGCACTCTCTCTACAAAAATCTCACAAAAAGGAGTTAAGAGTCTTGTACCAAGTGAAGGGGTATTTATAAAATTATGCAAGATATTTTACAAGAAAATACTCAAAAAAGAAACTAACAAAGTAAGAGCGCATGGAATGCAATCTAAAAGTTGTGATAAAATCAATACAAAACTAGAGGCTCATGATCCACGTGCTTATATTTTTCAATTAAAGTAAGAGCATATGAATTGCAATGTAAAGATCATAATAAAATCAATTTAATAGTAGACCTTTGATCCGTGTGCTTATATTTTCCAACTAAAGATGAGATCCACAAAAGTTCGAGTCATAAATTTAATAAACTTAAAAATCTATTAATTTACTCAAATATTGTTAATTTTTCCTTAGTTAAGTCATTGTTAGGAATCAACTTTATTCTTTTATTCTTTTATTTATTTTATTATATTTTAATTTAAATTAATGTGTATTTAATGATGACAATTATTTTTAAGAATAAAAATTAAAACAATAAGATATATGAAGAGGATTTTAAAGAAAATCATAAAATTTTGTCCATAAAATGTCACTAGTTTGATCTTGAACTGCCATTGATCACCTACCAAAACTTAGATAATGCATCATAATAATGCAAAACTTTGCATTCAATTTTCTTTAGTAGGATTGGACGATGATGAAGACCTTTTCTCCTTAGCTCGAAAGCCTTATGGTGATTCTTTTTTGTGGGTGTTTTGACATTGCCTACTCGATGGTCAGGAGGCAACCAATTGGGGTTTGTTTGGTTTCATGCTTTGCTTGAAGGTTTTGGTATCTCTTTAGACCTACTTCTCGTTTGGAAGGCTTGTAGTCAACCGAGGTAATATTTGCGACCCTTTTTTGTTGAGAAATTTTGCATCTCTGAGTCTTTTTTCTTTTTTGCATCTTGGATCCTTTACTTGTTTTTGTGCTGGTTTGTCAAGTCAAAGCCTATGTCAGCTTATCTGATTTTTGTTTGTTTTGTTTCCTCTGTTTATTCTTAGACTTGTAAAGGTCAATCTTTGTATATGATATTAGGTAGTGAAATTGGACTCATGCTCTCATTTTTCTCAAAAAAATAAAAAAAATGCAAAACTTAATAGAATGATGTCCTTTTGTGTAAAGTAAAAAAATTGAAGATATTGATGTTAATGAAAAATTAAGGTAGCCAAAAACAATCTCTAGGATAGAAAGAGATGGATTAGCCAAAAACAATTCCTCTCATGAAAGTGGCTATAATTTACATTATTTTGACATATTATAAAGTTTTTATCATTTTAAATATTGTTTTGTTATTTTAGTTAGATATGAAGTGAGATTTTAAAGAAAGATTGGTGTAGTTGTCTAGAGGAATAATATAATGATATTGCATGTGATATTCAAATCATCTTTTAAATACTCTTACTTATACATTTTTCATTTGCATATGTTTAATTTTTTATTTAAAGACTCAAAAAAGTATAGAACCATCAATGCTGATGCTTTTCTTTTAAAATGAGACTTGAACTTTCAATTTAAATTTAAAAGAGCTTAAAAATTTTAAAATTTTTGAGATCATCACGTGCAACCTCATAACTCTTTGTATATATGTTTTGTATATTTATATTAAAAAATTATAATCTAATTGAATCTGGAAAACATCAAAACTATCAAAAACTACTTAAAAAATAATAATTTCGAATTGGTTCGATACAATACCGAGACTTAGAACTTTAGATTTATTTGACTGCAGAAATGGAACTTAATGAAGCGGATCATTCCCTACTATTCGAGCACCACGTGATCACTTCATATCCGGCCGGTAATTGCTCGCAATCAACCATATAAATATTAATTTCATCAACTTATTTCCACCGACAGTCTTAATAACAAAGATTGTTAATTTATAGGCTTCTTTATAGGAATCTTTTAATTTCTTTTTTTTTTTTTTTTTTTGGAAGAATTTGAGGGCATATGCCCAATTTGATTCCAAAAGTAAGAAAAGTTACAGTTACATAATTTCCATCAGACTGATGACACTAAAACACCTATACCAGCAAAACATAATTCGGCCGAAGGAGAAAAAATGAGAACAGGGATGAACCACCAGCCCAAAACAAAAGAAGAACAGAAAATAGCTAAATTACAGTAATTAAAAAGGAAGGACTCAGATCAACCAAAAGTGTATGATTGCTTATCTGTTTTGTAGATCAGCAAAAGGAATCCTGCGGTTTCCTTCGCAGCCGTCCACTGTACTTGACTACCTGAATAAAAACATTGTCCATCCTTGCTTGACCGGTTGCTGTGAAGGCCATCCAAACAGGAACCTTGCAAAAGAGCAATCAGATCATCATAGTCCTTTTCCTTCAAAAAAACACCCACTGATTCTCGAAAAAAGGGGGGGGGGATAAATCGAGGGGGAAACTGAATATCCAGCCAATTGATTCACCCATCATAACAACCCAGAAATGAATTCCTCCCAGCAGAATATGGGACAAGCCTTCGGATAACCTGAACAGAAACCAAGCAGAAAAAAAAAAAACCTCCAACCAGCAAACCAAGGGAACTAATCACCTTGAGAAACAATTTTTTTCCAATTAGACAAGATACGTAAAACATGTTCAGGCCATGATTCCTTCACTTTCCATCTAATCACTTTATAAGCTATCCTTTCCTTGATCTGATCGATTAAAACAGTGTTTGTAGAGGCAATGTGAGACATGATTCTTTTGTTTCTTTCTCGCCAAACACAGTAAACAATCGCAGCAGTAGAAAGGTAGTGAATACGTCTAACTATCTTATGCTCATGAGAATCCATACTATTTAGTACTTGTTTCAAGGTTGATTGCATTAAAAAGAAGTTACCATATGGCAAAATACTCCTAATTAAATGCATGGAGAAAGGACATTCAAAGAAAAGATGAGAATGTGTTTCAATATCCCCAAAACAAAAGCAAAGAACTGAACCCCACCTCTCCTTGCAAGAATATCGGTTTTAACCCACCAAGGTAAGCCAACCAGCAATATAAAGATAAGTTAATTGCCTCACCTTTAAACCAAATGCAGCTATACCAATTGATAGATGGTAAATACTCAAAAAGAACCTTTTTAAAATCTTTAGATGAAGGGGCTTTGTTTGAATCCCAAGTAATCCAATCCTCTCCCATAGCTATAGGAGTAGATTTAATAGCCGTAGCAAGCAATGGATATTCAAATTAGGTAGATGCCATCCGCCTCCAACAAGAAGTCCCGTAAGCTTAACATTGAATGAAGCAATAAGTTAAAATCATTGAAAGTTAAAGAACCAGCTAGGCTCTTCCTTTCACACCATGGATCATACAAAAGGGAGAATTTATTTCCATTCCCTATGTGATAGTAATATTATTAGAAAACCGCTTTGCATATAATTTGAGCTCCTTCCACTGGGTGATATAGACCAATCGATTGCTTCCATATTGATCCAAACTTTGATTACACCAATAAGCAAATAGTGACTCATGAGTGAGGGTTTTCACAATGTTTTGATCTTGTATAAATCATTAAGAGAAAAAGTTGAAAGCACTCCAATTCCACCTTTCTCCTTTGGTCTAGCTGTTTTCTCCCATGATATAGTTGATAATTTGTTTGCAACACCATTGTGATAGAAAAAATTGGCTATAAGAGAGGAAATGCGCTTTAATACCCCTTTGGGAATTACCATAGATCCAACCAATATGAAATGAAATGAGATTGAGAATTTAATTAATTGTAGTCTGCCTCCCAATGATAAAAATTTACATTTCCATTTCCATCTGCTAATAAGACTGGAGAGTTCCCAAAGAATTCCTAAGTAGAAGTATATTACCCGGAAGATTCTCCAAAGCAACGGTACCTCTAGAGAAGCAAATGAGAGATTTCTCCGCATTGAGGGAATGGCCAGAGTTTTGAGCCTATATTTGCTTAACACTATAAGTAGAAATAATAAGTGAGAGATTCATGATCCAATTGAGAGTATCTAATAGATTTCACAAGAAAAGTATCAATGGCCAAGGTATCAATAAGAAAGGAGAGAGTGGACATCCTTGTCTAAGACCATTTTTGAGGTAATTAGCCTTTATTTCACCATCTCATTAACCTAAAAGGGAATATCGCTATACAAGCCTTTATCCGCTTAATAAATCTAGGGGAAACCAATTGAGTGAAGTCTATGCAATAAAGCCTCTATTTATAGAGTCAAATGCCTTTCGAGGTCAAGTTTAGCAAAGAATCTTTCTTGTGTGGTTTTGGAACATCTCATAACAAATTTCATGTGCCATTAAGATATTATCCGAGATATCCCTCCCTTTATAAAAGCGATTGGGTCAAGTGAATCAAAAGAGGAAGTACACTTTAAGTCTAGTGGTTAGAACTTTAGCAATCACTTTGTAAAAGGTGTTGCATAATGAGATAGACGATACTGATTTGATTGGAGTGCTTGACCTTGGGAATTAACGTAATCAAGGAATGTTTCACTCTCTTTGGGAGCTTCAGTTTTAAAAAAATGATGATTTAATAATGTCCCACCCGCTACCTCCCAAGTAGATGAAAAAATTTGGAGTTGAATCCATCCGTCCGTGGGCTTTGTTTTCATGAATGCTTTGGAGAGCCTCATTGATTTCCAAATCACTAATATCAAGATCCAAAGCCTTAGCGTAATCAACCGATAATGTGTTCCCGTGAGGAACATCCCCGCACAATGAAGGAATCAGGAGTTGTTATTGAACAAAATATAGTAATACCGTGATATTTCCTCAAAGAATGAGTCCTCGCTTCTTCAATTCCCTTTGTCGAATGAATTTCCCCTAATGCAATTGGTGCTTTTCCTTTCTTTTATAGAAAAATATAAGAATTTTAGATCATCCTCGATGAAGTCAACCAATGAGCCTTGGCTCTTGCTTGACCCAAGCACTTTCCTTTGAAGCAAGCTAATATAAGCATCTTTTGTTTCCTTAGCCATACCTATAAGATTTGGATCACCGGATTGTCATCAAGCCTTTCTAAAATTTCCTTTTGATCTCCTTTAGCTTTAACAATTTGAGAGCAAAGAAGAAGAACACTTCATAGACCCTTTAGTGCCCCGCTACGTTGGAGAGTTTATTAGCAAGAACAAATATGGGGTCCCTAAAACAAAACCTTTCCAAGCATCTTTGGTAATTCTCATGAAGTCATGATCATAAATCCAAGAATTCAAACATAAATCTATGAGCTTTAGGGCATGAATGTTGAAAGTGAATAATGAGTGGGGAGTGATCGGATGAGAGGAGGGGAACATTGTAAAAAGAGGATGGAAATTTCTCCATCCAAACCGCGTTGCAGAAAGCTCTATCTAATTTTGAAAAAATCGGATTCCTAATCTGTTGATTGGACCATGTATAGAATAGACCAGTATGGGGAAGATCCAATAGTTCGGAATCATTGATACAGCTAGAAAAAGCATGCGAGTTTGTGAGGGATAGAGAATTGCCACCAAGCTTTTCCTTATTGGAAATGCAACAATTAAAATCATCCAAAATCACCCAAGGATCCAACAACCCTTGTGCGAGACCACGAATAGAATCCCACAGAGAAATACGCTCTAGAGCATCATTCTCGGCATACACACAAGTTAAGAAAACAAATAATGAGCCATTTATAGTCACAAGCCCATGTATCAATTGGTTAGAAATTACCAACGGTTTGAAGTCGATTTTATCCGATGTCCATTTGATCCAGATCCGGCCACCTGTGGCATTCTCAAAATTCAACAACTTGCGAAGGAAATAAAGTAAACTTACGACTGAATGGATTTAGTGATTCTTCAGATGCATCTTGGTTTCAAGAAGACAAAGAAGCTCCAAGTTAAAATCCTTAATGAGTCTCGAACAATCTAGAAGTCGGCCCTCAGCAGCTAGGCCCCGTACGTTCCAAGCTCCAATATTGGGAAGGATCATTGAGAGGAGGATGAGGCGGGTTTCTTCCCCTTTTGTTTTTCCCTTTAGATTCAAGGTGTGGAGTAGCATTTTGTTTTAACTGCCTCCATCGTAAGAAGGTTTTATCTGAGTGTTTGGTATATCTTTCCCTTTAGAAAGGTCTGAGGTTTAGGAGAGTTTGCCAAAAGATCTCGTAACAACCCCTGCCTCCGTTCCCCTAACGACTGACTAGGAAGGTCTAGATAAGTTTGATTAACGATTGCTCAAGTTGGTCTTCCACTTGAGGCGATAAAATGGCATTGATTGAGATCGCTTGAAAGCACGCTTGGGATTGCCTCACATTCTGCTTTCGCTTCTCCCACCTCCTGGTTCCTCCCGATGATTCACCTGCTCACCAATGCGCCAAGTTGTTGACAAGGGTATTTACTGCTCCGCTATGCTCCTCACACGCTTTGGATTGCAACAGCTTTCTAATGACACGAAGTCCGAGAACAAGTTTTAGCATCATGTGAAAATGTGTTGCATTGAGGCGCAGGGTTTCCAATCGTAAATAACGTCGATTAAACTTCTTCCCGCTCATGTTTATAGAATCAATCGTAACACAGAACGCAGGACGCATTGCGAGGGCCGGTTATCCTCGCTTAGATGGAGATTATCAAAGCAGGGCACGCTATCATCCCAACTTTCGAGAATCTGCTCCAACAGATAACGGAAATTGGGCGCTTTGATCCTGATTGGGATTTTGGTCACCTGATCCTTAGTCGGCCGGAAATCCCACTTCCACCTCTGAAAAATAAAAGGCCTTCCATTTAGGAAGCATGGGCCATCGTTCCACACTGCTTGGTAATCTTCCAAGCAAGAAAATTTGAATAAAAAGAAGTCTCCTTCCAGAGAGAGCAACTCCAAACTACCTTTTAACCGCCACTTCCTTTTTACCGCCGCCAACAGAGAGCCATAGAACGGCCGCTTGCCAATGGCGTGACCCACCAACGACAGATTCCACTCCTGTTGCCCCTCTACAAGATCCTCTTCAGTGAAGGAAACCTCAGCATTATCCGACGGGATGTAAGCTAACGGGAATTCCTTACTCTTTTCGCTTTGAGCTAATAGCAACTCCTTCCAGCTTGCATTGGCTCGAGAACACATATTGGACTCACCTTGACGCTATTGATGGAGAGGAAGAAGAAAGAGGTGGAAATGCACTATCGTGGTCTCCCATTAGGTCGATTCAAGATAAAAGCCCAGGCCTCAAAGAGGGATTCGACCCCTGCAAGGAGCCGGAGGCCTAAGGGGAGTGTGAATAATCTAAGGAGGAGGGAGGATTGGGAGATTTGGATTTTTTTGGGAGGGAGAAGGGGAGAAAGACGACGCCGGGAGGAGCAGCAAAGGTGCCCTAGCCGCATACGGGAGAAATTTTTGGTGACGCTCAAATCCACCACAAATTCAAATCGTATTGTCCATCTTTTAATTTCTTAATTTGCACTTACAGATGTAGGTTTTTTTAAGATTCTGACATGTATACAAGTTTCCAAACAAGGTAGAAGTTTTAAAACTTTGATTTGATTTTACTCTTACTTCAAAAAAATTTCAGTTTCAATGATTTGGTACATTTACCTATTTAAAGATTCAATTTTAATTTCAACTTTAATTCCTTTTAATCATAAATATATTTAAAATATATATATATCTTAAAAATTCAACGAAGAGGATAATCTTATTATGTCCCGAGTTACAACATAAAGAATTGACGAGACCTCAATAAAAAAGGGTTCTTGTAAAATTTTGATGATTGTTAAATTATTTTAACACGATTTTATTAAAAAAAATTATGAATTTTAGGTTGAACTATCGAGTTTCTTTTAAAACTTAACCAATATTATTTACTTTCGGTCAAAATATTGAAATAGAAGATGTTAATTATTTTTATCGATTTCGATTAAGAAAAAGCAAATGACTAAAGTAAAATTAAAAATCAAGATTTCAATTATAATACTCTAATGGTTGACCTATAGATGATCATGTATATCATTAAAAAATAATGCTCTTCTTAAAGAAGTATGTTTATCCTCAAGTTATATTCTTCTAAAATACATTGGTATTAGAGAAAAGTGGATAAATGTGCAAGCACTAGTTTTTATTATTTTGTGGAGTCTGATTATGTCGATTAATCGAAGATATATTGTTGATTCAATCTTTACTCTCACCGCATTCGAGCTTGGTGGTGAGGTTGTTGGGAGGCTGTAGGAGGGTAGTGTGTCCTTTCCTCAAGAGTTTAGGTGCAGCGTCGATGAGAAATTATTTATTTATTTATTAATGTATAGTGCATCGACGCTGCAAATGTAGCAACTCGGCGCTATAATATGGAGATCATTAGTACAGAGACAGATGGTAGCGCTTCAGCGCTAAGAGGATAGCACTACAACGTCATGATCTGTGGATTCACCAGAAAGACAGAAAATACAATGCTACAATGCTAAAATTAGAGTACCAAAGGCTCAAGATAGAGAGGCCAACACCTTTCCATTGCTGCAATAATGCCACGGTATTATAACCCGCATAGAAAATCCCGGAGACAATGATGCCAGTGCCTAGGCTACGAAATGGGAGAGTTCGTATTTTTGCAATTTTCTGTAATTTTTTTTTAGAACTTGGTATTTTCTCCATTCCCTTGTGAGTGTAAGTGGAGGGTGCGAGCCTTAGAGTGTGAGAAGTATGGAAAGGCTTGAGATAAGTGTAAATTATACTATTCTCCTTATTTTTTTTCATAGTAGATTTCTTGGTGTAGAGTAGCTTTGTGATTTTTTCTTGTTCTCGAATTTTTCCATGCTAAATCTTGAGTCTTTATGATCTTGTGCTTTAGTTACTTATGTTCAACATTTTGCTTCAAATTTATCAAACTTATTTTCAGCAATTTTAAGTCTCCCGTTATTTTTTAAATCAATATTTTTTTAAGGAGAGCCATACTATTCTATTCAAGTAAACTTATGAGTAGAAAAGATAGGCTCCCAAGAGAAGAAAAAATTGGCTCTTTATTGAGTTGGAGTTGCATACCATAAGTTATTGCCTCTATACTAAAATAGATATTAAATCCCATAGAGTTAAAAAAATTTGAGGGCTTTATGAGTTCCACATTGGGATCTCTAAGAGTTGCATTCTCTCTAAGCATTGCCCCAAGTGATATCCTTCACAAAGGAAGACTTATTCATGATTCTCTATTGATTCTCTCTCCTTCCACTTCATGGATAATGAATTAGATGCTTTTATTGTATGAGATTTATTGTCTCAACTATTTCCCCTTTTTTCACTTTCAACTAAATAGTTATTTTATAGACTTTAAGTTCAAGTTGCATCATAATAATGTCATTTTGTTCTTGTAAGCACTACTTTAGAATCTTCCTCTTAATGTGGTAAGCAATTTCTAATATTTTTTTATTGATGTGTCTCTTAAAAAGCCATTTTCAAGATTGTATGTTGCCAAGGCTGAGGATCTCCTACTATCACCAATATCTACTTATACATGTATGAAATATGCCCTATTTGAATAATAAAGAATTTTTATGATCAATTGCAGAGGATATCATCTATTCTCAATTAACCTCTCTTGTTTACCTAAACATCAATTTTTTTTTTTAATTCTAGTCAAGCCTAGTTCTTAGGTTGAACTAAGAAGTTAGTCGGATAATCTAGCAAACTTATGAAATTGCACAAATGGATACTAAGAATTAATTAACTCGATTTATTTGTAATGAGTCTATTTGAGAGCTTTCCTATGAATCTAATTGGATGCATTATCGAACTATCTTTTCAAGTGATTTCTTGGAGCAAAATTATAAATATGTTTGTGCTAGTAGTTGCCTTACTATATTTGGAGAGGAAAAATATGAAAGGAGATTCTCTAGCAACATTAATTCCAATTTTGCTATCATCCTTAAGTTTAAAAATACTATGAAGTCTAAATATTTTTTTGTTAATATTATTTTTTTAAATGTGTTCTAAAAATATATTGATTTGTGAGATATAAAGAACTCTTTTTAATAAATAAATAAAAAAACATTTTTAATGGCGTGTTACAAGTTAAATGATGTTAGCTCTTTGAGGTCCCGTATCTCAATCACTTCATTATAAGAGACACATCCACTTGAGACCCTCCAAATTATCGCAAAATTGATCGCAGAGACCTTTTTGGGTTGGCGAGCTTGTCACTAAGGTGGTCTCTAAATTTCTTTTATCTCAATTATTTTTCGTGCCAAGTATTTGTTGCAAAAAGTGGTGCTGTAATAATAATTCGATAGCTTTGGATTTTAGGTATTAAGATCTGATTAGTACCGATCACAACAATCTGCGCTCATTATTAACAACTAATATTTGTTATTGTAATTTCCTGACCTACATAATTTCGAAGTGAATTCACGTAATGTGAAAGGCCAAATAGCACGAATAGATAATAAAAAAGTAAATCGATATAACAGTGTTGACCTTCGTATATACCACATGAGTCGAATTGAGTTTATAAGAAATCAGACGCTTCAAAGCGCAACGGAAATGACGCACCAAACATCGAAATCAGCCCAAATTACCTCATCGATGAACGGACTACGTCATCGCTCGTAACATCAAACCGGTCGATATAAATATGACAATTTAATGACGATCAATCGATCAAACGATCGAAATTAACGCGGCCGACGCGATATCGAGTCAAAAGGTTGATGTCCAAATGACCTCCGATCAACGAACTTTCGCCATCGCGTTGAGCATCGAAATTGATTAATATAAATATCGCATAGATCAACCGATCGATCGAAGAATCAATCAATGGTCAACGCTCATATCGAAGGAAGCGCGATACGCCCAAATAACCTCCATTCATAAATTGATTGTGGCTTAAACATCAAATCTATCAAATGATGCCGACTCAATTGGACGAGTCACAAATGTCGATCTGAAGCATTTTGGTAAATTGATCCACCCGACGCCGACTAAACCAAACAGACATGATTGATACCCGTAGAACGAAAATAATTTTAAACCAATATATAATATTAATCATATAATAAAGTAGGCATAAAATTCATATAAAGTGATTAAACACTTTAAAATAATTAAAAGGCTAAATAACCCTAACTCGATCTCTTCCCCTTTTGCACAGCCGTCCGATCCGAGGGATCGGCTTCCACTTGTTTGCTTCAAGATCCTCCTCTCCTCTTGTTCCTCCTCAACCGATCCAGCCTCCTCCTTCCCCTTCCGTTCAAAGCCTCAATCGAACGGTTCCTCACCTTCTCCCTTGCTCGTCCAAGCACACGCAAGCAAAAAATGGTGGGTTCTTTCTTCCTCCGATCTCCTTTCGCTCTCTGATTTCTTATCTCCTTCCTTCATTTCCCTTGATGAACCCCTCCTTCCCTCATTTCCTTTTGAACTCCCTCTCTCCATCATTTTCCTTGGCTGAATTCTCTCCTTCCCTCATTTCCCTTGAACTCCTTCTCTCTCATTTTCCCTTGGCCAACTCTCTCTCTCTCCCTATTTTCCTTGGCCGAACTCCTCCTTCTCTCATTTCCTTTGTCGAATTCATTGACCTCCAAGCGAGGATAGCCGAGAGACAACTCCATCATCAAGTGGGTTCCTCTCGGTATACCTTCTCGATTCCTCATCTAATCGAGCGCATAGCCACTGAATTAATCTTCTGACCTTTCCTTTTTGCATAACAGAGGCTTCTTCAGGTTCCGACATTTCCATTTTCGCTATTTTTCCTCTCTTTCAACACTCCAATACTCAATTGACTTGCTCGCTACCCATTTCTTCAATTGTTGCTCTACCACCAATATCAATGATATAGTTAAATAGTTGTGATGTGGATGTGAAATTATATATATATATATATATATATATATATATATATATATATATATATATATAGGTTTTCGTTTAAAGGCTCATACGCTTATCGCGTGACGATAAAAATGAGACAGAAAATCCGATTACGCTCATCGCGTGACGGCACCTTTAAAATTGTTAGATACCCTTACGGAATCCAAAATTTTAAAATTTTGGATCTAGAAAAAAAAGAGAAAAGAATCAAAATTCATAAAAAAAAAAAAAGAGAAACACACAAAGAATGAAACAATATGGAATTAAAATTGAATTAAACAAGTCAAGTAAATAAACAAAATAAATATAAATGCTAACATATATAAAAAAGGAGGTTTAAAACTCACAAGCAATATTAAATAATTTCTAATTCCTTTACCAATACTCAAAAGATAATTTATGACTTGATGAATTAAATGAAATGTGGAAGAAAAATTCTTCTAAATCCTTTCAACTTATAAGAGGAGAGTAAACTCATTTAAAGGTTCATATCCAATTTAAGAAATCTTAAGTGGTATGACATATGTAAAACATGTTGCCGCTTTAATCCATATTGATTCCAATGTTCGGTGAAGGTATGATTGGAGGAGAGCTATTAATAGTTTGCTTTATGCTAATTGGAAGATAAACTCTCAAATATGAAAGAGTTTGAATTAGATTCTAAAGTGAGTCTGTAAAAAAGATTAATTGCCTGCTCATAAATGAATTTGAAAGCTTGGAGAATGAAAACATATAATTTGAAGTATATTTGAAGATCACTCATAAATAAAGATTGAATTCCAAATATGAATTTATGAGGTGCATAATTAATCAATTTCAAATAAATTTTTAAGCTCATGATTTGGAATTAAAATGATTTTCAAGATGAATATGAGATGAATTTAGAGGAGATTAAATAATTCATAAATGAATTTGAATGGGGATAAATCCATATTGGATTCGAAGGCTTTTTTGCACTTTGGATATTCAAAGTGTTAAATTCCTGAACAAGTAATCAATGTGAATAATACACTTGAATAATCGTATTTGATGTCAAAGAAAATAAGGATCTCAATTGAATATCAAAGGACAAATGATTGGTGGTAAACTTAAATGTTCAATTTTAAATTAAGAACAACAATGTGTAAGTCATTTGGTAACTTTCTTACAAGCACAAATTCAATTAGGCAACTCACGAGCAATCATGAAATGTGGCCTTTAGAAGGATCATTTGGATATTGTATTTGAAGTCAAAATTAACGAATGGATTAAAGAAGACGTCATTTGAAAACTTAAAGAAGAACGCCACCGAATTTACAACACATCGTACAAGTGAATAGAAGGCATTAATTAAGGCTTCAATTGAACCATTTCATATATTATGAAGTAAGATTAAAACTCAAATTCAATGTCTTAAAATTATGCAAGCATTCTTAAATACACCTGCATGGCCCACGACACTACGTTGAATGCTTAAACTTAGTGTATCTACGTTTATTTAGTCTTAGACCGTCGTTAACAAAATCTAAAAATCTAATAATAATATTATAAGAAATTCAAATTAGTGAAACATCTGAGAAGTTAATTTTATCATATGACAGTAGATCTGATCCTCTATTATTGAACTAATAGAGTTGACAAGATCTGAAACAATACATCTACCCCGATGATGGCTATGTTGAATGATAATTTCAACCGGAGGGGATACTTCCATCAAAATGTATTCTAATTTTAAATCAAACTAACTCAAATTAAGTATCAATCTGAAAATGCTTAAATGAAATTTAATCTCTAAAAAATTAAAGCTAAAATTCAATCCACCTTCTAGAACTATTTGTTAGAGGTGACAAATTGAGAAAACTCTAGCTCACAAAGGAGCTAATATCAAATCAAGTATTATACTATATTCACTCTCAATTTGTCATGCCGAAGGAGTGACTTATGTCCTCTAAATTGCGGCGGCTTGGCCAAGTTCCACATATATGATCTGATTACACCGAGTCCGATCGGGTGGTTGCTACAAAATGGAACCATTATATTACAATCACGACCGTAGCCTGTATGCTCCCCAATGGCTCTGCCCTTTGAGTTGTGAATCATAGGGTACACTTGATAGGGCAAAAAACCTATGTCAGCTAAGGTAGACATAAGCTTGTCTTCTTAGACAAGCACCACCCCATGTCTACAAGAATTTCTTGGACGATGTAATCCATGTGTTGCTGATAAAGATCCTTCTGTCAGGTTAGGTGGACTACCTCCTTTGACTAAGTAAACTAGGGACTGCGATTGCCTGGGATGACGAAACCATGAGATCTAGATCGAGCATGTCATCATTCCCCCAACGATCCGCTTTAAGCTAATATAAATGAATTTCATAAATTTAAAAAATCAAAACTCCACATGCTGCTACTATACACTACGCATTTAGCGATCTAACGACTATCCATAATCGAAAGTTATCTCTTAGCATTAAGATGGTTAATTAATTATGTGCTTGCATATAGAAACCTAGAACTAGATCTAAAGTCCTCGTAAAATGAGGATGAAATCTAGCTCTTATCTACTATTACATCTGCCTTCTAAAAATTATACCGACACATTCAATCATACTCAATATCGAGGTTAGTGGCAAATTTTGGAGCTCATGATTTGCAATTGGGGACATGATTCTCTTTCCATCTTTGACTAGTCACATACATGCTATAGTAACAACAAAATATTTAAAAAATTTAAAATAAAAGTGGTGTTTTAAATGTGTAATAAATTTAAATTACTAATGTATGAGACTTTATATTAAATGAATTATTATGTAGAGTATATTTTTATTACACTATTATTCTTTTCTATAGTACCTATGCATTTTGAAAGTATTGGGTGAAATAATAATTACTAATTACTAATCCCATCTTTCACTTTTGTAGAATGGATCTACAGAGCACTCACTTCAAGGGCATGGTGCAAACATCTGCTAACATCGTCATCAACATAGATGTTGAGCTACCATTCAATTTGGTAGCTTGAATTTCCCAACTATTATAGTTGTAATTCCTAAAGCACCCACTTGGTGCACTTGTCAGGCCATCTTTGGAAGGTGTCGTTACTAAAGCTCATCGTCATGCTCACCAACCGGTTTAGCAACATCCACTTAAGGAGATCTCGATGAGAACTTCGGATTTTGAAAGACCGGGTCAATTTGAAGCCCCTATAATGAAGAGAATCATCATTGGCCATACTGTATCTTTGATGCCTCATGGTACAACTGCTTCGCCGATTGAACCTTTCATACCATGAAAGTATGATTATGAAGCTTCCTCATCATAAAACAAATTAACCAGAAGGCAAAGAAGAAGACAAAATGCTAAGCTGAGGGCTCAACATATCCTACCTGAACGGCCTAGTGAACAAACAATATTGTCACTAGAAGTAAGTATTCCTACCCATAACAACTTTGATAATCTAAAATGGATAAAAGAAATCTCACTAAGGTGAAGTAGTCTTTCTGGACTCAACAATGATAAGCTCTTCCACCACAGAGGAGATAACTTGAAATACTATCGCTAGAATACACTACGTTCTTAAAGTAGCCAAGGAAAGAGGCTTAATAAAATAAAATTTGGAGGCTGTAATAATGAAAAAATCCGAGTTCCACCAAGAAGGTTGTCATCTCTTATGGTAACTAATCATCAAGCCAAGTATACTTCACGTGATGAGCAGCAGAGCATGACACTTGGACCGCATGTCCAAGAATCTACTGTCGAAAGGTTCTGATGAAAGAGTAAGCAGAGATAAGGCCAATGCCGTGATTGAAGAATGGATGAGGTGTGACATTTGATACACATATTCATACATCTTAATCAAAAATAACTCATTAGAGGTGGATAGATAAAAGAAGGGATACCACGATAAAATTATGATAGTCGACACTCTAGAGAATTCTCTAGGGGATCCCATCATCAATTAGATTCACCCTCATGGGAGATAGATGACTCTAATCCCAGTCCCCTAATAGAAGAGTTGTTTATTCTACACATTGAACTAGAGATCCACTGGAAACGTCAATCGAAAATTCATGTGCAAGAAGAAGATAATGAAGATGACACTATGGAAGTGGAAGTCGTCTATATGGTCAGAGATATAGATGAAATTTTGCTCGATCATCAACAACATGAATCTAGGGAGCTTGAACTTGAATTCAATGTTTATGAAGGGAGAGTCTTCACAGAAGTAAGTAGAAGATGGATCACCAATCTCTACTAAAGAGGAAGAAGAAGAAGATCAAAATGAGAAAGAGATCATGGGTGTTAAAGCTGTTTATATGGTTGAACCAGAAAAAGATCAGCCTGGTATACACTTTTATAATCAACATTGTCATTCAGCCCAAGCAATAACTGTCCTTGCAAATGCACAAGGAGAAGTGTTGACCTCCATATATGTGTCATAAGTTGAGTCAAGCTGACAAATCAAATTCGACGGGCTTGGAAGGTGATAGTGCGCTAATTGGGGCTCAAAATGCATTGGACATCACAAAAATAGTCGAAATGACCTTTGATCGATGAATGGACTTTATTGTCACGTCTAGAATGTCAAAATTGATCAGAATATAAACATTTCATAATCTAACGACGAATCATCAAGTGATTGAGCTATCAATATGTTGACACGATATCAAGTGAAGTGACGATGAACGACCTCCGTTCATAAAATTGATCTTGCCGTTAGCTTTAAAACTTTGAAAACTACCAAATGAGATTGTCCACGCTCAATTCTGTTTATGCAAATGTCGAATGATCGGTAGTGATAGCACATAAATCGAGGTTGAAATGCACTGGATGTCACCAAAATTAATCCAAATAACCTCCGATCGATGAATGACTGCCATCAGATTGAATGGTTATAATATATATATATATATATATATATATATATTGATAACCCGAGATCAAACTCGATCAATGCGACACATATATCGAGGTCGATGCAATATGCAAATAAAATAATCTATTCATGAAATTGATTGCACTGTCTCAAAATATCAAAATCTATCGCTAATCACACTCAATTCACAAAATTATGTGAAAATCAAGGTCAAAAAATGATAGCATATATTTTGAGCTAAAATGGACTCAATTGACTCAAAAACCAAACGGCATCGATGAAACGAACCACGATGTCAAAATATCAAATAACCATAATTGATATATATATATATATATATATATATATATATATATATATATATATATATATATATATTAATTACCTAATTATGTCGACGTAAAATTTGCATTATAGCTAATTAAACACTAAGAAAACTAACTTAAAAATCAATTTAAAAAAAATCTAAGGCAATCCTGACTTAATCCCACACCGTTAACCCTGTCAATCGCGGATCCTCTCATTTCCTCTTCATGCTCGTTCTTCATGCACAACATACACAAATTCCCTCTTTCTTCTTTTGATCCTCCTCGACCAGTCCACGATTCAAGCGGTTCGACCAACCGCTCCTCCTTCAAAACCGTTTCCTCGGCCGATTCTTACCCATTCCACTTCCTCATTCATCGTCGATCTCAACCAGCAAAAAATCAAAGTCTTTTTTCTCCCATTTTTCTTCTTCCTTCCTTGCTTTCAAACCAAAAAGGCAAGTCTTCCTTCCATCATTTTCTATTCCTTCCTTCTCTTCTTTCCTCTTCTTCTTCATCTTTTTTTTTTTTTCCCTCTTCCACCAAAACCAAAATCCATTCTCAAATTCTTCATTTCCCAATCCAATTCTAATTTTTTGATGCAAAAGAAGAACATTATCATTAGGCGGGTTCTTCTTTTAGTTTCCGGCATTGCCCTCCCCATTACTTTCGAATTTATCTTTTCCACAACAGGAGAGGAACACTGTCTTTAGGCGGGTTCTTCTCCGATTCTGCATCTCCTTTCTATCTCTCCTTCCGACCTTTCCTTTGCAGAACAGAGGAATGCCATCATTAGGTGGGTTCATCTCTTCGCATAACTCTCTTTGCCGATCATTACAATGCATAGAAGAAATAAGTCATAACATGTGTGATGTGGATGTATATTATGCTCATGTTTCTTTATAGGTTTGAAGGCCTCATCGCGCTCATTAGGGCACGATGAGATAAAAATTTGACTACGGTGTCGCAAGACACTGCTCGCTATGCTCATTAGGGTGTACCGAGTAAGCCAACATCTATTAGATGTCGCTCCCCCTAGCTGAAATATTGCCAAAATTTTGTCCTATCTTTTGACTTAGAAAAAAATGGAAAATAAAAAGAACCGGCTTAAGAATGTTAAGCAAGGAAACTTAAAGCTAAATTCAAATTAAAAATGATAAACACTAAATAAAAAAAAATACTTAAAGGAACTTTGAAAGAATAAAACATTTACTTGGAATGTAATCAGATCTTTCGCCCCTTTCAAAGTCCAAAGCACCCTAAGCAAACTATATGAAATGGAAGGCCCTCCCTTAGCCGTATTTATAGAAATGGAAAGAAGCAATGCGGGACCCATCTTTGTTTAAATTAAATATGAAGGCGGAGTTAGATGGGTAATTATCACAAGTGAAAATTGTATGAGATAATACTTTTCCCACAAATATAACTTTCCATGGCTTAAGTTGAAGGTAAACAACAAATGTAAATTCTCTAATAAAGTGAGTTCACATTCTTGTAAATTCCTCAAAATTAAATAAGCTTTAATTGAAATTTGGAGAGGCTAATACTAAACTCATAAGAGACTTGCAATAAATTTGAAGTCTAATTTTCAAATAAATAGAGAATTTGGTATGGAGTTAACGATGAATCTAAATTGGGTTTAACAACTCTTATATGAATATGAAGATGATTATAATGCTAGCTAATAATAGTGAGTATGGATGAAATACTAAAATTGGTATAACTTATTAAAAGTGATTTAAATTGAACACAATCAAGTTTGGAGAATGAATATGAAATTCGATAACTCACCTGTGAGCAAATATGGATTTTGATATTTCACCAACTAGCATAAACAACATTTATCACTCATAATTCCAAATATCAGTGAACAATAAGGAAGTTGAGAAGTTTTGTGAAAGTTTAAAGTGTAACATATAAAGAACTTGATGCATAGTCAATAATCATGAATATAATTCTTACAATGTGTCACCTTAAATGATCTAAGTGAAAATCTAATTGGATTTATAATCAAAATCAAAAGGCATTTATATCAAGCTTGATGGTCAGTATTCAAATACAAATGTAATTCAAGTGTGAATTAAGCAACAAGGCTAATATTTAATAAGCTAAATTGAAAAAGATATAAGTTAAGCTGCAATATTTTGAATTGAAAATATAAAGTTGAAATAAATGCCACCGGATTCACAATACATCATACAAGTAAATAGAAGACATTAATTAAGGCATTCTCAAATACACCCACCCACATTATCAATATTTTGATTCAAGTGTCTAAGGATGTGGGCGGTTTTTCTAGTTTAGTTTTCTAGATGTGGGTTAATAAAACCTAAAAATCTATTATAAGAATTTCAACTTAGTAAATATATCTGAGAAGCTAATTCTATCGTGTGACAATAGATCTGATCCTCTATTAGGAGCTAAGCAGAGTTGACATGATTTAAAGTTCTCAAATATATTCGAGTCAATCAATTAACTACCCTGATGATGGCTGTGTTGAATGGTGATTTTCATCCATCAAAATGCGATTGTAGTTTTACATAAAATTTACTCAAATTAAGTGTCAATCTAAAAAATTGTTTAAATAAAACTCTATCATTAAAAGCTTAAAATAAAATTCAATCTATCCACATTCGACAATTATTTGTTTGGGGTGAGATAGATTAAGAAAACTCTAGCTCACAAAGGAGCCAATGTCGAATCAAGTGTTCTACTATGTTCACTCATAATCAATCTCTTGCCAGTAAGGATGCGACCCGTGTCCTTTGACATGGGCTTTGGCTAGTAGGCTCTAGAGATGAAGCGTTATGACCGAATCCTTGATCGGTGGTTTGTCAAGGCTCCATTATATTACGATCACAACTATAACCCGTATGCTCCCCAATGGCTCTACCCTTTGAGTTATGAATCATAGGATATACTTGATAAGGCAAACAACCCTCTGTCAGCTAAGGTAGACTTAAGATTATCTCCTTAAAAAAACACCACCTAAGGTCTATAAGGATTTCTTGGATGATGTAACCCATGTGTTGCTGATAAGGATCCTTCAGGTTGGGTCGACAACCTCCTCTGACTAAGTAGACTAGGGACCATGACAACTGATGATGGAACCATGGGATCTAGATCGACACTCATCATTCCCCAACCATATGGTTTGTAAATGATGAATTTCATAATCTTAAATTCTTAATTATATACGCTATTATAGCTACATTGCACCTAATGATTAGATTTAATCAAAAGTTCTCTCTCACTTATTAGGAGGGGTAATTAACTATAGGGGCTTGCACCTATAAAAAACCTGGAACTAGATCTAAAGTCCTCACCAAATGAGGATGAAATATTTAGGTAGTGTATTATCTGCTATCTCATCTGCCTTCTAAAAATTACACTGACCCACTTCAATCACACTCTCTTCAATTCATATTATCGAGAGGTCGATGGCAAATTTTTGGAGCCTACAAATTTCTTGCTACTCCGCTGGGGACATGATTCACTTTCCATCTTTGGATAGTCATATTTATGTGCTATATTAACAATAAAATATTTTAGAATTCAAAATAACAAATAGTGATTTGAATGTGTAATAAAAATTACTGATGTATGAGGCTTTATGTTGAATGAATTATTCTATAGAATATGTTTTTATTACACTATTATTTTATTCTATAGTACCTCTACATTTTGAAAGTATGGGGTGAAATAATAATTATTAATTACTAATCCCCTTCTTTCACTTACGTAGAAAGGATCTACAGAGCACTCCTTTCACTGTTCAGCTAGGGCATGGTGCAAACATCTGCCTAGCCAACAACGTCATCAACACAGGATATGTTGGAGCGACCATTCAATTTGGTAGCTTAAATTTCCCAGCTATCATAGCTACAACTCCTGAGGTACCCACCCGTGGTACACTCATCTGAGGCCATAGTGGAAGGCCTCAAGTTACTGAAGCTCCTACTAGCCATGTTCATCAATCAGTTCAAGAGCTAACCAGGAGTTCTCCTATAGAGAAAAGGCTAGGTCAATAAGCCCCATGATGAAAGAACTATTAGGCAACTGTCTTTAATTCCTCATGGTACAACTACTCTGCTGATTGAACCTTTTATACTTGGAAAGTATGATCATGAAGCTTCTTCATTAGGAAGCAAATTAACTAGAAGGTAGAGAAGAAGAAGAAATGCCGAGCTGGGGGCTTAGTAGATCCCCTTTGAATGACCTAGTGAACAAGCAATCTAGAAGCGAGTATTCCTACCCATAACCACTTTGACAATCTAAAGTGGATAAAAAAGAATAGCTCTATTGGTGAAGTAAAGCAGTCCTTCTGGAACCAATAATGTCAAGCTCCACCACCATAGAGGAGACTACCTAAAATATTATCTGCCAGAGTACATAAAGTCCTTAAAGTAGCGAAGGACAGAGGCTTACTGGAAAGAAAATTTTAGAGGCCTGTGGTGATGGAAAATACTGAAGCTTCACCAAAGAGGTTGCCATCTCTTTTGCTAACCAGTCATCGAGCTTAGTATGCCTCGCATGGTGAGCATCAGAGCATGACACTTGGACTGCGTGTCCAAGAATTTGCTTCTGAAAGGTCCTGACGAAAGGATAAGCAAATATGGAGGCCAAGGCCCCATGATAAAACTTAGAAGAATGAAAGAGGTGTGACATCTGATACACATATTTAGAAATACACCTCTAAAATAACTTATCAGAAGTGGATACCCAAAAGAAGAGACATCACTGATAAGAGACATGATGAACCTTGGAGAATCCTCTAGGGGATCCCGTCATCGATCATATTCACCCCCACAAGAGAAGGTTGACTTTGATTGCAGTCCTTTAATAGAAGAAGTATTTGTTCTACACATTGAACTAGAGATCCATTGGAAACATTGATCAAAAATTCATGTGCAAAAAGAAGGTGATGAAGAGGACACTATGGAAGTAGAAGTCGTCTATAAGGTCGAGATATAGATGAACTTTCCACTCATCACCATTAGCAGTAACATGGATCCAGGGAACTGAACTGAATTCAACATTAATGAAGAAGAGTCTTCACAGAAACAAGTAGAAGATGGATCTTCAATCTCTACTAAAGAAGAAGAAGAAGATCAAAATGAGAAAGAGATCATGGGTGTCGAATTTGTTTATATGGTTGAACCAGAAAATGATCTGCCTGGTACACGCTTTTATACTCGTCATTCAACCCTAACAACAGCTATCTGCAAATGCAAAAAGAGAAGGACAATCAAGTTCTTCCCCTAAAGATGAGCAAGGAGTAGGACAACAATAAAAAATAGAGAAAGAAGAAGATCCTGTACTTGTTGATGCTGTGGCGCTAGCTAAAGAGCAAAGAGAAATGCGACCAAATGGAGGTCATAAGGAGATTGCTACTTGGTACTAAGATGAATGACATGATGGTACAAATGAATATCATGATGGAGATGTTGCAGAAGAATATCACATCAACTGTAGCACCTGCTTTACCTGCTAATCAATAGGAAACTAATAATGCAACTTCTATACCACCAATCTCTCTGGTACCTCAAATTCCTACGCATACTACACGAAAAGCTAAAATGAAGTTAACCAATTATCTCTTCATAATTCAAAATATGGCTTGAACATCATGAACGACATGCTCAAATTAGAAATAATAATAAATGAAAAGATAAAAGTATAGTGAGTGCAAAAGTTGGTGAGTAAAGGCCGCCCTTACCTAGCTAAACATGATCAAGTGCCATGCCCGAAAGGTTATTCAGTGCCAAAATTTAATACTTTTAGTGGGATTGGTAACCCAAAGTAACATCTAGCCTAATTTAAGGCTACTTATGGTAATATAGGAGGGAATGATAAGTCTTGCTCATTTATGAATTTTCAACCGCTTTGAATGGTATGTAGAATTTTCAAATGATTCGGTTAAAACTTTTGCTGAGTTAGAAATAATATTTGTGAAGAGGTTCACCAGTGCAACTGAGAAAATAACAATCATTGACCTTGCTTAAAAGGAGAAAAGATGAGTCATTGACAAAATTCATAAGTCGTTGGCGTAACCTAAGCATGAAATGTGAGCAACAATTGGAAGAATAACATGCTATCTAATTGTTAATGAGCAATATGGATGATAAAATGACACCATTTTTATGTATGGCATCGATTGCAACATTCTAGGATTTGCTCGATATGGTGACTAAATTTGAGAAGCTGAATCACCCTAAGTCTAAAATCTATGCAGATAAAGCAATGAGAAACAAACCTTAAGACTTAAAAAGAAATGAAACTCATGCTGCTTCTTATAGCTCAAATGGTAAAAAGCAGGTGATATATAATATGGATAAAGGAAAATAACTGATGTGCAATGATGATAAGGGAAAGAAGCCTATCTATTCTAATTCACAGCCACAATTGGTATTAAGAGGCAATGATAAACCTCAGACTTTTCCAAGTGGCGAAGAGCGTCCAAAATAAGCAACAAGAGATGATGAGCGAATGCATCCATCTCTTAAGGAAAAGATGAACAAAGAATATTCCTTTAGAAGGGACAGTGTGGCTAAATTATTTCGGTAAGCAGTCAAAGCTGGTCTATAATTACCAAAAATTAAAAGGCCCAAAGAAGCTGATCAAGTCAGTAATCCAAATTACTATCCCTATCATCAGATGATCAGCCATTTTATTAAAGATTATTATGTCTTCAAAGATTGGCTAGAAAGGAATTATCCAAGGGGTGAATTTACATTATCCGATAGTGTTCTAGTCAACCCAAAAAGAGAGTCTACAATGATGATTACGTCCTCTTTCGTATCATCCATCAAAGACAAAAAGAAGGAGAAATCAGTTCAGATTGAAGAATGGGAAATTGTCGTCACCAACAAGACCATAAAAATGCTAAAATAGCTGAAGGGTGTCCCTAGTGTTAAGTGGAAATCACTACTTGATCCTATATTGGACTTAAAAGAGACATTTAAACCAAGTATTTAGGCTTTCAATGGCATTCTGATAATGCTACATCATCATAGCATGATGAGTACTAAATCTACATCACGATGAGCGCCTACTAAATGCAAATCAAAAAAATCGGTTAAGAAAAAGAAGATCAAGAAGAGAACTATAACTCAAAAGATTATTAACAATTTAGAAGAGTATCACCAGCCAACAAGATAACCATTTAGGCTTGCAGACTTTATGCTTAAACTTTGCATTGTTGAATCAGATAAAGAAGATAATGGTAAATCTTGTCCAGTAGAAATATATTGAATCATTTATGTGATATCAGGTGTTCTTCAGCATTAGTTACTCCAAAATGACAAGGGTAGTCAAACAGACTTGACCAACCCATCAAAATTCTTATCAGGAAAGCAAGAAGAGCCTGAAGAGTTAGCATCTGAATTTTTTTTCATATGAAGAGTTATGTTTTCCCGATGGAGAAGAGTCAGACTCATCGATATCATCACATATGAAATGTATGAAGTTAAAAAATGAGTATAACCCTTTAGGTCAATCCTCCAGAATAAGAAGGGAATTTGAAGAAACTACCTCTTTAGAAGAATCTGAGCAAGATAAGGTGATTCAAGTTTAGCTGAGAAGTGATAAGGTCTTACCACCTTCATCATGGAAGGGAAATGCTAATAAATATAAAGGCAAACAAATTGAAGTCAATGAAGATATCATTCCCACAAATCCTAAAATAAAGTCTAAATTGAGTGAGAAGATAGACTATAATATTCTATCACATCTGAGAAAGATCCTTGCATAACTAAGTGTGTACGAGGTTCTCTTGATGTCAAAATATGAAGCTTACCCAACCCAAACTCAAGATCTCAAGAATCACATTTTTTAAAGAAGATCTTATGTTGGGAATGGATCAACCATCCTCTATATGTTACTATAGAGAGTGGTGGCATCTCGATCAGTCAAATATTGATTGATATAGGTTTTTCTATCAATCTTATGAGTCTAAAGGTATTAAGAGGATTATCACTTAATATCCAACATCTTGGGAGGGATAAGTCAATGGTTCACAGTTTCAATGAGAAAGGGAAAAAAACCTTGGGTTCTTTTATTCTTTCGCTCAAGTTTTAGGATTTATATACAGAAGTCAAGTTTCATGCATTCAATGTCGATACATCATTTAGAGCTCTGTTGGGTTGGCCATGGATGCATGAGTATGGCATGGTTCCATTAACCATGCATCAGTGTATGAAGTACCTAAAAGAAGGAGAAGAATTTAGAATTCAAAATTCCTGGTAACATACAACCATTCTTCATTAACGAAGCAAAGATCTATGAGATGCAAAATATTTCATCCTTAAAGAGCCTAAGCCAACAGAGCCTCTTGAAGTGGTAGCATGCACTTCAGGAACTAAAAAATAATTTCATAAAGAGCAGAAGCAAAGAGGAAGAAAGAAGGCAATGCTGACTCTCCCTAAAGTACTTGATTCTACATCTAAATCAAGAAGATCAGTTCCTCATTTGGGAAGTGACACACAAAAAGAAGAAGATATTTCTGTTAAACCTAAGAGAACTTATAAACTTTCAAGAAAGACAAAGTATGAAATAAGCGAATCTAATTCAGACTATAATTTTGAATCTACTTATGAAAATAGAGTTCAGATGGTCGTATTAAGAAGGATAGCTCATTTGGCAGTATCATATAAATCCTTCAAAATTATACCCATCCCTCAATAATTATTTAAAGGTACCACTCCATTGGAGGTTCATAACATTAAAAAATTGATAACATTCTATGTGTCACCGTTGAATGAGAGTGGTGGAACATGAACTCTATTTTACAAATCTGAAGAGTCTCAGCCTCAAAATTTTGATTAGCCAACTCAACATAAAAATTATGATGAGATAGTGCCAACAAGAATACCAATATATTATCCACAAAAATTATGAAGAATGATGCACAAGCTTGGAATTCATATTGGAACTACTAAAGATTGAACTCAAATCTTTAATAACATGTTGAGCTAAAGAAGTCCTCAAGCCTCACAAAGAAGTGATAAGTTTATCACTAAAGGTGTTGGGTTCATCCACAAATCTCAATAAAATAAAGCCTGTTATAATTTAATAGAAGCTGAGATTGAAACTAATAGTGACGAAGAAGATGGCCTCCATGAAATTCTTCTTATAAACGATAAAAAAGTAGAAGCCAAGCCTACACCTAAAGAACTCAAAGATGGTGGAAAAATATCTATTATGGATGAATTCAAAGAAATCAACCTAGGAGCTGAAGATGATCCCCATCCAACTTTCATCAATGCCCTTTACTTGATGAGAAAGTTGAATAGCTAAAAATGCTACTACTTTGTGAATTTAGGAATTACTTTTCTAGACATATTCTAAAATGCCGTGCTTATCCCATGATATAGGCCAAATTGGCTATTAAATCAGATGCAACACCTATTAAGCAAGCTCTTTGCTGAATGAGATTAGAGATCGAAGAGCTAGTAATTACAAAAACTAAGAAGCTAATTGAAGCAGGCTTCATCTGGGAGGAGAAGTATGCATATTGGATAGCCAACATTGTCATAGTTAGAAACAAGAATAGTAAAATCCATCTCTACATTGATTTCCGGGACCTAAATAAGGCGTGTCCAAAAGTTGACTTTCCGCTTTCGATATCAGACTACTAGTGGACAATACTTCTAACTACAACATGTTCTCATTTATGGACGGATCATCGAGATATAATCAAATCAAGATGGTGCTTGAAGATGAAAGACATACATCGTTCAAAAAACCTATTTGCATCTATTGCTACACAATCATGCCTTTTGGTTTAAAAAATGCTGGAACTATATACCAAAGAGCTATGATGCATATTTTTGATGAGTTGACTCACCAGAAGGTGGAATGTATGTTGATGATTTGGTGGTGAAGAGATTAAATCATGAAAATCTCTTTGAAGACTTAAGAATTATATTGGAAAGAATAAAAAAATATGATCTCAAGATGAATTCTCTAAACATTCATGAGTATCCTTTAAAAAAATTCGGATGCATTATATGTCATAGAGAAATTGAAATTGATCCTGCTAAAATCAAGGCAATTGTGGAGATGCCTCTATTAAAGAGTTTGCCGCCTTTGTTCTTTACAAGGCATTCATGTCGATTTATATCAAACTTATCAGATGTCAACCATTTGCAAGGTTGATGAAGAAGGATGCTCCATTTAAGTGGGATAAGGAGTGCCAAGAAGCCTTCAATAGAATTAAAAGATACATGTTAAATATACTATGGTGAAAAATTTTCATTTTCTTCTAAGATGTATACTTCCATCAATATTCTCTTTGAATTTGGACGCCACGTAGATCCGCAGATATTCTTATTAGGGTGATCAGATATGACATCGAGGAGAGGTGTATTATCTAGAAAGATAAAATTCACCACCCTATAATGGATCTAATCACCTCAATAAGGACTCCTAAGGATAATGAGTCTGTATATATATCAGAGATTCTTCCCCTACGTTACATGGAAAAGTAATGCAGGGTTTATTTTAAACCAAGTTTGTTAAGTTCTATGGAGGCAAGCCCCATAGATTACATTTTGAGGAATGTGATTCCTTAGGAATACTCTGATAAGGTAAATGATTTATCTCCAAAGATTTTAAAAGGTAGGACTATCAATCGACGGTTTATTTTAAGAAAGTCAAGTGGGATCGATCAAGAGGAAGGAGTTCTTATGAAAGCCAAATGAAAATAAGTGGGGATGCTTAAGATACTAGGAACCTAGTAAGCACCCCAAACTATGATTTGGCATTTTTGAAATTGAATTAATGTGTTTGAGTTGAATTTTCATTAGAATGATAGGGCTTATAATTCCATGGTACAAGGCTATGGAAATTCCTAAGAGGTGAGGATTTATACTCATAGCCTGCAAAGGGAAGTAGCAACCTTTGAACCTGAATCTAGGTAGCTTTGGTGAGGGCCAAGAAGAACGACCTAAATCTAAGGTGAAAATGGTATTTGGTTTACCTCCACAAGAGAGGATAAACCATCCGACTGTTGGACTTATAATCGCCTGGGGGTGGCTGCTAGCTAACTCCTCCCATAATTTTATATTCATGTAAGCAAGTCTTATATTTCTGCAAGATAATAAGGTTATTATTTATTTAGAATGAGACTAAGTCCTTAAACTCACTCCCTAAAAAGACTAAGTCATGTAAGGGCATGAATTCTTGACTTAAATCTAATGCAAAATTTTCATATTTTTTATTTTCATTTTGGATAATCATTTGACTCAGGATATAGGATTTATATGCCTAATGCATGAGAAATAAGATTATTGGCCAAAATCATCAAGATAGGGAGGTGTATTTTTGCCATGGCTCTTGCAGGTCAAGACAAATTCTTTGGCAAAGGTGGAAGCCCTCCAATCAAGAGTGAAATAATATACTTTTATGCATGATGTTAGAAAAGAAAGTACATATCCAACTAAGAGGTTGTTAATTTTTTTTGTCTTCATTTTAACTTAGGCTTTAAATGAGATTATAAGTTATTTATTTTTTATTTTGAGTTAATTAATTAGGTGGAAGATTTATTTTTTCCCAAGAGTCTAATAGTCATCTAGGTTATACATCAAACAAGGAAGAAACTAGGAAAAGGAAGCCATCTTAATGCACAAGCTAAACAAAACATCAAATATTTTATAAAATAATAAAATGCCATTTGTAGTCGGGAGCTACCGCATAAACTCGAAAATAAATTGGATAGCCGAGCTCAACCCTTATACAACCCAAATTACAAATGAATTAATTACAATTAAAGAAGGAGTTCATGTTATAGGAGTCTTCCTTTCCTCTTTTCTTCTTTCTTCTTTCTTCTTTCTTCATTTGGTTCCTTCTTTTGGATGGTTGGAATGTGGTTTCTCCAAAGGCTTCACATGGTATATAAGATGAAATATTATGACCAATGTTCATCCTAATCCCCCATAACAATCATTCCAAAATCTTAATTATAAAAGTACATGATAGTAAATCTAATTAACACCTTCAAAACAGAGATTACCTAAACAAACCATAGAATTCCCAAGCATGTATATTGGACTTAGCACCCCGCACATGGGTAAGCAAGTCCACTTAGCGTATTGAATTATGCTTAGGGGTATAAGCATCACAACAAAGGCATTTATATTTTATTACAGCCTCTTAAGCACAATAGAGAAGATAATGATTAGACTAAATCATCCTACCATTCATTCTACACATATACACCCTAACATCCAGACTAAAAATAATACATCACAAAATAAAATAAACATCAAACCATGTACCGCCCTAATCTAAAGCTAGAAGTGGTGACTTAGCCTAATGTGTGTGCCATTTAAGGTTTGTGTGGTATGTTTAGCTATGGCTTTAAAGTTTAGATTTCCTAAGTGTGAAGATGTTCAACTTAGATGGGTGGTTTCATTAAAGTGCTTAGTTGATTTGGGTTGATTTTGTGACCCTACCTTTTGTAGTAAATAGCTCTCAAGACAATTCTAATTTTAAAATTAAAATTGAGTCATCTTTTGGCCACTTCCTTCCTTCAAGTCAAACTCCAAATCAATCTAATTGATTTCAAACTCAAATCAATCTTATTGATTTTATCCAAACTTAAATCAATGCCATATGATTGAATCCATGATTGAAATCCATGATTGAAACCCATGAATTAAATTCCAAATTTAAATCCTTCTTAATCCACTCTGGACTAAAAATCATGATCAAATCAAATCAAACTCATGAAAGTTTCTAATGACTCATTTATATTCTCATTTATATTCACATATATACATGAAATATAAATTCAAATCAATCAAACTAAATCCAACAATCAATTTCAAACTCCAAAATTTCCTAAGTCCTTTTAAATTCCCTTTTAAAAGACTTAGCCTAAATCATGATTAAATCACTTTAAACTCATGAAATTTTCTCATAATCCATTTATTATCTTATTTATATTCACATATATAAATGAAATATAAATTCAAACAATCAAAATTAATTCCAAAAAGCAACTCAAATCCATTCAAAATTTCAACCTAAGCCTTTCAAGTCAAATCTTGAACTTAGCCAAATCAACTTCAAATCAAGCCAATCTCTTGATTTTCCTTCATGATTAAATCAAATTTTCAATCATGAATCTAAATATAAATACAAACTTAGTCACCAAATCAAAATCTAATTCAAAATTCAAACCCCAAATCCTTTCATTTTCCTCCTTTGAATATGAAATTGTCAAATGAATCAAAACCCATTTGACTTCAAACCACTTGCAAATGGATTTATATTTCAATCATAAGTCCATATAGTTCAATCAAACTCAAATCAAGCTTTGACTATTTGACCAACTTTGGCTCACTTGACCCAAAGTGACCCAAAGTACTCTTATGAGCCAAATTCTAATCCTAACCAAATTGGATTGAATCAAACTCACTTCTCATCATGATCAAAATCATCATGGTCAATCAACCAAATTGGGTCAAACCAAGTCAGTAAGGGTTGACTAAGTCAACACTTAGCCAAAATGGAACCTAACATAGCCAAAATCCACCATAGGCCAAATTGATTGAAACCATTGATCTAAGTTCATTCATGAACTATGTTTGAACTTGACCAAGCCAACATTTGAGCCTAACCTAGCCCAATTGGTCACTTGACCTAAAAAGTTAAAATGTGTCAAAACTTGATTTAGGCCAAATTGATTGAAACCAATGGGTCAATTTCATTCTAAATCACTTGTTGAACTTGACCAAAGCCTCAATTGGCCAACTAGACATAACCTAGCTCAATTGATCTTGAACCCAACTTGACCTAAAGGGGTCATGTTGAGCCAAATTCAAACTTAACCAAAATTGATTGGAAATAAAGATACCAATCCACATATGACTAACCAAACCTAATCTACCCATGACTTAGCTCAAATAGGTCAAATGGATCAAATTGGTCAACTTGACCCATTTGACCTAAATGAAGTCATATGAGCCATTTTCAAAACTAAACCAAATTGAATCAAACTAAAGCCACCAAAACATTTCAAATAGTCATATGAACTTGACCCAACCCTTTGTTTGACCCAAATTTACCAATTGGTCAACTTGACCCAACTTGACCCATTTTGACCCATTTTGACCTAAATGAGTCAACATGAGCCAAACCATATCAAATGAACTCCAAATCTAATGAAACTTGGCCAAACCAATTTTCTCCAGATAACCAAAATATTCAAATTGAAAAATCAGCCAAATGACTATTTTACCCCTAGTCCATAGAAGAAAATTTAGTCTAATCCATGGGTAATTTGGTCAAGCCCTCTTCATATCAACTTGATACCTTTCTAATAGTTGAAGCAAACCTAATGGAGAGTGGTGCACCCAACCCAATGGGTGTGGGTCAGCTCAAATGGACCCAAGGCCAAGCCCGGTCCCCTAACTCAAATTGGCTAATTCAAAATCCTCCTTCCACTCAATTTGAAGCACATGGAAGGTTACCAATCCACTCAAGATCTCAAACCAACCATGTGCAAAGATCTAACAGCCAAAACCACCTTTTCCATATGGTCAATTGGATCAAAATGATAACTCAAGGTTTGATTGGACCATAGGAAGAGATATACTCCCAATTTAATTTGAATTCATCATCCTCACATTCGACAAGCACTGAGAGAGTGAGGAGTCATCAAAGAGCACTCCCAAGCTTTATAAGAGGGATTTTAATCTTACGCTTTTCTTCCTTAGAAAATAGAGTAGCTCATCTCAATTCCCAACTTCTTCCATACTCAATTCACTCTAATTACCTTTGCACACTCCTGAGGATCAAGAGTGCACCTAAGCATTCCTCAAGTTCCCAAAGCAAGAAGAAGGTGAATTGGATCAAAGTCAAAAAAGCACCATGAGAGATCTACTCAACCCCAAGGCTTGAAACTTTCAAGGGCTTCATCTCCACTACCTACCTCATTGAGCTCGAGCACGTGATCACCTCTAGTGAGGTATGAAATTTTTTGACCACTTAGCTTAGAGGTGTTGGTCCTTTGTGAAAGAAATGTTCATGGCATGTGAAATATTGATAGGTTTGTAATTAGATGGTGTGGGTACCTCATTCCAAAGCTCAATCAAGCTCGGATCTCCCATTAGATCATGGACGGTCTCCATTGATCCTCAGGGAAGAACTGGGAGAATCCTGGTCATCCATCCGCGCATTTTAGATGGATGACCGAGATTAAATGCACATTTTATAAATGATTTATTCCTTTAGAAACCACGGGATGATCCCTGGTCATTCAATCTTGATCAATGAGGGATCATAAATCCGCCACCGCCTTGTGACATGACATTTAAGTGATCCCCTCACGGCGTGACACGTGTAAAGCGCAGTGACCACCACCATAAGAAAAGAAGAAATGAAGAAGAAAGAAGAAAAGAAGAATGAAGAAATGAAGCATTAAGACCCTCATAAAAATGAGTTCCTTGCTTAATTGTATTTAATTCATTTGTAATCTGGGTTGTATAAGAGTAGAGCTTGTCTACCCAATTTGTTTTTTGAGTTTGTGTGGTGGTGCCATCATTTATTCTTTTACGCTAGCTTTATAAATTGATTGATGATTTGTTAGCTTATGAATTAAGTGGAATCCTTTTACTAGTTTATTCCTTGCTTTATGTATGACCTGGATGTGGATTAGGCTCTTAGAGAAAATAAATTTTTACCTAACTTAACAACTCAAAATAAAATAATGAACTCATAACCTCACCTAAAAGCTTAGGCTTAAAATCAAGATAAAAGAATTAGTAACCCCTTAGCTGGATGAGTATTTCTTTTATAACATCATGCACAAATGAATCTTGTTTCACTCTTGATTGGAGGGCTTCTACCTTTTCCAGAGAAACTTGGCTTAACCTATAATAGCAATGGTGGAAACACACTTCCTCCCTTCTCACTGATTTTGACCCATAATCTCATTTCTCATGCATTATGAATATGAATCCTATTAGCCTAAGTCAAAATAATTATCCAAAAATAAAAATAAAATGAAATTTGAATTGCATTAGATTTAGGTCATTTGAAACATACCCTTACATGATCTAGTCTCTTTAGGGAATGAGTTGAAGGAATTAGTCTTTTTATAAATAAATAATAGCCCAGTTATTTTACATAAAGCATAAGACTTGACTACATGTATTTAAAATAGTAGGAGGAGTTAGTTAGTGGCTACCCCCAGGTGGTTGCAAGTCCAAACAGTTGGGTGGTTTGTCCTCTCTTGTGGAGACAAAATAAATACCCATTTTCTCCTTAGATTTAAGTTGTGCTTTTGGCCCTCACCAAAGCTCCCTATATTTAGGTTTCCCCTTTATGGGCCCTAAACATAAATTCTCACCTCTTAGGCATTTCCATAACCTTGTATTATGGAATTATATGCCCTAAACTTCTAATGAAAATCTAACTCAAACAAATTAAATCAATTTCAAAAATGTAAAGCCCAATCATAGGATAGTTTGAGATGCTCATTAGGTTTCCTAGCTTCATGAGCATCTTTTACTTATCTCTATTTGGCTTTGATAATAAATCTCTCTTTGATCAATCCCATTTGATTCAAAAATAAACTAATTGATTGATAGTCTTTTTCCTATTGAAATCTTTAGAGACAATGATCATATATCTTAATCGAGACTTTTATAAGGGATCCCCATTCCATAAGATGTAATTAACTATGGGGCTTGCCCATGTAGGGAACTTAATGTACCCAATTTAAAATAAACTCTGGTTTACTTTTCCATGTAAAGTAGGGGAAGAATATCTGGTACACCTCGAAGACCCAACGTCTTTAGAAGTCCTTATTTTGGTGATTAGGTCCATTATAGGGTAGTGACTTCTATCTTTCGAGATAATTCACCTCTCCTTAATGTCATACCTAATCACACTAATAAGTACATCTGCGGATCTGTGTGGTGTCCTACCAAGGTGATTTTTACATTCCCCTGTGTTCTTCTTTTTCATTTATTCCTCTTTCCACCACAGAAAGGAAAGGTGATAGATGATGATGAAGAGGACATTGCGAGAATGTTAAAAATTTCCACCACAATTTTATTTTATATTTTGATTTGGTTTAAGTGAATCCTACAATTAATTACTAAGTTGTAAAGAGAGGGAAAAGAGAAGAGAACCTCTCTTTCCTTCCCTACCTTAAGTAATTTCTAAAGTGGATTCATATTTGAATTTTGTTTAGTGAATGTCTTATCATATGTTTTAATTAATCCTAAGTTTAGATTTTCCCTAAACAAACCAATTCAAAAAGAAATGTATTTTAGGATTAAGTAAAGTGAATTAATGTCACAAAACACACATCACTTCATTTTCTTTCCCAACATGTATACCATGCATATGAATGAATCCTAAGCATATCTATACATACAATAAAATATTTAGCACACTTTATGATGAATGCTAAGAAATGTTACTTAAGAAAATTGGAATGCTTTATGATGCATGATTTTCATTAAGTAGAAAAGGGGTATTTTTAATCCTTTATTCATATGCACATGTGTATGTATGAAAAAAATAAGTGAGTATGGTGCTATTGTTTGCACCATGAGTGTAAGGTACAAGACCTACTTAGGGATACTTAAAGCCTCGCAACCCCGGGGTTGTCCAGACTAATATATCACTTTTCTTAAATACATATGCATGTACAAAATAAATAAATGGGAAAAGAAAGATGCAAAGTTTATGTTTATTTAATTTTTGGGTTGTTTATGCAATTTATGTGTGTAAATGTAAAGATACTTCTTAAGTTATAACATGGAAGAGGATAAGAATAGATTTTAAACAAGTGTTATGTTCTTCTAAAAGTACTATACACTTTGCAAATCTTATTCAAATCCATGCTAAGAGGAAAGAAAGGAAGCAAACATAAGACACATTTTTATATTCATTTGAAAACTTATAAATAAAGTATAAGTAGCATACTTTTTAGTTTTGATATTTGATTTATATGTTTTTTGAAAATAGTTTTGAATTTAATAGTGATAATAGCCATTCATATTTCTACTTTAGCCAAAATATACAATTTGACATAAAGAAAACATTTCATTTTAATTTTATTTTTTTAAAAAAAGCATGAATGCATGAATTTCAAGTGGCATCCACATTTAGAATGTTAAAAAAGAAGTAAAGTGATGAAAGAAATGTAAATTCATTCACCCTAGTTAATTCCTAAAGACAATCCTATGAAATAAGAAAGTTTAAAGTGAATCAAAGTTTGTTTAATGTGATTTTTGTTTTGAATTTGCTTTATGTTTGGTTTAGGAAATGTGAAAGAATGTTTGCTGGTCGTAATCCATTTCTCCCATGTGTATGGCATTTTAGTTTAATCTTTAGATGATTAGATGATTTTTTATATTTTGATTAGGTTAATGTGTGAATTAAGTGTGTTAATTACCCCTTACCTATACCACCTTAGTGTATTTAATCAAGTAATTATGAGCCAATGATATGACATAAAACCACATAAAAAATTTAAATTAGGAATGCACCTAAGAAGAAAAGGGCCTAATGCATTTGACTCATGATTAATGATTAATTAAGCTGGGGTTTAAGAAGTAATTTCATAACCTTCTCACACATGTGAGTTGGATTTTAATTTCTTAATATACTTAGGTTATTGAACACCTAAGAATCTACCAAAGTGAATTAGTTAAGTTTTGAAAAGTTTTAGATTTTATCAAATTAATTAGGTAATTAGTGGATTAATCCCTTAATTAAGTTTGGATTAAGGAAGAAAGAGGGGTTTAAGGAATAGCTTAAGGAAAATATTCCAAAATTATTCTAAATTCATTCACTTAAACAAACTTAATTAACTCAATCAAAGGATTAAACCAACACACACTTAATTAGCTTAATTATATAAGAGAGTATTAAGAATGAATCCAACAATTACCCTAATTAAACTAATAATAAATCCCAATAAAATTAAGGAAGGTAGAAGTCATCCCACTAAATACACATGTCAAGTTTGAGATTAATTAATGGAATAATCAGAGGGTAATTAACCTAATTATATTCCCAATAAAACCCTAATTAAAAAAAAACACTATTCAAAATCTATCAAAGTTAATTTTATAATATTCTACGTTTAATTATCTTTCATATGCAATTTATTTTATATTTTTTTGATTTTTTTACACTTAGATATGAATATTTGAAGTTTTCATTAATTAGATAATTTAATCTAATTATATAGTTAATCTGTCACAGGTCGACGCGGTTACTTTCCACATGGTGCGAGAGAGGTATATTTAAGTAGTCACATTATAGCAGCGCAAATAGCCACGACTTTCTCGTCCGTCCGATCAAGGATCTGGCGGCTGAGATTGAACTCATGGTATTAAAGGATTAATCCATGGATCTCATGTCTTTTAATCATGGTCGTCCATCCAAAATGTGTGGATGGATGACCCATGATTCATCCCTAAGTTCTCCTGCGAGAAAGGGGAGCCGTCCACCTTCCATGGCAAGATTTGAGCTCGATTGAGCTCAGATTGAATTCAAAACTACCCACACCAGCATTATGCAAGGGAGATCACATCCAACGGCTAGTTTCTCATGGGACGAAAGTTCACTTCGCAAAGGACCAAGAGGAGATAAAATTATGCTCATTTTAATGGAATACCTTGCCGGAGGCTATCATTGATGCTCGATTCCCTTGAAGGAGCTTCGTTTAATGGAGACAAAGCCTTGTTGAAGGTTTGAGGCCTTGAGATTGGATGGATCCTTCTATAGGCCAAGTTCACCTTCTCGATCATCAAGGGCACCTCCCTTGCTTGGAGAACATGAAGCTTGGGGTGAGTTTGATTTGATCCTCCGAGGGTGCTCAAGGTGGAATTAAATTGGTTTTGAGTATTGGATGAGATGGACTTCAAGTGTGTTCATATTTTCAATCCATGAAAATTAGAAATGGAAATTCAATCAAAAGAAGGGAGGCTTGCAATGGCTTCACTTTCCTAAGCTCAATAATTATTTGATGAATTAAATGGAATTAGGAGAGTATATCCCCTAGAGCAATCGGACAGCGGCCTCCCTTTGCCATTTTGATCAATCAATATGATGTTGTTATTGTTTGAGGCATGGGTCGATTTGGAGTGTATGTGGAAAGGAGCCCCATATGCCTTAATTGAGTGGAGGAGGATTCCATGTGCCAATTTCAAGTGAGGTGGTCAATTTTAGCCTTAGGTTAGGTTGACCCAAACCCATTGGGTTAGTGCACCACACTTACTAGTGTCCACTTGGTCCACTAAGAGCGTGCCAAGTGGTCATGAAGAGGATTTGACCAAATTTCAAGTAAATTTGGCCAAAATTTACTCTATAGCCTAGAGGTAAAATGCTCATTGGCTTGGGTTTCAATTTGAATTTGTTTGGTATGATTGAAAAATAGGTTGGGCCAAGTTTCAATGAATTTGGAGTTGGTTTGATATGATTTGGCTCATGTTTACCATTTTAGGACAAAATGTGTAAACTTGGGTCAAGTTCATATGACCATTTGAAATGTTTTGGCATCTTTGGTTTGGTTCAAATTGGTTTAGATTTAAATTTGGTTCATTTGATTTGATTTAGGTCAAATGGGTCAAGTTGACCAAATTGAACCATTTGACTTATTTGGGTTAGGTCATGGGTTGGTTTATGTTTGTGGTCATTTGAAATAGATTGGTATCTTTGTTTCAATCAATTAGTTTATATTTGAGTTAGCTCAATTTGACCATTTAGGTCATTCATGGTCAATTGGGCTATTAGTATAGTTGGCCAATGCTTTGGCAAGTTCAACAATTATTTTGGAATGAACTTGACCTATTGGTTTCAATTTTGGCTTAGAACAAGTTTTGACACATTTTAACTTTTAAGTCAAGTTGGGTTAACTTGGGTCAAGTGGCCAATGGGTTAGGCTCAAATGTTGTTTGGTCAAGTTCAAACATAGTTCATGAATGAACTTAGATCAATGGTTTCAATCAATTTGGCCTATGGTGGATTTTGGCTAAGTGTTGACTTGGTCAACTCATAGGTTTGACTTGGTTTGACCTAATTTGGTTGATTGATCATCTCATGATGATTGTTGATCATGATGAGGTATAGAGTTTGATTTAATGCAATTTGGGGGATTAAATTTGGCTCATAAGGGTACTTTAGGTCACTTTGGGTCAAGTGAGCCTAAGTAGGTCAAATATCTTGCTCAAAGCTTGATTTGAGTTTGGTTGAACTCACATATGGACTTATGATTGAAATATAAATCCATTTGCAAGTGGTTTGAAGTCAAATGGGTTTTGATTTCTTTGATAATTTAAAGTTTAAAAGGTGAACATGAGCTTGTCTTGGGTTTGATTTTTGAATTGAGTTTTGGATTGATGATTGAAGTTCATGTTTATATTTGGATTCATGATTGAAGGATTGATTGAATCATGAAGAAAAATCAAGAGTTTGGCTTGATTTGAATTTGATTTGGCTAAGTTCAAGATTTTGAATTGAAAGGCTTAGGTTGATTTGATTGAATTTGAGTTTGATTTTTTGGAGTTGATTTTGGTTATTTGATTTATATTTCATTTATATATGTGAATATAAATGAAAATATAAATGGGTTATGAGAAAATTTCATGAATTTGAGGTGATTTGAACTTGATTTAGCTAAGTCCAAGAAGGAATCAAAGTGACTTAGAAAGATTTGATTTGGATTTGAATTTTGGATTTATTTTGATTTATTTGAATTTATATTTCATTTATATATGAGAATATAAATGAGAATGTTAATGGGTTGTGAAAAAATTTCTTTAATTTGAATTAATTTAGATTTGATTTGGGCTAAGTCCTTAAGAGGGAATCAAAGTGACTTAGGAAAGTTTTTTTGATTTGGATTTAAATTTGGAATTTGGTTTGACTGAATTTGAATTTATATTTATTTATATATGAATATAAACACTACCTTGTCAAAGTCCAATGTGGTGGAGGGTTCCATAGGTAGTGACAACCGATAAAACTTATCAAATAATCATGACATGAATCCTTTAAATCATTATGCTAATGCTAAGTCCCCTGTGTTATGCCCTATTTTTGTCAATACAAAGAAAATGTGCAAGTTATCTTAACCCTGTGCAATTTTAAATAAGCAAGGGTTCCCACATTATGAATGGATGCGGACAAAGAAGTTAGTCCATGAAACTAAAATTAGGTTAGATCTTGGAATATAAATACACTTATGTAAATTAATGGAATTAGATATTATGGTTCATAGAAAGATAAATATTTTATGTGTTCAAGAAACTAAATGGGTTGAATTAAGGACATTGATAGTTTAGATTTTAAGCTTTGGTTTTCGTGAAGTCGAATTAGAAATGATGTAGGTGTGATTATACAAAGTTTGAAGGATAATATTATAAATATCAATATATGGGAGATAGAATTATAAAAGATTATTGTTGATACTAAGATTATAAATGTTATAAGTGTTTATGCTCCTCAAGTGTTTAATGTAAGCTCAAGAAAATTTAATGAATTGGAGGGATTAATACAAAAGATACCTCAAAGTATTTATGGAGGAGATTTAAATGGATAAATGAGTGGTAGAAGATTTTAAAAGTATTCATGAAGGTTATGGATTTAGATGACTAATGAAAAAAAAGGCAAGACTATATTATTTTTCCTTAGCTTATGATTTTGTAGTTGCTAATACTTTATTTAAGAAAAGAGATGAACATATTATTACTTATAAAATGGGTCTAGAAAACCTAATTATTTTGATAAGAAAAATAGATCATTTAGATTGTAAAGATTGTAAGGTCATTCCAAATGAAAGTTTAAGTACCTAACATTGATTGCTAGTTTTAGATTTTAAGATGAAAGATTGTAAGAGAAAAAATAAATTAAATTATTATCCTAGGATTGATGGGGACATAAAGAACACAAATAAAAAATATTTTTAAGACAAGCTTACAAGAGCTTAGAATTTTGTTCATAAGGAAGCTAATGTTATGTGGAAAAAGTAGCAAGTGAAATTAAGCAAGTTGCTAAAATGTGCTTGAGAATCAAAAGGAAAACTTTTAATAAAAATAGTTGGTTGAGTCAAGAAAAGATAAGAAATAAGAAGCATTGTTATAAAACTTAGTTTAGATGTAAAAACTCAGAATTGGGAAAGATATAAAATGGTGTAGAGATTCTAAGAAAGCAATGTATGATGCAAAAATTTAAATTTTTAGTAATTTATACAATAGATTAGATACCAAAGAAGGTGAAAGATGTAATGTTTAGCCAACCAAAGAGATAGAGAAGTAAAGACCTAATTCAAGTGAGGTGTATTAAGGATGAAAATAATAAAGTGCTTTTCTTAGAAAAGGATATTGAAAATAGGTGGATGAGGTATTTTGATAAACTTTTCAATGAAGAATCTAAAAGTACAATTGATTTTTATCATCGTATTAGTAAATCTGAAATTAGAGAAGCTTTAAAGGAAATGAAATGTGGAAAAATAGTAAGACCTGATGATATTCTAATAGAAGTGTGGAAATGTTTAGAGATCAAGGAATTTCTTTTTACAAATCATTTTAATATTATTTTAAAGACTAAAAAGATGCTAGATGAGTGGAGAAAGAGTTTGTTGGTTCCTATATTTAAGAATAAAGGTGATGCACAAGAGTGTTAATGTGTCATACATTAAAATTATGGGAGAGAGTAATTGAGCATAGATTTCGATGTGATACAAAAATTTCTAACAATCAGTTTGGTTTCATGCCAGGTAGATCTACTACGGATACTATACATTTGTTAAGAGGTTTGATGGAGAAGTATAGAGAAAGTAAGGAGGAACTACATATGATATTTATTGATTTAGAGAAATGTTATGATAAAGTTTCAAGAGATGTTCTTTGGAGAGTTCTAGAACAAAAAGGAGTTAATATTATTTATATTCAAGTAATTAAGGATATGTATACTAGAGCTATTACCTGTGTCCAAACTTAAGGGGGATTGACAAAATATTTTCCTATTTCAGTTGGATTACATCAAGGATCAACCTTTAAGCCCTTATCTTTTGCTTTAGTTATGGATGTTCTTACTAGGAATTTATAGAAGATGTACCTTGGTGTATGCTTTTTTTGATGACATTTCTTGTTGATAAGACTAGAGGGAGTCCAAGAGAAACTTGAATTATGGAGGTCAACATTAGAGTCTAAAGGTTTTCGTTTAAGTAGATCTAAAACTGAATATAAGGAGTGTAATTTTAATTGTAGAAGTTCTAGTGGTAGTGTTGTGACATTAGGTGAACAAGTCATTAATAAGAGTGAACGATTTAGATATTTAGGCTCTATTATTCAAAATGATGGTGAAATAGATGGAGATGTTATTAGTAGAATTTAAGTTGGATGGTTGAAGTGGAGGAATGCATCCGCCTATTGTGTGATAGAAAAGTTCCAATTTAAACTTAAGGAAAATTTTATAAGATGGTGGTAAGCAATGATTGATGGTGTAGATTGTTAGCCAATAAAAGAGAAGCATAAGATTAAGTTAAGTGTTACAGAGATGAGGATGCTCAGGTGGATGAGTGGCTTTACTCTTAGAGATAAAATGCAAAATGAGTATGTTCGGGAAAAAGTTGGAGTAGCTCCAATGGAAAATAAGATTAGAGAGAGTCGCCTTAGATGGTTTGGCCACATAAAGCCACGTCCTGATGACCTAGAAGAGTAGATGCATTATATTGCCTTATGTTAAGAAAGGTAGAGGTAGACCTAAAAAGACTTGGTTAAGATGTAAAAAAATGAACTTAGTATACTTGAATTAAATGAGAATTTGACACATAATAGACACAATGGAGATGAAGGATTCATGTAATAATCCACTTAGTGGGATAAAGGCTTGTTGTTGTTGTTGTTGTTATATATATGAATATAAATGAGAATATAAATGGGTTATGAGATTATTTCTTGAATTTGAAGTGATTTGGATTTGATTTAGGCTAAGTCTATGAGAGAGGATCAAAGGACTTAGGAAATATTTTTGATTTGGAATTTAAATCATAAGCTTCAATCATTAGTTTCAATCATGGGTTTCAATCATGTGGATTGATTTGAGTTTAGAGAAAATTAATTAAGTTGGAGTTGATTTAAGTTTGACTTGAAGGAAGGAAGTGAGGAATTTGGTTCAAGCTATAGGGTAGGCAAATTTTCCTAACACTCCTAAAGCATGACCTATTCCTACGACTAACTATTCTAAGTCTCTAGGGTTATGTTGAGTGTCCACCTAATGACTAGATGTGTCTTAGGACTAAAGAACTCTTAAAATCTAAGAGGAGTCTATGTCTAAGATTGAGGGGTTGAGAGCTCATCCTAAAAATGAGGTCAACAAAGGGCGCCCAATAGGTGGGGTGTTACTGACAAGGAACACCACACGTATTGGTGTTGAACAAAACGATCAACAATACCAAACGATCACAAGCACTAGCAGATACGATCTACTCCTAACCTGAGGTGTAGAAGGAATCCAAAGCTTAGTGTAGTGTGATCCTACTCATGCTAGGGACATAAGAGAGGAAGGAGGAATCCATTAGAGATAGTGTATGTGAACCTTCCACTTGGGAAACAAGTTCAAGTCATCCACAAGGGGATGAGAGGTTTGATTTAAGTCTCACCGGGGAGAGAAATCAATTTGATTCAATTTGTTGTTTGTTTAATTGTGTTTGTTTTGACTCCACCAGGGATAGAAAAGTGAACTCTCCACTGGGGAGACAAGTGCAAGTCATCCACAAGGGAAGAAAGGTTGTGAAATCCGTTGAGGGATTAGAATTCTAGATTTGCTAGGGAGCTATAAAGACTTGCGTCTCACTGAGGAGGAGCCAAAGATTTGATTTGGATTGATTGATTATTTTGTTTTGTTTGTTTCACTCCACTGAGGGAGGAGGGTTGAATTTATTTCTGATTTTTAATTTTGGATTTTGAAATAGACCTTGTTGGTTTGCAATGGATCGTATTGAGTAGGAGCCATGGAGGCCTAGACTTAACTCATATAAACTGATCTAAAGGGATAGTCTACTAACCACATAGTAGGACTAACCAACCAAAGATGCCTTTCTGTGCAAGAATGTAGGAAGAAAACATAGTAGACTTACATCCTCCAAAGTAGGGAGCAGTCGCTGGGGTGACCCATTGGCAAGGCAACAGATCAAACCCAACCTAGGGCTGACTATTGAGTGAATGCCATTGGGGGACTTAGATTAACTCAAGGATAGTCAAGATTAATTTTATTTTAACTTTATTTTTTGGATTTTTTTGGTTTGCGATGGATCATACTGAGAAGGAGCTTATATTAGCCTAGTCCTATCTCAGATTTACTAAACTAAAGGGAGGAGCTTCCCGGTTGATGGGAGAACTATCCTGCCGAAGGAGTGCCTTTCAGCTTGCAATGATCAATTATAAGGAAGAAAGTTTAGGACTCACATATCACCACAAAATACTATGCGATTTGCTTTGGGCAATACAAATCAACCCTAGGGGTCCATCAATGATAGTCATGCTAGAAAGAATGCATAATTTCTTACATCTTCCAAAGTAATGATCAGGGTAACTCGCTTGTGTAAAAATAGATTGAACCCAACCTAAGGTGACTAGTGAGTACCACCAGATTTATCTCAACTGTAGTCGCAATTCCTATAGGGAGTTCTCAACACACCCTAAAGATAGATGCCCGCTTGGGGGCCCTTGGGGCTTGAATTACTAATCCACAAGTGAATTAATTTGTTTGTTTTGTTTAGTTTATTTATCACGGACCCTGTTAGTTTGCGAGGGATCATACTGAGAAGGAGCTTATATTATCCTAAACCTATCTTAGATTTACTGAACCAAGGGAGAATCTACGCATCCGCTGAATAAATTCTCCAACCACAGGGGTTGTTACTAGGAAAGGTGGACTCAACCAGTAGTGTCTAAATGGTCACAAAAGGATGTGATCCAAATAGAATGCCCAGAGGGAGAGCCAAAGGGCTTATCCAAAACCCGAAAAAGATGACATGGTTAGTCATATATCAAATATAGGATGCCAACTCAAGGAGAAAGCTGGGACTCACATCCGCCAAGAGTGGTGTATCCACCGTGAGTCACAAAGACAAACATCAACCAACCTAAGGTGCTCCGCAACAACCTGGAAGAAAGCTTGGGACTCACATCCTTCTAACCGATTGCCGGGATAGTCGCTTCGCTCAACAGATATCCACCTAGGGTGACTATGTGAAAGGAAGGACTTATATCGACTCAAATGTAGTCAAGAGGAAAGGATCCTTTGGGGGACTTATCCTATACCTCGAATATACTTGACCTAGTTAGATCATGATGATTAGTTCAAGAAGAAAGCTCGAGGACTCACATCATCTTAAACAAAATCAAAATGAGGTAGCTTACTAGTTGAGAAGTGAAACCTACCAAACTAACAAGGTGCTCGTTGGTTTGTAATGATCAAGTTAGGAAGAAAGCGTGGGGACTCACATCCTCCAAACAAGTTCCACTGGGGTGACATACTAGCAAGGTAGCATGTAGACCAGACTTATAGTAGTTAATGAGTGAGTGCCACAGGGGGCTTGCTCTCACATCAAAGTAGCATAAGATAAAAGATATGTGTTTGTTTTTGTGCTTATGTTAAAAGGAACATGCTGCCTCTTGGGTTCTCTCATACCTACCCTAAACACACTTGGGAGAATTTAATGAAATGGTGCCACGGATGGCAACCAAAATTCCCACTAAGAAAGGATGCCGCTTGGGTTCTCTTACACCTAACTTAGTTGTGCTAATCAAAATAGGATGCCTCTTCATTCTCTATTCTAATAGTAGGAGATTATTTTGATTATGTTTGTGAGAGGGATGATGCCGCTAGGGGACTCTTACACCTATCCTAAATACGTCATGACAGATTTGCAAGATAAGCAAACAACGCTCAAAAGAAGAGAATATTTTGGCGAAATAGAATTAGATTTTTGTTGATTGATAGAATTGTTTTCAAACATAATTTTTATGGGTAATATTTCTTTAAATAGAGCCCATTAATTAGAAGCATCAGGTGTTCTCCTTTACAATCAATAAGATGATAAAATCCACCTTGATAGGCCATCTCTATGACATAAGGGCCTTCCCAAGTGGGTTCAAACTTGCCTCCCATCTTGACTAACAATTGGTCTCCTTAGGACTAACACAAGTTCTCCTACTTGGAAAGACCTAGAGGACTACTTGTTGTGAATCATTTTGGCCTTGTAACTCGAGGTTCGCATAGGAGACTCTCCTCCAAACCTTCAAGCTCTTCTAACCGTAACTTTGCATTGCTCTAAGTGATCTTGTTACCCAATGCTATCCTTAGTGATGGGAGTTGAACTTCTAAAGTAGAAACTTGACCCATACACTAAGGAAAATGGGTAGATTGAGTTGGAGTTCTGATGTGCGAGACCATGAGGCTTCAACCAACTATGCCATTCCACTTATTATCATCAAGAGTCTTCTTTAGTATTTGGATGAGAGTTTTGTTGAATGCGCTAAGCCATTTGCTCGGGTAGTAGATGGTGGAGTATCTCCAATCTATACCGTGTGCTAATTGATCTTGCTTTTGAATGTAGTACATTATCATATATAATTCATCGAGGCATTTGAACCTATATACAATATGGTTTAAAAAAAAAGCACATGCTGAATTGTGACCTCTTTGAGTGGGATTGCCTCCGCCCACTTGGAAAAGTAGTCGGGGCGCTAACCGATGATGACCCTTGGAAGAAGGAGGATCGATGTAATCACCGGTACCCAACACTCAAATGGCTATGAGGCCAATGTAGGGTGTAGAATATTAGGTGGTTGGTGGAGGAACACACCTGCACCTGACACAGTTGGCATCTCCTAGCTACATCCATATAGTCTGTAATCATCGAAGGCCAGTAGTATCCTAGTCTCTTAATCTTCATCTTCATCTTCGAACTGGATTGATGTGCTGTGATAGAGAATGTACCCGTTATAATGCCAAGGGCTTTGTGTTATCTAAATAATGTAACCACATTAAAGGATCAAAGGACCGTTGGTATAGGGTGCCATCAACGAGAGCATAGGAGAGTGATCTCTATTTCACCTAATGGGCTTGTGAATTCTCTTAAGGTAGTCTGTGAGTGTTTAAATAGTCATGAATGGTTACCTCCAATCTAACTCCTTGTCCTTATAGGCAATGATAACCCTCCTTCAAGAGAAAGTCTCTTGATGAGTTCAACATCAATAAGGGATATGACTTGTCTATTTTGGGCCCTTATTGGAATGGACTCATCTTCTACATGCCAATTTTTTTGGCCAAAGCGCATATGTTCTCGCCGGGAAACCTTGTAGATGGTGACTTGGGATTTGGTCTTACTTCATGGTATACTCATGGTAATGAAGCTTGGGTTTGAGAACCTTGTAGGACTCAACAATCTTGATGACCAACCGAGAATCCCAAAGATGTTGATGCTCTTGACACACATATGATTAACTCCAACCTAATCAAAGCCTCATACCGCTTTATTGTTGGTGGGTTGGAGAGATAGTATGAGAATCTCATCACATCACTGAGTTAGAGAACTATTCTACCCCTCGCTTTCTCGGAAGAGTAGATCGTGGTGCTTCCCCTTTATGAAAAGAAGCTACGCCATCAAAAAACATCTTCCATCAGAGGTTGTCAACCTTCCCTAAGTTCATGATTTGTTCATCAGGGAGATCATCACTAAGCGGAGAATTAAGAAGTGGGTGTGCCTAAGAAATGCTAGTGCTTATCCTTTACCGCATGGAGGGTATAATGTGATATCAAACTGAGAGAATCATGGACCTTCATGCCAAAATATGGATAGCATTGGCCTTGTCATGAGATATTGTAGTGGATTGATTCTAAAAATCAAGTTCACCTTATGAGAAAGCATATAATGTCATAGCTTTTGAGATGCAAAGATCAAAGCTAGGCAATATTTCTCAATAGGTGGATAGTTCAGCAAGAATCAGATGATGGCTGAGGTAATAGAGAGCACTCTCCTTCCCTGGTTTGCCAACAAAGTCCAGAGAGTCATCCAATACAACATAGAGGATGAGTGGCCCGGGATAGCTAAACTAGCGCTTCACCAAATACGCTTGATATCTTCAAAGGCATGTCGACACTTATCATCCCACTTGAACTTGGCATCCTTTTGAAGTAAGTGCAGAATGGCTTGCATCTCCGATAGGTTGGAAATAAAGATATGCCAACCATCCTTGGAAAGATGAGTTGAGTTAAACTCTTAGGAGGTGGCATTTCTAAGATAGCTTTGATCTTTGATCTATTTCTATTCCCTGTGTCAACAAACCCAAGGAATTTCTGAAGCTACCCAATGCACACTTCAAGGGATTCATTTTGAGGTTATATTATCTTAACCATTCAAAACTACTCTCAAGTCAAAGAGATGGTCTTCCTTTTCTACTTTGACTACTAGATCATCAACCCTGATGATGGATGAGTTTCATTGAAGATTTGAGTCAAGCCCCATTGGTATGTAGCACCATCATTTTTAAGGCCGAAAGGCATGACCCTATAATTATAGATTCTGTTCGGGGTTCGAGAAGCAGTGTTTCTTTCATCCTCGGGGGCCATCTTGATTTGGTTATACCTAGATGACCCATCCATGAAAGAGAAAATTGCATGAGATGAGGTGATGTCCACCATTAATTTTGGTATAGAAAGAGGAAACTCATCCTTAGGACATGCCTTGTTTAAGTCCCTAAATCATGCAAATGAATTTGGCCATTCTTCTTCTTAATGGATGACAATCGCTAACTGTAGGGTATTTTTCTTCCCGATGAAACCAAAGATCATCGCTTTCTTGACTTAAATGACCTATTCAATTTCTAATCGCATGCTTCTAGGAGCTTGCTTGATAGGTTAGCTAGATTTATTGCTAGTTTGATGTTTAGGAGATAATCTGCATCTCTTCATAACTCCATGCAAAGCCTTAAACTCACCAATAGCCTAACTAAGTCATTGGTTTCTTCTTCATTCAACAATGAACTGATGTATGTCGCATGGATTTTCTTCCATCCCAAGGTTAATTTCTTTAAGCTTGTAAAATGTTGAATGAATCTCCTCTTCAAATTATGGTGGTGCATCTTTGATTTGGAGATCATTTGGATCATTTGAGGTTTCTAAACACACATCATCATAAGAGTTGGTTTGGTGAAAAGAACCTATCGACTCAGATGGTTGGTAACAACTAAGCAAGAATCATCATCGCCGATCACTATACCAAATCCTACCCGATCTTGATGCTTCTCCGCAGTATTCCATAGCTTCTCACTCGACCTATGCGACCATGTATGAGGAATCAAACCTTTATATAAGATTATGAACACAAGGCGAGTAAAAGTCAAACGGTAATTCCATTAATTCTTTATATGAATTATCCTCAAGTTCTACATCAACTTTAGGACTTGAGGAGGATGATCCTAAAAAGAATCTCTTTGGCTTCATATCACTGGAAGACTTAGGGGCTTCCTTAACTATCAAACCTTCATCTTTTTGTGGAGAAAGTGAGGTTAGAGCTAAGGTTCATAACTACTATCTGATAGTTTTACATACATTTGATTTGAATACTTTGCTTTGTCTGGAGGCTCTTCATCGCTATCCGCTCGAGTGTCACCTCCAATGAAACCCACTGAGAGGGGTTGTCTGGTATGCTAATCACATTAGACTCATCCTCAGGATTCCAAGTCTATGTGAATAGTGGTACTATGAACTAGAACATAACCTCATTGGTGATGGCCAACCTCTTCCTCCTGAACTCTATTTCTACCTTTACCTGCCTGGAGGTCGAGTCATCCTACCCACATATCCATATGATGAAATGAACTGTGGGTGGAATGTGATATGCAAATTTTTTCTTCAATTTTCCTTTCTTGTTCACTTGAATTTTCATTTTCTTTTCTTTTCTTTTCTTCTTTTTTTTCTTTTGAATTTGAATTTTGTCCAAGTTCATGAGAAAGGGTGTTTTGAGGAAGATAGTAGGTCACATCCTCATATATCTCAACCTCTCTAACTGAAAATGACTTTTCATCTCCTTTGACACAGTACTCAATCCCATCCTTCCTGAACTTGATGCATTGATGGAGGGAGGATGGAATCATCTTGTTTTGATATGGCCTACCAAGCAAAAGTGAACAAAGTATTTGAATCAATGATATAAAACTTGGCTTTCTAGTCACCTATCTAAAGGTAACACTATGGAACCCAAAAGCCCTCACCTTGTTCATTGAATCCTCTCAACATCATTTGATCTCCTAGTGTGAGATGTCGATCCTCAACAAGGGTCTTTAGACTCATAATATTCACCGATGATCGATGAGAACTCAAGTATGAATCTCCCATGTCAACTAATGTAGAGGGGACCATTGTGCTCCATGTCCCAGAAGAAAGTCTTCATCTATGAGTGATCCCCAAGCTTCTCTGAATAATGTGCCTCCTCTCAATGGGTGACCGAGCTAAGCATATCTCGTGATCAAGGAGAGCCTTGATTAATGATTCCCTCATCTCTTTAGATAAGACAATCATATATGCTTAGCTTAGATGACACTTTCTTAGGTGAGAGAGGACATTGTAGTCCACCTTTGATCCTCCACAAGCATATCCAAGGGTGGAGCATCTTGGAGGAGGCTTCTCATCCTCAACCAATGACTTATTTCCCTCTATCTTGAGGAGCTACCCTAGGAGGTAGAACCTTGCCACTACTGGAGGTTGACTGATCTCTATGGCAGGTAATGGAAAGTTCTACCGCACATCTCACTCACTACAGCCTTATGGGACCCTGTAATTGGATGATTCCAAGTCTATCTCAAGAGGTGAATTAGTATTCAGGGGAAAATCCAACTAATCAGAAGAAGATGAAATTATTATAGTTGTTTTAGACTTGAAGAGTTATTAGAATAGATTTGACAACCCATAAGTGACACATGTAATTCAAGCTAGCTTTATTCTTCAATTTCTTGGATTTGATAGTACAGTAGTCAAGTAAAGTAAGAGGGTGAGGGATTTGATGCCCTCATCCACCCATACAAGATGTCTACTAGAAGAAGAAGAACTAGTCAAGTAGAGAGTCACCGATGTGGTAGCTACAATGGTGGACGAGGTGGACTGTCGCTGGTTGCTCTACCATTATCCCGAAGGCACATGTCACTGTTGAGCTCCCACTTTTCTTGAGTTGGCTTTGGCAACTTGCAAACCTTCATTGATGTTGGAGGTTTAAGCTGACTCAGACACCTGCAAGGAAAGTTTCTTGATCTTTAATATAATTTTCTTAGAGGTTTTGGATAAGGAGATATTCCAACCTTCTTTAATTTTGGAATGATCGCAAGCATCTCCAAGGATTACCCTAATGGAATTGGATGATTGTTGCACAAGGTATTTCTTCAGGATAACTATAGCATCGATCTTGAAGCTATGTTTAAGCCAGTCCTTGAATGTGAAGTAATCCCCCAAAACATGACCTACCATACGATGGTAGGGGCAAAAGTTAGGATCATGGCTTTTGCTCACTTCCTCCGATATCTTAGATTCGGGTAGCTAAAAATTAGGCTTCTTTAAGATATTCTTAAAGATCTTCCTAATTATCTCCCTCTTAAATGAATAGGGCTTATTAAGTTTATCCAAAAGAGTAGGTGGATCATAGCTACCTGACGGTGGGTATGTATACCGCACTTGATATGAGGAGGAGGAGGAGGATGGATACTGTGGCATAGACTGCTCTTGGTGGTAGAGGGAGGTGGAAGTGACGAGCATTGGTCTCTCAAACCGCTTCTAGTCTATTCCTTATCACCGCTATCACGAAGTTTCTTTCTCATATACCTTCTATGGGCTTTGTTTAGATCTGGAAGGTAACTATTTGGCTTCTCTTGCAAGCTAGCCACCTTGTTGATTAATTTCTCTTTTGATGGTGAAACCTTTGAGCATGAAAGGCCATGGATATTCTTAAGGTAATCTTGATGGCATGCTATTCGACAAATTGTGGTTCATTTCTCATACTCAAATTATGTCATTTGAGAATGTAATCAATGAAGGAATCACCATGATTTTATTGAGCCACAATGAGATCGCCAGTAGTGACCCTTTGTTGATCTCCAACAAACCTCTTGATAAAGAGTTGCTCCAACTCAGCTAAAGTCTTCACTGAACTATTGAGAAGTTCAACCTACCAAATGCTAAGCTACTCCTATGAAGAGATGGAAGAGTAAAGGCCACCGCCACAGCGTTGCAATAACTAGCTCTGAAATGTGTAATGTGCTGCCTTGGGTTCCCACTGCCATCAAAACTCTTGAAAGAAGGTGGCACGAAACCCTTAGGATATTGGATTGCATCAAATTTTTTTGGGTAGTGTCTATCCTTTGGAACTGATGATCCTCCTAGGGATTGAACCCACGCTTCCTTCACCTACTGCTCAACCATGCTCTTGATAACTTTTTCTTGTAAGGAGCTACTATCCACAACCTTCCTATACATGCTGGTGTTACCTTGCTCTATCAGAGGTAAAGTCTTGGCTGGGTCCAAGACATGCACCAACTCTAGTTGACTAGTCTCAGCTATGGTAGGATGAACTGTTAGGGCTTAGTTCTGCAATGCTAATCAAGCAATGATCTTGAGCCTCTTCTCCATTCTATTTATCTTTTCATATTTCTATTTTATCTCAAGGTTGGGTGTGGTGTCTTCGCTGGCCTAACACCTTCCATAGTCTGCTACTTTCTAAGGAGGGATCCCCTAGTATCTACCATGCAAACCCCTATTGAGTCTCCCAACAAATCATCTTCATTGGGATCAAAGTGGATCTTCTCTTCATCAGACTAGTCATATCCTAGGATCTCTTTCTTCTCCTTGAAATAATGGGCTACTATATCATCTAGAGAATGATCTATCAGAATTGGCACAAATGACTTTGGTTGAACGGTGGTGGGATCATTATCATGTACTGTGTGGCACCAGACTTCCCCTATTGTTGGAGAATTAACCTTGTGAGGGCTATACTCACTGGAAGAAATGTGCTTCTGACTGTCACTGAATCTACATGGGGTGACACTCCTAAGAGGCTCTATCATCATATGTGCAATTGAGCTGCCACCCTCTCCCTCTACAACTGCTGCAATCATCTCTATGACCCACTGTGGTGGTGGTGGTGAAGGGATGGCAATTATGCTTCGAGGTTATCATTGCTTCTTCACCACTACTGGGGCAGAAGGTCGAGCAGGAGAGCTCGACCTCGCCATAGTAGGCGGTGTATGTAGGATGGGATCTCTCAGCCATAGCCAAATCACCAATGGGCCTTCATGGCCTTTGGTGGAACTAGAGATGCTGGAACATGGATCAGAGATTGTGGATGGGGGGTAGAGCGGTGTGGTGGAGGCACCATCAACTCTCTTGGAATAAGAGCTCTCCTCCTGTGATGGGTAGTCCCCATGATCAAAATACTGTCAGTATGATTGACAAGGGAAGCACGCTGATCAGGGAAATCAATGAGTTCAGAGGCCGCTAACTGTTGACTAGATCTCTGCCTCTCTCAGCTGGTGATATGAACTGAGGTATGAGCCTCCGTGGCCCTCTCCTATTGAAGATGCTTCCCCACGCTATGGGGGATAATAGATCTCAAGTCAAACTAAGCTCCAGACTCAGATTGTCCGTAGGCTCTGCCAACCTAGCGTAGAACTGAACGTTGGCTGACATATGACCTCCTACTCTGACTAACTGGTGGTTGAAACTAAACCGCTGGTGGAGGTAAAGCATAGATCCTCCTGGCATCCTCTCTATCAGACCTAGTATGAGGATGGAATGGGTTTGCTGTAACCAATGGGGAAACCAAAGTGGGTGACTCTTCAACAACAGACCACGTAGCTACCTCCATCTCCCCAGCGATGTGAGTATGGTACCACTTTATCATGCAATTCTTGTTCCTTCTTTGGGTCTTGGTGGGTAAGCAGAGTAAGATCTAGACCCAACCTCAAAAGTAGGGTAGATAATCCCTGTGATCAGGGGAGCCTTCCCTTCAGAAGGTGCTAGTGAGTGGGTGATAGCCCTAACTAGGGCAGCACGGGGAACCACGGGACGTACTGATGCTATCACTGACATTGGCACTAATATTGGAACTATCATTGCCACTGTAGGAACTATTATTGCCTTCCTCTGAGAGGAATATCAATCAATGGCATGTACCAATGACCAGCCCTACCCCACCACTCCTCCTAAATATGAGGGGAGTGCCCTCACATGTAATCCTCACCTCATCCAGTAAATGAGGTGAATGAGGGAAGGCTGGCCCATCTGGCTAGATCCATCCCATGGGGAAAGATAAACACATATCTCTGTCCAACCATTGCTATCAACTGGAACTGAAACTGAACTGTAATTGAAATTGACGTTGAATGAAAGTCTGCAATGTTGAAATTAAAATTGAATCGAATTCCTATTGACTTTGAATTTAGAATTTAGAATTTGAATCCATTCTCAACATTTTAAAAGTGTTAAGTCGAACTCAAATGATTTAGAATAGATTTTGAGATTTGATTGGAAAGAGGAATTTTTTGGATGTAGAATCCACTTTCAATAAATTTGGATATGTAGAAAATGGGTTCAAATATTTTTGAAGAGATGCTTCCATAGGTTTATATTTGAATTTTGATTTTGATTTTGAGGACCCTTTATTTAACAAATTTGGGTATATTAAAGTAAAGGGTCAATTTGATTTTTGATTTGAGATTTTTGGAATTTACTCACCTAGAAAATTTATGTATGTTAGGTGAGGCGTTTAAGAACAATTTCTTCTTTTTTCTTTGTTTGCTTTGTTTTGTGGGTCATTTGTGATTTAAAAATAGAATTATCATTTAGCAAATTTAGGTATGCTAAAAAAGGAATTCCAAGTGTGCTTTATTTTTTGGAATTTTTTTGAAAATAAGAATCATAGAAAATTTGAGTATGCTAAGAAAATCCGAATGTATTTTTTTTTTTGTTTTTTCAAAGATTTTGATTTTGAAAAATAGGATCCTTAGTAAATTTGGGTATGCTAAGGAAATCCTAATTTGTTTCATTTATTTTTGATTTGATTTTGAAAAGTAGGATCCTTAGCAAATTTGGGTATACTAAGGAAATCATAATGTGTTTCTTTTGTTTTGGATTTAGATTGAAAATGGAGACTTCACTTTAGCAAATAGGGTATGCTAAAATGAAGTTTCAATGTATTTCTTTAATTTCATGAAATGGAACTTTCACTTAGTAAATTTGAGTATGCTAAATGAAATTCCAAAAATGTGTTTCAAATTTTTGTGTTTTGATTTTTTTTTTGAAAATGGAAACTTCACTTTAGCAAATATGGTATGCTAAAAAATGAAATCCCAAAAGTGTTTCTTTTTGTTTTGGATTTTTGTTTTGAAAAATGGAGACTTCACTTTAGCCAATGTGACATGATAAAATGAAGTTCCAATGTGTTTTTTTTTTTTTTGAAATTTTGTGAGATGGAGATTTCACTTAAGCAAATTTGAGTATGTGAAATGAAGTTCCAAAAATGTGTTTCAAATTTTTGTGTTTTTAATTTTGTTTTTGAAAAGAGAGAGATTTCCATTTAACAAATTTGGGTATGTAAGATGGAAACCAATTATGTTTCATTTTTCAAAGATGTATTTTTGTGATTATTATTTTTTTTGAAAGAGGAAATTCCTACCTACTCATATATGGAATATGTTAAGTGGAATTTCAAAAATAATGTCATTTTATTTGGAAATGAAATTTCCATTCAAAAAATTTGGGTATATCGAATGGAGATATTCATGTGTGCTTTTTGAAAGTTTAATATTTTTATTTTAATTAAAAATGAAGGCTCCATTCAATAGATGTGGGTATATTGAATGGAGAAGGTTATATGTGCTCTTTGAAAAGGTAAAAATTCCAACTTAACACATGTGGAATGTATTGAGTGGAATTTCAAAGTTGTGATTTTGCTTGATGATGTAATATCCATTCAACACATTTGGATGTGTTGAAGGGAAAGACCCATCTTCAAATTTTGTGCTCTTTTGAAAACATGATTGTTGGAATTTTATTTTTTTGAAAATGAACTCTTCATCAAAATGAATTGAATGAAGAAGTTCATTTGTGCTTTTAGAAAATGTGATTGTTGGTTTTATTTTTGAAAAGTTTTTACATATAATAATTGTGAAAATTGTTAGATGTAGTGCAAATAGTTTATTAAGTGTATTTTGAAAAAGTGCTTTTCGAAAAGTAAAATTTTTCATGAAAGATTTATTTTATCTTTATTTTTGGAATAAACCTTTCCTTACCATAAAAATGGTAAGGTGGAAGTCTTTGATCATTTTCTTTTTATTCAATTTTAATTTTTACCCATTAGGGAACCCAACGGGGGTTTTAAGACCAACACAGGGTGAGGTCCTAAAACTTAAAGTTGTTGTCTAGCTTAGCTTAAGGATGAAATAAGCTAAGTGCCAATGGAAAGATAGATAGTATTGAATTCACACAAAAGTATGAACCTACTATTGATACTTGAAGACAACGATCATTTACCAAAGATGGAGAGAAGAGCCTTCCCCAGCAGAGTCACCAGAAAAATTTGTGGTGAAAAATTTTCATTTTCTTCTAAGATGTGTACTTCCATCTTCAATCTATGTGGGTAAAATGAAGATATAAATATTCTATTTGCATTTGGACACCAAGTAGATCCGTAGATGTTCTTATTAGGGTGATCAGATACGACATCGAGGAGAGGTGTACTATCTTGAAAGATAGAAGTCACCATCCTACAATAGATCTAATCACCTCAATAAGGACTCCTAAAGACAATGGGTCTACATATATGCCAGAGATTCTACCCCTACTTTACATGGAAAAGTAAAGTAGGGTTTATTTTAAACCAGGTTTGTTAAGTTCCTTATGGAGTTAAGCCTAATTAATTAAGAGGAACAGATTTGGAATACTTATTAAGGTAAATGATAGTTGTCTCCAAAGATTTTGAAAAGGTAGGACTATCAATTGATTGGTTTATTTTTAGAAGGTCAAGTGAGATCGATCAAGAGGAAGGAGTTCTTATCAAAGCCAAATGAAAACAAGTAGGGGATGCTTAAGATACTAGAAAGCCTAGTAAGCACCCCAAACTACACTACGGTTGGGCTTTACATTTTTGAAATTGAATTAATATTTTTGAGTTGAATTTTCATTAGAATGCTAGGGCTTATAATTCCATGGTACAAGGCTATGGAAATGCCTAAGAGATGAGGATTTATTCTCATAGCCCGTATAGGGAAGTAGTAACCTCTGAACCTGAATCAAGGGAGCTTTGGCTAGGGCCAAGAAGCACGACCTAAATCTAAGGCAAAAATGAGTATTTGGTTTACCTCCATAAGAGAGGATAAACCACCCAACTGTGTCCAACAACCGCTTGGGGGTGGCTGCCAACTAACTCCTCCTATGATTTTATATTCATGTAGGCAAGTCTTATGTTTATGGAAGATATTAAGGTTTTTATTTACTTAGAAACACTCTAGCTAAAGAGACTAGATCATGTAAGGGCATGAATTCATGACTTAAATCTAATGCAATATTTTCATATTTTTTTATCTTCATTTTGGACAATCATTTGACTCAGGCTATAGGATTCATATGCTTAATGCATGAGAAATGAGATTATGGGCCAAAATCAGTAAAATAGGTAGGTGTATTTCCATCATGGCTCTCATAGGTCAAGCCAAATTCTCTACCAAAGGTGGAAGCCCTCCAATCAAGAGTGAAACAATATGATTTTATGCATAATGTTTGAAAGGAAAGTACACATCCAGCTAAAGGGTTGCTAATTCTTTTTGCCTTGATTTTAACTTAGCTTTTATGAGCTTATGAGTTATTTTTAATTTTAGTTAATTAATTTGGTAGAAGATTTATTTTTCCCAAGAGCCTAATCATCATCCGTGCCATACAATCAAGGAAGAAACTAGGAAAAGGATGCCATCTTAATGCACAAGCTAAACAAAGCATCAAATATTTTATAAAGCTAACACAAAAGAATAAATTGCCATTTGTGGTCGGGCACCACCACACAAACTCAAAAAAAAATTGGATAGCCGAGCTCTACCCTTATACAACCTGGATTACAAATGAATTAATTACAATCAAACAAGGAATTCATGTTGTGGGGGTCTTCATTTCCTCTTTTCTTCTTTCTTCTCTTCTTCTTTCATCCTTTTGGTTCCTTCTATATTACAAAAGTCTTCAAGAAAAGAAATCAAACCATAAACCATAAATTCCTAATTATAAGCTTCACCATGAATAAACCAAGTCCAAGCATTTTATTGATATAAGAACATAATAGCATTTAATACAAGCAAAATTCTCTGGATTAGACTTAAATTATCCTACCATTCATTCTCACATACACCGACATAGACTAGAAATAAAACATCACAAAATAAAGCAAACATCAAAAACCAACACCCAAATCTAAAGCTGATGACTGCCATTTTATTTTGTGTGATATGTTTAAATTTAAGGTTTTATTTCCTAAGTGTGAAGATATTCAAACATAAAGGTTTCATTCAAGTGTTTGGGTTTGGGTTTTTTTTGATTTGGTTTAAGTGAATCCTAATTAATTACTAAGTTATAAAGAGAGGGAAAAGAGAAGATAACTTCTCTTTCCTTCCCTACCTTAAATAATTTTTAAAATGGATTCATATTTGATTTTTATTTAGTGAATGCTTATTATATGTTTTAATTAATCCTAAATTTAGATTTTCCCTAGGGAAACCCCATATAGGGGAATTTTATTGCCACAAAAAAGAAGGTTACAAGGTCCTTAAAAGGGGATAAACTTTAAGACTACGTCAAGAGCTACAACCTGAGAGAAAATCCCTATCTAATTACATCCAAAAGTAAGTAAAAGCAAAAGAATAGTAAAAGATACATAGAGATCAGCAATGGAAGATCCGGGCCAAAGCGAGCATATGCAAATCAACAGAAATCAACATGCAATGCACGCAAAATAAAGGAAATGCATCTGTAAATATGAAAAGGGAAGAATTAGTACGATGCAATAAGAGGGTAGTAGAATAATGATTGAAGTGAAAGTTTGAGGGAGAGGGCTAAAGATATTCACACCAAATTGGGTCAAATGCAAATGTGTGCATCCAAGCAACCATTGTATGGATACAACACAAGTGTTACTACCAAACCAATAAGGGGTGAAGCCATCATAGCCCACAAACTTGTGCTAGGATAGCAGCCAAAGGATGAAGGATTTGTGTTCCTTAGTACCTGCAAATCTAAATAAAGCCGAATACAATGTATATGAAAAATGCAAGCCATTATCCCAAATAGGATAACAATCAGCCATTATATGCACCATAGCATCAGAATCCCTACCCAAACATGATGGAAAAACCAACAGTAGTAGGCCCGCAGGACATGCAGGAATCCATGCCTGAATCAATTGAAACACAAGAACTTGATCTTGCCATGATCATAACCAAAATTATACCACTAAAGCCAATTGCAAGACAAAACCAGCTGATGAAAAAAATAACCACACCAATCAGACACCTACACAACAGCCACAGTGAGAAAACCACAGGCCAATAGAAGGAACCATGACAACCAAGTATTGATGGGAGCAAAAAACACAAAGTGTCCAACAATTCCAAAAAAATAACACATTCCAGCAGGATGGAGGAATAGAAAAAACATTCCCAGCCTATTGGAGAAAATCAATAAAACTAAATGCAAGAGTTAGCCAGCTGATGGAAATAAACCAAACATACAAATCAAAGCTACACAAGCCAAATAATAGACAGATAGGCCAAAAAAGGGCCCATGTCACAAATATTAACAAACACAAAGAAACCGAAATTGCACAAACATATTCCAGTTTGGAGAAATAAAAAAAACTTGCTCCAAAAGAGAAAAATGAATCAAGACATGCCGGTCTATTTGAAAAATAGAAAACACTAAAATGAGGGAACATCAAACTAAATATACTAATAAAATCTTTAACTTCTGAACACATATGTATTCCTGGTTCAAAGCCATGAAGCAACACTTGCCCAGAAGGAGAGGAGATTTATTTAGCTTGATAGATAGATCATTGCAAAAGGCCCCCAACATATCTAGCAGAGCAAGAATAAAAAACTCCCAGAAAGGAGCATATTATTGACATATCTTGTGATAAAAACACAACAAGAAATAAGATTTGGAAAGAAACAACATTCATTTAGCCTATCACCCTTAAAGCATCACTGTGAAAAATATAGCGTAAAATAAAACACATAAATGGCCAATAGAAAATAGGCCAAAGCGAAAAGACATAAGTGAAAATTTTGTCAATACTGAGATAGAGATAAGCATTTCCGCTAGTAGCAATGAAACGAAACATCATACCCTTCAAAACAGAGACATCATTATAAAAAAACCCCAAAGAGGTGAGCAAGTCTCAGTTGAAAAGCATGAAGCGAAAAAATAATTATAGAATGCATCGAATAAGAAACATTAAAGAGTAAGAAAAGAGACTAATGAGGTATGGTAGGTATTATCCAAATTAACTAAGTCACAGTGTCTGATTAGATTGATCAAAGAAAATTTGATCATCTAATAACAAGATAATGACATTTCCTTCCGAAACATGAATGATTCTATAATAAACTTGAGATGGAAGCATTCTAGTTTGATTGAGAAGATAATACAATTCAATGTTACCCATTTTATTAGAGGTTAATAGATCAATCAGAAGAAGAGCATCTACTTCAATCTAAATGTTAAGCCAGTTTTTCTACAAACGATCTCAACACTTTATTAACCATTAATTCAACAAAATAACGAGAATATGGGTAAAGGATAGGCAAAAGCACAAGTTACCATGCCTTTAAAATTTTTGAAAATGCCACCACATCCAAAATTATTTTGAGAAATAGAACCAGCAGTGTTAATCTTGATAATATTATCATGGGGATTAATCCAATAGATAATCTTATCATCTTTACAATTCAAATGCTCAGGCAAGGTAAGACCTAGTTTATTAGCTACAAATTTGTGACCTTTAAATTGATTATAAGTAATTAAATTGGGATTGAATAAGGCACAAATTTTATCTTTGATTCTCATAATAATTCTTTTATTATTCATAGAAATCCCATGATGTTTAGCATCATTTCTGTCCATCCATATAAACCATATGAGAGTGATGGTAGTTATCACTTTAATATGACCTTTGATTCTTTGAAAATAAGCCTAAGTTGGTATAAAGATAGAGTTCCATTAAGAAGATTAATATTGAAAAGATCATCATACCAAACCCATAATTTAGAGGCAATAGCTCCATTAACAAAAACATGATTCACATCCTCAATGTGATAACATCAATAGAATTTAGAGGGTAAGTAAAATCCTTTTCTCCACATAAGAGAGTCCTCAGGGATAAAATTTTTTAGAATTCTCCAAGTAAGGATAGAATAAGAGATAGGTATAGTGTTATTCCAAAGTTTAAAAATATATTAGAGAAGTCATGAGTTTCTTTAATATGAAACCAAACATCTTTAAGATTAAAATCTCCATTGTGAGAGAGCTTAAAGAGGATTTGATCAGGCTTGTTAGAATTGATATATATGTTGGTGAGATTATGTATAAAAGGAGTAGGAATGTAGTCAATAAGCATGATATCATTCCAATTTTTATTGACAAGACGACTTTAATATTAGTAGTGGAATGAGTATTTAATAAATTATCAATGGAGCCATTGCCAGTCTAGTTGTCTTGCCAAAAGAAAGAAGTGCCAGAGTTGACCTCCCAAGAAATAAGGGATTCAACTTCCCATTTGATGTTACAAAGTATTTTCCATACATGTGAGTTACCCACTTTGTAAGAACAGGTGAGAGGATGCTTACCCTGGCAGTATTTGGCAGTCATAAATTTAGCCCAAAGACTATTTTTACTTCAAAAGTTCCACCAAAGTTTATGAGAAAATGCAGTAATAGTTTCACGGATTGTCTTACAACCTAGGCCACCTTCAGCAAGGGTGCCACAACTTTTATACTGAGAAGTCCAATGCATCCTTTTATAATAGTTGTTAGATCCCAAAAAATTTATTAGGAGGCTGATTCTAAGGGTAGAATTAGTAGGGACAATGGTTTGAATAAGATATAAAGGCATGGAGTTTAGGGTACTCTTAAGCAAAGTAAGTCTACCACCAAAAGAGATTAAATGAAATTCCCAAACAAAAATTTTATTTGAGATTTTTTTTGGATAAGTTCATCAAAGAGATGTGATCTTTTTCGACCTTTATAAAGAGGAGCACCAAGATATTTAATGGGAAGGTGATGTTTTGAAAATGAGTAATTCTCAAGATTTGGTCAATTACATTTCTAATTTTAGATGAAGGAATGAAATAACTTTTTCCTTCATTAATAGAAAGACCACTTTCCTTCCCAATTTTTAACAAATAATTTCATTATTTTTATGTGATGAATGGAATCATTGGAAAAAATGATGAAATCATCAAAAACTCAAATGAGAGATAGGGATGCCTGTGGTTCTAAAGTACATGCTTGATTATTGTTGAATAGGTCATTAAGACTCCTAGAAAGATATTCCACTCTAATGATAAAAAGAGAAGGAGACAATGGGTCTCCTTGTCTCAAGCCATGGGATGAGGGGAAGAAACCTAAGGCCTCTCCATTTAAAATGATAGAAAACCAAGCATTAATAATACAATTTTTAATAAGAGATATGAATTTATCAGAAAACCCAAATAATTGAAGAATATTAAAGAGAAATTTCCAAGAAATATTATCAAAGGCTTTAAAATGTCTAATTTAAAAGGATATTGCCACCTCGATAGGGCATCCAAGTCATGAATTAACTCTTGTAGAAGAATATTATCATAGCTCTACCTCTGATGAAGCCAATTTGATTAGGAGAGATAATTTTTTGAAGGAAAGGAGTATGTCTATTGGAAAGTAATTTAGCAATAAGTTTTTGAAAGAAGGTGCAAAGACTGATAGGTTTGAAGTCACCCCAATATTCTGGATTGTCAATTTTTGGTATTAGGACATTGGAGGTGCAAGAGAATTATCTAGGTATAGAGTTACCATTAAAGAAGTCAATGACCGCTTCAACTAAGCCTTGTTTAATAATAGTCCAACAATGTTGAAAGAAGTGAGTAGTATATCCCCAATTCTGATCATGTTATTAACAATTTTGCTAATCTCATCTTCTGTAGGAATCATAGTAAGTAAATGGTTTTCTTCACTGGAAATAAATGAGGGAATCAAATGAGTGTTGGAGATAGCATCTAAAGTATGGCTCTTATTCAACAAATTTTTGAAATGATTAATAACAGATTCTTTAATTTCATTATTTTCAGTGATTCAGTTGCCATTGGTACTTTTATTTTTTTGGATTTAATTTAAAGCTCTCTTTTTTTTTGAAAAAGAGCATGAAAGTATCTGGTATTTTTGTCCCCATCAACAATGAGGTTACTAGCCGCCTTTTTCCACCAGTAAGTTTCTTCCATATTTTGATAGGTAACAAGGTTATCTTTGGCTTCATTTAAATCCTTCAATTTAGAAGAATCAGTTAAAACAACATTTTCAAGATTGCAGACCAATTGCTCCATATTTTGATGTTAGCAAAAGGTTTTAAAGCGATGTTTGTTCCACCAAACAAGGTTTTTCTTGAGTCTTTAAGTTTAAACCATAGGTGAATCATACCCTTGTCGAATGTGGGGCAGTCTTAGGTGGCAACATTTAAAAAATCAATATACTAAATCCACATATTATGAAATCGAAAGATGTAGAGTGGGAGATTTAATAGATTTTTAACAGAAATCAAGAGAGGAGCATGATCTGACAAGGTTCTACTTAAATATTCAACAGAAGTATGGGGCCATTGATTTATCCTTATGGAGTTAAAGAGAGTTCTGTCCAGCTATTGCTAGAGTCTAGAGTTGTGCCAAGTTTAATCCGATCCTGAGTAGCCAATGTCAATAAGGTTACAATCAAGAATCATATTAGAAAAATCTTCCATAGAATGCATGTTAGGAGAGCATCCCCCCTTCTTTTTTGAAGAGAAGAGGATGGTGTTAAAATCAACCAACCAAGGTTTGTTTGATGGTAAAAGGATCTTAAATTGTCCTAAAGGATGTTCCTACCTCATTGCAAGATGCATACACAAATGAGCCTAGAGCAGAAATCACCCAAAGAAATGTTAACATTGACCACTCAAGATCATCAAGGATAGAAATAGAGACCATGTTATTCCAAAACACTAGATCTTATTACTAATATTGTAAAAGAAGTTATTAAAGCCAAGCATTCTAAGATTAATCTTAGAAGAGTGAATTAAAGGTTGATAATAATAATAAGTAAGGCAATATTATTAACACAAATATTCTAACATTCTAACATGAGGTCTCAATCCCTTGAATATTCCAAATAAGAGAATTAAACTTAAAGGCTATCAAATTTGAAATAAAAGCAAAGTAAAGTAGTTGTCTAAAGCAAATAGATAAAGGAAGAGAGCTATTTATGAGATGAGGATCCATCTAGTAGATCTAGTAGAGTTATTAGGGAACATTTTTTTGCTTTAAGTGATTTCTTTGTGAAACATTTGAAATGGTCTATTTTTTGTCCAATGAGTCTCCATCCAGAGAGAGATTGGTTGGTTATATTAAGAATAGGGTTAGAATCGGTCAAAAAATTTCTAATGTTGACTTCCCTTCCTCAATTTAAATGTATGCAAAGAATGATTAGGTTGTATGCCAATATTAGAATAAGAGAAGGGAGGTTTAATTTCAATTTTAAGAGAGGGGATATATTGGAAGCATCAAGAACACAAATTTGAGGGTCACTTTTGATATTATTTCGTTTTCCTCCATCCCTTTCATTTTCCTCCTCATGTTGACATTCAAGGTAGTCAAGATAATGGAGTAGGGCATTGTCTTTAGCATCCAAATTATTATGCAAGGAATGGCCGTATCCAAGCCATCATAATGAGCCTTAGGATCAACATCCTCCTTATCTTCAAAAATCTTCATTAGCATCATTCAACATTTCAATTGACAAATTTGTGGGTTCCATAGAAGTAGAAATATAATTTGTTTTTAGAGTAGCTTTAGGCACATACCTATTAAAAAGAAAGGCATTTTAGGATTAAGTGAATTAATGTCACAAAACACACATCACTTCATTTTCTTTCCCAACATGTATATCATGCATATGAATGAATCCTAAGCATATCTACACATATAAATGAAAATGTTTAGCACATATATTAACGAATGCTAAGAAATGTTACTTAAGAAAATTGGAATGCTTTATTATGCATGATTTTCATTAAGTAGAAAAAGGGGTATTCTTTTTTCCTTTATTCATATGCATATGTGTATGTATGAAGGCAGTGAAATTATGACACCATTGTTAACACCGGTGTAAGGTACAAGATCTACTTAAGTCTACAAGCAATCCTAGGGTTGCTTGACTAATATACCACTTTCCTTAAATATATATGCATGTACAAAAAGAAATAAATAGAAAAAAAAGATGCAAAGTTTATGTTTATTTAATTTTTGGTTTGTTTATGCAATTTATGTGTGTAAACATAAAGATTCTTCTTAAGTTATAACATGGAAGAGGATATGAATATATTTTAAACAAGTGTAATGTTCTTTTAAAGGAACTATACACTTTGCAAATCTTATTCAAATCCATGTTAAGAGGAAAGAAAGGAAGCAAACATAGGACACATTTTTATATTCACATGTAAGCTTATAAATAAAGTATAAGTAGCATACCTTTCAGTTTTGATATTTGATTTATAAGTTTTTTGAACATAGTTTTAAATTTAATAGTGATAATAGCCATTCATGTTTATACTTTAGCGAAAACATACAATTTGACGAAAAGAAAAAAATTTCATTTTAATTTGATTTTTTACTTAAAAAAAGCATGAATGCATGAATTTCATGTGACATAGACATTTAGCATGCTAGGAAAGAAATAAAGTAATGAAAGCAATGTAAATTCATTTGCCCTAGTTAATTTCTAAAGATAATCCTATGAAATAAGAAAGTTTAAAGTGACTTAAAGTTTGTTTAATGTGATTTTTGTTTTGAATTTAATTTATGTTTGGTTTAGGAAATGTGAAAGAATGTTTGCTGGTTCTAACCCATTTTCCCCTATGTGTATGGCATTTTAGTTTAATCTTTAGATGATTAGATAATTTTTTATATTTTGATTAGGTTAAAGTGTTAATTAAGTGTTTTAATTACCCCTTACCTATACCACCTTATTATATTTAATCAAGTAATTATGAGCCAATGATATGACATAAAACCACACAAGAAATTTAAATTATCAATGCACTTAAGAAGAAAAGGGCCTAATGCATTTGGCTCATGATTAATGATTAATTAAACTAAGGAGTTTAAGTTAAGTAATTTCATAATAATTCTCACACATGTGAGTTGGATTTTGATTTCCTTAATATACTTAGGTTATTGAACACCTAAGCATCTACCCAAAGTGAATTAGTTAAATTTTGGAAGGTTTTAGAATTATATCAAATTAATTAGGTAGGTAATTTGAGGATTAATCCTTAATTAAGTTTAGATTAAGGAAGAAAGATGGGGTTTAAGGAATAGCTTAAGGAAAATATCCCAAAATTATTCCCTAAATTGCCTATTCACTTAAACAAATCTTAATTAACTCAATCAAGGATTAAATCATTGAGTACACACTTAATTAGGCTTAATTACATTAGGAGAGTAATTAGGAATGAATCCAGCAATTACCTTTAATTAAACCATTAATAAATCCCAAGAAAATTAGGGGAGGAGAAGTCATCTTACTAAATACACATGAAATGTTTGAGATTAATTAATTGAATAATCAGAGGGTAATTAGCCTAATTACATTCCCAATAAAACCCAAATTCAAAAAATAACACTATTCAAAATCTATCAAAATCAATTTTATTATATTATACATTTAATTATCTTTCATATGCAATTTATTTCTTATTTTTTGATTTTCTACACTTAGATATGAATGAAGTTTTTCATTAATTAGATAATTTAATCCCAAATTGTATAATCATTGGTAACGTGGAGGCTAATGGCGTGCATTTCACATGGCATGATGGAGAGGCTATTTAAGTAATCATCATAGTCTTTGCATCTGCGGAGATAGGCGGTGGATCCAGTTCTTATGGGAAGAAATCCATTCCATGGCGCCAAATTCGGAAATTCCTTAATTTGCTTTCCATCATTATGTAAGGATCACATCCAATGGCTAGTTTCTCAAGGGATGAAACTTCACTTCACAAAGGACCAAGAGGAGATGAAAATATGCTTTGTTTAATGGCATACCTCATCGGAGGCTATCACTGGTGCTCGATTCCTGTGAAGTAGCTTCTTCTAGTGGAGATGAAGCATTGTTGAAGGTTTGAGGCCTTGAGATTGGATGGATCCTCTTGTAGGCCAAGTTTACCTTCAAGTGGGCTCTGTCTTGGTCAAGGACACTCCTCCCTTGCTTGGAGAACTTGTATGAAGCTTGGGGTGAGTTTGATTTGATTCTCTGAGGGTGCTCAAAGGAGTTATTAGACTGGCTTTGAGTATTGGATGAGATGGACTTCAAGTGGAGCTCCCCTATTTTTAGTCTATGAAAATCGAGAAATGAGAAATTCCAACTCACTCTCGAATGCATGGGGGGGCTTGCAATGGCTTGCTCTGAATTTCCTAAGTTCAATGGAATTGGGGCTTGATGAATTGAAATGGAATTAGTGAGAGTATATCTCCCTCTAGAGCAATCGGACGGCGGTGCCTCCCTTTGCCATTTTGATCAATTGACCAGATTGGATCAGTTTGCTAGGCTATTAGGAGTTGCACATGGGTAGATTTGGGTGTAGGGATGGAGTGGCTCATGTGCCTTAATTGGAGGAGGGATTTCATGTGCTTAATTTCAAGTGAGGTGGTCAGTTTTAGCCTTAAGTTGGGTTGGGCTAACCAAAATCCATTGGGTTAGGTGCACCACACTTACTAGTGTCCACTTGGTCTATTGAGAGGGTGCCAAGTGGTCATGGAGACGATTTGATCAAATTCCAGGTGAATTTGGCCAACATTTGCCCTATGGCCTAGGGGTAAAATGGTCATTTGGCTTGGGTTTCAATTTGAATGTGTTTGGTATGATTGAAAAATAGGTTGGCCCAAGTTTTAATCGATTTGGAGTTGGTTTGATATGATTTGGTTCATGTTGACCCATTTAGGTCAAAATAGGTCAACTTGGGTCAAGTTGACCAATTGGTCAAATTGGGTCAAACCAAGGGTTGGGTCAAGTTCATATGACCATTTGAAATGTTTTGGCATCTTTGGTTTGGTTCAATTTGGTTTAAATTTGAATTTGGTTCATTTGATTTCTTTTAGATCAAATGGTCAAGTTGACCAAATTGACCCATTTGACCTATTTGGGTTATTTCATGGGTTGGTTTATGTTTGGTTGGACATTTGAAATGGATTGGTATCTTTGTTTCCAATAAATTTGGTTTATATTTGAGTTTGGCTCAATTTGACCTTTTAGGTCAAGTTGGGTTCATGGCCTATTAGGCTACGTTAGGTCTAGTTGGCCATTTGAGGCTTTGGTCAAGTTCAACAATCATTTTGTAATGAACTTGACCCATTGGTTTCAATCAATTTGGCTTAGATCAAGTTTTGACACATTTTGACTTTTTTAGGTCAAGTTGGGTCAACAAGTCAATTGGGCTAGGTTAGGCTCAAATGTTGACTTATTAAGTTCAAACATTGATCATGTATGAGTTTTGATCAATGGTTTCAATCAATTTGGCTTATGATGGATTTTGGCTAGTTTAGATTTCATTTTGGCTAAGTGTTGACTTGGTCAACACTTAGGTTTGACTTGGTTTGACCTAATTTGAGTGATTGATTATCTTATGATAATTGTTGTTCATAATGTGAGGCTGAGTTGGGCTTAGTTCAATCCCATTTGATTAGGATTAGAATTTGGCTCATAAGGGTACTTTAGGTCACTTTGTGTCAAGTGAGCCGAAGTAGGTCAAATGACTTGGGCAAAGCTTGATTTGAGTTTGATTGAACTCACATATGGACTTATGATTGAAATATAAATCCATTTGTCACTGGTTTGAAGTCAAATGGGTTTTGATTTCTTTGATAATTTCAAGTTTAAAAGGGTGAACATGAGCTTATCTTTGTTTGATTTTTGAATTGAGTTTTGGATTGATGATTGAAGTTTGTGTTTATATTTGGATTCATGATTGATGGATTGATTGAATCATGAAGAAAAATCAAGATTTTGGCTTGATTTGAATTTGATTTAGCTAAGTTCAAGATTTTGACTTGAAAAGCTTAGGTTGGATTTTGATTGAATTTGAGTTTGATTTTTGGAGTTGGTTTTGGTTGTTTGAATTTATATTTCATTAATATATGTGAATATAAATGACAATATAAATGGGTTATGAGAAAATTTCATGAATTTGAGGTGATTTGAACTTGATTTAGGCTAAGTCCTTAAGAAGGAATCAAAGTGACTTAAGAAATTATTTTGATTTGGATTTGAATTTTGGATTTAGTTTGATTGATTTAAATTTATATTTCATTTATATATGAGAATATAAATGGGTTGTGAGAAAATTCCTTAAATTTGAATTAATTTAGATTTGATTTGGGCAAAGTCCTTAAGAGGGAATCAAAGTGACTTAGGAAAGATTTTTTTGATTTGGATTTGAATTTGGAATTTGGTTTGATTGATTTGAATTTATCATTCATTTATATATGTGAATATAAATGAGAATATAAATGGGTTATGTGAAAATTTCTTGAATTTGAAGTGATTTGGATTTGATTTAGGCTAAGTCTATGAGAGAGAATCAAAGGACTTCAGAAATATTTTTGATTTGGAATTTCAATCATAAGCTTCAATCATTTGTTTCAATCATGGGTTTCAATCATGTGGGATTGATTTGAGTTTGGAGAAAATCAATTAAGTTGGAATTGATTTAAGTTTGATTTGAAGGAAGGAAGTGAGGAATTTGATTCAAGCTATAGGGTAGGCAAATTTTCCTAACACCCTTAAGGCATGACCTATTCCTATGGCTAACTATTCTAAGTCTCTAGGGTTAGGTTGAGTGTCAACCTAATCACTAGATGTGTCTTAGGACTAAGGAACTCTTAAAATCTAAGATGAGTCCTATGTCTAAGATGGAGGGGTTGAGAGCTCATCCTAAAAATGAGGTCAACATCCATCAATCCTTGCAGCGCTTACTCCTAGGAATCTCATTCTATACATAGCTGCATTAGAAGAGTCCCTTGGAGCATTATTGACGTAAAACAATAAAGAAATCAAAGAGAATGCTCTTTATTATATTAGTTGAAGATTAATAGGAGCAGAAATGAGATAATCTTCGATAGAGAAGCACTGTTTGGCATTAATCTTAGCAGTCCAAAAGCTCCGTCATTATATGTTATCTCAGAAGATTACCCTCATCTCAAGGATCGATCCCTTGAAGTACTTGATGATAAGACCAGTGTTGATAGGTCGTTTGGCAAGATGAGCAATATTGCTTTTACAATTTGATATCACATACATTCTGCAGAAAGTAGTAAACGAACAAGTCTTAGTAAATTTTCAAGCTGCACTTCCCATCCCTACGGACACATTTCTTAACAACGATTTGCCTGGTGAGCAAATTATGCTCATTCACGATAGACAAAAAGCACAAATTTGAGAAATATACTTTGATGAAGCCTCATCGATCAAACAAGTCCAACATCTGAATTTCCCAAGGGTAAGAGCAGGAATCAACATCATCTTCATGACACTAGAAGGAGGTATAATGAGATGATCATATGGGTTGATCGAGCCAAGAACTCATAATGAAGCCTAGTATGAAGCATTAGCAGTAGGTCTTGAAGAAGCTATTTTCATAGGCATTCAAAATTTGCATATTTTTGATGATTCTCAGTTTATTATAAATCAAGTACTTAGCATCTATAAAATCAACAAGCTTGAGTTGCTTTCTCTGGCGAGTTCTCGAGCTTATGAAGTAAATCCAAATATCATATTAACTCAAGTCTCTCGATCCGAGAATAACAAAGCAGATTACTTAGCAAAATTAGCTAAGAAGATGGCAAGCATGAATGGTGGTTATGTCTTGATCGAGACATTTACTCGATGAATTCTAGAGCAAGCAAAGTACCAATCCCCACAGGTAGAGGGGTTACTAAATTCAACACAGTAAAATATGAGTCAGTTGCTCCTCATTCTCCCCAAAACTAATAAGGAGTTATAACAAGAACAGCTAAACATGATATTGACTAAAAAAGGCATTGTGAAGGCTTTATTGTAGAAGAACCACATGATTGGAGGCAACCCTTCATCGACTACTTTAAAGAAGAAAAATTACCAAATAATAAATTACCGATAGCTCAAATCGAGAAGAGAATGTTGCAATATGCTTTCATCAACAATACTTTATATCGTAGATCCTTTGAACAAATGTGGCTATGATGCCTAAATACAGATAAAGCTAGCAAAGTGATGGTTGAAGTTTATGAAGGACTTTGTGGTGCACATCAGTCAGGTCCCAAAATGACAGTAAAGATCAAAAGGATGGGCTATTATTGGCCATCTATGGTGAGATACTGTATCAATCATGCTGTCATGAATGTCAAGTACATGAAAATATAATCCATCAACCTCCAAATCCACTACACCTAATAATAACATCTCGACCATTCGAATGCTGGGGTACATATGTAATTGGACCAATTGATCCACAGTCTTCAGTTGGAAACCACTTCATCCTAGTAGCTACTGATTATTTCTCTAAGTGGGCTAAAGCTACCCCATTTTAAGAAGTTACTATTGATCTAGTGATTAACTTCTTTACGCATAACGTGATCTATAGATTTGGAGTGCTGCATCGAATAATTTCTGATAATGGCATAGCTTTCAAAAATAGAAAGATTTATAGATTCATCGATAGAATAAAAATTAATTAGCGATATTCTTCAATATATAATCCAAGGGTAAATTGTTTGGTAGAAGCTTTCAACAAGACATTGGTCAAACTACTCGAGAAGATCCTCACTAAAAATAAGAGAGAATGATATACCAAATGTTGACCTCACTTTCGGAGTGAGCTCTTAACCTCCTCTTCTTAGACTTAAGACTCTTCTATACACTAAGAACTCCTCAATCATAAGAAACTTCTAGTGATTAGTTGAACACTTAACCTAAGCCTAGAAACTTAGAAGTGTTAATCATAAGATTAGGCTATGCCTCAGGGCTTAAGGAAATTACTTATCCCATGGCCTAAACCCAATCTAGATACACTTTCTAAAATCAAACCCATATTCAATTCTCAAACCAAATCTCAAATTCAAATTCAAATTCCAAATCTAATTTCAAAGTTGACTCTAAATGATTGAAAACCAAAATCAAATTCAAATCCTAAGACCCTTCCTAAGCTATATGAACCACATTCATAAGCTTAGCCAAAACTCCCTTTAGATCAAATCAAACTCAATTGATCTCTTTATAAATCAATGATTCCTTTATTTATATTCACAAATATAAATGAAATCCAAATTTAAATGGCCAAAACTATATCAAAATTCAAATCCAAACTCAATCTAAGACCTTTAAGCCAATTCTTCGGACTTAGCCAAATTCTATCCAGATCAATTCAAAACCAATGACTTTTCTCTTGAGTCAATCATTCATTCAATTATCTACCCAAATATAAATGAAACTTACAATTATCAAATCAAATCAAAACCAACCCAAGTCAAACCCAACCTATCCTTTTTGACTTAAAAATTTCAAATGACCCAAAATCCCTTAGACTCCAAATTGATTGTCATTGAATTTATATTCCAATCTATGGCTCATATATAAGCTTAACTAAACTCGAATCAAACCAAAATCAAACCAATTGACTCACTTAGGTCCACTTGACCTAAAGTGACCTAAAGGACCCATTTGAACCAACTTCCAATCCAACCCAAATTGGATTGAACCAAGATCACCAAAACCTTCCACCATGATTGTTGATCACCCTAGGATGATCAATTGCAATCAATTGGGCCAAACCAAGCCCAATTGGTCATTTGATCCAAATTGACCCAAATTGGCCTAAAGAATCAAATCGGGTCAAATCATGATCTAACCAAAATTGATTGCAACCAATGACTGAAGTTCATTCCAAATTGATTATTAAACTTGACCGATCAATAATTAAACCCAATTTGATCAATCAAGCCCAATTGGTCAACTTGACCTAACATAGCCCAAATTGGCCTAAATCTAAATTAAATCCAAATTAATTCAAACTAAAGACCAAATTCATCTTCAATTAGCCAATTGAATATGAATCAATCCATAACCCAAGCTAATTTGGTTAATTTTGGTCAAATGGGTCAATTTGACATAATATGACCTATATGACCCAAATTGGGCCAAATCCCTTCAAACCAAGCCCAGATTTATTGGGGGCTGATCAAACCTGACCCAAACCCATTTAGGATCAGCCCAAAATTAACCCAACCCATTTAAACCCCTCATGGATCCTCCCCCATGTAGGATTCAACCCAACCTCATTTAATTCTTTCCCATCACATGCATTTAACTCCTCCCCAACATTTACATTGAATAGGGCTGATCATATGGCAGCAAGGGAGGACTTTGGAGCAAAAATCCAAAGTCCTCAATCAATCCATCAACCACCCCAACCACCCCAAGCAAGATAACAATCAATTTGGAGCCAAAAAATTTAAAAATTATTGGATTTTCGGCCATTATAAAAGGAGGGGGAGAAGAGGCTTTATATCTCTTCCTCCCACCACCATTTAGCCCCCAAAAGCTTTCCAAAGCAAAAAGGAACCCATCCCCTACATTTTGGAGCCATTTTTGAGCTCAAAAACATAAATAATTGCTCTTTCGATGAGGCGATGGTAAAAATCAGAGAAGACGACGTTCCGAAGAGAGGAGGGTTAAAGATCATTCCTAAGCTTCCTCACATATCTAGCAGCTTGCTCGGATCTTCACCACCATCGAAAACCATCCCCGGTGAGGTAAATTTTGCTAAACCGTAGCCGACCTTAGGATTTCGTGCATTTTGTATTAATTTTTTTATGATTTTAGGAATTTTTCCTAGATAATCTAGCATTTTTACTTTAAATCATCGCAATTAGAAAATAGTATTTTTTTTGTGCGAATTGATTTAAAAGTGGGTCAATTTGGATAAGTTTTAGCTTAGAAACCCTCAATTTTCCCTTTAAAAGCCAGAAACACTGTTCACCGTCCGGCGGGCTACAACCGCCGTCTGATCCCGCAATTCGGATCGCGCGTGGATCATGCGATTCGGGCCTTCATATCGCTTGATGGTATTTGGACCATCCAATCGTGCGGTTCACGCGATCGGATGGCTCGATCATTGGATCGTCGCGATCGACCGTCGATGCGATCTGACCTTCGATCGATTGCGATCGGACTACTTAGATCGCGTCGCGTCGTGCGATCGGCCTTTAGATCACGTGATTTGATCTAGACCATCGATCTGATCGACGGTCCAGAGTGAGCCCTGTCGTTTTCTAAGCGTAGGATTTCTTCTTTTTTAAAAAATTAATTTAAATCACCTAAAAATTCAAAAATTTATAAAAAATAAAATAATTAACTAAAAATTCCAAATAAGAGCTTGTTGGATTCTTCTTTCCGGGAGAAATACAAAAAATCCAAAATACTCAAATGTTATAGAGTATTTTGAGCTTAATTTGAGTTTTTAGTGAAAATCAAATTTCATTAATCAAACTAAATATATATATGATATTAATTTAAAAATTTTAAGTACTGAAACTAAAGTTAAGACACACCTAGCATAAAAATTTCAAGTGAAAAGGATGTTTGGATTTGGAGAAATCAAATATTAAAGTTTATATTGCCTATTTTAATAAAATAAATCAAATAAAAATTTAGAAATTTACAAAAATCTTCAATTATCCTAAATCACTTCAATTGACATCTAGGACTCTTAAGAAAGTAATCTGATTTTCTGAATCTTAATGAACGCCAAACAAACACTTACGATTAAAGTTTAATCAATTAAGGAGTTAATTAAAACATAATCAAAAAATAATTTAAATATCAAATCAAAAATCAAAACTAAAATAACACTTAAGCAATCATTAATTAAACCTCAAATCAGAAAAATATCATCCTTAGAGGAAATTAAATTAAATTTGATTAAACCTATTTGTTAATAAAAATCAATTAAATGATTAAATCTTAAATCAAACTTAAAATTAAACAAATATAGAAAACTTTAACATGGGTCAAACTAGTATAACTAAACCTATACTAAGCATGAAATCTTAACCATATGAAACTCCTTAATAAGTATAAATAAAGTGAAATTAATTAATCATTAAATAAACTAAAAAATCAAATTGATTAACAAACCAATTCAACATAATCATTTATTACTAATCGAAGTAAACTAAATAAAGTTGAAGTAAATTTAATTAACATATGATTAAATCACATCCATTTGGAATAAGATAATTATTTAACCATTAAATATTTCAACCTAATAACTAAATCAAACATGTTAATGAAGTCAAACAAACATAATAAATGAATCAAATCAAGTAAAACCCTAACCATAAATAATCAAACTTAATTGAAATGAAATAAATAATTAATTCACTTAACAACAATAATGGTAATAACAATGACCCCTTAATCAAATCAAACTTAAGTAAAACACTTAACTAAATCAAATAATTCACATATGAGAAATTAAGTCATTAATCTCTAATTAAACAAACCATTAATTAAAATAATGATTTAAAAAATTTAATTACCTTTAATCAAACTTAATCAGTCAAACATCTAATTAATACAAACTTAATGAATTAATCCATCATTTTAATTAATCAAATTAATTTAAATAAGTTACATTAAAGTTAACTCTAAAATTAAGCTTAAATCAAACCCTAATTAAATTTAATAATCACACCCCTCAAGTAAACTAATTAAGTTAATCAAATTAATCATATTAAACCTAAGCTTAATCAAACATAAAATTAAATACTAATCTAAACCTAAATTAAACCTAAATCATTAAGTCATTAATCTATAATTAAATAAACTTAATTATGATTTAAAAATTTAATTACCTTAATCAAACTTAATTAATCAAACATCTAATTAATGCAAACTTAATAAATTAATCCATCTAATAAACCAAATTACTTTTAAATTTAAAATTAATTCAAATCAAACACTTAATTAATCTATTAATTAATTTAATCACATTAAATAAACTAATTAAAATTGAATTAAATTAAACATATTAAACTTAAACTTAATCAAACATAAATGCAATTAAGTACCAATCAATTCTTGATTTAAACTTAAATCATTAAATCATTAATTACATCATTAACCTAAATAAATATGAAATCAAATTAAAAAAATAAACAAATCTTTACTGAATTTAATAATTGATCACACCTCTTAAACAATCTAATTAAGTTAATCAAATTAATAACATTAAACTTAAACTTAATTAAACATAAATGCAATTAAATACTAATCAAAACCTAAATTAAATCTAAATTATTAAGTCATTAATTACATCATTAGTATAAACAAATATGAAATCAAACTGAAAATTAAACAAACCTCTATAATTAACATAAATACACTTCTTAATTAAACTAATCACATAATCACATTGAACCTAAGAAAACCTATAGACCAATAAAGCTAATCAAATCAAATTAAATCAAATTAAATTAAATTAAGAATACTCTCATCAATTTAATATACAATCAAATCAAATCTCATTCAACCTACTTAAATAAGATAAACTAATCTATCCAATGCATGAAATCAAAATACAAACCAAACTTTGATAAACATGACAAATGGATGAGATTAAAAATAAAATCCTAATTACATGAATCAAACTCAATTAAAATCAAAATAAAATCTCAATTAATCTAATTTGATCAAACTACAAATAAATGAAACATAATCAAATCAAATAAACATAAAGTCAAGGCACATAACCATAATCAAAATTAAATATTAATTTAAAAGGATATTGAATTATCAAGATTTAATTAAACCAAAAATATCTAATCTAAAATTAATCAATCAAAAAACACATGAACTTAAACAAACTTAAACTTCATTAGATATCATGGATATTGAATTATCAAGATGCAATTGAACTAAAACATCTAAATAAAAATCAATCAATCAAATACTTAAACAAACTCAAATTCTAAATTCTAAATCAAATCAAATAAATCAAATCAAATCAAATGAATTACACAAATTCAAATAGGCTAATTAAGATACTTAAGGACCTTAGTTAGATTCTTTAGGAATTAGGATGTAGAATAGGGTGAGTTCCATATACAAAGTGGAATTCATTCTACTCTTCATTCTTGAAAACCTAAACATCATTTTAACCAAATAAAAGTGAAATAAAAAAAATGAAAAATAAATCATTAAATCATTTAAATTGAAATCACCCAAAGGTAAAATTTAAAAAATTCAAACTCAAATTGAAACTTAAACTAAAGAAGCCTAGTAATGTCTTGCCACATAAGCCTTAAGCACACACATTAGAATACTAAGTCACCACTTATGGTGCTAAGTTAGGGGCATTGTATGTATGATGTTGTGTTTTGTTTATGATGTGTTTTAGACTAGATGTTAGGGTGTATGTTTCATAGGCGGATGTTAGGCCGTTATTAGCTAATCATATTTTTTATAGGGGTTGTGCTTAAGGGGCGTAATAAAAATATAAATGCTTTTACTATGTAGGTTGCTTAGCCCCTAAGTATAACTATGTTAGGGCAGGTGGGCTTGGTTACCCATGTGTGGGTGCTAAGTCCAAATTATTCATATAATTATTTGGGTTGTATGGTGTGTTTAGCTAACATTTATTTTGTAGTGTAGATTTACTTTTCTATTTTTGATGTAATTTTGCATTAGAATTAGGATTAGTGTTATGGGGATTAGGATGAGCAAAGAAGGCTTAGTCCCAGGGTGCCTGTGATGCCTTTGGAGCAAATCAAATCAAGAAAGAGAATGAAGAAATGAAGAAAAGAAGACCCCAGCATATTATTTTTTGTAATCGGTTGTATAAGGGTGGAAGCTACCCATCTTTTTCTCTTTTGGGGTGTATGAAACCGACATTGGCCTTTTATTCTTTTATGGTAGTCTATAAAATTATTTGATGTTGTGTTTAGATTGCACATTAGAATAGCTTACATTTCATAGTTTCTTTATGATTGATGCTTGAATGTATGGCACGATGGTAGGCTCTTAGGATAAAATTAATTTTCTACCCCAATTAACAACTCATAACTAAAATTTTAAAATAACTCATAACCTCACATAAAAGCCTAGAATTAAATCAAGATAATAAAATTTTTAGCAACCCCTTAGTTTGGATGAATGAATGTATAATCATGCATGTCATATTATTCACTCTTGTTAAGAGGGGCTTCCATCTCTTGCAGAGAATGAAGGCTTAACTTGTGAAAGCCTTTGATGGAAGAACACCCCTTTCTCTCCAAATCAAAATCCCATAACCTGTGTTAAAATAAAGAGTTCAAAAGAATCAAATAAATTTGATAAAATTTGTATTAGATTAAGTAATGAATTCATACCACTCATGCTCTAGTATCTTAGGGAGTGAGTTTAAGGACTTAATCTCCTTTCTAAATAAACAACATCCTAGTCATCTTGCAAAGCATTAGAGCCCACTCAGGCGTAAGTCCAAGTAGTGGTTATGCTCTCTTGTGGAGTTGAATCAAATACCCACCTTTTGCTTAGACTTAGGTCATGCCTTTATTTTGTACCAATGCTCATTAGTTTAGGAATCTGAGGTAGTTGTTTCCTTCAGGCTACAAGCATAAATCCTCACCTCTTAGGCATTTCAATAATCTTATGTTGTGGAATTATAAGCCCTAGCAATCTAATAAAATGTCAACTCAAATAATTAACTTTTTTTAAATTTCAAAAAAATATAAAGCCCAATTATAGGGTAGATTGGAATGCTCACTAGGTTTCCTAGTATCATGAGTATTCTCTACTTTCTCCCTTTGGATTCCAAAAATAAGTCTTCTCCTTGATCTATCCCATTTGATTTTCTAAAATAGCCAATCCTTTGATAGTCTTAACCTTAAAATTTTTGAAGACCCTAATTGTCTACCTTAATCAAGAGTATTCTTAAGGAATTCCCATTCCTTAGGATGTAATTACTATGGGGGCTTACCTCCATAGGCAACTTAATGAACCTAGCTTAAAATAAACCTTACTTTACTTTTCCATTTAAAGTAGGGGAAAGATCTCTAGTATATTCGAAGACCCTTCATGCCTTAGGAGTCCTTATTTGGTGATTAAGTCCATTATAGGGTGGTTATTTTCATGTTTCAAGATAGTACATCATTCCTTAATGTCATTTCTGATCACTTCAATAAGTACCCCTAAGATCTGTGTCCCACTCAAAATAAACACCACCAATTTTTTTTACTCCAGGGGATGGTTCCACTCTCCATCTTTAGTAGACAATTGTTGTCTCCAAGCATCGATAGTGGACTTATATTTTTATATAGGCTCGAGACTATCATTCTTTCCATTGGCACTTAGCTTATTTCATCCTTAAGAAAAAATCTCCAACATCCTTTTGGTTTAAGACCTCACTCCGTGTAGGTCCTAAAATCTTTATTAGATTCCCCCAATGGGTGAAAATTAAAATTAATCAAACAAAGGAGAAGACAAAAATTAATAACCTCTTCATCGTCCTGATGGTGAGGCAATGTTCATCCCATGAACGATAAGAAAATAAAACCCTTCTACAAAATAACATGTCTTTCCAAAGCACTTTTTCAAAACCCACATAATAAGAGATCTTTACACAAAAAAATTGTAAGAAATTTTAAAAAAGGCACGAAACACATATAACCAAACTCGTTTAACAAATCTTATGGTTGTTACTCGGAGGTTCTTTTCAAAATCAAAATCAACAATTTTTAAATGTCTTTTTCAAAAGCACATTTTCTTTGGAAATAGCTATCCCTATCCCACACACTCAAATTTGTTGGATGAAGATTCTATTTTTGAATGAAATCATGAAATAAAATTGAAACTCCACTTAGCATACTTCACATGTGCTGGAGTTAAAGTTTCCCCTCTTTTCAAAAGCAATAAATCATACACACACAAAAATAGAGTCAAGACATATTTGAACCCCCCACTTGACATACCAAATTTGTCAAATGGGAGTTCCCCTTCCCTTGGAGAAGGTAAAACAAATTGAATTATTTGCTATTTACATTTGTCTGATAAAACTCCTTGCCAAAGTCTTGGACTTCAAAAACAGGGAGCTCATTTGACATGTCCAAGTATATCAAATGAGAACCCCTTTTGAAAATCATAAGAACAAATTGAACTCCATTTAACATACCTAAGTTTGTTAAATAAGTTCTTTCTTTCAAAATCATAAACACATTTGACTTTCACTTAACATACCAAATTTGTTAAGTGAGAGTTTCATTTTCAAAATCATAAACACATTTGACTTTCACTTAACATACCAAATTTGTTAAGTGAGAGTTTCATTTTCAAAATCATAAACACATTTGACTTTCACTTAACATACCAAATTTGTTAAGTGAGAGTTTCATTTTCAAAATCATAAACACATTTGACTTTCACTTAACATACCAAATTTGTTAAGTGAGAGTTTCATTTTCAAAAAATCATAAACATATTTGACTTTCACTTAATATACCAAATTTATTAAGTGAGAGTTTTTCTCAAAAATCATAAACACATTGGACTTTCACTTAACATACCAAATTTGTTAAGTGAGAGTTTCATTTTCAAAAAAAATCATAAACACATTTGACTTTCAATTAACATACCAAATTTGTTAAGTGAGAGTTTCATTTTCAAAATCATAAACACATTTGACTTTCACTTAACATACCAAATTTGTTAAGTGAGTTTCATTTTCAAAATCATAAACACATTTGACTTTCACTTAACATACCAAATTTGTTAAGTGAGTTTCATTTCAAAATCATCACATTTGACTTTCACTTAACATACCAAATTTGTTAAGTGAGTTTCATTTCAAAATCATCACATTTGACTTTCACTTAATATACCAAATTTGTTAAGTGAGGTCTCTTTTCATCATCTATTTTAACATACCAAATTTATTAAATGGATCAATTTTCATGTCAAACCACACTTGAGCTTCCTTAACATACCAAATTTGTTAAGTGAGAGTCTCATTCTCAAAAAAAAAAAAAACAAACATATCTCAACATTTGGGGCTTTCATTTAACATACTGAATTTGTTAAGTGGAACTCCCATCTTCAAAGAGAAGCAAATTTATCTCACGATAACATTTGACTTTCACTTAGTATACCAAATTTGTTAAGTGAAAGTCTCATGATCAATCACAAATAAAACACATGTGACATCTACTTAACATACCAAATTTATTAAGTAAAAAGCCCCATTTTCAAATATCACACAATCAAATCTTCACAAGCAAAAATATTTCAAACACACAATCAAAATCTCTTCTTAGCATACCCAAATTTTCTAAGTATAGGTATTTCAAACTATCAATATTTTCAAACAAGATGCACCAAACATAAATATCTCCATCTCTCCTCAAATTTAAGAACCCCACCCAACCTTATGGTTGAGTATGGGTTCTAAATCAATCAAATGCAAAGACTCTCCTCAATATCCAAATCTCTCCAATGAACCCACTTAACACATTTAAATTGTTGGTACATATTCAATTAGCTAGTCTCTTTTTAGTTTTCACCACACTCAAAGTCATGTTTACTTTTCCTTTCATGATGGATTTTTGGATGGCCCTCCCATGGCTGACCCTCACCTCATTCATTTTTTGGAGGTTTAGGGGGTTAGATCACTTGTGGGGATCCTCTCAGTCAATGAGTGTGGAGGTGAAGACTTCAAGTTGAGGAGATGATTCAGTTTCCCTCACTAAAGATTTGGAAATTCTTATAGTAGTTGTAGTTCTGCAGTCACTCTGGTTCCCCTACGCTAGTATATAGCACTCTTGGACTCCTTCAAGGGGAAGACTATCTTGAGAGATAGTCTCCCACATCAAGGTTGGGTCTAGTTCTCATCGCCCTCCTACATAGGCACATGTGCAACCCATAAGATCAAGCGACATCATGGAGGAGAGGGAGCTAAGGTAGCTTCCATTGGGCGGAGGTTACTGGGATTGTGTCTCCTCTTATCATGAGAACAAGTTTCACCTCTCTGGAGATGGAGAGGAAGACTATTAAGATCTGATTTCACCTCCACCACCATATTTTGAGGCTCAGGAGTGATAGGAGAAGGGATATGTCGCCTCAGTTAGTTCTATGATGAGTTGGTAGATCTTATAGATGATCAGAGTCTAGAGCTCAATTTTATTTACATTAGTCATCCCTCGAGATGGTGACACATCAGGAGGCCATGGAGGCCAGTATCGGCAGATTATTAGGAGAAGAGGCGTGTACAAGGTTTGACTCATCCTCATATATTTCTCACACTACATCGATCATCGCATAACATTCTACTAAGTACTCACCATGGAGGAGCTCAGCCTGGTGTTGCCTCCACCACCCATCCACTCACCATCACCTTCTCCGCCATCCATGCCTCAAGGCATAGAAGATAACATCCGGAGAAGAGAGCCCCATTGTGGTGATCTGCCAGGGTCCCTCATCTACTCCACTGAGGAGATAAGGGAGTTCTACTCGACCTCTACTTGTCTTGGTGAAGAAGTGAATACAACATGGTGTCACACCACCACACCACCACCATCGGTAGTGACTGCGGTATAGAGGAAGGGGATTAGTTCCATGCGTATGGATCTCCGGACATCCACCCATGAGTATTGGAGCATGTCTCCTCTGATCATGACCCTCCCGAAGATAGTGATAAGTGGTGTTAAGTGCATCTTGTTGGTGTAGCCCTCCATCATCGGTGAGTGTTTGTCCACATGATTAGACCACTCTTTAGATGAGATCATCACTACTTTCTAGAAGAGGAACTCTTGGGATGATTGCTCTAATGAAGAGGATGCTAGTCTTTTGATCGGATGGGGATGATCTCTTGGAGGACTCAAGTCCATATCACTAGGGGTTCCTCCTAGGGATCACATAAGGAGGGTGTTGTAGTTGAGGAAGAAGACACGACATTCAACCCAACACCTTCATCAAAGAGGAGAGATGAACATATCATAAGATGGAGAAAAGAGTTGAAGACTTGTTAGGTGGTCCTAGCACTTCAAGGCCAAGCTCCATCATGCACCTACTCCTTAGAGGCCACCACAGGTTGTTGCATGTTCTAGATCTCATCTCATGGACGGGATAGTGGCAACATGCATAGGAATGGTGGATACACCTCCATGCAAGAAAAGATATCAAGCAGTTAATTGGGAGCAAGTGAAGGATGCATTGGCACAGAGGTGGCTCATCTATTCCAAAGGTAGACCCTACAGAGGAATTTGATGGTGTCCAATATCCTAAGGGTTTTTGCCTCCTTCCTTCAAAATTTTGATGGCGTGGGAACCCTGGCATCACATACTTTAGGGGATGTTGTAATCGGTGGAAGTGATGCACTTATTCCATCTCTTCATGTAGTTTGTCAGATATCACATTTGATTGGTACGTTGAACTACCCAATGGTTCAGTGAAGACTTTTATTGAGTTGGAGCACCTCTTCATCAAGAGGTTTTTTGGAGCCAAAGATAACTATGACCTCATTGTGGTGCAACAAAATCCCAATGAGTCCCTTATTGATTATATTCTCAGGTGGCAAACACAGTGAAATAGAACCAATTTGTCGAACATGCTATGAAATTCTTCTCAAGAATATTCATGGCCCGGTTGCTTTCATGCTCAAGGGATTTACAATCAAAACCTTTAAAAATTAATCAACAAGGTGGATAACCTGCAAGGGGAAGCCAAATAGTTACCTTTTCAATACTAATCGTTCAAGCCCAAGCCATAGAAAGCATTCAAGAAGAAGCCGGTAGTAGTAATGTGAAGAAAGGAAGCGGCCAGCTCAATATGAGACCTCATGCGGCCTCCATTGCCACCTCCTCTACCACCACCTACCTCGACCACCATAGCCACATGGCATGCACGCCTCCTCCATAATATTCGGGTACTCATATCCATGCTATTACCCACCTACTCTTGTTGATTGAATAAGATATTCATTCAAGAGGGAGGTAGTTAGGAAGATCTTTAAGAATCTCTTAGAAACTTGACTTTCAGTTACCTGAGCCCAAGAGGCCGGAAGATGTGGGCAAGAGTAATGATCCTAACTATTGCTCTTACCATCGTATGGTTAGTTGTGTCTCAAAGGATTGTGTCACCTTTAAGGACTGGCTTGAGCATAGCTACAAGTCAGGAGTTATTGTTATCCCCAAGGAATACTTGTTAGAACAACCCTCCAATTTTATCAGAGTAATTCTTCGGGATACTTCGATCCTCTTAAGATAAAGAAGGTTGTGATATTACCTTATCTCGAACCTCTAAAAAAGTGGTCTCTAAGATCAAGAAGCTTTATTTACAGGTTCCTGAAGTAACTCAAACCTCCAACAACAAGGAAGGTTTACAAGTTACTGAAGACAACTTGAAGAAGGTGTCAGCCCAGCAGCAGCAACAGTCTACCTTACTTGCCCAGGATATCATAACAACACAACCATCATCTAAGGCTCCATCCATCATTACATTTACTCTTCCTCCACTAGCTCCTCTTGCCAGTAGGGTATTGTATCGCGAGGCACTATACCCCTTTCACTTACTTTATTAGATTTATCATGTACCTCCATCTAAGAAGAAATCAATGAAGAAAGCTTTCACTTACATCTTGTCTCCACGATACTCTAGATTTTATTCCTCTTAAAACTCTCCAAGTCTACAAAATAATAATGATAATTCTAGTTTTTGATCATTCCTCTTGATTTAGAAATGGATTTTCCATTTCTAAATCACCAGTTCACCTCTTGAGATTGATTTGGAGTCATCGACTTTGATGATCCCATAGGAGAAGTGGTAGGTACACGATGAAGGTAGAACTTTCATAAATTCATCATTCAAGAGGTCACCGTTAACCTTCAGTGGCAAAGTTCTACCTCCTAGGGTGGCACCTTGATAAGGGTAAGCAAATCATTGGTTCTAAGAGTAGATACTCCACAAGATGCTCCACCCATGGATATGCTTATGAGGATCAAGCCAAGGTTGACTACAATGTCCTAGCACATCTTAGAAAGGCGCCAACTAAGTTAAGCATATATGCCTTATCTTATCCAAAGAGATGAGAATCTAATCAAGGTCTTCTTGATCCGGAGATATGCTTAGCCGGTGACCATGAAGAGGAGGCACAGTTGAGGACACTCTAGGAGTTACATTCATGATGAAGACTTTTCTAGAAGACCAAACACAACCCTCTTTACATTACTGGATGTTGGAAGATCATGATATCAGTTCTTGTTGACCACGGTGCATTAGTGAATATTATGAGTCTAAAAACTCTCGCTTATTTGAGGATTGACATCTCCAAACTTTCAAAAGAGAGGATGATGTTGAGAGGATTCAATGAACAAGGTGAGAGAGCTTTAGGCTCTATAGTGTTGCCATTAGAAGTAGATGATTGGAAGACTACCACCAAGTTTCATATTATAGACTCAGATACATCTTTCAATGCTTTGCTTGGGAGACCGTGGATACATGAGAACAACATGGTTCCATCCTCTCTACATCGGTGCATGAAGTTCATGAGGGGTGGGATTGAATCTCAAAGGAGATCTTAAGCCATTCAGTTCATGAGGTCGAGAATACATGAGGATGCAACCTACTATCTCCCTCAAAATCAACAAGTCTATTCTCGTGAACTTGGTGAAAGTTCAAAAATAAAAGAAAAGAAAAGAAAAAAAGAAAAAAGAAAAGAAAAGAAAAAAAAAGGAAAAGAAAAAAAAAGAAAAAAAAAGAAAAGAAAAAAAGAAATGAGAAAGAAAATAAAAGGGAGCGAGAAATAGACTTGGAGGAGAAAGTAGAGCCTGACATTAGATTCCACCCATGTTGTTACTCCATTCGAACATATGGGTAGGATGACTCGACCTCCACCAGGGTAGAGAAGAGCATCAGAGACATGCCTAGAGAGAAGACCTCCTTATTGGCCATCCAATGAGTTATGTCCCTCAGACTACACCTACTATCTATATAGACTTAGAATAGTTAGTGGATGAGTCATATATGATTAGTATGCTAGCACTTCGGCAGAGATCCCCATGCAAGTGGCAGTTGAGCTGATAATGATGAACCGGGCTTAAGCAAAGCATAAGTGTATCCAAGTCTATATGTGAAATAAGCATCGGTTTGGAACTTTAGCTCTAACCCCACTTTCTCACAAAAGTTGAGGGTTTGGTAGTTAAGGAAGCCCCTAAGTCTTCCACAAATGTAAAGGTGTAGTTCTTTCTTGGAGCATCATCCTCAAGTCAAGAAGGCGATGTAAAACTTGAGGATGATTCATATAAAGATTTAATAGAATTACCTTTTGATTGGTACTCTTGTGTTCTTAATTTAGCAAAGAAAGGATTAATTCCACATGCTTGGTCTAAACATAGGTCGATTACTTTGAAAGGTTATGGGACAACAAATCTGAACATTCACAATCAAGATTGACTAGGATTATCTGATGGGTCAGTTGATGATGAGATTACTTAGTCATCACCAATCATTTGGAATCGATAGGTTCTTTTCAAATCATGCTAACTCATTTGAGGAGGTGTGCTTAGAAACTTTAGATGATCCAAATGACTTTGAAGTCAAGGATGCACTGCCAGAGTTCGAAGAAGAGATCAGATCAACTATCGATGAGCTCAAAGAAATCAACCTAGGAATTGTATATCAGTTCTCTATTGAATGAAAAAGAAACCAATGATTTAGTGAAGCTATTGATTGAGTTTAAGGATTTCTTTGCATGGAGTTATGAAGAGATGCTAGGTCTATCTCCTGACATAGCAGTCCATAAACTAGCAATAGAACCTAATGCTAACCCTATCAAGCAGGCTCCTAGATGCATATGATTAGACATTGAACAACATGTCACTTTTGAAATCAAGCATTCGATGCTTTTTATTAGGAAGAAAATATCCTACGGTTGTTGGCTCATCCCAGTTAAGAAAAGAATGGCCAAATTGCATATGCGTTGATTTTAGGGATCTAAATAAGGCATGTCTAAGGATGAATTTCCACTTCTATACTAGAATTAATGGTGGACATCCTCATCTCATGCAATATTCTTCTTTATGGATGGGTCATTTGGCTACAACCAAATTAAGATGGCCCTAGAGGATGAAAGAAACACTACCTTTCGAACCCCGATCAGAATATATTATTATAAGGCCATGCCTTTCGACCTTAAAAATGTCGGTGCCACATACTAGCGAGCCATGACTCGAATCTTCAATGAACTCATTCATCATCAAGTTGAATGCTACGTCGATGATCTTATTGTCAAAAGCAAAGAAAAGAAGACCATCTCTTTGACTTGAGAGTAGTTTTCAAATGGTTAAGATAATACAACCTCAAAATGAACCCCTTGAAGTGTGCATTCGGAGTAGCTTCAGGAAAATTCCTTGGGTTTGTTGTTTGACACCATGAAATGAAATCGATCAGAAAGATCAAAGTGAAAGAAATGCCACCCCTAAAACTAACACAACTCAGGTCATTCCAAGGCGGTTGTATCTAAGATGCTTCATTTCCAACTTATCGAAGATGCCAACCATTCTCACTTGTCAAAAGGATGCCAAGTTCAAATGGGATGATAAGTGCCAAAATGCTTTCAAAGACATCAAGAAATATATGATAATCGTAGCCTATCTCGCAAGCTCATATTATATCTTGTGCATTAGACAACTCCTTTGCTTTGTTGGCTCAAACCAATGATGAAGGAAAGGAACTCTATTATCTCGGTCATCATCTAATCGAGGCAAACTATCCACCTATTGAAAAACATTGCCTAGTTTTAATCCTTGCATCCCAAAAGCTACAACACTACATGCTTTCTTATAAGGTGAACTTGATCTTTAGAGTTAATCCATTGCAATATCTCATGACACGACCGACCTTATCTGGACGGTTGATGCGTTGGTCCATGATTTTGTCTTAGTTTTACATAACATTTGTACCCCTCTGTGTCATAAAAGGACAAGCACTTATAAATTTCTTAGCAGTGCATCCACTCCCTGTTGACTCTCCACTTAACGATGATCTCCCTGATGAATAAATCATGAACTTAGGGGGTACTAGTGTTCACTGCTAGGAGATGTACTTTGATGGTGCAACTTCCTCTCAAAGAGGAGAAGAACCATAATTTACTATCCTAGGGAATGCTGGGGTATGAATAGTTTTCCTAACTCCAGACCGTAATGTGATGAGATTCTCATATCATCTGTCCAATCCATGCACCAACAATGAAGCTGAATATGAGGCTCTGATTGTCGATCTAGAGTTAGTCATTACACTATGCATCCAGAGTATCAACATCTTTGGGGATTCTTAGTTAGTCATCAACCAAATCGGGTCCTACAAAGTTCTAAAGCCTAAGCTCCATCATTACCACAAGTACACTATAGAGTTGTTGGCCCAAATCCCAGAGGTTACCATTTATAAGATTCCTTGAGGAGAATCTAGCAACATTAGCCAAGCTTGCAAGAGTTGGCATGTCCGAGATGAGTCCATTCCAATAAGGGTCCAAAATAGACAAGTCTTATCCCTTATTGATGTTGAACTCATCAGAGATTCTCTCTTGAAGGAGGTTGCATTGCCAAAAGGACAAGGAGTTAGATTGGGTAACCATTCATAGATTATTTAAATATGCAAACTACCTCAAGAGAAATCACCACACGGTGAAGCAGAGCCCTTTCCTATACTCTTGTATGGCACCTTACGTCCTTCGATCATATGTGGTTACGTTATGCGGACAAACACAAAGCCCATAGGATCGTGATGAGGTACACTCAAGTTATGTGGGCACACCGTCCAAGATGAAAGCCAAGATCAAGAGACTAGGATACTACTGGCCTTTGATGATCACAGACTACATGGATGTAGCTAGAGATGCCATCAATGTCAGGTACACGGTGTGGTCCTACATCAACCACCCAACATTCTACATCCTACATTGGCCTCATGGCCATTTGAGTGTTGGGGTATTGACATTGTGGGTCATATCGATCCTCCTTCTTCCAAATGTCATCGATTTATTCTAGCCTCTATTGACTACTTTTCCAAAGTGGGCAATCCCACTTAGAGGTCACACAACATGTGCTAGTTTTTTAGAACCATATTGTATATAGGTTCGGGTGCCTCGATGAATTATATCGATAATGGCGCATTCAAGAGCACTAAAATCAACATCTTTGCCGAGACATAGATTGGAGATATTCTACCATCTACTATCCAAGAAAATGGGTTAGCGAGCCTTCAACAAAACCCTCATTCAAATACGAAGACACTAGATGACAATAAATGATGGCATGAATAGTTGGTTGAAGCCTTGTTCTACCCACATACTAACTCAACTCAATCTACCCCTTTCTCCTTAGTGTATGGGTCCAAGCGTTCTACCAATAGAAGTCTAGCTCCCATCACAAAGGATAGCCATGGATAGTAAAATCACAACGGAGCATAACACCAAGTTGCAATTGGAAGAGCTCAAAGGTTTGGTAGAGAAAAGCCTACGGGCATGCCAGAACCTCGAGTTATACAAAGCCAAGATGATTCAAGCTCATAACAAGTTGGTCTGTCCTAGAGCTTTTCAAGTATGAGAGCTAATTTTAGTTCTAATTAGGCCAATTGTTGCCTGTCAAAAGATAGGAGGCAGGTTTGAACCCACTTGAGAAGGCCCTTATGCCATAGAGAAGGCCTACCAAGGAGGGTCTTACCAACTCATAAATTATAAAGAGATGCTTTCAATCAATGGGCTCTACTTAAAGAAATAATATCCATAAATCTTGTTTGAAAATAATTATCAATAAAACTTCTTTTCATCTCAAATTTCATTTCTTCTATGTTAGAAATATCATTTTCTTGCGAATCTGCCATGATGTAATTAGGGTAGGTATAAGAGAACCCTAGAGGTATCCTATCCCTCCATAACACAAACATAAACTATAAAACGATCCTCTAGTGCTATTAGGATAGGTGTAAGAGAACCCAAGCAGTATCTTATTCCCTTTTTCACAACACAAACAAACATATATCTTTTGTCTCAGGCTACTTTGATGTGGGAGCAAGCCCCTTATGGCACTCACTCATTAGGCTGTTAGGTAGGGTCTACATTCCCAAGTATGTCACCCTCTTATTGGAGGATGTGAGTCCCCACACTTTCTTCCCAACTTGACCATTGCAAACCAATGAGTGCCTTGTTTTTTAGGTGGTAGATTTCCACCATTGTGAGCTATCTGTTGACTTTGCTTAAGAGATGTGAGTCCCGTGCTTTCTTCTTGAACTAGCCATCATCACAACTAGGTTGAGTATATTTGAGGTTTAGGATAAGTCCAGGCTCCTTTTCTTGACTACTTTAAGCTTGGTCTAGTCTTACTGAGACTCCTATTTGTGGTTATCACAGGTCATGTGATGTCTGAAGATGACTATCCCACAATCTTCACTTTGAGGATGTGAGTCCCCGCTTTCTTCTTAGATGATTATCAAACCGATGGGCACCTTAGGTTGGTTGATGTTTCTATGTTGACTGACTCACGGTGGATACACCACTCTTGGATGTAAGTCCCCCTTTCTCCTTGAGTTGGCCACCTAATACCTATTTGATATATGACTAGCCATGTCATCTTCTCTAGGGTGTTGGATTAAACCTTTAGTGGCCCCATCCCCTGTGAACATTCTATTTGGATCACATCCTTTGTGACCCCATTTATACACTACCCGGGTTACTTTTGGATTGGACACTCCCATTTTCTTAGTAGCCATTCCTATGGTTGTAGAATTTCTTCAACGGATGTGCAGATTATCCCTTAGTTTAGTAAATATGAGATAGGTCTAGGATGATATATGCTCCTTCTCAATTTGATCCCTCACAAACCAACAGGATCCATGTTAAATCAAACTAAATAAACAAACAAAATTAATTTGCTTGTGGATTAGAATTCAAGCCCCTAGTGGCCCCTTTCCCAAGCAGGCATCATATCTTTAGGGTAGTGTCAGCAAAACTCCTATAGGAATTACCTGACTACTTTGAGTTGAGATAAGTCCCTACACTCTCTAGTCACCCTTAGGTCGGGTTCATTTGTTGTGCCAGTTAACGGTCATCTTTCTTTGAAAGATATAAGTCTATTATGCATTCTTTCCGATGACCATTTCGATGGGCCTTAGGTTGTGATTTATTGCAAGTGACTAATCACCCCAGTGGTTCCTTGTTTAGAAAGATGTGAGTCCCCGCCCTTTCTTCCTAACTTGACCATTGAAAATTGAAAGGCACCCCTTAGGTTGGTTAGTTCTACCTAATGGTAGACTATCTCTTTGGATTTGTAAACCGATATCTAGGCGATATTAGCTCCTTCTTAGTAGATCCATTGCAAAGCCATCTAAAATTAAATTAATTTTAACTATTCTTGAGTCGATATGAGTCCACATCGACATTCACTCAAATAGTCACCCTGGGTCGGGATTGATATATTGTGCCATCAACAGATCACCCCAATGGCTGATCCCTACTTTGAGAGATGTAAGTATGCTATGCTTTCTTCCAAGTACAGTCATTGCACACCAAAAGATAACCCTTAGGTTAGATAGTCCTACCTTGTGGCTAGTAGACTACCCTTTTGGACTTATAAATTTGAGACAGGTCAAGGCCAACATAGCTCCTTCTAAGTGGGTCCATCGCACGCCAACATGGTCCACAATAATAAAATTAAATTAAATTAAATCAAATCAAATTAATCATCGACTACTCTTGAGTTGAGGTAAGCGATGGCTCACTAGTCTCCTTAGTCGGGTTCAACTTGTTGTGCCACCAGCTTACCGACCATCTTTGCTTTGAAAGATATAAGTTTATTACACATTCTTTCCAGCACGATCGTTGCAAATCGATGGGTAACCTTAGGTCAGGTCTGATTTATTGTGCAAGCGACCGATCCCCAGTGATTTAGGAAGATATGAGTCCCCGTGCTTTCTTCCTAACTTGATAATTGTAAACTAAAAGGCACCCCTTAGGTTGGTTAGCTCTACCTAACGATTGGTAGACTATCCCTTTGGATTTGTAAACTTAAGATAAGTCTAGGCTGATATTAGCTCCTTCTTAGTAAATCCATCGTACACTGATAGGGTCCATCTAAAATTAAATTAATTTAGACTATTCTTGAGTCGATATGAGTCCACAGCTGCATTTGCTCAAATAGTCTCTAGGTCGATTGATCTATTGCCATCAACGATCACCCCAATGGTTGATCCCTACTTTGGAAAATATTAATTTATGCTTTCTTCCTAGTCGTCGTTGCACGAAAAGGTAACCCTTAGGCTAGTCCTACCTTGGCTAGTAGACCTCTTTGGACTTGTAAATCGAGAGGTCAAGTGACATCTCCTTCTCAGTGGGTCCATCGCATGCCAACAGGGTCCATAATATAATAAACAAAATTAAATTAAATCAAATCAAATCAAATTAACCATCAGGATGACTCTTGAGTTGAGGTAAGACCCCCAGCAGCACTCACTCAATAGTCGCCCTTAGGTCGGGTTCAACTTGCTGTGCCACCAACGAGTTACCCCGACGGTTGTCTTTGCTTTAAAAGATATAAGTCTATTACACATTCTTTCAAGCACGATCATTGCAAACTAACGGGCAGCCTTAGGTTGGGTCTGATTTGTTGTGCAAATGATTGATCAACCTAGTGGTTCCTTATTTAGGAAGATGTGAATCCCCGCACTTTCTTCCTAACTTGACCATTGCAAACTTGGTTAGCTCTACCTAATAGCTGGTAAAATATCCTTTTGGATTTGTAAACCTAAGATAGGTCTAGGCTGATATTAGCTCATTCTTAATAGATCCATCTAAAATTAAATTAATTCTGACTATTCTTGAGTCAATATAAATTCATAGTGGCATTCGCTCAAATAGTCGCCCTAGGTCAGGATTGATCTATTGCGCCATCAACAGATCACCCCAACGGTTGATCCCTACTTTGGAAGATGTAAGTATGCTATGCTTTCTTCCTAGTACAGTCATTACACACCAAAAGACAACCCTTAGGCTAGATAGTCCTACCTCGTGGCTGGTAGACTACCCATTTGGACTAATAAATCTGAGACAGGTCAAGGCCGACATAGCTCTTTCTCAGTGGGTCCATCGCACTCCAACAGGTAAGACCCCCAACAACACTCACTCAGTAGTCGCCCTTAGATTGGGTTCAACTTGTTGTGCCACCAATAAGTTACCCCGGTGGTTATCTTTGCTTTGAAAGATATAAGTCTATTACGCATTCTTTCCAGCACAATCATTGCAAATCGACGGGCAGCCTTAGGTTAGGTCCAATTTATTGTGCAAGCGACCGATTACCCTAGTGTTTCCTTATTTAGGAAGATGTGAATCCCCATGTTTTCTTCCTAACTTGACCATTA